>CAWUFW010001064.1:0-1200000 GCA_963921515.1 Calotriton arnoldi
CAGGTGAGTAAATCGGAATTCGTATTTCGGCTGATTTTAGAGGAATATTTTAAAGTTCCAAAACTCCACACTTAGAAGAATTTCCAAGTGAAACCAGTCAATGTTAGCCTATGAAGGAAATTCAAGTTACCGGTAAGTACGGTTAAAATTACTTTTGAGGATCAGTACTGGGCTGAAAGATGCAGCACTGAGGTCTCTCCTGATAACAGGTGAGTAAATCGGAATTCGTATTTCGGCTGATTTTAGAGGAATATTTTAAAGTTCCAAAACTCCACACTTAGAAGAATTTCCAAGTGAAACCAGTCAATGTTAGCCTATGTAAGGAAATTCAAGTTACTGGTAAGTACGGGTAAAATTACTTTTCAGGACCAGTACTGGGCTGAAAGATGCAGCACTGAGGTCTCTCCTGATAACAGGTGAGTAAATCTGAATTCGGATTTCGGCTGATTTTAGAGGAATATTTGTAAAGTTCCAAAACTCCACACTTAGAAGAATTTCCAAGTGAAACCAGTCAATGTTAGCCTATGGAAGGAAATTCAAGTTACTGGTAAGTACGGTTAAAATTACTTTTGAGGATCAGTACTGGGCTGAAAGATGCAGCACTGAGGTCTCTCCTGATAACAGGTGAGTAAATCGGAATTCGTATTTCGGCTGATTTTAGAGGAATATTTTAAAGTTCCAAAACTCCACACTTAGAAGAATTTCCAAGTGAAACCAGTCAATGTTAGCCTATGAAGGAAATTCAAGTTACCGGTAAGTACGGTTAAAATTACTTTTCAGGACCAGTACTGGGCTGAAAGATGCAGCACTGAGGTCTCTCCTGATAGCAGGTGAGTAAATCGGAATTCGTATTTCGGCTGATTTTAGAGGAATATTTTAAAGTTCCAAAACTCCACACTTAGAAGAATTTCCAAGTGAAACCAGTCAATGTTAGCCTATGAAGGAAATTCAAGTTACCGGTAAGTACGGTTAAAATTACTTTTGAGGATCAGTACTGGGCTGAAAGATGCAGCACTGAGGTCTCTCCTGATAACAGGTGAGTAAATCGGAATTCGTATTTCGGCTGATTTTAGAGGAATATTTTAAAGTTCCAAAACTCCACACTTAGAAGAATTTCCAAGTGAAACCAGTCAATGTTAGCCTATGAAGGAAATTCAAGTTACCGGTAAGTACGGTTAAAATTACTTTTGAGGATCAGTACTGGGCTGAAAGATGCAGCACTGAGGTCTCTCCTGATAACAGGTGAGTAAATCGGAATTCGTATTTCGGCTGATTTTAGAGGAATATTTTAAAGTTCCAAAACTCCACACTTAGAAGAATTTCCAAGTGAAACCAGTCAATGTTAGCCTATGTAAGGAAATTCAAGTTACTGGTAAGTACGGTTAAAATTACTTTTCAGGACCAGTACTGGGCTGAAAGATGCAGCACTGAGGTCTCTCCTGATAACAGGTGAGTAAATCGGAATTCGTATTTCGGCTGATTTTAGAGGAATATTTTAAAGTTCCAAAACTCCACACTTAGAAGAATTTCCAAGTGAAACCAGTCAATGTTAGCCTATGAAGGAAATTCAAGTTACCGGTAAGTACGGTTAAAATTACTTTTGAGGATCAGTACTGGGCTGAAAGATGCAGCACTGAGGTCTCTCCTGATAACAGGTGAGTAAATCGGAATTCGTATTTCGGCTGATTTTAGAGGAATATTTTAAAGTTCCAAAACTCCACACTTAGAAGAATTTCCAAGTGAAACCAGTCAATGTTAGCCTATGAAGGAAATTCAAGTTACCGGTAAGTACGGTTAAAATTACTTTTCAGGACCAGTACTGGGCTGAAAGATGCAGCACTGAGGTCTCTCCTGATAGCAGGTGAGTAAATCGGAATTCGTATTTCGGCTGATTTTAGAGGAATATTTTAAAGTTCCAAAACTCCACACTTAGAAGAATTTCCAAGTGAAACCAGTCAATGTTAGCCTATGAAGGAAATTCAAGTTACCGGTAAGTACGGTTAAAATTACTTTTGAGGATCAGTACTGGGCTGAAAGATGCAGCACTGAGGTCTCTCCTGATAACAGGTGAGTAAATCGGAATTCGTATTTCGGCTGATTTTAGAGGAATATTTTAAAGTTCCAAAACTCCACACTTAGAAGAATTTCCAAGTGAAACCAGTCAATGTTAGCCTATGAAGGAAATTCAAGTTACCGGTAAGTACGGTTAAAATTACTTTTGAGGATCAGTACTGGGCTGAAAGATGCAGCACTGAGGTCTCTCCTGATAACAGGTGAGTAAATCGGAATTCGTATTTCGGCTAATTTTAGAGGAATATTTTAAAGTTCCAAAACTCCACACTTAGAAGAATTTCCAAGTGAAACCAGTCAATGTTAGCCTATGAAGGAAATTCAAGTTACCGGTAAGTACGGTTAAAATTACTTTTCAGGACCAGTACTGGGCTGAAAGATGCAGCACTGAGGTCTCTCCTGATAGCAGGTGAGTAAATCGGAATTCGTATTTCGGCTGATTTTAGAGGAATATTTTAAAGTTCCAAAACTCCACACTTAGAAGAATTTCCAAGTGAAACCAGTCAATGTTAGCCTATGAAGGAAATTCAAGTTACCGGTAAGTACGGTTAAAATTACTTTTGAGGATCAGTACTGGGCTGAAAGATGCAGCACTGAGGTCTCTCCTGATAACAGGTGAGTAAATCGGAATTCGTATTTCGGCTGATTTTAGAGGAATATTTTAAAGTTCCAAAACTCCACACTTAGAAGAATTTCCAAGTGAAACCAGTCAATGTTAGCCTATGAAGGAAATTCAAGTTACCGGTAAGTACGGTTAAAATTACTTTTGAGGATCAGTACTGGGCTGAAAGATGCAGCACTGAGGTCTCTCCTGATAACAGGTGAGTAAATCGGAATTCGTATTTCGGCTAATTTTAGAGGAATATTTTAAAGTTCCAAAACTCCACACTTAGAAGAATTTCCAAGTGAAACCAGTCAATGTTAGCCTATGAAGGAAATTCAAGTTACCGGTAAGTACGGTTAAAATTACTTTTCAGGACCAGTACTGGGCTGAAAGATGCAGCACTGAGGTCTCTCCTGATAGCAGGTGAGTAAATCGGAATTCGTATTTCGGCTGATTTTAGAGGAATATTTTAAAGTTCCAAAACTCCACACTTAGAAGAATTTCCAAGTGAAACCAGTCAATGTTAGCCTATGAAGGAAATTCAAGTTACCGGTAAGTACGGTTAAAATTACTTTTGAGGATCAGTACTGGGCTGAAAGATGCAGCACTGAGGTCTCTCCTGATAACAGGTGAGTAAATCGGAATTCGGATTTCGGCTGATTTTAGAGGAATATTTGCACAATGGTGAAGGGAGGGGGCGGGGCCTGAGGTGACATCTGTGCAAACGCGCCCGTGGTGCGTTTTAAGTTGGGGGATTAAGTCCCCTTGAATCATGAGGGTCCCTACGGGCCAACTAGCCCACCAGGAACCTCCAGTATGCGCCAGGGGCTGCGTTGCAGAGACATGTACAGAGGCCACACCCCTTTTACACCTCTCTGCAACGCAGCTCTGTGGCGCTTTCTGGACGTACCTGTTGGGCTAGTTGGCCCCCAGGGACCCTCAGGATTGAAGAGGATTTAATTCCCCATCTTAAAACGCGCCACAGGGCCTGTTTGCACACATGTCACCTGAAGCCCCGCCCTCCCTTCACCACTGTGCAAACGCGCCCCGTGGCGCGTTTTAAGTCGGGGGATTAACTCCCCTTGAATCCTGAGGGTCCCTGGGGTGCAACTAGCCCACCATATACCTCCAAAAGCGCCATAGAGCTGCGTTGCAGAGAGGTGTAAAAGGGGCGTGGCCTCTGTACACCTCTCTGCAAGGCAGCTCCCTGGCGCATACTGGAGGTTCCTGGTGGGCTAGTTGGCCCCAGGGACCCCCAGTATTCAAGGGGAATTGTTCCCCTCTGCAAACGCGCCAGGGGCGCGTTTGCAGAGTGGTGAAGGAAGGGGCGGGGCCTGCGGGCCCGATCGTTTTTTTTTTTTTTTTGGGGGGAGGGGGCCGCGTGGCCCCCTCCTGGGCCACTACTTGCCCCGGGGACCCCATCCCCCGGGGCCTGGCCTCTCGTTGGGGACTGTGGGGGTCCCCAAACCCCCACAGTCCCGCCGGCTCCCCACGTCCCTTGGGAGCCGGCATTGCTTTACACATGGGGAGCAGCTGACATGCTGCTCCCCATGTGGAAAGCGATCGGCTTTGGATATTGGAAGAGAGAGCAGGTTTCCTGCTCTCTCTTCCAATATCCAAAGCAGTTTGCAATGACAGGACGGGAGCCGCGAGGCTCCCGTCCTGCCATAGCAAACTACAGTGTCCCGGGGTAGGCACCCTGGGACACTGCAGGAGCCGGCCCTGGGGGTGGTGGTCCCCAGGGCCATCAAGGGCTTCCAGGAGGGGGCCGCGCGGCCCCCTCCCATTCAGTGCACAGCCCCGGGGAGGTGGTGGTCCCCGGGCTCTGGGGGTCCAAACGGACCCCCATTGTAATTTTTCTTAGTGCCCCGGGGAGGTGGTGGTCCCGGGGCGTGTGGGGGCTGGAGCCCCCCACACAGGTTTTTAATAAAAAAAGAAGCCCCGGGGAGGTGGTGGTCCCGGGGCTGCGGGAGGCTCAGAGCCCTCCCGCACCATTCTACATTAAAGCCCCGGGGGTGGTGGTCCCCGGGGCTTGGGGGCCCTTAGAGGCCCCCACACATAAAATTAACCCCTCAGCATGCCCCCGGGACTTGGCTCACCCGGGGGCCAGCTAACATCGAAGCGCGGGAGACCGCGCTCCGATTTTTTTTTTCGGCAGGGTTCGCGCTCCCTGAGCGCATCCTGCCGATTTTTTTTTTTTAAATTTTTTTTGCCCAGGGGTCCTTGTGGGACCCCTGAGCAGACCTAGGGGGTCAGTGTGTTTCTACCCTGCTCCCTTTGTGCGCTTTGCGCACTTGTTTCTGTCCCTCGGTTCTACCGAGGGACAAAATGGCTGCCAACACTTCCTGATTTGGAGTGTTGACAGCCAGCTGACAGCCAATTAACATGCAGCTGTGCTCGGGAGGATCCGCGGCCCTAGATATCACTATCTTTTTTACTTTTCATTTTCTCAGCAACTACTGAACGGATTTACACCATTTAACAAAAAGGGTTCTTTCTGAACCAAGAACTACCTCTTTGCCAAATTTGGTGTAATTCCGTTCAGCAGTTCGGGCTGTAGCCGTGTCTAAAGTTTCCTATGGAAAATTGCATGGGGAAAACGCGTTTTGGGACCCCCTTTTTCTCGGCCCCCGCTTGACGAATCCCCCCGAGACTTTCAGGGTAGGAGCAGACCGGAGCGCCCCACAAAGTTTGAAAATTTTGCGAAGATACGTCAACCGGCAAGAGAGTTATTTCAAATAGAATGTCGCGGATTTCCTATGGATAATAGGTTGTAACTATAACTATCTACTGGCGACCGCCAGTAGATAATATATATGCATATATATATTCACTGAAAAAACCATAGTTTTCAGGGACGTTATAGTTAGAAATTAGCATTTAAAAAACCTTAGAAATTCACTGAAAAAACCACAGGTTTCAGGGACGTTATAGTTAGTTGGACATTTCACTCGTACAAAACCAGAGAAATTCGGCCGTTATATGAATGACGTCACATATTACATCATTCATGACATGGTCAGTGACATCACTGATGACATCTCAAATGACATCACTGATGACATCATCCAGTGACTATGTGTTTCTGTAAAGTTTAAATATGTTTTATATATATATATGCCAAGGTGTATTGAAGAATGAGTGGGTGTATAAGTGTCTGGATGGATGATTTAGTAGGTGCGTGACTGACTGTATAAGTGAGTGATTAAATGTGTCTTACTGAATGCATGGGTTAGTGACTGATACAGACATTCACACAGTTTAGTTTGTCAGTTGGTGTGTAAGCGGTTGCATGGGTTGGTGAGTAGCTAAATGAGGATCTATATGGGTTATTGATTGGTTGTCTGAGTATCTGTATGGGTGCCTGAGTGTCTGTGTGGGTGGGTGGGGGGGTGTGACTCTGTGCATAGATGTGTGAGTGGATGATTCACTGGGTGTACGGGTTCAAGAGTGCATCTGTGAAGGGCTGTATGGGTGGGTGAGTGTGTGTATGGGTGTGTTGGTGAGTGAATGGTTGCCTCAGTGGTACATGTGTGAGTAACTGCATATGTGAAAGGCAGTATATCTGAGTGTTGGAGTGTATAAATAACTATATGTGAGAGTGAGTGATTGTGAGAGTGGCTGTATGGATCAGTGTGTGCTTGTATTAGTTATTGTATAAGAGTAAGTATGTGTTAGTATATATTTGAATAAGTGAGGTAGTGTGTGTATAACTGTATAGGTGAGTAAATGGGAGTGTGATTGATTCTTTGCATGACTGACTAGGTGTGTGAGTAACTCTATGGAGGAGTGGCGGTGTGTGAGTGTCTGTATAGATATGTGAGTGTATATGATAATGCCGTATTGATGGCTGACTGCATGTATGAGTGACTGTGTGGGTGAATGAGTGGATGTGTGTGTAGACCTAGGAATTAGTGAGTGGGTATGTACTAACTGGTATTGGTGTGTCTATGGTTTCGAAAATGGTAGTCTGCATTTTAGAGTGGGTGTATCAAAGGTTATATTAGGGTATGAGGAGGTGCATCAGATTATCACGTGGATGATGTCATCAGTGATGTCATCAGTGATGTCATCAGTGATGTCACTGACCATGTCATGAATGATGTAATATGTGACGTCATCAGCAGTGCATTGCGGGGGCGCGAGTTATAGTTAGCTGAACTAACTATAACGGCTGAATTTCTCTGGTTTTGTACGAGTGAAATGTCCAACTAACTATAACGTCCCTGAAACCTGTGGTTTTTTCAGTGAATTTCTAAGGTTTTTTAAATGCTAATTTCTAACTATAACGTCCCTGAAACCTATGGTTTTTTCAGTGAATTTCAATGGTTTTTTAAATGCTAATTTCTAACTATAACGTCCCTGAAACCTATGGTTTTTTCAGTGAATTTCAAAGGTTTTTTAAATGCTAATTTCTAACTATGCCTACAAAGGTAGGACATGTGAAGAAAGAGGAAGAAAAGCGCAGAAAGAAGCAAGACAAATGCAGAAAGAGGCAACAGAAGTCTAGAAAGACAAAGAAAAGTGCAGGAAGAAGCAAGAGATGTGCAGAAAGAACCAACAGAGGAGCAGAAAGTCCTCCTGTGCCCCCAACTTTTTGCTGACGGGTACTGGTGGTAACTGACTCTGACTAACCAGGCCTAGAGCCAGTGCTATGCTAAAAGACACTTAGAATACAGTGAAAACACCTACATACACTAGGGAACACTATGCGTTGGGGTACCCCTGTGATTAGCATGACCTCCTCTGTATTTGCCATGAGTTAGTGCCTGGGTCATTGCATGAGTACATGGGTAGTGACTGGATGATTAGAGTACTGCAAGGAGAGTGCATGGTGAATTTATAACTGCTTGTGTTTTGGCAGAGTGATTGGATTAGTACATGGTAGTGGCTTGGTGATTGGAGGAGTGCACGGGGAGTGACAGTGTGATTGCTGGACTGCATGGGTACTACCTGGGTAATTGGAGGAGTGGATCAGTAGTTGGTTACAGGACTGCATGGATAGTGCACATGTGATTGTAGCACTGCATGTGTTAGTGTCTAGGTCATTGCATGAGTACATGGATAGCGACTGCATACTTAGAGTGCTGCAAGGAGAGAGCCTGAGTGAATTTATAAGTACTTGGGTATTGGCAGAGTGTTTGGATTAGTACATAGTAGTGGCTGAGTGACTGGAGGAGTGCACGGGGAGTGACTGAGTCATTGCATGAGTACATGGGTAATGATTGGATGATTAGAGTACTGCAAGGAGAGTGCATGGTGAAATTATAAGTGCTTGGGTTTTGGCGGAGTGATTGGATAAGTACATGGTGCTCGCTGGGTGATTGGAGGAGTGCATGGGTAGTGACAGGGCGATGGCTGGACTGCATGGGTAGTGCTCATGGTATTGTAGCAGTGCATGAGTTAGTGCATGGGTCATTGCATGAGTGCATGGGTAGTGACTGGATGATTAGAGTACTGCAAGGAGAGTGCATGGTGAATTTATAAGTGCTTGGGTTTTGGCGGAGTGATTGGATAAGTACACACATGTCACATCAGGCCCCGCCCCCTCCCTTCACCACTGTGCAAATGCGCCTCCTGGCGGATTTTAAGTTGGGGGATTAATTCCCCTTGAATCCTGAGGGACCCTGGGGGCCAACTAGCCCACCAGGAACCTCCAGTAAGCGCCACAGAGCTGCGTTGCAGAGAGGTGGTCCGAGGCCACGCCCCTTTTTACACCTCTCTGCAACGCAACTCTGTGGCACTTACTGGACGTACCTGGTGGGCTAGTTGGCCCCCAGGGACCCTCAGGATTCAAGGGGACTTAATCCCCCAACTTAAAACGCGCCACAGGGCGCGTTTGCACACTTGTCACATCAGGCCCCGCCCCCTGCCTTCACCACTGTGCAAACGCGCCCCCTGGTGCGTTGTAAATTGGGGGATTAAATCCCCTTGAGTCCTGAGGGTCCCTGGGGGCCAACTAGCCCACCAGCTACCTCGAGTAAGCGCCACAGAGCTGCGTTGCAGAGTGGTGTAAAAAGGGGGCGTGGCCTTGGACCACCTCTCTGTGGTTGCTGGGAGGGGGCGGGGCCTCCGGCGCGATGCCGGCTTTTTTAAATTTCTTTTAGAAGGGGGGCTGTGTGGCCCCCTTACTTTCCTATTTTTGGGCCCTGGGGACCCCATCCCCAGGGCCTGACCCCTATTTTCTTTTCTTTTTTTTTTTTAAACGGAAGGGGGCCGCTTGGCACCCCTTCTCAGGCCATTTATGGCCCCGGGGACCCCATCCCCTGGGGCCGGCCTTTCCTTTTTTGGGGGGGCCGCTTGGCCCCCTCCCAGGCCACTCCTGGCCCTGGGGACCCCATCCCCCGGGGCCTGGCCTGGCCTGTCCGTTGGGGACCGTGGGGGGAGCCCCAATGCCCCCACGGTCCCGCCGGCTCCCCGCCTCCTGCGGGAGCCGGCATTGCTTCCACACGGGGAGCTGCTGACATGCAGCTCCCTTGTTGAAAGCAATCCTGCTTTGGATTTTGGAAGCAAGAGCAGGAAACCTGCTCTCGCTTCCAAAATCCAAAGCAGAGTTTGCTATGACAGGGCACCCCGGGACACTGCAGGAGCCGGCCCTGGGGGGTGGCGGTCCCCAGGGCCATGGAGGGCTCCAGGAGGGGGGCCGTGCGGCCCCCCTCCCTTCGTGAAAATAGCCCCGGGGAGGTGGTGGTCCCCGCGGCTCCGGGTCCATAACAGACCCCCCATTTTACATTTTTAGTGCCCCGGGGAGGTGGCGGTCCCCGGGGCGTGTGGGGGGGCTCGAGCCCCCCACACCGGTTTAATTATTTTTAAAAATAGAAGCCCTGGGGGGTGGTGGTCCCCGGGGCAGCGGGGGGCAGTGTGCCCCCGCGAATATTTAAGAAAAGCCCCAGGGGGTGGCGGTCCCCAGGGCTTGGGGGGCCCTTGGAGGCCCCCCACACATTAATAAAAAAGATGCCCCGGGGAGGTGGCGGACCCCGGGGCTGCGGGAGGGCTGAGTGCCCTCCCGCATATTATTAACATAGCCCCGGGAAGGTGGCGGTCCCCGGACCTCCGCAATTATAAATTATAAATTGGGCAATGCCCCCGGGACCTGGCCCACCCGGGGGCCTCATTTAAATGAAGCGCGGGAGCCCGCGTTTCATTTTTTAAAAATAATTTTGGCGGGATTCGCGACCCCAGCGCGAATTCCGCCGAAATTATTTGAAAAAATGCTTTTTTTGGCCCTGGGGGTCCTTGTGGGACCCCCTGAGCAGGCCTAGGGGGTCAGGGTGTTTCTACCCTGCCCCCTTTTCTTGTTTTTTAACGTTTTTTCTACTGTTTTCTTGTGACTCGGTTCTACCGAGTCACAAGATGGCTGCCAACACTTCCTGGTTTGGAGTGTTGGCAGCCAATCACAGTGAAGCTCGTGGTCGGGAGGGTTCGCGAATCCACCACTGCCCTAGATATCGAAACTTTTATCTTTTGAATTTTTCAGCAACTACTGAACGGATTTACACCATTTAGAAAAAGGTCGCTTTCTGAACCTAGCACTGCCTTTTTGCCAAATTTGGTGTGATTCCGTTCAGCAGTTCGGGCTGTAGCCTTGGCTAAAGTTTCCTATGGAAAATTGATTTTGAAACTTTTATTTTTTGAATTTCTCAGGAACTACTGAACGGATTTACACCATTTAACAAAAAGGACTCTTTATGAACCAAGGGCTACCTTTTTGCCAAATTTGGTGTAATACCGTTCAGCAGTTCGGGCTGTAGCTTTGTCTAAAGTTTCCTATGGAAAATAACATGGGGAAAACGTGTTTTGGGACCCCCCTTTTTTCTCGGCCCCCGCTTGACGAATCACCCCGAAACTTTCAATACAGGAACTGACCCGAGCGCCCCACTAGTTTTGAAAATTTCGCGAAGATTCGTCAAACTGCGCCAAAGTTATTGGGAAAAGAAAAACGCTTTCCTATGGAAACTAGGTCCTAACTATAACTACCTACTGGCGACCGCCAGTAGGTAATATATATACCAATAACATAAAATAATATTTTTAAAAATTCTATTAGAAATTAAAACATTAAACTATTTAAAAATATTTAAACTTAAATTTCCCAATCCAGTCAGTGCAACAGTAGAGAAAGTGTTGGATAGCGGAGGGGTAAAATTTACTATTCCAACTCCAATGAGTGCAACAGTAGGGAAAGTGTTGGATAGCGGAGGGGTCAAAATTACTATTCCCACTCAAGTGAGTGCAACAGTAGAGAAAGTGTTGGATAGCGGAGGGATAACATTTACTATTCCAACTCCAGTGAGTGTAACAGTAGGGAAAGTGTTGGATCGCGGAGGGGTAAAAATTACTATTCCCACTCCAATGAGTGCAACAGTATGGAAAGTGTAGGATAGTGGAAGGGTCAAAATTACTATTCCCACTCCAGTGAGTGCAACATTAGAGAAAGTGTTGGCTAGCAAAGGGATCAAATTTACTATTCCAGCTCCAGTCAGTGCAACAGTAGGGAAAGTGTTGGATAGCAGAGGGGTAAAAATTACTATTCCCACTCCAGTGAGTGCAACAGTAGTGAAAGTGTTGGATAGCGGAGGGCTAAACATTATTATTCCCACTCCAGTGAGTGCAACAGTAGGGAAATTGTTGGATAGCGGAGGGGTAAAAATTACTATTCCCACTCCAGTGAGTGCAACAGTAGGGAAAGTGTTGGATAGCGGAGAGGTAAAAATTACTATTCCCACTCCAGTGAGTGCAACAGTAGGGAAAGTGTTAGATAGCGGAGGGATAAAATTTACTATTCCCACTCCAGTCAGTGCAACAGTAGGGAAAGCGTTGAATAGCGGAGGGATAAAATTTACTATTCCCACTCCAGTCAGTCAAACAGTAGGGAAAGTGTTGGATAGCAGAGGGATAACATCTACTATTCCCACTCCAGTCTGTTCAAAATGAAAAACAAACAAAATGGAGCCTGGCCTAGCGGTCCAACATGGCGGACGCGCTGTAGGCGAGCTCCCGCAGCACAGATAAATATCCTGCAATAATCCTGCCCAATCGGTTCACTGAAAGCCCTCGAGGCCATCCCTGACATCGCGCTTCCTGAGGGCGGCGACGGAGGCGAAAGGGCGAGCTGTACAGAGCGGGGGCGAGATAGCGGAGGAGCGACCTAGCGCGATCACGGTGATCGGCAGCCTTAGGGTGCAACCAGCTCGGAGGCGGCAGGCAAGTGTGGACGGAGTTGCGGAGGCCCAGCAGAGGGAGCCGCGAAGAAAAAGGGCCGTACGGTAGTGGCTCAAGATTTCTGGGCGTTTCATCGGAGGAAGCCCGGTAGAGGAAGCGGCCCGAGAACAGTGGCAGCAGACGCCATTAGAGGCCCGGTGAGGGACGACCCGGGAGGGAGATTGGAGGCGGGCCCGACGATCGGCGGCTGGTCGAGCCGCGGAGGTAGGAGATCGAGTGTTGAGAGGCCGAGTCATTTGTAGAGCACAGCAGGGGACCCCTGGATTGGTGCCGCGGCCCAGAGCAGGATGGAAAGTGGGTCTGAGGGCCGGCGGCCAGAAGGTGATTCGAATACCGCAGGCGTGCACCGACTGAGGCCTAGCATACCCTTCAGGGGGCCTTTCAGGGCAGTGAGAGGTGGTGGCATCAGCCATAGCGTGTGGTGCACGCACAACACAGGGTCGTGGGGCCAAGCAATCATGGATCACTGGGAAGGCATCCAGCCCCTCAATTGCATTGGACTGCGATTTGGATCAGCCCGTGACGCTGAAGGCTCCGGACCCTCAAAATAGGGTGGTGAGCAGGACACCTAGTTGGGGGAGGGGAACCACTCACGGAAGCGGCTGGGCCAGGCCTCAGTGCAGCTTGTGGGTGGGGGTCCCCGCACCCAGCCTGTGACCACCTGAGAAATGATCTGTGGCCTACGAGGGGTCCCTGCATAGTATGAGCGAAGAGGAAGACTCCCAGGGGGTCTGCGACGGGCGCAGTGGTCTACTTGACACATCTCACTATGACGAAGGACAAGGTGCCCGGGGGGGTCCTCTAAGCAGAGCACGCTGGATCGATACGCTGGTGCGGGGGCGCCGCCATCGGAACAGAGCAGCTCGTCTGGTGCCATGCCAGACAACGCAGCTTTAATGGCTGCCATCACACAAGCCTGGGATACATTGGACGCTAAGATAGGAGCGGTGGGCTCCGATGTAATGCTCATACGGCAGGACCTGCGTAATGCAGTAGAGCGCATCACCGAGACCGAGACAAAGATATCAGGGGTTGAAGATACAGTCACTACCCTACAAAAGAAGGTGACTACCCTAGAAACCCTGACGAGAGGTCTGGCATCTCGGGTGGAGGAGGCTGAAGGGAGGGCCTGAAAAAACAACCTGCGCTTTGTGGGCTTCCCAGAAGGGTGCGAGGGCAATGACATGGAACAGTTCCTAACTAAATGGCTCACGGACTGGCTCCCCCCGGACTCACTCTCACGCTGCTTCATAATAGAGAGGGCCCACAGGGCGATAATCCAAAAGCTGCCTCCGGGCGCAAGGCCAAGACCTATCATCGCAAAGATCTTAAATTATCACGATCGGGACGTGATACTGAAACAAGCCAGGCTGAAAGGTTCGCTCACATATGCATCCAGCAACATCTTGATATTCCCGGATTATACGAGGCTGGTCCAGTAGAGGAGGCAATCTTTCACTGCGGTCAAAGCCCGTCTACGGGACATGAAACTCCCCTATGCCCTACTGTACCCCGCTAGGTTGAGAGTGGTATACCAGTCCCGTACCTTGTTCTTCGAGACACCAGAGGAAGTTTTCGCCTGAATGGATGAAACAGTCAAAGTCCGACCCAACACACCGCCTCGTTTGGAATTGGACTCATCCTCGAGCGACGCAATCAATAGACACTTAAAGCCAAAGGGCACTGCAGATCGAGATCGCGCTGCCGCTCCAAATCACATAGTGACGCCAAGAGAGTTGCCTCGACACCCCTCGAAGAGATGGAGGCTTCGTAGACATGATACAGGAGGTCACGGAAGGAATAAAATCTGAATGTGAGGACTCATGAAAAGGGGCTAGTACCCATACCCGACTGAATATTGTCAAAGGGTACGCCTAAGGTACATGGGCTGGACTTTTGGGGATTCATTGGCCGGGGAGGATGGTGGGCTCCCGTTGGAGCGCGACAGGTACTTCATCGGTTATGAGGTATAGATGGGGGGAGGGGGGACTTGGGCAAGGTTTACTGTTTTATGTGCTGCACCGAATATTCCTACTGTAGCTGCCCACTTCGCTGTCTCCACACGCCTACACTCATGCTACTGGGACATACATGGCGAGTCGGGTAGATAGGGCTCCTCCCCCTAGGGACGGACTCCTAGTGGCCAGCTGGAATGTAAGGGGGGCGTTAGACAAGATAAAACGTGGCGCTCTACTCCACCAGTCCAAAAGATACCAGGCAGATTTCCTGATGCTCCAGGAAACCCACTTACTGGGTAATACAATAAAATGCCTACTCAGATATGGATTCGCCCAGGTCTACCATTCCGGGTTCACTAGGGGATCCAGGGGGGTCACCATTTTGATACATCGTAGAGTCCCGAATCAACACGAGAAAACGTGGACGGACCCTCAAGTCAGGTTAGTCTTTATATCGGGGATTTTACATGGGGAGCGAGTGGTTATAGGTAGTGTGTATGCCCCCCCGCACCTATCGTGGTCCTTGGTTGAGCGTCTAATGACTCTCTGGTCTGAATTGCCGGAGGGATTGGCTGTGGTGGGTGGAGATTGGTATGATGTAATAGACCCAACCAGGGATAGACGGCAAGCATCGGGGCAGCCGTATACTCACCAGGCTACGAAGTTGAGGTCATTGGTAGAGGGGTTAACTTGGACGGATACATGGAGGAGATTACACCCGAGGTAACAAGGTTACACCTATTATTCGGGGACGTATGACTCCTATTCTCGCCTGGACTACATTTTTGTCCCATCTAGTGCAGCCCATAGGGTGACCTCGGTGGAGATCCTCCCAAGGAGCTTGTCGGACCACTCTCCAGTGGTGCTAAGACTACGAATAGGCCTGGAGAGGCAGCCCTTCCGCTGGCGCCTTTCCCCCTGGCAACTACAAGATGAGTGGTACCAGACCCACATATATCAAGAAATAGAACGATACATAGCGGCCAACGAGGGTTCAGTAGAGGCAGCCGAGACAATGTGGGAGGCCATGAAACCGGTGATTAGAGGAGTTGATATCTCCTTCTGTGCGGCCTCGCGTAGGATACGTCGGGAGTCTCTCCTGAAGTCTGAAGCCCACCTCATAGAGCTGGAGCGGTGCAGTCGGGATGAGGGTGGGAGCCTGGTGCGCCGCCAATTATTGCAAAAGCAGCAGACACATGCGAGTGAATTAATGGATGAAGCCCGGCTGGCATGGCTAGCATCTCACAGTATAATTTATCAATGGGGCGATAAGTCTATCCGCCTATTGCACCGACTGTGTCAGGGTGCACAGCAGTCTCAGTCCATTCCCGGTATAGTTGGCCCAGATGGGCAGGTGCTCAGTGATCCAGCTGCGATCGCCACGAGTTTTGCGGAATATTTTACAAAGCTTTATGCCCCCAGGGAACTTCTGTCGGTAGACATGGTACAGCGTTTCATTGATGATCTCCCGCCACGTGCCCTGTCCGATGATGCGAGAGCAATGGTGGATGCTCCCCTTACAGTTGAAGAGCTCAGTGCCGCGTTGGGGGACCTGAAATCGGGCAGGACGCCAGGCCCGAATGGATTCCCCTGCGAGTTCTTTAAGAAGTACTTCTCTAAGTTAGGGCCCCATTTCCTCGCTGTAGTAGATGAGGCCGATGAGCGAGGCAGTCTCCCAAGAGATTGGAGGCATGCCGAGGTGGTGGTATTCCACAAACCAGGACGGCACCCAGAACAACACGCATCGTACCACCCCATCTCCTTACTAAATGTAGAGGCCAAAATACTGGCCAAGGCCCTAGCTAATCATCTGCAGCCATATATAGCGCAGCTAGTCCACCCGGATCAGGCTTTATGCCCCAGAGCGCCACGCACCATTACATCCGCCGACCCATAACGTAATAGCGGCCATTGCTGCCTACGAGGAACCGGCGGCAGTGCTTTTGGCGGATATGGATAGGGCATTTGACTCCCTGAGTTGGGTATATTTATTTGTTCTCCTTAGTCGCTTGAATTTGGGACCCAGGTAGCTCTCCTATGTAAAGCTGCTCTATACAGATCTTACGGTGTCGGTGAGGGTGGCTGGATCTACGTCTAATACATTTCCAATAGGAAGGGTGCCCCCTGTCCCCATATTTATTCGCCTTGGCAATGGAGCCTCTGGCGGCATGGGTGCGAATGGATGCTCAAGTACGGGGATTTGAATGGACCAGTGGGATCTCAGACCCCATCGCACTTTATGCTGACGATGTGCTGTTTTTCCTCACCAACCCTAATAGGACGGGCCCGAGACAACTCCGCATTATGCAGGTCTTTGGCGAGTCCTCTGGCCTTTTTATGACCCCTCGTAAGTCTACCCTATGGCCACTAAAAGGATGGGACAAGCTGGGTTCCTGGGCGAAGGAGGTTGTGACTGTATTGGACGGGTGAAGTACCTGGGGGTCTATCTGTCTGCCTCGCAAATCACGGCATGGGGGAAGAATATCGCCCCAGTATGGGCACGAGTGACGGAGGAGATGAAGACGTGGTCACATATGCCCCTCTCTATTTATGGGAGATCAGCCATATTTAAAATGGTCTCACTTCCTAGATTGCTCTATCAGCTGCAAAATCATCCGTATACGATCTCACAAAAGTGGTTCAGACAGGTGAATGCGGCATTGGGACAGTTCCTATGGGATGGGGGCGCGGCCAGAGTGGCCCTGCGAACCTGTTATCAGTCAACATATTGGGGGGACTCGCCACAGCTGACATTTATTCCTACTATATGACTTCGCACCGACTGCTGCTAAATGAGTGGTGGTACGGGGACAGGGGGGACCCGGGATACACAGTGGAGCAGTGGCAGATGGGGAATTCGACCCTGCACACTATCCTATACTCAGATCCCAAGCTGCGAGCGTTGCCGCCGGCGACACGGGTGGTCTTTGGGCTGTGGAAACAATCCCTTCGTAAGATGGGATGGTGGGGCAAATTAACTGGGGAGACTCCGCTGTGGCACAATGGGAGATTGCAACAGCTGGCTACGCTAGTGGGTTTTCCCACTACGCTAGACAAATTAAGAGAAGCATGGACACTAGACCTGGGCCAATTTGACGTGGATGATTGGGCGGAGGCACTGGCTTCCCCGAGGGGCACGGCGATAGCTACTCGATTGCGCCTGATACAGTTCAAATATCTGCATTGGGTCTACTATACAAGGCAGAGACTATGGAGGGCAGGACTGGTGGCGTCGCCGGAGTGTCTGCGATGTGGTCACGCAGAGGGTTCCCTCATGCACACAATATGGCACTGCCCGGTAATTACCAAGTTTTGGCAGAGGGTTGTGGCGTGCCTTTCAGAGGTACTGGGCTGGGATGTCCCGTTCTCACCGAGACTGAGTATTCTGCACATTATGGAGGGTGTTGGAGGTAATTTGTGTAAGCGTCACCTGTTACTGCTGGGGCTTACTCTGGCTAAGAGGGACATTGCAAGAATGTGGAAGGCAACAGCCTCACCAAAG
Source organism: Calotriton arnoldi (assembly GCA_963921515.1). Lineage (NCBI taxonomy): Eukaryota > Metazoa > Chordata > Amphibia > Caudata > Salamandridae > Calotriton > Calotriton arnoldi. The sequence continues at coordinate 17,357 of CAWUFW010001064.1, forward strand.
ATATCTGCCTGGAAAAATGGTCTGGACTTTTGCATGGGAATGGAGCAACCGGTCTTTAAGGCTAGGGGGTGTCCACAGAAGCACTTGAAAATTTGGAAAAAATGGGCTGAGTACCGGGGCCTATGGTTGGAGCCTACGGGCCCAGAGGGGATTGAGGATTTGACATGGATACCAGGGGAGGCGGGACGGTGAGATATGTGAAGAGACATTTTGTGGGTCAAACTGGGTGGTAGGGCAGCTTCAAAGTTGCGGGCCGCAGGTTAATGGCAGCACATTGGGGGGGATTTCATATTGGTAAAAGTTTATTGTTATATTCGTTTCTAAAATATGACAATTGTATACGAGAGGACTACAGTATTATAATGTTGTTTGCTGACTGTCGACAGCTTCCTGGGATGGGGAGCCTCGACCGAGATGTAACAATTGACATAATAAAATATGTTTATAAAAAGAAAAAAAAATCTAAAAAATATTGAAAAAACAAGATAAATATGTTAAAAATTGAAATACAAATATATTTAATATTAAAAATAAAAAATAAAAACATAATATAATGTTAATTACATATGACAAATACCTACAAATATTATATAAAATAAAATAAAAAATAAACTTCAAACAAAAAATATTTTTAACTAGAAAATATTTAAAAAACAAAAACATTAATGATTACATATTTCCTACCCTATAACACCACACAAATCACAACCCACATCTAATTTTACAAAACAATGTACTTCCATAATTAACATAATTAATTACCAATTAAAGAAATATTATTAATAAAAAATCCCACACTTTAACCCTATAATCCCCACAAGCCACAGCTAAAATTAAACTGGAAAAAAATTAATTACACAATTAAAACTTATTTTCAAATAAAAAACTATTACTATTAAACAACTAATTATAAAGTAAGAAAATGTATTTAATACCCACCCTTTACCCCTTTAAAAGTAAAAATCCCACAAAAAAAAACAATTACCCTAATTAAATATAAATTAATTAATTAATATTAATTAAAAACTAATTAATAATTAATTAAACACAAATTACTTCCAACCCTTTACCTTTATAAACCCTACAACAAACACCTAAAATTAATTACACAATTCCCATAATTAATTTTCAATAAATTAATTAATATCAATTAACAACTAATTATTAAGCAAAAATAAATTACTTCCCAACCTTTACCCCTATAAACCCCACGACCCGCACCTAAAATTAATTACACAATTCCCATAATTAATCTTCAATAAATTAATTAATATCAATTAACAACTATTTATTAATTGATCAAAAATAAATTACTTCCCAACCTTTACCCCTATAAACCCAAAAACGTGCACCTAAAATTAATTACACAATTACCATAAATAATTGTCAATGTATTAATTAATATTAATTAACAACCAATTATTAATTAATTAATAATACATTACTTCACACAATTAACACTATAAAATCTCAATTAAATAAATATTAATAAATAAAAGATAATCATTAATTTAATATAATTAAATTACTTCCCACCCTGTTCCCCGATAAACCCACAACCCTCTACGAAACTAAAAAACGCAAAATTCAATTCAAATAAAATTAATAACTACTAAAAATGTAACACATATATTAAAAAATATAAACAATTCTTATATAAAAAAATACATCACATACATTTAAAATATATACTAAAATACATAACACTAATTAAACAATCGATATTTTAAACAACTATATTTTTGCAAACGATATTAATGGCTTCTATATTTTTTAAATCGATATTTCTTACATTAAATCGATATTCTTGACCACGATATTCTTGCTGTCGATATTTCTCACTCACGATATTTAGGACTCAATATTTCTGTAGGTCGACATTTAAAATTCAATATTTTGTCTGCACACCGTTTTTTATAGAGATCTAAAGAAAAACCTAGTATTTCTCTTATGAGGGATCCATATTGCAGAAACTATTTCATTTAAAACTGTCTAAGAGGGTGCCTGTGCATTTATTTATTATTGCCCCCCCCCCTTGACAGGGTAAACAAATTAAGATTGGGTATATAGGAGGAGATAAATAAATGCACAGGCACCCTCTTAGACAGTTTTAAATGAAATAGTTTCTGCAATAGGGATCCCTCATACGAGAAATACTAGGTTTTTCTTTAGATCTATATCAAAAACATGCACTCCACCCTGAACGTTGGTCTGCAACTGGGTGTGTCAGCGGCCCTATGATGAAGCATGCCACTATGTAGTGGGTGAGGGCAATCATAAAAACTTCTTGGATTTTCCAGTGAGTTTTTGTCACAGTTTTCTACTTTTTCTTCCCCTTTACAAACCCCCCCTTTTTTTAGTTAAGTTTTCCGGCTCTTTAATATAAGAGTAGGGATCGGTCCTTCTCATGTAGTGAGGTCGATGATCTACTTGCAACGCAGTTCCTACAGACCAGGCTTAACACTACTAATTTGGTCATACGGGTTGTACCAAGGGCAATTGGATTTACTTGTGTCACTTTCAATGAGGGTGACACTGTTTCCATTGCTTATAAATCGCATCTGTACACTCCTGCTGAGATGCGTTTTTCATCTACTGAAATATTTTAACTGTAGTGCAGATGGCCATCCTTAAAGAATGGCCTCTCGCTCAGGGTAAACACATCTTTGTTGTTTCGCCAGTGCCTGCCTTAGAGGCAGTCACAAAGGGTAGTGTTCCTAATTCTAAAGCCCTACACCCACGTTGGATTCAATGGATCACTTCTTTGACGTCCGTTGATGTTTCCTTTGTCTTTGACTCATCTTTACAGACAAAAGACTTTCTTCAATACGAACATGTCTATCCACCACCTTCAACGCTTCTTCCTCTTGATCAGTATAAACACATAATTAATACTGATGTTTCGGCCTGTCGTGTAGTTCCTAGGAATCCCCCAGGACCTGCGCGTTTTGGATGACCTAAACTGAGGGATTGGTGTCCATACCGCTTCCGGACACCCCCACAGGATATGTCAGCCATTAGGCCAGCTAGTTCTACAGTGCCACTACCACCCCCCTGTATTCTACAGTGGTGTAGGTAGTTTCTGGCAACCACTGAACATGACAACCCTGATTCCTCAGGGATCGTGGAAAACAGTACAGTACGTTTCGCTCAGACACTCGTGCTTGCTTACTCTCAGAAAATACACAGGATGGCGATTAGGACGTTTCAATAAGTATTTATTGGTCCAGCAACAGCCTTGTGTAAAACATATGTGCTGCGACAATCAGAAGACAGAAGCATACTAAAGAGATTGCTAGTACCAATATAGTAAATAGTAGATACATTTCTACCATAGTGCTAATAAGATGAACATAAGCAGTTCAGATAAAAACAATAGCACTTGCATATTCCTAAAATGCGCACCCTAAGTAATTTTGCTAAAATGTACCTAGCCTAACCTGGATGTGTAGGTGTATGTGTGTATAGCTATATGTAGCCAAGAAACCCCTAGGGATGAACCAGCACCCTCACCTGATGGTTGAGAACGAAGGATCCCATCTCTGTCTCGAGGATGACACCATGCAAGGGATGTCAGACCGCTGCGTGTCGAAAATTCAGCATGCAGGATCCCGTCTCAGCTTGGAAGGAATTCTCCTCTAATTTGTAGGGGGGAGTGAGGATCTTTTATACTAAAGTGGTCACTCCAGGGTTTTTTCTAGAATCGATATGTTTTTAAAATAATCATAAATGTTTTGAAAACAATCATAAATGTTTTGAAAACAATCACCAATGCCTTTCTAAACAAATGCGATCATGCACAGCTGTCTGTTGGCCAAGGATGAAAAAAGTGGTGACCCTTATACAGAATAATTCTGCCATGCCTGGAGACATATTTATGTATGTCAGGTACAGGGATTATGATAGAATACTAAGAGCCTGGTGTCGAAGAGACATGAGCAAGCTACTAGGTAAAAGGTCACCTGTTCAGAATCGTTATTGTCGTGTGGATGGGACAAATGTATGTAATAGGGGTATACATGACAGGACTAGCCTAAAGGATATGACACCCACTCCTCATCAAAAGGTCAACAAGGTCAGCTAGATAATGATAAAGTTTAAGGCCAGTAAAAAGCATAAAAATTATTTCCAATAAAAAATACTAAAAAGCATTTTAAAAGCCTGAAAAAATGTCCATACGTAAAGTAATTTTTCCCTAAAAAGCGTTCAAAAGGTCCTCTAAACTTGTATATGTTGTTATTATTGCACTGAGCACCTTGAAAGCCATGAAGCTCAGTTAGAGCCGAGAAGGAAAAAAATAAAACAAAGTCAGTTACGACCTTCAATTTTAGTAAATGTTTAAAAAGTAGCCAAACGGTTCCCAGCACAGGAGAGGCCAGATTGTTTACAAATCCTGCGCTGAAGACTCAACATCGCTGAACATCGTATCCGCAGGTGGCAGTCCCTCCAGAACTTCTAGTATAATGTCGAGTGAGCAAACATGTTCATCTCTGGTTTCCACAGCAGCCGCCGGGGAAGAATTAGATGCTTGCACACCTGATACCGATGCCTGTACCTCTGGAGCGGAGCCGATTTCCCTTCCAACAGGAGCTGAAGCATCCCTTGCAGGCTCTAGAAATGCCGTCATCAACATGGGAATACGCTGGGGACAACTGCATACGTGGGCCTGCAAAGGCTCCAGGAGCATGCCTATGTACGGAGGCGCAACCGATGGAAGTGTCAGACACAGGTCCAACACGCAGCCAAATCTGCAGAAAAGGCAACGGAACACAGGCAGGATACAGTCTAGCCAGACCAGTCTGAAAGACAGGAGCCAATGCTCACTCGGCTCTTGAAGCCGAGGCGTAGTCAGGAAGAACACCATACGCTCACAACAACGTCGTTCCAGCAGTGTTCTCTCCATGTCTTGAGGGATTGAGACGTCCATTGCAAAGCAATAGGATTAAAATCAGGATGCCCGCTACCGATAGCAGGACCAAGGGAAGCCCTCCAAAAACGCTACCAAGTGCGGAGTGTATGAAAGCTGGAATTACTCCGAAGATGGTCTGAAAGGTGGTTAAGAGGCCTGATCCAAGTCGCTTAAATAAGTGTACGATCCCACTCGTATCAGACATGTTAAAGATACGATGAACCATTTCTCCGAAATGGATCGGGAAGTTCATACGGACCAGGGCCTGTATCTCTGCTGAAGACCTTGCAACCTGGAGATCAAAAGTCTCTCGGGCTGAAGTTAAGGCCACATTTTGATGAAACAACATGGCTTTCCGTCTGCTCAGCGAATCAAACCTTATACTGGAAACATTCAATGAAGGCCACATTGGTGCCTCCCTAACTGTGCAGGCCGGGGAAACAATACTTGTTTACAGCAAACCACCCTGAAATTTACTGTGACTAGATATGCGATGCCTGGCGCCATTCCACAGTAGTCTTGATCATTCAGCACTAAATAACTTCCATTCGAAAGCAATTCAAAAACCGGATGAATCACGGCAGCTGGGGAGCCTTTCATGTAGCAAGATAAGTTCGCTTTTGGTGCATTACACGTTCCATGCAGCGACACTTCTTTGCACACTAAAGACCCACTTAAAGCCTTCCTGCAGTCAGTAACACTTAAGAAAACTTCAGTGTCCTTATTTCTGTACCTATATCTATATGATAACTCCCAGATTTCCTGTATATACCCTTCACCTAACGCTTCATACCTGCCTGCTTGGATGTATCTAAGGCAGTATTGGAACTGAAATGTCGAGATTGGCAGTGTAATATAGCCATGAATTAACCATTCAGTAGACGGTGACTCAGCTACTGTGAAAGGTAACTTCTCTAATTTTTCAATGAGCAGCATGGTGTACTTTGCATCTCTGCGTGCCATAGTCAACTGTCTGTCGGTCAGATTGTAAGCCGAGAATAAACTTGTGCTGTTAATGTATCGCCATGGCATGTGGCCTGAACGCAATGATTACAGCATCCAGTTTAAAAGCATAATGGAGCGCAATTGAGATTGCCCATGTTGTAGAATAGACAAATCTTGTTCCATTATGTCAAATGCCGAGGACACAACGTTGCCCAGTGAATAAATACGTGAAGAAAGTGTGGTCATATCATTGTCTACCACAGCCAGGGCCTTTTCTAGGTTAATCCTATCAATTTCACATAATCTCTCAGCAGCATCCTGTTGGGAGACTTTCCACAGTTCATTGTAGATGGCATATAAGAAGCGTTTCTTACGTGGTTTCTTGAGACCTAATAAGAAATCCCTAAGATCCATGTTGTCAGCTAAAAGGGACAAGTGGTGTTTCACCTGTTGTAGTGTTGAGATTTTTAGCCATTCTAGGCACAACTTCCCAACACTATAAGAAGTCACTACCCCTGGGTCGTCTGTGTGTACATAGAGTGGGTCAGGCCTGTGGATACTAAACCCTCTGGTGGTACCCTTGAATCTTGATTGACACCTATTTGTGTCGATAGGCCAAACCAACCATCCCTTCCAATTGGGAGCTGAAGAATTGTATGTACCATTCTGTAGCAGTGTACCCAGTACCTCCTCACTAATCAGTGTGTCATTCGATATACCTTTAATAGGTATGGATGAGGGGATGCGTGATGTTTTCAGGTCTTTCATTTTTGCAAACCGGTAGCAGGTAGTTTGTTGCACTGTTCTGTTCAGGAATTTTATCTGTAACGGTTTGAGGCAAGCTCTAAATAAAGCCTATGTTCCCTGAACCTGCCAATATTTCGTCCCCCAGATGGATTTTGTGTCTATCGTGTCCCTCCAATAGTCGAAACCTTGTATAGACAGTTGGGAGATAAAGCGTGCTGAATATATGAGCTTGGTGATAGTCAGCATCATTTTCTTCACAGTTGCATTCGTCTGTACTAGCTTATAGTAGTAACACATTGGGTCTGATGTATTGAACCCTGAAAAGTATGCAAATTTCTGTGCGAATGTGGCAGAACTACCTTTCGGTGGTGTCGGGCAATGTTCCCATTGATGGTAAGTGTTTACAGTGCTTGGAACACCAGCTCTGTGCAAAAAGTGATGACCATAGTGCTGGTAACAATACATACTGTTGAAGTCAGGTGTGTTTTCATACAATTCCCTGTAGGAAAATGCAGCAGATTGTTCTAAATCTGAAAGCATAGTATTTACAGTCTCAATGTCCCAATCATCAGAGAGTGTACTCGGGGTAATGAAATCATTAATTGAAATTTTAAATACGTGTGAAATTTTCAAATGTTCAGTAGGACCAAATACATCATATGAAACTCTATCCCAAACTATACCATCCGGCACTGGAACTGCTGAAATATTCACTAGGGACAGGTCTCTCTGTTCACGGTGTGATGACGTATGAGGTTTCAAGACCAAGTTCACAGGTTGTACTGCAGAACGTTGTGGGAGGTAATGTCCATTCAGTAGTAGGAAAAAGACAGTTACTATACCAATCCATATTAACAGGAACAGGATCCCTAATGCAAACCAAAGATGCAGCCAAGGGGACACAAAATAAGTCTTTTTCAGCCAGAGATAGAATTGTCGAAGTTGTTCTTTTTTAGAGATGGGTGGCGTTTGCTCTGGGTCACTTTGATCTGAAGAAAAGTCATTGAAGTTGATGAAGTAACCAGACGCAGTTTGATCTATTTTTGGGAGCTCAGCAGAGTTTTTGTAGAACTGGCAGTTGCTTCTTGTGAAGGCACATTGATGTAAACTTCATTATTGGGCCGAATTGCAATTTGCGTTTCAGTTTCATTTGGATGTTGTTCAATTTCAACCGGTGTGATTCGTACTCCGTTATTTGCTACTCCGGCATCTTGCGCAGAGAAGTCTTGAAACGTTATTAGTCTTTCCATCTGAACTTCCTGTATAGTAGCGAGAGGAGATCTGTGGCTACTTAGGATTCCACGTGGCCTGCTGTTGAGAATCGACCACATAGTGTGGTTTGATCAGATCAATGGAGACAAATTATTTTTCTTTTTTGCCGGCAAGAGGCGGAAGAAGTACTGTTCTTGTTCCTTGAACTGCCAGGACAGGTACAGGTGTTCTGTAGGATGGCCCAAACTCCTTCTTGTCCACAATCTTTTCTCTGACCAGGTCCCCAATCTTTGGGAACCAGACTGGTCTTGCCGGAACCGGTTTCACTTCCCCAGTGGCGGTGCGTTTTACTTGGACGTTGCTTTGTGATGCCCGGAATTCATTGAGTTCGCGCAAAACAACCAAACGATCATTCAATTCAAATGGTTCTACATCTGCCACTGTGCTGGCACAATCGAGGTCAGGTACCCATATTCTTGTCCCAAACAGGATCTCATAGGGGGTACGTCCTCCCAAGGACTTTCTTCGCATATTGTTCAGTGCCCTCTGGACCCCATATAGGTGATTGACCCAACTACCGCCCGCACCTAATACCCTTGCTGTTAACAATTGCTTTAGGTCCCAGTTTTTCCTCTCCACCACCGAATTTCCCTCAAGATCGTAGGAGGAGGAGTACCACAAGGCCACGCCCATACTTTCCATAGCTTCCTTGTAAGCCCGAGAGCTAAACGCAGGGCCACGGTCAGAATGTAATATGCCAATTACGTGTGTCCCGATGAAGACTCGCAAATCCTTTATAACAGTTTGAGCGTCAGCTGAGCGCTGAGGCCAAACCCATAGAAATATAGAGCATGAATCTACTGCCCCCAAGATGTACTTGTAAGCCCCGTATGATTTTAAGGGGCCTCAGTGATCCAAATAGACACATGCAAGAGGTCTGTCTGAAATGAGTAATGGTGTTTGTGGTGGCTGTGCTACGGTAGAACCTTTCATCTGCTGACAGATGTTTCACTTCATGATATAAGCCTTTGTTTGTTTAGACAAACTTGGCCACCAGAATCACTGCTTCAGTAACGAAACTGTAGCAGTGACTCCTGCGTGTGCAGAGCCCAGACCCTCATGTGCAGCTAGTATTAAAACTAATCTGCGATCCATGTTTGGTATAACTCTATCTCCCACTCCTGGAATTTGAGCATATGGTGTGTTTTGCGCATCTAATTTATAGGAATATTTGAGTGGAAAGCCCTTTGGAACGGCAGAGTCGTTCTTTGAGGCATTGACAGCAATCATTATGTCTCTGTCTATCCTCGTGCTAGAACGAGTGATTGCAGCAACGGCAGCAGTTCGCACTGTCGCCTTGGCGGCTTCATCAGCCAGTGAATTCCCTTCAACGTGTATGCCAACACGCTGGTGACTCAAGGTGTGAATAACTTGAGTCCGTGGCAGGCACGCTTTCAGCTTTGCCACTTGTTTCCATAACAATTTATGCTTAATTGTGCTACACTTGGAATCTCTAAACCCATTCTGGCATCAGTAATGTAGATATTTATTGTAGGACTGCACACAGTAAAACGAATCGCACACTATCAGTGTGGGGGAATTCCCGATCCGTATACTGTAGTGCCAGTATCAGGGCTTTTAGTTCTGCCAGCTGCGCGGTCCAATCTCCTAGAGATTGTGTAGTCGTATTACTGGGATGAAACTTACCATTCCGGAAATGACCCTTTACTATAGCACACACTGCGCTATATTGCAGTTTACTTCCTATGGCATTCTGAGCAGATCCATCAGTGTAAATGATGTATTCATATTTCTTTAGAGGCAAGATTTCATTCGGGAGAGGGTATTCTTGTTCGTACTGCAGGAACGCATGCGTTTTAATGTAGAATCGTATCTGTAATCTACATTTGTAGCAGTGAGAAAATTAGCTCATTGTATCCATCGTGGATGCAGTGCTTTCGCATTTGGAATGCTCGCTTTGGTAACAGCTTCTAAAGTTGGAACTGGGGTTACAACAATTATGCGTTTCCCTTGTGCTAGTGCTCTTTCTCTCACTACAGCAGTCTGTACTGCTGTCAGTATTTTTTCTGTTGCTGCAAATCGAATTTCAGCATGTGTGTATAAATGTGATTTATATGCAATTGGGACTGTCTCACCTTTATTGAAAGTGATGTAGGTATATCCTAATAAACCCGGGACCACCCGGATCACCAAGTTAGTAGTATTTACACGTGTGTGCAAGTGTTCTGATGCTATCATGTCAGCTTGAACTGAACGGAGAGTATCTGTATGTTGATGTGTCCACTGATGTGGTGTGAAATCAGGTCTGATTAGGTCGTAGAAAGGTTTGACTTTTTCTGCGTAATCTAGGATGTATGTTCTGCCAAAATTTTGAAATCCTAATATGGATTGCAAACCCTTTAGATTCTTTGGAGGTTGGAGCAGCGCACACTTTTCTAAAAAGTTGTCTGCCAGGCTTTTGCCTTCACTTTACAGCTCATATCCCAAAAATAGGACATTGAGGTGGGCAATTCTAGGTGTCTTGAAATTAAATTTGTAGCCCAAATTGGCGAATCCCACAATTATGTTGTTCACCCTGCTCAAGTGTTCAAGTAATTCATCGTCCCTCAGATAGATGTCATCTACATAGGACACAGTCTCCTCATCGCATGTTTGTAATATATCTGACACTCTTGCCGAGAATAGCCCCGGGCTGTTCTTATAACCTTGGGGCGGAACGACGGAAGTGATGCTGAGTGCCGAGGGCAGAAAATGCTGTCAAATATCTGCTTTCTGGAGCTATATTTTGGCAGAAGAATCCATTTGAGGTATCTAATGTTGTTTGTATTTCTTCCACACAATGTTATTCATTAATGCGGCACTGTGTGCATTTTGAACTGCAAATGTTCATGTGCATGTGTTTAAATGTCGGTAATCTAAAACTAGACGATATGTATTGTCAAGTCTCATTACTGGAAACAAAGGATTATTCATTGGGGAAGTGCAAGTCTCAATTACACCTTGGTATTCGAGTTGGTCTAGAATTTCTTTGACCTGTAGTTTTGCATCATTTTTTATAGGGTACTCTCTCTGTGGATTTGGAGTAGCTTTTAATGGGATTTCGTGGTGGGTAGACTCCACGTCCCACCCTACATGGTTGCGGTATAATGCCAGAGCTAGCGCTGGCGCCCACTCATGTGCGTATGACTGTTTTAAAGATTCTGGAACGAGGTCAGAGAAAGCAGGCAAAATTACTCTTTCCCCTTTTGGGCACTCCATCACAAACTCAGGCGGCCAATCTCTTTCTGCTAACAGTATGTCATATCCATATGTTAAGTTCTCCCAAAAGTGACCTTTGACCTTTCTTGGGATGTCCCCCTCTATTTGGAGCATAATTTCATACAGTCTATGCGGGACACTAACTCTGGTATCCGGTGTTTCCACCGTGATATGTTCATTCAATACTGCTGTCACCAGAAAATCCTTCAGGTTCTGGCGAGCTATTGTTACTTCTGCCACACTGTCTAGCATCGTCAGAGCCCATTCCCTGTTCAGAAGCTGAGTCCTCAGTAACCTGGGCATGTCTAATCTTTAAGCCAGCTACTTTCTTCTTATTTAATTGAGGATTTGCTTTAGGTTGCTCTTCCTGTTTGATAATATAATCTGAAGTACGATGTGTTTCCATTTTTGTTTTTGGTCGATCTTCCTGCTTTTGTTGTGAGCGCCCGTCCCTCTCTGAGTTTTTTGATGAACCCTGAAAGGAACGAAAGGAACGTGTATCAGTGTCCTGATACCTATCAGGTTCCTAATGTTATCACGATTCCTAAGGTTGTACCTCTTTTCGGAGAACTCCCATTGGGGAGACCCACCCCTTGATCGTGAATTCTTTTCTGAATTATTATTTTTAGAATTTTTGTTTTCCCATTTCTTTTTAGAAGAAGCGGGTGCTTGCTTCAAGTTGTCTTTGTCGGGACTACCCGCTATTTGTGGCTTCCCGGCTTTGATTCCCAATTATCTCTACCTAATGCAGCATAGGTTTCTTCGACAATTTTTGGTAGTTCTCACTCCCTATTGATAGGAGCTGTTTCCCTTAGGCGGCTGTGTATGGCCACTGCTGCTGTCTCCCCCTTTATGTTACTCAGCATGATTGCAGAGACTTGGGCAAAATTACCCATCAGTTTCATTCCCAAGTCCAGGGCAGGTCCTGCCCCGTACTCGTTCTGTATCTGTTTCAATACATCAGGAACAACTGCTAAGGAAGGGGTACTGTGTACTCTGACGTAAACAGCAGCAAAGATTGTTCCCCAAGTGGTACAATCCTCAATCGAGGGAACCATCCCCATTGGCAAGCAAATGGTTAGCATTCTAGGGGCCATATTATCAAGAACGGCGATAACATTATCGCCGCTTTAGCGGCAGGAAACTGCAGCTAAAGCGGCGATAAGGGGCTTGATAATATGCCCTATAGAATTCCAATTGAAGCCCAGGTTCTGGTGTTAAGGACATCAAACCTGGGCTTCTATTGGAATTCTATAGGGCATATTATCAAGCCCCTTATCGCCGCTTTAGCGGCAGTTTCCTGCCGCTAAAGCGGCGATAATGTTATCGCCGTTCTTGATAATATGGCCCTATGTTTTTCATGCGGACCCAAATGGGGAAATACTGCTTCAAGCTGTGCAATTTTTTGTGCTATCTAGAACGGAATTTGCTCCTGTTTGGAAGGAATTGTCCCTATTACTGATTTCAGTGTCTGTGGGTTAATTGTAGGTGTGGTCTGATGTGGACCAGCTGGAGCATTTGGCGCAGGTTGAACTGTCAATGTTCTCATGACGAACTGGACAATGTGTCTGTTTATACTGACTATGTCTTTGTATATTGTACAGACTACATCCACTGGTAGTGTATCTATCTCTGGATGTGGAGTATATGTCGCTAAGACCGGCCAGGTCGCTCCTTCTATGCTGAGCGGACCGAGTTTCACGACAGATGTTGTGTGTGGGAGGGCGCCTTTAAACCAGTTTCTGTGCTGCTGGTAAGTTAACGGAACTTCAATGTCTTCGTATGGAATGTATTCATCCGGTGGTTCAACTACAATGTATGTGTAAAACAAATTAGTCACCGGATCTGCAGGTGGGAACTGAACCCAAGAATAGAATACCTATGATCCGAACACCTCGTGTGCCTCAATCACGAATCACCTGTTAAATATACGCCGTATTCTAACAATTTCATAGTAACTGCATGTCTGCAGTTCTCTGTGATGTTAAGAGCGTTCGCCAATTTTCCCCGAGCCCGAACCATCACTCGATGACTCAGTCATTCTCAAATGGAGAAGAATGAATGTTTTTTTGTTTTTTTTTAAATTTAGGGTTTTGCACAATGTGGGAAACTTTTTATCCTTACAAGCTTGTTTAAACCTTCAGCCAATACACAGAGTATATCTGCTCAGCTGAGGTGGATATCCCTTCCCACTTCAGATGTCTCTGAAAGGTGTGAGTAGGGCTTTCTGAGAAAGCACGACTGAACTACTCAGATTTTTAGTGTTAATATAAGAACCAAACCAACGTTGCAGGCGCCATGTCGTGTAGTTCCTTGGAATCCCCCAGGACCTGCGCATTTTGGATGACCTAAACTGAGGGCTTGGTGTCAATGTCAATACCGCTTCCGGACACCCCCACAGGATATGTCAGCCATTAGACCAGCTAGCTCCATAGTGCCACTACCACCCCCTGTATTCTACAGTGGTGTAGGTAGTTTCTGGCAACCACTGAACATGACAACCCTGATTCCTCAGGGATCGTGGAAAACAGTACAGTACGTTTCGCTCAGACACTCGTGCTTGCTTACTCTCAGAAAATACACAGGATGGCGATTAGGACGTTTCAATAAGATTTATTGGTCCAGCAACAGCCTTGTGTAAAACATATGTGCTATGACAATCAGGAGACAGAAGCATACAAAAGAGATTGCTAGTACCAATATAGTAAATAGTAGATACATTTCTACCATAGTGCTAATAAGATGAACATAAGCAGTTCAGATAAAAACAATAGCACTTGCATATTCCTAAAATGCGTGCCCTAAATAACTTGCCTAAATGTACCTAGCCTAGATCTGTATGTGTAGCATGTATATGCGTGTATATGTATGTATGTAGCCAAGAAAACCCTAGGGATGAACCAGCCCCTCACCTGATGGTTGAGAACGAAGGACCCCATCTCTGTCTTGAGGATGACACCCCGCAAGGGATGTCAGACCGCTGCATGTCGAAGATTCAGCATGCAGGATCCCGTCTCAGCTTGGAAGGAATTCTCCTCTAATTTGTAGGGGGAGTGAGGATCTTTTATACTAAAGTGGTCACTCCAGGGTTTTTTCTAGAATCGATATGTTTTTAAAATAATCATAAATGTTTTGAAAACAATCATAAATGTTTTGAAAACAATCACCAATGCCTTTCTAAACAAATGCGATCATGCACAGCTGTCTGTTGGCCAAGGATGAAAAAAAGTGGTGACCCTTATACAGAATAATTCTGCCATGCCTGGAGACATATTTATGTATGTCAGGTACAGGGATTATGATAGAATACTAAGAGCCTGGTGTCGAAGAGACATGAGCAAGCTACTAGGTAAAAGGTCACCTGTTCAGAATCGTTATTGTCGTGTGGATGGGACAAATGTATGTAATAGGGGTATACATGACAGGACTAGCCTAAAGGATATGACACCCACTCCTCATCAAAAGGTCAACAAGGTCAGCTAGATAATGATAAAGTTTAAGGCCATTAAAAAGCATAAAAATTATTTCCAATAAAAAATACTAAAAAGCATTTTAAAAGCCTGAAAAAATGTCCATAAAAGTAAAGTAATTTTTCCCTAAAAAGCGTTCAAAAGGTCCTCTAAACTTGTATATGTTGTTATTATTGCACTGAGCACCTTGAAAGCCATGAAGCTCAGTTAGAGCCGAGAAGGAAAAAAATAAAACAAAGTCAGTTACGACCTTCAATTTTAGTAAATGTTTAAAAAGTAGCCAAACGGTTCCCAGCACAGGAGAGGCCAGATTGTTTACAAATCCTGCGCTGAAGACTCAACATCGCTGAACATCGTATCCGCAGGTGGCAGTCCCTCCAGAACTTCTAGTATAATGTCGAGTGAGCAAACATGTTCATCTCTGGTTTCCACAGCAGCCGCCGGGGAAGAATTAGATGCTTGCACACCTGATACCGATGCCTGTACCTCTGGAGCGGAGCCAATTTCCCTTCCAACAGGAGCTGAAGCATCCCTTGCAGGCTCTAGAAATGCCGTCATCAACATGGGAATACGCTGGGGACAACTGCATACGTGGGCCTGCAAAGGCTCCAGGAGCATGCCTATGTACGGAGGCGCAACCGATGGAAGTGTCAGACACAGGTCCAACACGCAGCCAAATCTGCAGAAAAGGCAACGGAACACAGGCAGGATACAGTCTAGCCAGACCAGTCTGAAAGACAGGAGCCAATGCTCACTCGGCTCTTGAAGCCGAGGCGTAGTCAGGAAGAACACCATACGCTCACAACAACGTCGTTCCAGCAGTGTTCTCTCCATGTCTTGAGGGATTGAGACGTCCATTGCAAAGCAATAGGATTAAAATCAGGATGCCCGCTACCGATAGCAGGACCAAGGGAAGCCCTCCAAAAACGCTACCAAGTGCGGAGTGTATGAAAGCTGGAATTACTCCGAAGATGGTCTGAAAGGTGGTTAAGAGGCCTGATCCAAGTCGCTTAAATAAGTGTACGATCCCACTCGTATCAGACATGTTAAAGATACGATGAACCATTTCTCCGAAATGGATCGGGAAGTTCATACGGACCAGGGACTGTATCTCTGCTGAAGACCTTGCAACCTGGAGATCAAAAGTCTCTCGGGCTGAAGTTAAGGCCACATTTTGATGAAACAACATGGCTTTCCGTCTGCTCAGCGAATCAAACCTTATACTGGAAACATTCAATGAAGGCCACATTGGTGCCTCCCTAACTGTGCAGGCCGGGGAAACAATACTTGTTTACAGCAAACCACCCTGAAATTTACTGTGACTAGATATGCGATGCCTGGCGCCATTCCACAGTAGTCTTGATCATTCAGCACTAAATAACTTCCATTCGAAAGCAATTCAAAAACCGGATGAATCACGGCAGCTGGGGAGCCTTTCATGTAGCAAGATAAGTTCGCTTTTGGTGCATTACACGTTCCATGCAGCGACACTTCTTTGCACACTAAAGACCCACTTAAAGCCTTCCTGCAGTCAGTAACACTTAAGAAAACTTCAGTGTCCTTATTTCTGTACCTATATCTATATGATAACTCCCAGATTTCCTGTATATACCCTTCACCTAACGCTTCATACCTGCCTGCTTGGATGTATCTAAGGCAGTATTGGAACTGAAATGTCGAGATTGGCAGTGTAATATAGCCATGAATTAACCATTCAGTAGACGGTGACTCAGCTACTGTGAAAGGTAACTTCTCTAATTTTTCAATGAGCAGCATGGTGTACTTTGCATCTCTGCGTGCCATAGTCAACTGTCTGTCGGTCAGATTGTAAGCCGAGAATAAACTTGTGCTGTTAATGTATCGCCATGGCATGTGGCCTGAACGCAATGATTACAGCATCCAGTTTAAAAGCATAATGGAGCGCAATTGAGATTGCCCATGTTGTAGAATAGACAAATCTTGTTCCATTATGTCAAATGCCGAGGACACAACGTTGCCCAGTGAATAAATACGTGAAGAAAGTGTGGTCATATCATTGTCTACCACAGCCAGGGCCTTTTCTAGGTTAATCCTATCAATTTCACATAATCTCTCAGCAGCATCCTGTTGGGAGACTTTCCACAGTTCATTGTAGATGGCATATAAGAAGCGTTTCTTACGTGGTTTCTTGAGACCTAATAAGAAATCCCTAAGATCCATGTTGTCAGCTAAAAGGGACAAGTGGTGTTTCACCTGTTGTAGTGTTGAGATTTTTAGCCATTCTAGGCACAACTTCCCAACACTATAAGAAGTCACTACCCCTGGGTCGTCTGTGTGTACATAGAGTGGGTCAGGCCTGTGGATACTAAACCCTCTGGTGGTACCCTTGAATCTTGATTGACACCTATTTGTGTCGATAGGCCAAACCAACCATCCCTTCCAATTGGGAGCTGAAGAATTGTATGTACCATTCTGTAGCAGTGTACCCAGTACCTCCTCACTAATCAGTGTGTCATTCGATATACCTTTAATAGGTATGGATGAGGGGATGCGTGATGTTTTCAGGTCTTTCATTTTTGCAAACCGGTAGCAGGTAGTTTGTTGCACTGTTCTGTTCAGGAATTTTATCTGTAACGGTTTGAGGCAAGCTCTAAATAAAGCCTATGTTCCCTGAACCTGCCAATATTTCGTCCCCCAGATGGATTTTGTGTCTATCGTGTCCCTCCAATAGTCGAAACCTTGTATAGACAGTTGGGAGATAAAGCGTGCTGAATATATGAGCTTGGTGATAGTCAGCATCATTTTCTTCACAGTTGCATTCGTCTGTACTAGCTTATAGTAGTAACACATTGGGTCTGATGTATTGAACCCTGAAAAGTATGCAAATTTCTGTGCGAATGTGGCAGAACTACCTTTCGGTGGTGTCGGGCAATGTTCCCATTGATGGTAAGTGTTTACAGTGCTTGGAACACCAGCTCTGTGCAAAAAGTGATGACCATAGTGCTGGTAACAATACATACTGTTGAAGTCAGGTGTGTTTTCATACAATTCCCTGTAGGAAAATGCAGCAGATTGTTCTAAATCTGAAAGCATAGTATTTACAGTCTCAATGTCCCAATCATCAGAGAGTGTACTCGGGGTAATGAAATCATTAATTGAAATTTTAAATACGTGTGAAATTTTCAAATGTTCAGTAGGACCAAATACATCATATGAAACTCTATCCCAAACTATACCATCCGGCACTGGAACTGCTGAAATATTCACTAGGGACAGGTCTCTCTGTTCACGGTGTGATGACGTATGAGGTTTCAAGACCAAGTTCACAGGTTGTACTGCAGAACGTTGTGGGAGGTAATGTCCATTCAGTAGTAGGAAAAAGACAGTTACTATACCAATCCATATTAACAGGAACAGGATCCCTAATGCAAACCAAAGATGCAGCCAAGGGGACACAAAATAAGTCTTTTTCAGCCAGAGATAGAATTGTCGAAGTTGTTCTTTTTTAGAGATGGGTGGCGTTTGCTCTGGGTCACTTTGATCTGAAGAAAAGTCATTGAAGTTGATGAAGTAACCAGACGCAGTTTGATCTATTTTTGGGAGCTCAGCAGAGTTTTTGTAGAACTGGCAGTTACTTCTTGTGAAGGCACATTGATGTAAACTTCATTATTGGGCCGAATTGCAATTTGCGTTTCAGTTTCATTTGGATGTTGTTCAATTTCAACCGGTGTGATTCGTACTCCGTTATTTGCTACTCCGGCATCTTGCGCAGAGAAGTCTTGAAACGTTATTAGTCTTTCCATCTGAACTTCCTGTATAGTAGCGAGAGGAGATCTGTGGCTACTTAGGATTCCACGTGGCCTGCTGTTGAGAATCGACCACATAGTGTGGTTTGATCAGATCAATGGAGACAAATTATTTTTCTTTTTTGCCGGCAAGAGGCGGAAGAAGTACTGTTCTTGTTCCTTGAACTGCCAGGACAGGTACAGGTGTTCTGTAGGATGGCCCAAACTCCTTCTTGTCCACAATCTTTTCTCTGACCAGGTCCCCAATCTTTGGGAACCAGACTGGTCTTGCCGGAACTGGTTTCACTTCCCCAGTGGCGGTGCGTTTTACTTGGACGTTGCTTTGTGATGCCCGGAATTCATTGAGTTCGCGCAAAACAACCAAACGATCATTCAATTCAAATGGTTCTACATCTGCCACTGTGCTGGCACAATCGAGGTCAGGTACCCATATTCTTGTCCCAAACAGGATCTCATAGGGGGTACGTCCTCCCAAGGACTTTCTTCGCATATTGTTCAGTGCCCTCTGGACCCCATATAGGTGATTGACCCAACTACCGCCCGCACCTAATACCCTTGCTGTTAACAATTGCTTTAGGTCCCAGTTTTTCCTCTCCACCACCGAATTTCCCTCAAGATCGTAGGAGGAGGAGTACCACAAGGCCACGCCCATACTTTCCATAGCTTCCTTGTAAGCCCGAGAGCTAAACGCAGGGCCACGGTCAGAATGTAATATGCCAATTACGTGTGTCCCGATGAAGACTCGCAAATCCTTTATAACAGTTTGAGCGTCAGCTGAGCGCTGAGGCCAAACCCATAGAAATATAGAGCATGAATCTACTGCCCCCAAGATGTACTTGTAAGCCCCGTATGATTTTAAGGGGCCTCAGTGATCCAAATAGACACATGCAAGAGGTCTGTCTGAAATGAGTAATGGTGTTTGTGGTGGCTGTGCTACGGTAGAACCTTTCATCTGCTGACAGATGTTTCACTTCATGATATAAGCCTTTGTTTGTTTAGACAAACTTGGCCACCAGAATCACTGCTTCAGTAACGAAACTGTAGCAGTGACTCCTGCGTGTGCAGAGCCCAGACCCTCATGTGCAGCTAGTATTAAAACTAATCTGCGATCCATGTTTGGTATAACTCTATCTCCCACTCCTGGAATTTGAGCATATGGTGTGTTTTGCGCATCTAATTTATAGGAATATTTGAGTGGAAAGCCCTTTGGAACGGCAGAGTCGTTCTTTGAGGCATTGACAGCAATCATTATGTCTCTGTCTATCCTCGTGCTAGAACGAGTGATTGCAGCAACGGCAGCAGTTCGCACTGTCGCCTTGGCGGCTTCATCAGCCAGTGAATTCCCTTCAACGTGTATGCCAACACGCTGGTGACTCAAGGTGTGAATAACTTGAGTCCGTGGCAGGCACGCTTTCAGCTTTGCCACTTGTTTCCATAACAATTTATGCTTAATTGTGCTACACTTGGAATCTCTAAACCCATTCTGGCATCAGTAATGTAGATATTTATTGTAGGACTGCACACAGTAAAACGAATCGCACACTATCAGTGTGGGGGAATTCCCGATCCGTATACTGTAGTGCCAGTATCAGGGCTTTTAGTTCTGCCAGCTGCGCGGTCCAATCTCCTAGAGATTGTGTAGTCGTATTACTGGGATGAAACTTACCATTCCGGAAATGACCCTTTACTATAGCACACACTGCGCTATATTGCAGTTTACTTCCTATGGCATTCTGAGCAGATCCATCAGTGTAAATGATGTATTCATATTTCTTTAGAGGCAAGATTTCATTCGGGAGAGGGTATTCTTGTTCGTACTGCAGGAACGCATGCGTTTTAATGTAGAATCGTATCTGTAATCTACATTTGTAGCAGTGAGAAAATTAGCTCATTGTATCCATCGTGGATGCAGTGCTTTCGCATTTGGAATGCTCGCTTTGGTAACAGCTTCTAAAGTTGGAACTGGGGTTACAACAATTATGCGTTTCCCTTGTGCTAGTGCTCTTTCTCTCACTACAGCAGTCTGTACTGCTGTCAGTATTTTTTCTGTTGCTGCAAATCGAATTTCAGCATGTGTGTATAAATGTGATTTATATGCAATTGGGACTGTCTCACCTTTATTGAAAGTGATGTAGGTATATCCTAATAAACCCGGGACCACCCGGATCACCAAGTTAGTAGTATTTACACGTGTGTGCAAGTGTTCTGATGCTATCATGTCAGCTTGAACTGAACGGAGAGTATCTGTATGTTGATGTGTCCACTGATGTGGTGTGAAATCAGGTCTGATTAGGTCGTAGAAAGGTTTGACTTTTTCTGCGTAATCTAGGATGTATGTTCTGCCAAAATTTTGAAATCCTAATATGGATTGCAAACCCTTTAGATTCTTTGGAGGTTGGAGCAGCGCACACTTTTCTAAAAAGTTGTCTGCCAGGCTTTTGCCTTCACTTTACAGCTCATATCCCAAAAATAGGACATTGAGGTGGGCAATTCTAGGTGTCTTGAAATTAAATTTGTAGCCCAAATTGGCGAATCCCACAATTATGTTGTTCACCCTGCTCAAGTGTTCAAGTAATTCATCGTCCCTCAGATAGATGTCATCTACATAGGACACAGTCTCCTCATCGCATGTTTGTAATATATCTGACACTCTTGCCGAGAATAGCCCCGGGCTGTTCTTATAACCTTGGGGCGGAACGACGGAAGTGATGCTGAGTGCCGAGGGCAGAAAATGCTGTCAAATATCTGCTTTCTGGAGCTATATTTTGGCAGAAGAATCCATTTGAGGTATCTAATGTTGTTTGTATTTCTTCCACACAATGTTATTCATTAATGCGGCACTGTGTGCATTTTGAACTGCAAATGTTCATGTGCATGTGTTTAAATGTCGGTAATCTAAAACTAGACGATATGTATTGTCAAGTCTCATTACTGGAAACAAAGGATTATTCATTGGGGAAGTGCAAGTCTCAATTACACCTTGGTATTCGAGTTGGTCTAGAATTTCTTTGACCTGTAGTTTTGCATCATTTTTTATAGGGTACTCTCTCTGTGGATTTGGAGTAGCTTTTAATGGGATTTCGTGGTGGGTAGACTCCACGTCCCACCCTACATGGTTGCGGTATAATGCCAGAGCTAGCGCTGGCGCCCACTCATGTGCGTATGACTGTTTTAAAGATTCTGGAACGAGGTCAGAGAAAGCAGGCAAAATTACTCTTTCCCCTTTTGGGCACTCCATCACAAACTCAGGCGGCCAATCTCTTTCTGCTAACAGTATGTCATATCCATATGTTAAGTTCTCCCAAAAGTGACCTTTGACCTTTCTTGGGATGTCCCCCTCTATTTGGAGCATAATTTCATACAGTCTATGCGGGACACTAACTCTGGTATCCGGTGTTTCCACCGTGATATGTTCATTCAATACTGCTGTCACCAGAAAATCCTTCAGGTTCTGGCGAGCTATTGTTACTTCTGCCACACTGTCTAGCATCGTCAGAGCCCATTCCCTGTTCAGAAGCTGAGTCCTCAGTAACCTGGGCATGTCTAATCTTTAAGCCAGCTACTTTCTTCTTATTTAATTGAGGATTTGCTTTAGGTTGCTCTTCCTGTTTGATAATATAATCTGAAGTACGATGTGTTTCCATTTTTGTTTTTGGTCGATCTTCCTGCTTTTGTTGTGAGCGCCCGTCCCTCTCTGAGTTTTTTGATGAACCCTGAAAGGAACGAAAGGAACGTGTATCAGTGTCCTGATACCTATCAGGTTCCTAATGTTATCACGATTCCTAAGGTTGTACCTCTTTTCGGAGAACTCCCATTGGGGAGACCCACCCCTTGATCGTGAATTCTTTTCTGAATTATTATTTTTAGAATTTTTGTTTTCCCATTTCTTTTTAGAAGAAGCGGGTGCTTGCTTCAAGTTGTCTTTGTCGGGACTACCCGCTATTTGTGGCTTCCCGGCTTTGATTCCCAATTATCTCTACCTAATGCAGCATAGGTTTCTTCGACAATTTTTGGTAGTTCTCACTCCCTATTGATAGGAGCTGTTTCCCTTAGGCGGCTGTGTATGGCCACTGCTGCTGTCTCCCCCTTTATGTTACTCAGCATGATTGCAGAGACTTGGGCAAAATTACCCATCAGTTTCATTCCCAAGTCCAGGGCAGGTCCTGCCCCGTACTCGTTCTGTATCTGTTTCAATACATCAGGAACAACTGCTAAGGAAGGGGTACTGTGTACTCTGACGTAAACAGCAGCAAAGATTGTTCCCCAAGTGGTACAATCCTCAATCGAGGGAACCATCCCCATTGGCAAGCAAATGGTTAGCATTCTAGGGGCCATATTATCAAGAACGGCGATAACATTATCGCCGCTTTAGCGGCAGGAAACTGCAGCTAAAGCGGCGATAAGGGGCTTGATAATATGCCCTATAGAATTCCAATTGAAGCCCAGGTTCTGGTGTTAAGGACATCAAACCTGGGCTTCTATTGGAATTCTATAGGGCATATTATCAAGCCCCTTATCGCCGCTTTAGCGGCAATTTCCTGCCGCTAAAGCGGCGATAATGTTATCGCCGTTCTTGATAATATGGCCCTATGTTTTTCATGCGGACCCAAATGGGGAAATACTGCTTCAAGCTGTGCAATTTTTTGTGCTATCTAGAACGGAATTTGCTCCTGTTTGGAAGGAATTGTCCCTATTACTGATTTCAGTGTCTGTGGGTTAATTGTAGGTGTGGTCTGATGTGGACCAGCTGGAGCATTTGGCGCAGGTTGAACTGTCAATGTTCTCATGACGAACTGGACAATGTGTCTGTTTATACTGACTATGTCTTTGTATATTGTACAGACTACATCCACTGGTAGTGTATCTATCTCTGGATGTGGAGTATATGTCGCTAAGACCGGCCAGGTCGCTCCTTCTATGCTGAGCGGACCGAGTTTCACGACAGATGTTGTGTGTGGGAGGGCGCCTTTAAACCAGTTTCTGTGCTGCTGGTAAGTTAACGGAACTTCAATGTCTTCGTATGGAATGTATTCATCCGGTGGTTCAACTACAATGTATGTGTAAAACAAATTAGTCACCGGATCTGCAGGTGGGAACTGAACCCAAGAATAGAATACCTATGATCCGAACACCTCGTGTGCCTCAATCACGAATCACCTGTTAAATATACGCCGTATTCTAACAATTTCATAGTAACTGCATGTCTGCAGTTCTCTGTGATGTTAAGAGCGTTCGCCAATTTTCCCCGAGCCCGAACCATCACTCGATGACTCAGTCATTCTCAAATGGAGAAGAATGAATGTTTTTTTGTTTTTTTTTAAATTTAGGGTTTTGCACAATGTGGGAAACTTTTTATCCTTACAAGCTTGTTTAAACCTTCAGCCAATACACAGAGTATATCTGCTCAGCTGAGGTGGATATCCCTTCCCACTTCAGATGTCTCTGAAAGGTGTGAGTAGGGCTTTCTGAGAAAGCACGACTGAACTACTCAGATTTTTAGTGTTAATATAAGAACCAAACCAACGTTGCAGGCGCCATGTCGTGTAGTTCCTTGGAATCCCCCAGGACCTGCGCATTTTGGATGACCTAAACTGAGGGCTTGGTGTCAATGTCAATACCGCTTCCGGACACCCCCACAGGATATGTCAGCCATTAGACCAGCTAGCTCCATAGTGCCACTACCACCCCCTGTATTCTACAGTGGTGTAGGTAGTTTCTGGCAACCACTGAACATGACAACCCTGATTCCTCAGGGATCGTGGAAAACAGTACAGTACGTTTCGCTCAGACACTCGTGCTTGCTTACTCTCAGAAAATACACAGGATGGCGATTAGGACGTTTCAATAAGATTTATTGGTCCAGCAACAGCCTTGTGTAAAACATATGTGCTATGACAATCAGGAGACAGAAGCATACAAAAGAGATTGCTAGTACCAATATAGTAAATAGTAGATACATTTCTACCATAGTGCTAATAAGATGAACATAAGCAGTTCAGATAAAAACAATAGCACTTGCATATTCCTAAAATGCGTGCCCTAAATAACTTGCCTAAATGTACCTAGCCTAGATCTGTATGTGTAGCATGTATATGCGTGTATATGTATGTATGTAGCCAAGAAAACCCTAGGGATGAACCAGCCCCTCACCTGATGGTTGAGAACGAAGGACCCCATCTCTGTCTTGAGGATGACACCCCGCAAGGGATGTCAGACCGCTGCATGTCGAAGATTCAGCATGCAGGATCCCGTCTCAGCTTGGAAGGAATTCTCCTCTAATTTGTAGGGGGGAGTGAGGATCTTTTATACTAAAGTGGTCACTCCAGGGTTTTTTCTAGAATCGATATGTTTTTTAAAATAATCATAAATGTTTTGAAAACAATCATAAATGTTTTGAAAACAATCACCAATGCCTTTCTAAACAAATGCGATCATGCACAGCTGTCTGTTGGCCAAGGATGAAAAAAGTGGTGACCCTTATACAGAATAATTCTGCCATGCCTGGAGACATATTTATGTATGTCAGGTACAGGGATTATGATAGAATACTAAGAGCCTGGTGTCGAAGAGACATGAGCAAGCTACTAGGTAAAAGGTCACCTGTTCAGAATCGTTATTGTCGTGTGGATGGGACAAATGTATGTAATAGGGGTATACATGACAGGACTAGCCTAAAGGATATGACACCCACTCCTCATCAAAAGGTCAACAAGGTCAGCTAGATAATGATAAAGTTTAAGGCCATTAAAAAGCATAAAAATTATTTCCAATAAAAAATACTAAAAAGCATTTTAAAAGCCTGAAAAAATGTCCATAAAAGTAAAGTAATTTTTCCCTAAAAAGCGTTCAAAAGGTCCTCTAAACTTGTATATGTTGTTATTATTGCACTGAGCACCTTGAAAGCCATGAAGCTCAGTTAGAGCCGAGAAGGAAAAAAATAAAACAAAGTCAGTTACGACCTTCAATTTTAGTAAATGTTTAAAAAGTAGCCAAACGGTTCCCAGCACAGGAGAGGCCAGATTGTTTACAAATCCTGCGCTGAAGACTCAACATCGCTGAACATCGTATCCGCAGGTGGCAGTCCCTCCAGAACTTCTAGTATAATGTCGAGTGAGCAAACATGTTCATCTCTGGTTTCCACAGCAGCCGCCGGGGAAGAATTAGATGCTTGCACACCTGATACCGATGCCTGTACCTCTGGAGCGGAGCCGATTTCCCTTCCAACAGGAGCTGAAGCATCCCTTGCAGGCTCTAGAAATGCCGTCATCAACATGGGAATACGCTGGGGACAACTGCATACGTGGGCCTGCAAAGGCTCCAGGAGCATGCCTATGTACGGAGGCGCAACCGATGGAAGTGTCAGACACAGGTCCAACACGCAGCCAAATCTGCAGAAAAGGCAACGGAACACAGGCAGGATACAGTCTAGCCAGACCAGTCTGAAAGACAGGAGCCAATGCTCACTCGGCTCTTGAAGCCGAGGCGTAGTCAGGAAGAACACCATACGCTCACAACAACGTCGTTCCAGCAGTGTTCTCTCCATGTCTTGAGGGATTGAGACGTCCATTGCAAAGCAATAGGATTAAAATCAGGATGCCCGCTACCGATAGCAGGACCAAGGGAAGCCCTCCAAAAACGCTACCAAGTGCGGAGTGTATGAAAGCTGGAATTACTCCGAAGATGGTCTGAAAGGTGGTTAAGAGGCCTGATCCAAGTCGCTTAAATAAGTGTACGATCCCACTCGTATCAGACATGTTAAAGATACGATGAACCATTTCTCCGAAATGGATCGGGAAGTTCATACGGACCAGGGCCTGTATCTCTGCTGAAGACCTTGCAACCTGGAGATCAAAAATCTCTCGGGCTGAAGTTAAGGCCACATTTTGATGAAACAACATGGCTTTCCGTCTGCTCAGCTAATCAAACCTTATACTGGAAACATTCAATGAAGGCCACATTGGTGCCTCCCTAACTGTGCAGGCCGGGGGAAACAATACTTGTTTACAGCAAACCACCCTGAAATTTACTGTGACTAGATATGCGATGCCTGGCGCCATTCCACAGTAGTCTTGATCATTCAGCACTAAATAACTTCCATTCGAAAGCAATTCAAAAACCGGATGAATCACGGCAGCTGGGGAGCCTTTCATGTAGCAAGATAAGTTCGCTTTTGGTGCATTACACGTTCCATGCAGCGACACTTCTTTGCACACTAAAGACCCACTTAAAGCCTTCCTGCAGTCAGTAACACTTAAGAAAACTTCAGTGTCCTTATTTCTGTACCTATATCTATATGATAACTCCCAGATTTCCTGTATATACCCTTCACCTAACGCTTCATACCTGCCTGCTTGGATGTATCTAAGGCAGTATTGGAACTGAAATGTCGAGATTGGCAGTGTAATATAGCCATGAATTAACCATTCAGTAGACGGTGACTCAGCTACTGTGAAAGGTAACTTCTCTAATTTTTCAATGAGCAGCATGGTGTACTTTGCATCTCTGCGTGCCATAGTCAACTGTCTGTCGGTCAGATTGTAAGCCGAGAATAAACTTGTGCTGTTAATGTATCGCCATGGCATGTGGCCTGAACGCAATGATTACAGCATCCAGTTTAAAAGCATAATGGAGCGCAATTGAGATTGCCCATGTTGTAGAATAGACAAATCTTGTTCCATTATGTCAAATGCCGAGGACACAACGTTGCCCAGTGAATAAATACGTGAAGAAAGTGTGGTCATATCATTGTCTACCACAGCCAGGGCCTTTTCTAGGTTAATCCTATCAATTTCACATAATCTCTCAGCAGCATCCTGTTGGGAGACTTTCCACAGTTCATTGTAGATGGCATATAAGAAGCGTTTCTTACGTGGTTTCTTGAGACCTAATAAGAAATCCCTAAGATCCATGTTGTCAGCTAAAAGGGACAAGTGGTGTTTCACCTGTTGTAGTGTTGAGATTTTTAGCCATTCTAGGCACAACTTCCCAACACTATAAGAAGTCACTACCCCTGGGTCGTCTGTGTGTACATAGAGTGGGTCAGGCCTGTGGATACTAAACCCTCTGGTGGTACCCTTGAATCTTGATTGACACCTATTTGTGTTGATAGGCCAAACCAACCATCCCTTCCAATTGGGAGCTGAAGAATTGTATGTACCATTCTGTAGCAGTGTACCCAGTACCTCCTCACTAATCAGTGTGTCATTCGATATACCTTTAATAGGTATGGATGAGGGGATGCGTGATGTTTTCAGGTCTTTCATTTTTGCAAACCGGTAGCAGGTAGTTTGTTGCACTGTTCTGTTCAGGAATTTTATCTGTAACGGTTTGAGGCAAGCTCTAAATAAAGCCTATGTTCCCTGAACCTGCCAATATTTCGTCCCCCAGATGGATTTTGTGTCTATCGTGTCCCTCCAATAGTCGAAACCTTGTATAGACAGTTGGGAGATAAAGCGTGCTGAATATATGAGCTTGGTGATAGTCAGCATCATTTTCTTCACAGTTGCATTCGTCTGTACTAGCTTATAGTAGTAACACATTGGGTCTGATGTATTGAACCCTGAAAAGTATGCAAATTTCTGTGCGAATGTGGCAGAACTACCTTTCGGTGGTGTCGGGCAATGTTCCCATTGATGGTAAGTGTTTACAGTGCTTGGAACACCAGCTCTGTGCAAAAAGTGATGACCATAGTGCTGGTAACAATACATACTGTTGAAGTCAGGTGTGTTTTCATACAATTCCCTGTAGGAAAATGCAGCAGATTGTTCTAAATCTGAAAGCATAGTATTTACAGTCTCAATGTCCCAATCATCAGAGAGTGTACTCGGGGTAATGAAATCATTAATTGAAATTTTAAATACGTGTGAAATTTTCAAATGTTCAGTAGGACCAAATACATCATATGAAACTCTATCCCAAACTATACCATCCGGCACTGGAACTGCTGAAATATTCACTAGGGACAGGTCTCTCTGTTCACGGTGTGATGACGTATGAGGTTTCAAGACCAAGTTCACAGGTTGTACTGCAGAACGTTGTGGGAGGTAATGTCCATTCAGTAGTAGGAAAAAGACAGTTACTATACCAATCCATATTAACAGGAACAGGATCCCTAATGCAAACCAAAGATGCAGCCAAGGGGACACAAAATAAGTCTTTTTCAGCCAGAGATAGAATTGTCGAAGTTGTTCTTTTTTAGAGATGGGTGGCGTTTGCTCTGGGTCACTTTGATCTGAAGAAAAGTCATTGAAGTTGATGAAGTAACCAGACGCAGTTTGATCTATTTTTGGGAGCTCAGCAGAGTTTTTGTAGAACTGGCAGTTGCTTCTTGTGAAGGCACATTGATGTAAACTTCATTATTGGGCCGAATTGCAATTTGCGTTTCAGTTTCATTTGGATGTTGTTCAATTTCAACCGGTGTGATTCGTACTCCGTTATTTGCTACTCCGGCATCTTGCGCAGAGAAGTCTTGAAACGTTATTAGTCTTTCCATCTGAACTTCCTGTATAGTAGCGAGAGGAGATCTGTGGCTACTTAGGATTCCACGTGGCCTGCTGTTGAGAATCGACCACATAGTGTGGTTTGATCAGATCAATGGAGACAAATTATTTTTCTTTTTTGCCGGCAAGAGGCGGAAGAAGTACTGTTCTTGTTCCTTGAACTGCCAGGACAGGTACAGGTGTTCTGTAGGATGGCCCAAACTCCTTCTTGTCCACAATCTTTCTCTCTGACCAGGTCCCCAATCTTTGGGAACCAGACTGGTCTTGCCGGAACCGGTTTCACTTCCCCAGTGGCGGTGCGTTTTACTTGGACGTTGCTTTGTGATGCCCGGAATTCATTGAGTTCGCGCAAAACAACCAAACGATCATTCAATTCAAATGGTTCTACATCTGCCACTGTGCTGGCACAATCGAGGTCAGGTACCCATATTCTTGTCCCAAACAGGATCTCATAGGGGGTACGTCCTCCCAAGGACTTTCTTCGCATATTGTTCAGTGCCCTCTGGACCCCATATAGGTGATTGACCCAACTACCGCCCGCACCTAATACCCTTGCTGTTAACAATTGCTTTAGGTCCCAGTTTTTCCTCTCCACCACCGAATTTCCCTCAAGATCGTAGGAGGAGGAGTACCACAAGGCCACGCCCATACTTTCCATAGCTTCCTTGTAAGCCCGAGAGCTAAACGCAGGGCCACGGTCAGAATGTAATATGCCAATTACGTGTGTCCCGATGAAGACTCGCAAATCCTTTATAACAGTTTGAGCGTCAGCTGAGCGCTGAGGCCAAACCCATAGAAATATAGAGCATGAATCTACTGCCCCCAAGATGTACTTGTAAGCCCCGTATGATTTTAAGGGGCCTCAGTGATCCAAATAGACACATGCAAGAGGTCTGTCTGAAATGAGTAATGGTGTTTGTGGTGGCTGTGCTACGGTAGAACCTTTCATCTGCTGACAGATGTTTCACTTCATGATATAAGCCTTTGTTTGTTTAGACAAACTTGGCCACCAGAATCACTGCTTCAGTAACGAAACTGTAGCAGTGACTCCTGCGTGTGCAGAGCCCAGACCCTCATGTGCAGCTAGTATTAAAACTAATCTGCGATCCATGTTTGGTATAACTCTATCTCCCACTCCTGGAATTTGAGCATATGGTGTGTTTTGCGCATCTAATTTATAGGAATATTTGAGTGGAAAGCCCTTTGGAACGGCAGAGTCGTTCTTTGAGGCATTGACAGCAATCATTATGTCTCTGTCTATCCTCGTGCTAGAACGAGTGATTGCAGCAACGGCAGCAGTTCGCACTGTCGCCTTGGCGGCTTCATCAGCCAGTGAATTCCCTTCAACGTGTATGCCAACACGCTGGTGACTCAAGGTGTGAATAACTTGAGTCCGTGGCAGGCACGCTTTCAGCTTTGCCACTTGTTTCCATAACAATTTATGCTTAATTGTGCTACACTTGGAATCTCTAAACCCATTCTGGCATCAGTAATGTAGATATTTATTGTAGGACTGCACACAGTAAAACGAATCGCACACTATCAGTGTGGGGGAATTCCCGATCCGTATACTGTAGTGCCAGTATCAGGGCTTTTAGTTCTGCCAGCTGCGCGGTCCAATCTCCTAGAGATTGTGTAGTCGTATTACTGGGATGAAACTTACCATTCCGGAAATGACCCTTTACTATAGCACACACTGCGCTATATTGCAGTTTACTTCCTATGGCATTCTGAGCAGATCCATCAGTGTAAATGATGTATTCATATTTCTTTAGAGGCAAGATTTCATTCGGGAGAGGGTATTCTTGTTCGTACTGCAGGAACGCATGCGTTTTTAATGTAGAATCGTATCTGTAATCTACATTTGTAGCAGTGAGAAAATTAGCTCATTGTATCCATCGTGGATGCAGTGCTTTCGCATTTGGAATGCTCGCTTTGGTAACAGCTTCTAAAGTTGGAACTGGGGTTACAACAATTATGCGTTTCCCTTGTGCTAGTGCTCTTTCTCTCACTACAGCAGTCTGTACTGCTGTCAGTATTTTTCTGTTGCTGCAAATCGAATTTCAGCATGTGTGTATAAATGTGATTTATATGCAATTGGGACTGTCTCACCTTTATTGAAAGTGATGTAGGTATATCCTAATAAACCCGGGACCACCCGGATCACCAAGTTAGTAGTATTTACACGTGTGTGCAAGTGTTCTGATGCTATCATGTCAGCTTGAACTGAACGGAGAGTATCTGTATGTTGATGTGTCCACTGATGTGGTGTGAAATCAGGTCTGATTAGGTCGTAGAAAGGTTTGACTTTTTCTGCGTAATCTAGGATGTATGTTCTGCCAAAATTTTGAAATCCTAATATGGATTGCAAACCCTTTAGATTCTTTGGAGGTTGGAGCAGCGCACACTTTTCTAAAAAGTTGTCTGCCAGGCTTTTGCCTTCACTTTACAGCTCATATCCCAAAAATAGGACATTGAGGTGGGCAATTCTAGGTGTCTTGAAATTAAATTTGTAGCCCAAATTGGCGAATCCCACAATTATGTTGTTCACCCTGCTCAAGTGTTCAAGTAATTCATCGTCCCTCAGATAGATGTCATCTACATAGGACACAGTCTCCTCATCGCATGTTTGTAATATATCTGACACTCTTGCCGAGAATAGCCCCGGGCTGTTCTTATAACCTTGGGCCGGAACGACGGAAGTGATGCTGAGTGCCGAGGGCAGAAAATGCTGTCAAATATCTGCTTTCTGGAGCTATATTTTGGCAGAAGAATCCATTTGAGGTATCTAATGTTGTTTGTATTTCTTCCACACAATGTTATTCATTAATGCGGCACTGTGTGCATTTTGAACTGCAAATGTTCATGTGCATGTGTTTAAATGTCGGTAATCTAAAACTAGACGATATGTATTGTCAAGTCTCATTACTGGAAACAAAGGATTATTCATTGGGGAAGTGCAAGTCTCAATTACACCTTGGTATTCGAGTTGGTCTAGAATTTCTTTGACCTGTAGTTTTGCATCATTTTTTATAGGGTACTCTCTCTGTGGATTTGGAGTAGCTTTTAATGGGATTTCGTGGTGGGTAGACTCCACGTCCCACCCTACATGGTTGCGGTATAATGCCAGAGCTAGCGCTGGCGCCCACTCATGTGCGTATGACTGTTTTAAAGATTCTGGAACGAGGTCAGAGAAAGCAGGCAAAATTACTCTTTCCCCTTTTGGGCACTCCATCACAAACTCAGGCGGCCAATCTCTTTCTGCTAACAGTATGTCATATCCATATGTTAAGTTCTCCCAAAAGTGACCTTTGACCTTTCTTGGGATGTCCCCCTCTATTTGGAGCATAATTTCATACAGTCTATGCGGGACACTAACTCTGGTATCCGGTGTTTCCACCGTGATATGTTCATTCAATACTGCTGTCACCAGAAAATCCTTCAGGTTCTGGCGAGCTATTGTTACTTCTGCCACACTGTCTAGCATCGTCAGAGCCCATTCCCTGTTCAGAAGCTGAGTCCTCAGTAACCTGGGCATGTCTAATCTTTAAGCCAGCTACTTTCTTCTTATTTAATTGAGGATTTGCTTTAGGTTGCTCTTCCTGTTTGATAATATAATCTGAAGTACGATGTGTTTCCATTTTTGTTTTTGGTCGATCTTCCTGCTTTTGTTGTGAGCGCCCGTCCCTCTCTGAGTTTTTTGATGAACCCTGAAAGGAACGAAAGGAACGTGTATCAGTGTCCTGATACCTATCAGGTTCCTAATGTTATCACGATTCCTAAGGTTGTACCTCTTTTCGGAGAACTCCCATTGGGGAGACCCACCCCTTGATCGTGAATTCTTTTCTGAATTATTATTTTTAGAATTTTTGTTTTCCCATTTCTTTTTAGAAGAAGCGGGTGCTTGCTTCAAGTTGTCTTTGTCGGGACTACCCGCTATTTGTGGCTTCCCGGCTTTGATTCCCAATTATCTCTACCTAATGCAGCATAGGTTTCTTCGACAATTTTTGGTAGTTCTCACTCCCTATTGATAGGAGCTGTTTCCCTTAGGCGGCTGTGTATGGCCACTGCTGCTGTCTCCCCCTTTATGTTACTCAGCATGATTGCAGAGACTTGGGCAAAATTACCCATCAGTTTCATTCCCAAGTCCAGGGCAGGTCCTGCCCCGTACTCGTTCTGTATCTGTTTCAATACATCAGGAACAACTGCTAAGGAAGGGGTACTGTGTACTCTGACGTAAACAGCAGCAAAGATTGTTCCCCAAGTGGTACAATCCTCAATCGAGGGAACCATCCCCATTGGCAAGCAAATGGTTAGCATTCTAGGGGCCATATTATCAAGAACGGCGATAACATTATCGCCGCTTTAGCGGCAGGAAACTGCAGCTAAAGCGGCGATAAGGGGCTTGATAATATGCCCTATAGAATTCCAATTGAAGCCCAGGTTCTGGTGTTAAGGACATCAAACCTGGGCTTCTATTGGAATTCTATAGGGCATATTATCAAGCCCCTTATCGCCGCTTTAGCGGCAGTTTCCTGCCGCTAAAGCGGCGATAATGTTATCGCCGTTCTTGATAATATGGCCCTATGTTTTTCATGCGGACCCAAATGGGGAAATACTGCTTCAAGCTGTGCAATTTTTTGTGCTATCTAGAACGGAATTTGCTCCTGTTTGGAAGGAATTGTCCCTATTACTGATTTCAGTGTCTGTGGGTTAATTGTAGGTGTGGTCTGATGTGGACCAGCTGGAGCATTTGGCGCAGGTTGAACTGTCAATGTTCTCATGACGAACTGGACAATGTGTCTGTTTATACTGACTATGTCTTTGTATATTGTACAGACTACATCCACTGGTAGTGTATCTATCTCTGGATGTGGAGTATATGTCGCTAAGACCGGCCAGGTCGCTCCTTCTATGCTGAGCGGACCGAGTTTCACGACAGATGTTGTGTGTGGGAGGGCGCCTTTAAACCAGTTTCTGTGCTGCTGGTAAGTTAACGGAACTTCAATGTCTTCGTATGGAATGTATTCATCCGGTGGTTCAACTACAATGTATGTGTAAAACAAATTAGTCACCGGATCTGCAGGTGGGAACTGAACCCAAGAATAGAATACCTATGATCCGAACACCTCGTGTGCCTCAATCACGAATCACCTGTTAAATATACGCCGTATTCTAACAATTTCATAGTAACTGCATGTCTGCAGTTCTCTGTGATGTTAAGAGCGTTCGCCAATTTTCCCCGAGCCCGAACCATCACTCGATGACTCAGTCATTCTCAAATGGAGAAGAATGAATGTTTTTTTGTTTTTTTTTAAATTTAGGGTTTTGCACAATGTGGGAAACTTTTTATCCTTACAAGCTTGTTTAAACCTTCAGCCAATACACAGAGTATATCTGCTCAGCTGAGGTGGATATCCCTTCCCACTTCAGATGTCTCTGAAAGGTGTGAGTAGGGCTTTCTGAGAAAGCACGACTGAACTACTCAGATTTTTAGTGTTAATATAAGAACCAAACCAACGTTGCAGGCGCCATGTCGTGTAGTTCCTTGGAATCCCCCAGGACCTGCGCATTTTGGATGACCTAAACTGAGGGCTTGGTGTCAATGTCAATACCGCTTCCGGACACCCCCACAGGATATGTCAGCCATTAGACCAGCTAGCTCCATAGTGCCACTACCACCCCCTGTATTCTACAGTGGTGTAGGTAGTTTCTGGCAACCACTGAACATGACAACCCTGATTCCTCAGGGATCGTGGAAAACAGTACAGTACGTTTCGCTCAGACACTCGTGCTTGCTTACTCTCAGAAAATACACAGGATGGCGATTAGGACGTTTCAATAAGATTTATTGGTCCACAACAGCCTTGTGTAAAACATATGTGCTATGACAATCAGGAGACAGAAGCATACAAAAGAGATTGCTAGTACCAATATAGTAAATAGTAGATACATTTCTACCATAGTGCTAATAAGATGAACATAAGCAGTTCAGATAAAAACAATAGCACTTGCATATTCCTAAAATGCGTGCCCTAAATAACTTGCCTAAATGTACCTAGCCTAGATCTGTATGTGTAGCATGTATATGCGTGTATATGTATGTATGTAGCCAAGAAAACCCTAGGGATGAACCAGCCCCTCACCTGATGGTTGAGAACGAAGGACCCCATCTCTGTCTTGAGGATGACACCCCGCAAGGGATGTCAGACCGCTGCATGTCGAAGATTCAGCATGCAGGACCCCTCTCAGCTTGGAAGGAATTCTCCTCTAATTTGTGGGGGGAGTGAGGGTATTTTATACTAAAGTGGTTACTCCAGGGTTTTTTCTAGAATTGATATGTTTTTAAAACAATCATAAATGTTTTGAAAACAATCATAAATGTTCTGAAAACAATCACCATTGCTTTTCTAAACAAATGCGATCATGCACAGCTGGTTGTTGGCCAAGGATGAAGAAAAGTGGTGACCCATATACAGAATAATTCTGCCGTGCCTGGGGACATGTTTATGTACGTCAGGTACAGGGATTATGATAGAATACTAAGAGCCTGGTGTCGAAGAGACAGGAGCAAGCTACTAGGTAAAAGGTCACCTGTTTAGAATCGTTATTGTTGTGTGGATGGGACAAATGTATGTAATAGGGGTATACATGACAGGACTAGCCTAAAGGACATGACAGGCCCAACCCGCCATCGGTTACTAACCAGACTTATTCTGCAACTTGTGCTATTGTTGTAGGGACTATGGTGGATGGTGTTTTTTATTCCAATATCATTCATACTCAGTCCCTGGGTGACTGTACGGCACAGTAGGCCGAGTTGAGAGCTTTGCTACTCGCTCTCGAGCATTCTGATCCTGAGTCCCTCGCCCTTGTGGTGTGTGACTCTTTTTATTGTGTACAGTCTTACAATGACAATTTACACTTTTGGAAACAAAATGATTTCCAAGATTCAAAAGCCAGCACAATAAAGCATAAAATGCTTTGGGTAAAGGTGGCTAATCTTAAAGATCACCTACCACTTACACATGTTGTACATACATTGGGCCATCAAAGTGCGGGAGCGCACGCTGTTGGTAATTCGATGGCTGATGAAGCGGCTAAATCTGCATTAGCCACAACTAGAGTAGCCGCGATTACGCGTTCTATGACTAAGATTGACAATGACATCTTGGCTGCTATTGTCGCATGTCAGGAGGGAACAGCTTTTCCTCTAGGATTTCCTTCTAAATATACTTATCAGTTAACTACTGACAAGGTCCCCTTTGTAACAATTTCAAAGGTTGGTGATCATTTGATACCAATCCTCGACCGCAGACACACTTTGATAATGGCCGCTCATGAAGGCATAGCTTCTACACATGCTGGGGTTGCGGCCACTGTTTCTCTCTTACAGCAACATTACTGGTGGCGGGGTCTATACCAACAAGTTCGCCGTTATGTCTTATGTTGTGATGTTTGTCAGCAAATTAAATGTTCTACTGTGTCCTGTCCACACAACTTTATATTTCTAATCAGCCTTTTGGCTGTGTTTATCTTGATCATTGCGGTCCCCTTGTTTCTGATAATGCATTCAAATATATTTTGGTTGCAGTAGATTCTTGCTCTAGGTTCCTCTGGGTCTGACCACAGCGCTCGGCTGGTGCTTGAACTGTTATTAAGGATTTGCAGGTCTTTCTAGGTACTTATGCGTGTGGAGCTTTCCATTTGGACCAGGGTCCGGCTTTCGCCTGTAAGGCGTACCGTGATTACATGGCGTCGATGGGTGTGCAAGTGCATTTCTCGTCTCCATAAATGCCTGAGGTCAATTCTGTTGTAGAGCGGATGAACCGTGACTTAAAGCAGTCTTTAACAGCAAGGGTTTTAGGTACGGGCCGTGGCTGGTTAACTCATCTTTATGGGGTTCATCTAGCGCTTAATAACCTCCCTAAAAGATCTCTGGGTGGGCGGACCCAGGTCTGGGGTCTTCAGTGAGAGCCTTAGGCCTCACTATTGTGCATGGTGTGCATGCATAATTAAGCAGGGACACACTTAACAAGCCCTGACGAAGGCCCCAGATCCAGACGGGCTCTGTGCGAGGGCCAAAACATGTTGACAAAGACACAGTAGGTTTAGTTGACCAATTGCCTTCAACAAAAACCTCCAAATACTTTTTTAATCATATCCCAGGTAACCTGTGAATAAAAAAGAAATTTTATGGTAAACCTGTAGATATTTTTAGTAATATACTTTTCACCTGGATCCCTGCTTATCCAGTTTTGATTTATCTAAGAACACCCATTCCATCTTTGGTTGAGTCCGCCCTGGTGGTATTATCCTACCAGGGTGTGGATAGGCGCTGATGATGAAGCATGTCACGATTAAGTGAGTGAGGCGTCTAATCCAATATCTTTGGATACCCAAGAGGTTCAACTAAAGGATCCATTTACTCTTTATAGATATTCCAGTTGCTTTTTGTGTGTGGCTTCAACTCAAATCGACCTGATCACCGATATTTACAATCAACGCACCGAACACTGTCACCACTTACTCCGTGGGTTAATTATGTCAACAATGGTTAGAACGTTCCACATTGTCTCATGTAAAACAATGGGGCATATGTACAAGGAAGTGACCGAGCGTGACATTAGCCTTCTTGGCTTAACGCCGCGCTCTGCCACTTCTGAAACACAGGACTGCACCATATTTACAACAATACGGTGCAGCCCTGCGTTTCACCCTGCACTGGCGCTAAATTTAGCTGCCTAGCACCAACACAGGCACTCTTGCACCATTGTGCAAGGGTGCCTGCGTTGCAGGGTAAGATTCTTTATGTGCAGGAAGGTGTCCCTTCCTACACATAAACAATCAGTAATGGCGTTTTGTAACTTCTATGTATGCTGTAGAATGCAGCACACATAGAAGTTGCAACTCGCCCTTTTGTTTTAATGATTGTTTGTTTGCAGGAAGGAACACCTTCCTGTACATAAACAATCAATGTCGTTTTGCTGTTTCTATGCAAACAAAGAAACAGCAAAAACAAGGAGAAATAAAGCCCATGTTTTCCCTGGACTTAATTTTGGCGCTGCCCCATATTTATGCTACTCTTGTAAATGTGGGTCAGAGTCAAAATGAATGGGTGTTGCGGTGGAATGCCCACCGCAACACCCATTGCCCACCGCTTTCACGATCAGTATAGCGTGAAAGGGGGCCTTATTTACAAGGCAGCGTTAAGCCTCATGTGTCCTCATTTAACGCAACTGGCGCTATGTAAAGTGCTCTGATACCCAATACCTTCAGGTCAAGTATGCGCTTTATAAAACTCAGTAAAAAAAAAAAAACACGTTAGGTGGCTTAATACTGCCTTGTAAATAAGGCGAAGCCCGTATCGCCACCACAATGTCAAAAAATGTGACGTTATGGTGGCGATAGGGGCTTGTAAATATGCCCCAACATCTTTCTCTGCTGTCCGAAGACATGAATTTGTCTGATTTCCTTTTGGGTCCAAAATCCCTCATTCTAAACAATGTATTTATTCTGCTTATAATGAAATTTGGAAATTATCGCAAATGGAAGCTGCAGTACGTTTAAGCCAAAGCGATCAAGATAATTTGGATAAGGTACTTGCTGTAGTGGACAACAGTATTATTACCATTTCATCTCACATTTATACTTTAGATAATATAGTATCGTCTGTTATTGATCTGGTGCACGATGATATGTCTACGTTATATCATGGCCAGAATCAACTTAGATCCATCATGCAATTTAGTTAGACTCTCCAAACACTTAAGAACGGGTGCGTTCCCTGGCATTATCTCAATTACACTGCATTGTTCTTCCCGTTTAATTTGACAAGTAGACAGCAATCAATGGCTATGAAAGATGCTAGTTATACCATGTTACATATAGAAAAACTTGAACAGCTTCCATTTACCATAGCAGAAACACCATCCGCAGTCGGATTAATACACAGGGTTATTTCATTGCCTATCTCTACTTTTCAGTTCACTGCCTGGATGAAACACTTCCAGGTAGGTAGATATAAACCCCTTGGGAGTAGTTATATACACAAATTGTGGTCCCTGCCATTTACATATCGTTGCCAACAGGCTGAGAGAGAAGTTTTTCTTACACAGTGGAATGTGACTCCACTGCCAGTCATTCCCTTGTTTGTCAACATGTAAAGATTCATGGCACCTGTAATGTGTCTGCCACCTAATTTGGCTTGTTATTTAAAAGGAACTCCTATCCCCACTATTATTCCCACTCTCACATTGATTTTGAATGGAAGCTATCTTGTCCTATATAATCAGGACAGTTGCTGTCTGCGGGCAGGAATCCCGAAAGTGGTGTCCGTTTCCCAGTTAGTCACTTGCTGCCACAACATCCTGTTTCCTCCTCCGCACTGGAGTGTTGATAGTTCCATCTAGCCTTCCATTCCAACCTTGAAAACAAATTTCAATAAGCTGAGCAGACTCAAAGCGTTATTGTTTCAACAAGAAGTGGCTCTCATTGCAGCTTGCGAAACCTTTGAATTGCAGGTGGAGAGAACTTCCAGTGAAATATAGTCTTTGTTAAACACAAATCTCCCCACACATTGAGGTGAACTGACACATCAAATATTTAATGTGTCGGATACCACGGGCCTGGCCCACTTTTTTTAACTTGTGGGCTCCGGCCTCGTGACCTCATTTCAAACTATCTTTGGAGTAATACCAGCTTTTATACATTCTATTTTTTCCAGCATATTTGGTGGCTTCCTGCTGCTGCTCGTCTTGCTTGTGAGCGTTATAGTGCTGTTACTGCTATTCCGCAATGGATGTTCCCTTTGTGGTCCTTTCCGGGCAGACATCACTGCAGCTGTGCCGTGAACACATGCTACAGCTCTTTGAGGTAACTACTCTGGACAGTCTGGATGCCGTGTTTTGTTAACCTTCCACTACACTTACTTCACCTGTGTGCAATTTGTGTTTTATTGCATCCGGTGCACCTTTTAATGGGCTCTGGACGTCTGCCTGGCTACGCCAACACACACTGCCCATGATTTCGAACTGTTGATGAGTCCCTTAGTGGCCCGTTACCAGGACTGTTCCATGGATATGCGACTCATTCATAACCTGGCATTATGGCCATTGGTCGGCATTGGGCCCTGTGCAATGGCACAGGGTCTTCTGGATCTCAGTTTCATCTAAATCAATTCAGGTTGCCCAAGGATGCTTTTGTTGACAACCAGTACTGAGGAGCATGTTTGTTCCTTTGCCTTGCTCAACTGGATGGCTAATATCTGTACCTCGGAAGGTTTGGCTTTTGTATTGGAATCGTTGATTTATCAGTTGGCATCCCACATTTTAGATCCTCACAGCACGTTTTAATTGACTGCTATAATTTGATAATAATTTTGTTTACTCATTCCTCAGCTACACTAAAGCGGCAATAATGTTTGCGCCGTTCTTGATAATATGGCCCTATAGCTAGTCGGTCCCAGGCTCATGGGTGCTAAGGTGGTAGGATAATTCAGTCCCTGCCTACTAAGGTTCTATGGTCCCAAGCATAGTTCTGTGATTTTGCAGAATCCCTGCAACAGTACAATCCTGTGTTTACTCTGATGTTCATCCTCCTGTTGTCACCACATGTACATCACCCTGTGGCACGTGCTGTACAATCCTATGTTCACTCTGATGTCCATCATCCTGTGGTCACCACCTGTACATCACCCTGTACTGTCACGTGGCCAATAGGGACATTGTCGACATCGCTAAGTTAGCATGAGCCCGGCAGTCATGATGCAGCTTTTGCGCATGTTACTACATGGCTTTATTTTTGCAAGATTCTGTTTATACCTTTCACATGAGAACCATCTGCTTTGTTCGTTCTCTGTCTGTTCCTGGAGTTTAGTCTGAACACTGTGAGCAAGGTCGATAAACAATGCCCCTTGTTATTCTGTTCTGGTCAGTCCCTAGCACCTAGAAAAAACATGCTAAGGCAGCTGCTGCTGGAAACTCGTACTTTGATATTATGGAGATGCATATTTAGGTAACGGACACTTGGAGAGGTACCTTTCCAGGGAGAAGAGCAACATGC
The DNA here is from genome assembly GCA_963921515.1 of Calotriton arnoldi. Lineage (NCBI taxonomy): Eukaryota > Metazoa > Chordata > Amphibia > Caudata > Salamandridae > Calotriton > Calotriton arnoldi. Next base: position 58,266 of record CAWUFW010001064.1, read on the forward strand.
ACCTACGATGTAGAAATACCATCTATAGTCTAAGGTATGAGGTCTGCTGACAAAGCCCAGAGATCTTCTATTATATAATAACACTTATTCTTACCTAGGGGAGGGAGGTTAGGCACTATAGTCCTTTCTCCATTGTGTTTGTATGATGACATCTCCCTTTATGATATATGGCCTAGCTGCAATGCTAACTATATTAGTTTTATGCATTTTTCTGCTTGTTGTGGCCCTTATACTGCATGTTAGAGTACGATAGTAAAAATAAACATTTTAAACTATATTCGTGTCTCGGTCAGATCTTATTGTGAGCAGGTATGAGAGTGTGAGTGAAAAGGTGTGTCTTGTTACTGCGATTCCTGAGAGATCCGGGAGTGTTGTGTTCTGGGGTGTCTAATCATTTGCTTCTTCGTGAGTGTGTAGGAGAGCGAGTGAGACACTATAGCTAGTCAGTCCTGGGTTCGTGGGCACTAAGGTGGTGGGAAGGCTTAGCCCCTATACACTGAGGTCCCAAAATCCTGCGCATAGTTCTGTGTATGTGCAGAATCCCTGGTACTTATACACGAGGCCCCTGAGTAGCGCTTGTGCTTGTCCACAGTACCCTCTTACCAGTTTCGGAGACGTCCGTGGTGCGAGGGCTTAACCACCTATATTAAGGTTTTATAGGTTTTTTTCAAGCTTGAATATTAAAAGGTTTAGTTTATTTGTTCTTCACCCAGTGTTGCGCTACCGTTTTTCAAGTTTCATTTCCATTGTCTGTAATGGCACAACCGATTAACATTGCTGCGCCTAACCACGCCGCAGTAACTGCTCATTTGACTCAACATGGAGTCCCGGTTGCGGGAGCAGATTTCATATTTGTGGTAGAGGCGGACGCAGCATTCCGCTTCAAAGTTTTTTAATCTTGGGTTAGGTTTCCAGCTGTTGATGGAAACGATAACTTCTTTCATGAATATGAACGTGATGCGGTTCCATAAGTTTATCGTCCATATCGTTTACTTGAAGTTCCATTGTTGGCTTGGGAGCACACCATATGGTTTAATGGCGCCCTTCCTCACCCTGTATCTGTGGTCCGTCTCGACCCCTTATCGGTCGACGGGGCCACATGGCCCGTTTTGGTGGGATTTACACCACATCCAAATTATCTTGGTGTATCACACGCAGAGCTACGCGATTTACACACTTCGTTAATTCATATACACAGAAGTGTTATTCAATATTTATCACGTAATGTCCCGGCGGCTCTGGCTGGTGCCGCTCAGTGACCAGGGCACGGTGGTGGCGTGGTTATCAGCCCTATCATGATTAATTCGGTAATGGGGAAACGTCCACAGAATAGGGATGATTTTCCCTTCTGGTTGGCTGAAACGTTTGAGCAACTCGAAGCTGTTTATCCACATACGTCTCCTGTGGATAAACACAGGATCCTCACAATGAGCTTACCTAAAGGCCTTATTCCAAATCTGGCTGATTGCACCACTTGAGGGAAGGTGTTTGCTGCGGTTTATTCGCTGTGTTTTGGCACCCCCTCCATGACCGTGCTTCCGACGGTTCTTAAGAAGGTTCAAGATGAACACGGGGCAGAGGCTGCCCTGGAGTTGGGGATGAGATTGGTGGGAGTGTTCCCTATTGTCTCTGACATGATTCTTGCTAACGTCAAAGGGGAAGCGGTTAGCTTACAGGTGAGCCAGCGCCTGGAGGCGGTGGCTGACGTGGATAAACAACGTGAATTGCCCAAGATTATTGCAAACGTTTATAAATCCTTGGGGCGCAATAATCTGGGAATTAGACCTTTTACTCAAACGCAGAATAAGCCCCTGCCTGAAAAGGAGCGGCGTCCAGTCTTACCAAAAAAGGCTTGGAATAGAAATCAGTGGCAGCAACAGCAAAAGTAAGGTTCGCGTGTGGGTTCACCGACACCTGATGCTGCTGAACGTAGATATGATTTGCGTGACCGCTCTAAAATTAACACACCGGAGAGGTTTCAAGTTCCTGATCCACGCTCTCCTCGTTCCTTTCAGGAATCATCGGATCCACAGTTCGGTGGTGGGGAGCGACAGGATCGCAGACAATGGAAGACCACTCAGCAACGACGTGATCTGCCACGCCAGTTTGACGTAAAAGCCAAACCGGAGGGACAACCTCCTTTTCGAGCCCCGTTTCATAAGAAGAAAGTTGCCTCTTTAACAGCGAAGTATGCCTCAGACGGTGAGAACCCTGCTCCTCGATTGGAGATGGGCGGTGACACTCCTCGACAGCGTGGCGGAAGTTACCATAGTGCGGGAGGCACTCCATCCTTGTCTGGAGGTGAGAGCAACTGATACTTTCATTACAGTGGAAACAGCAGATACACGAGTTGCACCCCCTGATAGGCTTTATGAGATAGTCCTCCAAATTGAGGGTGATATAAAACGGACAGTTAAGGCCGTCTTTTGGGACAACCTTACATCCTCTTATGACATTTTGTTGGCGGAGGCGGATTGGCCTCCTCCATTCGTTTTGGCTTCTTCCCGAGGGGAGGACGTGATACTCCAGAGTTTTTCCTGTTACGTCTCTGAAGAGGCTAAACAAGCTTACGCATCGGAATGGGCATTAGCCCTAGCGCCGGCTGTATACTGTAATCAGGTGGGCTGGGATAAAGATTCACCAGCACATGAAATTCCTTTACGATCTGTGCCACAGCCACAGGCACAATATCCGATTAAACGTGAAGCAAAAGCATCCGTAAGCGACATTTTGACCCAGTTAGAATATCAGGGTGTCATCAAACCCTGTGTTTCATCCATGAATAATCAACTTTTTCCGATATTGAAACCGGACGGTTCGTACCGTATCGTTTTGGATTATAGACATTTGAACAGTCATGTTCGTACATTTGCAGTTCAAAACACACACAGCTTTGCGTTAGGGAATAATATTGTTCGCAAAAAATACAAAACAACACTGGATATTTCCAATGGATTTTATAGTCACAATTTGGCTCCAGGTAGCCGTGACTTGACCGCATTTACCGCGGTCGGCAATCAGAAGCGGTTTACGCATTTGCCTATGGGCTATAAGAACAGTCCTGGGGCTTTTGCAGCACGTGTTGTGTCTCTTTTGCACGACATAGACCCTGATGCTTTCTCTTACGTCGATGACATTTATTTGACAGATGACAAGTTAATGCTGCATCTTGTACATGTGGATCGCATCATACTGTCTTTTGCCGACTTCGGGTACAAATTTAATTCTGCTAAGTCACACATCGCCTGTTTGGCAGTTCTATTCTTGGGCTACGAGCTCAATAATAAAGGTAAGGGTCTGGAGAAATGTGCACAATTGCAACCTTCGTCCTCATTGAAAAAACTGCAATCCTTGCTGGGATTTTTAAACTTCGGGAGGACATACATTCCTGATTATGCCCAGCGTATCAAACCGCTTTACGCGTTGATACAACCCTCTTTTTTGTCTTCCAGCTGGTTTACGGAACATACTATGATTCTTCGGTCTTTGCAGTCTGATCTGCTTGCGACCAACTTCTTGTTAACACGTGACAATTGTACAAACTTGGTCATAAGGATTGTGCCTGGGACTGTAGGTTTCACGTATTTGACGTTCAATGAAGGTGACACAGTGCCAATTGCTTATAAATTGCATTTGTACACATCGGCGGAAATGCGATTTTCCATGGTTGAGAAGATTTTGACAGCGGTCCAGATGGTGATTCTGAAGGAACGCCCTCTGGCGCAGGGAAAATGCATTCTTGTGGTTTCGCCTGTACCTGCTTTAGAAGCAGTGACAAAGGCGCATGTTCCGAATTCTAAAGCTTTGCATCCACGTTGGACACAATGGGCTAGTTCTTTGACATCGGCTGATGTCACTTTTATCTTTGACCCCTCTTTGCAGACTCAGGAGTTTTTACAATATGAACATGTTCACCCTCCTCCATTGTCTTTGCTACCTCTGGATCAGTACAAATGTATAATCTATACCGACGGTTCTGCTCAGCCAACCGTTGGGTCAAAGCATGCTTATTTGGCGGCTTGCGCTATAGTGGCTGGCTCAATTGTAAATGGTGAATTTAAGTCTTCCATAGTCCATACACAGGCGCATGGGGGCTGTACGGCTCAATTGGCGAAGCTGCATGCTTTGATTTTAGCTCTAGAATTCGCTGATCCTGATGTGAACACTCTTGTTGTGTGCGATTCCTATTACTGTGTGCAAGCTTTCACTGACAACTTATTCTTTTGGTCTCAGAATCACTACAGAGACTCTACAGGTAGCACAAAAAAGCATAAAACGCTTTGGGTCCGAGTGGCGGAACTTAAGGAACGTTTGCCACTCACACATGTTATTTATACACTTAGCCATCAGCGTGTGGGGACGCATGCTGTCGGTAATTCTTTCGCTGATGAGGCAGCCAAATCTGCAGTAGCCACTTGTTCAGTAGTAGCAGTAACTAGGTCCATGACTAAAATTGATAATGATATTCTTGCGGCAATTGCTGCTACGAAGGGTGGGACAGAATTCCCACAAGGTTTCCCTTCTAAGTATTCTTATCATTTGTCACCTGAGCGAGTCCCATTTGCTACGATACCGTCCGTTAGGGATCAGCTGATTCCCAACGAGGACCGCAGACTTCCTTTGATCATAGCCGCACATGAAGGCATGGCTTCTGCGCATAAAGCAAACACAAGGAGATGATCGACGGAGCGCTGAAACTTTTCAGACACTCACCCCCAGTCACAGATCTGGGTTGAATCCATCATCATTCTTTAGCTCACTTTGCCACCCCAGTTCAGACACAACTATATGCAAATCAGTCTTGACCCTGTGCCTCATGGGAACAGTCCAGCCCGAATTGCCAAGCCATGTCTTCCCTGGCCCGGAAACAAGCATCCTGGGACCGGTTTCGGGCTAACAGCCCTCATCAGCCAGGCTAGCTGGAATCCAGTGGCAAAGTGAGCAAGGGACCCACGTCTGGGCATACCCTGCCAACTTAAGGCGAACAAACCAAACACAAGGAGATGATGGACGGAGCGCTGAAGCTTTTCAGACACTCACCCCCAGTCACAGATTTGGGTTGAATCCATCATCATTCTTTAGCTCACTTTGCCACCCCAGTTCAGACACAGCTATATGCAAATCAGTCTTGACCCTGTGCCTCATGGGAACAGTCCAGCCCGAATTGCCAAGGCATGTTTTCCCTGGACTGGAAACAAGCATCCTGGGACCAGTTTCGGGCTAACAGCCCTCATCAGCCAGGCTAGCTTGAATCCAGTGGCAAAGTGAGCAAGGGACCCACGTCTGGGCATACCCTGCCAACTTAAGGCGAACAAAGCAAACACAAGGAGATGATGGCCGGAGCGCTGAAACTTATCAGACACTCACCCCCAGTCACAGATCTGGGTTGAATCCATCATCATTCTTTAGCTCACTTTGCCACCCCAGTTCAGACACAGCTATTTGCAAATCAGTCTTGACCCTGTGCCTCATGGGAACAGTCCAACCCGAATTGCCAAGCCATGTCTTCCCTGGACCGGAAACAAGCATCCTGGGACCAGTTTCGGGCTAACAGCCCTCATCAGCCAGGCTAGCTTGAATCCAGTGGCAAAGTGAGCAAGGGACCCACGTCTGGGCATACCCTGCCAACTTAAGTCGCAGGCCTGAGTTTCTGTGACTGTTTCTATTATACGATACCAAAGGGGATGATGGACGGAGCGTTAGAGCAAATCAAACACTCACCCCCAGTCAAATGATCTGGGTTTAATCCATCATCATTCTTTAGCTCACTCGACCACCCCAGTTCAGACATGGCCATATGCAAATCAGTCTGACCCTGTGCCTCATGGGAACAGTCCAGCCCGACTGCCAAGCCATGTCTTCCCTGGAACGGAAACAAGCATCCTAATAATCTCCCGAGAACATCTCTGGGTGGGCGGACCCCATACGAAATGCTCTTTGGCATTAAAATGTTTGTGCCAGACCTTGATGGTCTAGACCTTGTGGCGGCTACTGCAACATTTGATGTAGATAACCATTCTACTATGTTACAGGAACTACAAAAGACCCGTGACACACTGGCTAAAGATCATTCACCCTCGTCCACAGAAGCAGCGGTGCTAATTCCTGTTGCTGGCTGGCTTCCTAAAGTTGGTGATCTGGAACGAGAAAAGCTGGAAAACAAAAAAGAATTTGGCCCCTCTTATCGTGCACCGGTCCCAGTTCTTGGATTGACGGGTACTCGTACAGTGATTCTGCCTCCTTTGCCTGGCTGCAAGGGAAACAGATGTATTTCCATTGACAACGTCAAGCTACACCATATGACCAATACCGAATAGTATGACTCCAAGTATTCCGAGCCGAGATCTTTCCCTGAATCCGATGCCTTCTGCTTCCTCGACAACTCCCCGGTTGATGGAGGAGGAATTGGAAACTTCTATTGATTTCTTGCCTGTTGTGCCTTCTACTTCTACTAATGCAGATGTCGAGTATGATTCTCCTGCAGTTGAGATCGTCATTGATATTCCTGACAGTACCATACATGATACATCTGATGCTGCACAGCCTCCATTGTTGCGTTTGGGACCAAGCAGTTATTACATGGATCGTACCAGTTTCTCTTGTCGATTCATCTTCTTCATCCTTATCTGTGTCATAACCACCGACACGTACCAGTCTTTTCATAGCCTAGTTTAAGAAGACTTACCTCATCCCACCCTGGACATACATCTGGATGGTGCTCACGCTAATATTCCTTCTCATGTGGATTGGGTTTGTGACAGTGTTCTTCTTGCTCATCTATGGTCATTATTTGCCTGAACGCTCTGCTGTGAAATTTGTTGATGGAGTTCTGGCTCCCCAAACATCATCCCATATAATGAAAAGAGATCAAGCCCTCGTGAACATTTTGGCCTTCCCTGTTGCTGATGGCATCGTTTGGGATAAAGTTGCATTCGATATTCATGGTCCGATGGAGGTCCTGAACATTCCATACGTGTTCCGCGTTTCATTAGGAGATGTGGTATCACCGGACATACACTCAGATAACTGGGATGTTCAGGCCGTTCATTCATTGTTTCTGATTTAAAATATTATGCTGCTTTTGATGCTGAAGATTTATATTTGAATTCAGCCAATTATGCAGATTTATTCTGTTACCAACATTATGGTCATCATTTCTTGCATAAAGCGAATACGCTAAGACCAATTTTTAATTTTACACAGTGGGAACATTGTCCGACTCCTCTACACAACGGAATAAGTTCACATACTTTTCCGATTATAATACGTCCAATCCAAACTCCTATTTCTATAAGTTAAAATTGCCATCTCAGTCGAAATTCATGTTGACTCACCCTAAATTGATTTATTCTAATTCCTTTCGGACTGATTTGGCCTTACATGGTTACGATCATTGGAAAGACACCATCAATTTGAAATCCATTTGGGGTATTAAAAATTGGCAGGTACGGGGCACTGAAGCTCTGCATCGTGCATGTTTAATTCCGACTCACATTTTATTTTTAAATGACACGGTGCAACAGACTACTTGTTTTGGTTTGGCTATGGCCACAAATTTGAATGTTCCTTCTATTCCCTCACTGGTTGAGTATGATACGTGGCGTACACCCACCAATCATACGATTGATGTATTGCTTGCCCTATTCCGAAATGGCAGTATCAATGTTTCTGATGTCGACCCCTTGGGATGGTTATTGTGGCCAATAAGTTCCTATGCATGTCAGCTGCGTTTTCTTAATACAACCCCAGGTTTCACACAAATCAGACCTGATCCACGTTTCCCGCATTCTCATTCAGTCACCACTTATTCAGTGGGAAACTGTGTCAGCAGTGGTTGGGACACTCCACCCTATCGTCAGTAAAACAACACCTGTCTCTTTTGTCGGGTGACATTGATTTGGCTGATTTTCTTTTAGGTCCAAAATCACCTAGATCAAAACGATTTATTTATGAAGCATATAATGAATTGTGGAAACTCTCACAGATGGAGGCTGGGGTTCGCCTGCGCCAAATTGACCAAGCTAATTTGGAAAAAGTTCTTGCAGTGGTTGATAATAGCATTAATACATTGTCTTCCTGTATTTACACATTAGATAATATTGTTTCCTCTGTTATTGATATTGTACAGAATGATGTATCTGTGTTGTATCATGGTCAAAATCAATTGCGTTCTGTAAGGCAATTTGCATGGATGTTACAAACGCTCAAAATGGGAAAAGTTCCATGGGATTATTTGAATGCTTCTGCACTTTTTTTACCATTTAATTTGACTGATAAACAGAAATTTTTATCCATGAAAAACGCAACTTACACGTTGTTGAATATAGAACAATTAGAACAGATACATTTTTCTGTAGCCGAGACTGATTCAGCTGTGTGGTTAATACATAGAGTTATTTCACTGCCCTTCTCACTATTTCAGTTTACATCTTGTATGAAACACTTCCCGGTTGAACGCTTTGAGACCCTGGGAAGTGCTTTTATTCATGAATTGTGGTCATTATCTTTTACCTACAGATGTCAGCGCGCGGATAAGGAAGTTTTCCTAACAGGGGAGGATTGCGATTCCACAGTAGTCCATTCCCTAGTTTGCAAACAAGTTAAATTGCACGGTACTTGTAACGTGTCAGCCCCTAATCTGGCTTGTTTTTTAAAAGGTATGCCCGTCCCAGCTATTATTCCCGCACTACCGTTACTTTCGAATGGCAGTTATCTTATTTTGAATAACCACGACTGCTGTGGCTTACGGGCCGGCATCCCGTATATAGTAATTGTTTCGCAACGTGTTACTTGTTGCAGCAATGTCCTTTTCCCCACCCCCGCATGGGATTGTAGATAGTTCGCTTTGGCCTTCCATTCCAACTCTGAAAACAGATTTCAATAAACTAAGCAGACTCAAAGCGCTATTGTTTCAACAAGAAGTGGCTCTCACATCAGCGCGAGAGACTTTCGAATTGCAGGTGGTGAGGACTGCAAGTGAGATACACTCGCACCTGAACACAAATCTCCCACTCCATTTTGGAGAATTAATACATCAAATATTTAATGCGTTTGATACTGAAGGCCTTGCTCATTTTTTTTAAACTTGTGGGATCCGGCCTTGTTTCCTCTTTTCATATGATTTTTGGAGTAATACTGGCCTTTATTGACTCTATTTTTTCCAGCGCCTTCGGAGGGTTTCCATTGGTCCTCTTACTGGCGTGCGGCGTGCTGGTACTTCTGCTCCTGTTACGCAATGGCAGCCCATCTTGTTGTACTGCACAGACCCGGCCAATTGCAACTGTACCGTGACCGAATGCAACAACTATTTGGATGTTTGCTGTTGGCGATGCTTGGTGTCAGTTATGGACTCACCTTTCGCTTCGCCTACTTCACTTGCGTGCAACCAGTGTTCTATTGCCGACGGTGCCCTTTTTGTTGGGCCTTGGATAGCTCCCTCTCCAATATATCCGGCGCTGACCTGGATTATGATCTGTTAATGGGTCCATTACTGGCCCATGGCCAGGCCGGTTCTGGGAACGGCCGTTTGATGCATGCGGTTGCACTTGGAGTATTGGCAGGCTGGAATACCTATGAGGCTGCACAGCGCCTCTTGCAATGGAGTTTCATCGAATATCACGCAAGTTGCCCGGATATGCTCCTGGAGGCATTGGATTATGAGGAGCATGTGTGTTCCTTCGAACTGCTCAACTGGATGGCATCCCTCTTTGCTATGAACGACTGGGATGACCTTTTGGAACAGCTTGCATTCCGTGGTTCACGTAATCTGGTGAATTTTCCGGACTCCCCTTAAAAACATTTTAAACTAAGAATTTTAAAAAATTTCTGATTTGGCTCTTTTTCAAGCATTTTTTGACTCTGCTTACCGTTGCATTCTGTTTTTCTATATGCTACGACCTGGCCAAGGGGAGGGTGTCACGTGACCGATAGGTACATTGTGGACATCGCTAAGTTAGCATGAGCCCGGCAGGCATGATGCAGCTTTTGCGCACGTTACTACATGGCTTTATTTTTGCAAGATTCTGTTTATGCCTTTCACATGAGAACCGTCTGCTTTGTTCATTCTCTGTCTGTTCCTGGAGTTTAGTCTGAACACTGTGAGCAAGGTCGATAAACAATGCCCCTTGTTATTCTGTTCTGGTCAGTCCCTAGCACCTAGACAAAACATGCTAATGCAGCTGCTGCTGAAAACTCGTACTTTGATATTATGGGGATGCATGTTTAGGTAACGGACACTTGAAGAGGGACCTTTCCAGGGAGAAGAGCAACACTCACCTACGATGTAGAAATACCATCTATAGACTAAGGTATGGGGTCTGCTGACAAAGCCCAGAGATCTTCTATTATGTAATAATACCTATTCTTACCAAGGGGAGGGAGGTTAGGCACTATAGTCCTTTCTCCATTGTCTTTGTATGATGACATCTCCCTTCATGATATATGGCCTAGCTGCAATGCTAACTATATTAGTTTTATGCATTTTTCTGCTTGTTGTGGCCCTTATACTGCATGTTAGAGCATGATAGTTAAAATAAACATTTTAAACTATATTCGTGTCTCAGTCAGATCTTATTGTGGACAGGTATGAGAGTGCGAGCGAAAAGGTGTGTCTTGTTACCGCGATTCCTGAGGGATCCGGGAGTGTTATGTTCTGGGGTGTCTAATCATTTGCTTCTTCGTGAGTGTGTAGGAGAGCGAGTGAGACACTATAGCTAGTCGGTCCTGGGCTCGTGGGCACTAAGTTGATGGGAAGGCTTTGCCCCTATACACTGAGGTCCCATAATCCTGCGCATAGTTCTGTGTATGTGCAGAATCCCTGCAACAGTACCCCGCTAATGATCATCGCCCTGTGGTCCCTGATGCACATCGTCCTGTTCTCCACTGAGAATCTTCACCCTGGGGTCCTCATTTATGAAAACTGTTGCATCGCTGTGACAAAACAGCGATGCAACAGTTTTCACTGCGCCATCCTTGCGACACGATGGATGCGCCGTATTTAATGTACGGCGCTCCATGTTGCAAGGAAAGACAGATACGTCAGGAACAGCGCAAAAGCCATGCATTGCAGGAGTTGTGTAGCAAGAATGACGCAACTCCAGCAATGCTTGGGGTAGGCCTATTCCCATTGCACTGCGTCTCCTCTACGCCTGCCATGAGGCAGGTGTAACGTTTTGACATAGTGGAGTCAGAAGTGTCTCAGTGAAATCTCATAGATTTCACTGCGCCACTCCTACGACCCTTTTTTATGTGGGAACGCCAACCCTGCATACATTATACCTGACGCAGGGATAATGTGGTGCATGGCTTTACAAGGAGATGCATCTGCCTAGATGTGTCACCTTGTAAATATGTCGCAACGTGGCACATTGTTTACGCTGCCTGTGCGTCAGGAAAGTGACACAACGGCGGCGCAAAATTGTCGGAAGGCCTTCATAAATAAGGCCCTGGGTTTCTTGCTGCACAGATTTATTAATCACTGTTGGCAGTGCCGGCCCTTGCTTCAATAGCACCCTAGGAAAGAGAAATGTGCCATGCTTGCTACTACTGGTGAAATAAAGAAATGAGGCAGCAGCCCCTGTTCACAGGTCAGTCCTTGGCTGGTTACATCAAGGCAGTGACTTTCCTCTGAACCCACATCTACGCACCTTCCCCAGTTCACCTGCATCACCCACAGATTTGCTCCCTCACACTGGTTCTAAGTTGTTTGTTGGGGAGGGAGGGGTGTAGATGTGTGGTGCAGTGGGTGAGACGTAGATGGGAGGGCAAGGTAGGGGGCTGATGGAGTGCTAAAAACAGTGACTGCAGGACTTTAAAAATGATTAAAAGCACTTCAAACGGAATCACTGGAGCCAAGGGAGGGGGTGTCACTCTTTGCAGGACCTTTATGCAGACAGTTCTTTTCGCCCCTCTGACTGGCGCCATGGACCTGAGCCCAGCTCGCCCATCGCAAAAGCCGCCCCTGGCTGTCGGCCATTGTGCATTGATCCATGTACATTTGGAGGTCTCTGTGCAGAACACGTTACCGGTTGTATTTCTTCTGAACTCAAAAACTACCTTTAGATACAGATTTTTATACGTGCCCTGTATATGGCTGTGTGTACGTTGTGTGTCTCTGTCTGCATGCAGCATACAAATGTGCGGGATCTGGTAGGGGGGGTGGTCTGCAGCCCAAGATGGCGGTCGCTTAAGCGACGAGGTCCGGGCCGGGGCACCTAATCCGTGACATTATCCTGTACTCCCTACCTTGCCAGAAGATACTTCCAGCGTCGGAGCGCTGGGAGCGCAGGCGGGCTGCCTCGACGCTGCATTCCGGAGCTCTGGGACCCCGGCAGTGAGGACTTTCGGGCGGCGGCGCGTTCTGGCCTCCCTAGGGGCCTGCTCCGGGACTGAAGCCTCGGACTGCCCTGATTGCTGGCTGGGCGGCGGGCGCCGGCTCCCCGCCGCGACTGGAACTTTGGCTTCCGGCCCCGGGGCCTGCACGCCCACTTCTCGGGGTCGCTGCCACCTGGCCCAACCGGAGTACAGACTGGTGTGCATCGGGCTGCTGCAACTGCGGGAGGTACGTGGGGCGCACCGGTGTGTGGGTGCGGTGCTGCTCACCGTAGTGGGCTCCCCTGGGTGAGACCCCCGCAGCTCCTGGGACTATTTCGCACCACGCTTCGGTGGCGAGTCCCCGACTGTACCTGCGCTGCCCTGGGTGAGGCCCCTGCAGCTCCTGGGTTTATTTCGCGCCACGCTTCGGTGGCGAATCCCCGGCTGTACCGGCGCTGCCCTGCTGGGTTGTGGGTCGGCGAGAGGCACTGGTGATGGAATGCTGCCTGTGACTCCCTGATCCCTCCCGGACACCGAGGTGAACTCCATTGGTGAGCGCGGGGCCTGCGCGCAGTGCCCTCATCCCCTCTGCGATCCGCAGAGCTGGTGGCCCTTGGGATCCACTGGCAGTGTTGTTGACCGGCTGTGCCCGGGATACCGGGACGGGCTGACGAGTCCCTACTGCCCCCCAGCCTGATAGCGGGGGCGGTACGGCTCCTTACCATTAGAGGGGCCCCTTCGCGCCACACATCAGTGGCGGCTCCATGGTTGGACCTGGGGGGATCCATGCTGTACCTGGGCTGACACCTGATCGGATCGGAGGTCCGGCTGCGACTGGGAGTCCGCCTTGATGTGGAGGCTGGGGGGGCGCTAGGCTGAACAGTGGACTGCTGGGGCATTGCGCCGCTAGGGCCGCATGTGGATCTCCTGACACCCTTCACTCCGGTTACAGTCCAGTGCATTATAGGGGCCCACTGCTACATCCGCTGTCGGTGGCCCTGGCCTACCTGGGCGCCCCCCTCCTGTGATAATTGCGACGGAGTGGACCGGCGCTCCCAGCGTTGCCTTAGGGTCGTACTGCGGATCAGTGGTGGGAGTTGGGTGCCTGGCTAGGCTCCTCTCCAGCTGCCCCCCTGACACTGCCTGCAGCAGGGCTCTACTACTAGAACGCGGTGGCCGGGGGCATATAGTCCTATTGCGCAACGCCGCCAACCATGGGCAAAGGAAAGCCTAGAGCGTCTACGAGGTCGGGAAGAACTGGTTCTCTTTCTCCGCCTTCAGGCCATTCTTCCACCCTGTCCCATCATGCAGACGGTCATGCTGGTACCAAGGCTCCAGTGGATAAACTTGACATGATCTTGCAGGAAATCCGTGATTCTCGCTCTGTGATGGAAGCACAACTGGGCATGATCTCAGTAGATCTCAATCTGTTGAAGGACGATCATAAGAAGCTCGATGAGAAAGTTAAAACGGCTGAGCAGAAGGTGGAAAGCATGGTACCTCAAGTGCAAGCCCATGAGGAGCAACTCAATCATCTGCGCCACCAGCTCGACTCCCTCCAGGCCCGGGCCGATGACGCGGAAGGCCGGGCACGCCGGAATAACCTCCGGATAGTAGGGCTGCCGGAGGGAACGGAGAGATCCACACCCACGGAGTACATAGAGCACTGGCTAAAGACTAGCATGGCCCCGATCGGATTGTCCGCGCACTTCATGGTTGAGCGGGCACACCGTGTCCCTACACGTCGACCACCACCAGGTACCAACCCGCGTCCTATCTTGGCCAGGATTTTGAATTTTCGGGATCGGGATCACCTATTGCAGGCGGCACGGGACCATGGACCGCTGCAGATTGACAATGCGAAGATCTCAATATTTCCCGACTACACCCTGGCGGTCCAGCGCAGGGTCTCTGTCCTTTATGGAGGTGAAGGCGCGGGCCCGGGCAGCGGGTCTGTCGTTTGCCTTATTGTTCCCAGCAAAATTAAAAATCCTCTATAATCAACGCTCCCTGTTTTTTGACACTCCGGACAGTGCTTGGGACTGGCTGGACAAGACGTTCCCCGCTGTTCATCCTATGAGGCGCATGGACTCCTCGCTGCCAAAGACACAGCGCCCCACGAAGGCGAAAGAGGGGCTTCTCACTCAAAGTTCGACCTCCAGTCCCCTGGTCCATCAACAAATGATAGAGGGCAGGCAAAGGGCGCTCCATACAGCCTCGTCCTTCCGTACCACCCGCCCGTCAATCAGCACCAGTCCGTCCGAAGGAGCTAATACAGACACTGATTCTGATGGCAGCGTTGCACTGTTTCCTTCTGTGACCACTCAACTTAGTAATGATCCTTTGGCTTCAGCTGGTTCTCAGTTGTGTGACCCATAGCCTTGTATGTCTTCCTTGGTCTGCTGTGGGCTCTCTGTCTAGCGCGTCATGCTGTAGTTCTAATTATGCTTATTTACCTACCCAGGAGGGTGTTCTGGCATATGCATGTTGTGCGGCAGGTAGGGACTGAATAGTAGGTCCCCTGGCCCGGACTGCGTTCTGGGCGTTTTCATGTATTAATTCACTGCTTTAGTGTGGATGCTGATAGTGTTAGCGGCCTTCCCCCATAGGCGTTAGCATTGGTTGAATGTGAAGCATGTTACTTTGGTTTCTACGGTTTGGTCGAACGAAGTTTGGGCGTTGGACCCAGTATTGGGACATTGTTGAGTTATGTGTATTTATGCTGCATGGTCTGGGGGTCGTGGGTAGGTGGGTGTGGGGTGGTGGGCTACCTTTTGATGATGTCGGCTGATACTTCTTATACTTTTGTCTCTTGGAATGTCCGGGGTATGGGGTCTATTGCTAAACGGCATAGAATTGCTGCACAATTACATCGTTGTAAAGCACAGATAATATGCTTTCAGGAGACACACTTGGTTCCCTCCGAAACTCTGAAACTACGTAGGAGATGGCGGGGTCAATTTTACGCAACCGTATATTCAGCCTTTTCTAGGGGAGCTGCAATCTGGATCCGGGCGGGGATCCCTTTTTCACTTACTGAGAGCAAAATTGACGATCAGGGCCGGTTTGTCCTACTACTGGGAGCGTTAAATGGTAGACAAGTAGTACTGGGGTCCCTGTACGCTCCAAATATTGATCAAGAAGCATTTTTAACACGAATATCCCGAGCACTTGCTGATTGGTCCCATTTCCCATGGCAGGTAGGCGGTGATTTAAACGCGGTGTTTGACCTATGTCTGGACCGTTCCCATCCTCCCTTACTTAACACTACGGCGAGGGCACAGGCCGAGGCCTTAACACGTTGGGTACAAGGCTGGAATTTAGTGGATGTATGGAGGGCTTTACATGTGAATATGAGAGAATATTCCTTCTACTCTTACCCCCACAAACTACATACACGTTAGGATTACTTTCTATGCTCCCCCGAATTGTCCTCTTCCATCTCCCAATGTGAGTATCTAGGTAAGACTATATCTGACCATAATTCCATAGAGCTATCGTTGAGATGGAGCCGTTCCCCTGCTCCTATTCCAACGTGGAGAATGCAGCCGATGCAATTGGAAGACCAGGTGTATCGGGCTGCATTGGCTACGGCTATAGATGGGTATTTTGTGGAGAATGAGGGTACTGCCTCGTCCAGGTCTATAGAGTGGGAGGCCTTCAAGGTGACAGTGCGCGGGGTGGCCATGGGGACTTTGACAGGATCTCGGAGGGAAACGATTAGGGACCTAACAGACTTGGAAAGGGACTTGCAGGCCTTGGAGATAGCGGTTCAGGGGAGCGCTGATGGTGTAGAGCCACTACAGTCCGCCAGGATTCACTATGCTGACTTGCTGGAACGTTTACGCATAATAGATTTTAATGCATACACACTGCGCACCCATTCCGAGGCGGATAGGGCGGGCACATTACTGGCCAGACTGATACGCCCCACGGCGAGTCCTACTCCCATTTTAGCAATAAATACGATTCATACCACGTTGGTTACTTCTCAGGGTGAGATCAATGCTGCGTTTCAGGACTATTATGCTCGTTTATATACTGCACCCCCCTTGGATGTCTCGACTCCTATACTCTCCTTTCTGTCCACGGTCCAACTCCCTATAGTTTCGGATGCGAATGCTGAGGACCTGGCAGCTCCGATTACTATAGCAGAGATTCGGGTGGCGTTGAAGGCATTGGCCCGTAACAAAATGCCTGGCTCCGACGGTCTCCCTGTGGAGTTTTATTCTACCTTCGCTGATAAGCTGCTCCCTAGGTTGTTGCAATTATACTCTTCCTCGTTGGAAGACGGTGTTCTGCCCCCCACCGCTAGGGAGGCGATAGTCACGTCACTACTGAAACCCGATAAGGAACCGACTGACCTGCTATCTTATAGACCTCTTTCGATTCTTAATACAGAATACAAGATACTCAGCAAGGTATTAGCATCGCGACTACTTCCACTTCTTCCCCAACTGGTCCATACGGATCAATGCGGATTTATAACTCAACGCAGCACTTCTTTGAATATCCGCCGTCTTCATGCCCTAATGCACGCGGCGTCAGAAACTTCGCCTCTTGCTGGGTGCTTGTCCTTAGACGTGCGACAAGCCTTCGACACCTTAAGCTGGCCCTATATGCTAGCAGTATTGGCTAAATTCGGCTTCCCCAATCATATTGTAAATGGATTAAACTATTATATACTAATCCCACAGCGCGAGCAAAGACGGGAACGACCATCTCTTCCTCTTACACTATTTCCCGGGGTACGCGCCAGGGGTGCCCCCTATCCCCTTTGCTCTTTGTGTTGGCCCTCAAACCTCTTGCGCAAAATTTGCGCCAGGTCATGGTCCCTTATGGCATCCCTTTGCGGGGGGTGATACACTCGATATCACTCTACGCTGATGACATGTTGTTATATTTCCGAGACTTAGATGCAAATAAACGCACGATAGCCGCTGTCTTTTCTAGTTTCGGGAAATCTCTGGTTTGTGTCTTAACGCCTCTAAATCAGTCGCCTTCTCTTTCTATAATACTTATACTTCTCCCGTCTTACACTTTGGTCAGATGCAATTCAGAGTCGAACCCGTCACTTTTAAATATTTAGGGATCAACATATATAGATCTAACGCCGATACTATAGATGGTAATGTGGTGCGCACCATTAATTCATTACGCTCCCAGATCTCCTTCTGGAATACGTTGCCGTTGACGGTGGCGGGCCGCTTGGCGGTGTCGAAGATGGTTATGTTGCCCTGCCTCCTCTATTACTTTGTGAACCTACCGGTAGTCCTTCCGGCCTGGATTTTTAGAACACTTGACACATTGTTGACATCCTTGATATGGGGGACGGGCAGACACAGACTGGCGTTGGCAAAGTTGCAACTTCCTAGTGCTGCGGGGGGTATGGGGGAGCCTGATTTCAAGACGTACTGTATAGTGGGACAATTACAGTGGATGGTGTACTGGTTGGCGGGTAAGAATCTCTTTGAAATTGGTCAATCCCCGGACTTTTTAAAACGGGGAACCCTTCAATCACAATTATGCCCGGGCGCACAGAAACTGCGCGATCCTCCTTATTTGCTGCATGTTGCATTACATTATTGGAAACAAGCTCATAAATTAGCAAAAGTGCCATTTCCATATGCTCCGAACATCCCGATCTGTGGGCTGCCCACTAGGCGTGGGATAATTTCGATGACCCGAATAAGTGGATGGGCGCGAGAGGGGTGGGATCCGTTGGGGACCTCTTCTTAGACGGCCACATGATGCCCCACGAGGAGTTTGTACGTACTTATTCGGTGCCTGGAACCCTGTTTCTTACTCATGCGGCTATCCTACGCTATATCCGGAGTTTCTGGCTCATAGAACAGAGAGAACCTCCAACTTTTCAGTTGCTGAAAGCACTACACATAATGGGGCACGGACGCCACTTGGTACGCTGGCTATTTCGAGGCCTGAGGGATCATTTACACATCCCATTATTGCATCTTAGGCAGAAGTGGGACACGATCTTAGGACGGGAACTGGATGACAGAGAATGGGCCCAAATGTTAGAGCACCCACGGCGAGTCTCACGTAATTGTCGCCTAAAAACGATCCAATTATTCATCTTGCATATGGCGTACCTCGCCCCGGCAACGATACGAAAGATGTTTCCAACTGCGGCCTCGGTATGTCCACGGTGTAAGGCGCCCGAAGCTACTTTTACTCATATGCTATGGTATTGTCCAGTGCTGCGGGGTTTTGGTCAGAGGTGGCCCGGGGTCTGGTAGTACTGACAGAACACACACCATGGGACACAATTGAGGCCTGTCTCCTGGGGCTCTTCCCCCTCCCTAGGAAGGCGAAATTGCTACGCCGATTCGCAGGTTTGGCTTTGATGCTAGCCAAACGTATGATCACACAGCGCTGGAAGTCTAATTCAGCGCCTCGTGCAGGCACTTGGCATGAGGAGGTGGTCAGGTGGGCGATTGCAGAAAGGGAGGCTCTACAGCGAGAGGAGTATAGGGGGCTGCGAAAACGACCAATTTCTCTGGATTGTGCGCACTTGGTGGAATTGTTTAAGGCTTCCGGGGGAAATGTGTTGGAGGACTCACAGATTGCAGTGCTCGGAAGTGGTACTAATCCCTGATTGCTAATGGCACAATGCCGATGCTCTTTTTTCCCTAGTGCCTCCCCTGCCTTTCCCTTCTTTTCTACACTGCCCCTTTTATCCTTTGCTGCTCTCCCCCCCCCTTCATTGGGGGGCCCCCTTTCCCCCTCCTCCCCCCTCTCTTTCCCCCTCCCCCGTGCCCCCTTCCCCGATGGTAGCAGACCTGACAAGCGCCAGATGCAGGAACATCGGCTCGGTGTTTTGTCTCAGTAGCAGCAAATGGGTTAATTGTTTAGTTTGAGTGTTGTGGGGGGTGGGATTTCATGGGTGGGAGTTTAACGGAATACTGCGATTAGTCGATTATCCCTAGGTCTTTATTTGGGGTACGAGTATACAGTTAGTACATTAATACTGCTCAAAATGTTGCACTCTCTGTGATGTGGTTCTACTCATTATATGTTAAGCTCCGGGACAGGTGCAGGATCAATGCTACCTAGTCACTGAAAATGTAACTGAAATGTTTGTTATCGACTGTGTACACATGTATATTCTCTGCAGTATTTAATAAAAATTATTTAAAATAAAAAATAAAAAATGTGCGGGATCTAGTAGCCCAGTTGGGCTGATGGAACCACGCAAGGGCTCTTTGCGTGACCTCATTGTCACCAATTCAAATCAGGGCGGATCCACGCAGCCTTTCATGGCTCTCAGGTGAAAAAATGAGCCTAGTGCAAGGAAGGAAATAGGCCCCCTTGTTGGTGTTTGAAATATAAAATACAGCAATAATCAGGGTTCAGTGGGCACGTAAGGTCTCTGGGCACCGGTGCCACTGCACCTGCTGCACCAACGGAAACTACGCCCCTGTCGTTGAGCTGGGTAAACATCTGTTACTCAGTGCCACGAAGCGCTTCCGAAATACACTTTAGATAATGTTAAACGTCAAAAACAACAGCGTTGTCAGATCTTGTTCTGTTTCAAGCACTCCATAGAATCTGGAGGAACCCCCTCCGCATTTTCCTACCTCTTAGACTACACTGAAGAGGAAGGATATGCTCCCACAGAAAAACAGATAAAAGGTCTAATAATCAAGAGTAGAGATATGGGAGCACCCGGCCCTAACGGGATCCCCCCGATATTATACAAACATGACGCCGGCTTTTGGAGTAAGGCTCTACTATCAGTCTTCAAGGGCTTAAACACCGGAGTCATCATTCCAGACTCTTGGAAGGGATCTATCATTAGTCCAATCTTTAAACAAGGCAATAGGAACGACCCAAACAATTATCGATTGATCGCCCTCCTCGATGTCGATGCCAAATACTACGCTGGAACACTCTTGGAAGAGTTAACATCTTGGGCCTCAGATAATTCTATTATTCCAATTAATCAAACTGGGTTTTGTAGTGGCCAAGGAACTACAACTAACATATTGGCTCTCACGTTGCTAATGGATGCAGCCAAAGTATCGAAAACACCTCTCTTCTTGTGTTTTATTGACTACACAGCTGCCTTCGACCATGTCGATAGGTCCAAACTTTGGGGAAAACTGGAAAAATGGGGCATACCAACCACACTTTTGGATCGGCTAAAACAGTTGCATACAGAGACATGGATCAGGGTCAAACTAGGTGCAGGGGTACACATCTCAAAACGAATTATGACCTCGAAAGGCCTTAAGCAGGGGTGTGTCCTTGCCCCGTTCCTTTTAATCTCTTTCTGGCCGACTTGCCTGGGGAGCTGGACAGCTGTGTATCCCATGCTCCAAACCTGGGGAATAAGCTAATGTCAAACCTGTTATATGCAGATGATTTGGTCTTAATTAGTCGGACACCAATTGGTCTTCAGCATCTATTAAACACAACATGCAGCTTTTCGAACCGGAACTCCCTCAAAATAAATTTTAAGAAGTCCAAAATTATGGCAGTCAATTACCATAAAAAGAAGATCAACAGCTGGTTCCTTGATGGCCAACGTTTGGAACAAGTACAAAGCTATAAATACTTGGGAATATTAATGGATCACACAAGCTCATTTAAACGTCATCTAGAGTCCATGCGAAGAAAGGGGACTATGACTTACCTATCACTGAAGTCATTGAAGAGACGCCTTCTTGACCTTACGCTTGGTCCATTTTTACAGGTCCTGAGGGCCAAACTGCTGCCTACATTGACATATGGGAGTGAGGCTCTAAAAGGCAAAGATGCAGCAGCTTTAGACGTTATAATAGCCAACTCTTACAGAGCAATTTTCCATCTCCCAAAATATGTCTCTCCGGCTCAAATCCGGTTAGAATTTGGGATCCAAAGACAAACGTTAGAAAGAAGGAGCTCCTATGTTAAAAGTTGGCATAAAATCCGAAGCGCCGTGGCAGGGTCGCTAAACTTCCATCTTTGGAAAGCCTTGCAAAATCAGGAAATATGCCCAGCCAGGGATTATTTGCTTGACTCAATTGAGACACTGGGCCTGTCCGTTCTCTGGGCCGTATCAACGGATCATCTTTCCTTTAAAAAAGCAGTAAGAAAAACAACATCCACGCTATCTGTCTTAGAAGACAAAGCAATTCTCACTAAAAAGGCACACGGCTGGATAGTGCTCAGTGACTATGTAGGGCCAAAACCGCAAGCCTACTTGAGTGCCGGAATGAAGATAAGCAGGAAGGAAAACTTTCTAAGGCTGCGCATGGGGGTAATTGCGATCAAACCTCATCTTCCCCCATGGGAAAGGGATGGCGGAACTCCGACCTGTCGACTATGTGGAAATGGAAAGGAAGATATTACTCATGTTATTTGCAACTGTTCTAACCTAAAGGACATAAGATGTATTTTGTTACGTCCCTTTTTAGGTATTACGGCATCCGGACCTGTAGGCAGGCAGTGAAGCTCTGCTTCAATCCTACTGACGTTCAGCTTAACTGTCGGCTAACAAAATTTTTTCAAATGGTAACTAAGAAACTTAAAACTCTGTTGCCAACAGGAACATGCTAAAAAACTTTTAAGAGTCTACTCTGTTTTAGTCCTACTTGCACTTCACTTACCCAAATTCTAAATTGGACAATGGACCTCGTTAAGCTGAGCATTTGTTCTAAGAAATTGTGGTCGTCACTGCTAGCCAGTATTTTATGAGACGTAAGAGTCTATGAGGATCTTTTTAAAATAGTTAACACCACATTAAGTGTTTTTTAATTGTTTTTAATTGTATCTATTTGTGTACAAGGGGAATTTTTTGTTATGTATTTGCAAAGATTTTAACTAATCAAGCAAAAAATAAATAAACTTCAAACTTCAAACCCTCCGCATTTTCCTACAGATAACAAACGCCTTTGCTCCCAGAAATAAACTTTCTGGGCGTACGTTTGAGCGGGAGATGAGACCTCGGAAGAGCCCAGCCCTGCGCCGGACTGCAGGTCACCTCAGAGAGCGGAAACAAAGCCCGTCCTCTGCCCATTACTGACCCGAGCGAATCCGGGGAGCGAAGATGAGAACAAAGAGGAAGAAAAACAAGAATTATAAAAACTGGTCAGTGAGAAAAAATCCCTAAATTACTGCGGTTTTTACAAACCTGAGAAAACAAAAGAGAACAGCAAAGAGTAAACTAAAGCCACCGTTTTACCCTCGTCACAGACACCAATCATGCAAGTACATCACATCAAAATACGTTTTCTAACTCTTGTAGCACATATTCTCCAGTCTCTGAAGAGACTGTCAAAAATTGCCATATCAACTATATTTCAAGTCTCCATGACGGGGTATTGGGTAAAGTTTTCAATAAGCAATAATCGCGCCTCGGTAAGACCTCATTGGCTACGATACTGCCACTGCGCAAAGCTAAACAATGTATTGTGAATTACACGCCCCCTCCCCCTGGTACCTCATGTTACAAAGAACATGAACCCTTTTTAAAAGGTTTTATCTCTTTATGCATAACCACACCTCCACTGGCATCTGACAGGCAAAGTAATACATATGTTGGCGTTGTTTTACTAATTTCCATCAGCTCTCTGGCTCAAACCTTCGCTAGCCACATGCAGAGAATTCTGGGGAATCCTATGCTAATTAGCTGACCAGGTAAGCAGCACCCTCCCTAGTTATGGGTTTGATGCTCAGGCAGATAGCCCTTCCCACGAAGATGGGATCTAGGCTGCTAGCCACGGGTTGTGGAAAATATAAGAAGCACGAATTCATAATAGCATCCTTATAGGGCGCACTGTCTTCAAATGTTTACTAAAGGAGGAACGGCAATAATTTAAAGAAAAATAAATTATAGCTGCATTTTTCCATATAGCACTTACTGCAGGTCTGCCCTTTCATGGAACTACATAGATGCATTTGCTGCATTTCATTTATACCTTTAAGAGGGACAATATACTGGTTTCCTGGTTTTCAAAACATCTTAGAGTGTGCTGGAGAACATCTGTAAAATGATGAAACTCTTCGTAGTATCCGTGAGCGTTATAAATAAAAATAACATAACATAACATAACATAACATGAACTCGAAATTATGGACCGATGTAAACAGAAAGAAAAGGGGGGGCAGTAAAAAGACACCCATGGTATCCCCTTATATAAGTAGTATGTTAAAGGCCTATCTGTCTATTCAGCAGTCGAAAGAGATATAGGGCTATATTCATCAAATAGTTGCATCACACTTGCACCACGCAATGGGGTTTTAGCGCAATGCCACCACTAAGTGTGATTATAAAGCCAGGCAAGGCCACCTTGCGTGGCTTGATAAATGTGGAGTAACGCAACACAGCGCAAATCGCTGTGTTGCATTATTCACCCCTAGGGAGGCATTCCATGGGTGGTGCATGGATGTTCCAATGCAACACCCATGGATTATGGCGCATTCCCAGATTTACCATCACTGGTTGACCTGGGAATGCGTCTAATTGCTGTCCCTTCCCAGGTGAGGCGTAACAAGAAGAAATAGCTTTATTTCACCTCGTTTTTTCCTTTTTCTATGTGTTCTGGATCCTGCAGCACACATAGAAAGAGGGAAATGCCTCAGGGGATTGCTTTTGTGCAGGAAGGCGTTCCTTCCCATACAAAAACAATCCTACTTACAATGCAGGCACCGTTGCACCATGGTGAAAGGGTGTCTACGTTGGCACTGGGCAGCACATTGTATGCCAGCGCTGGGAAAAGAGATGAACACGCTGTATGATGTTAAATACGGCGCATTCCTGCGTTTTCCTTGTCACGCAGCGTAGCAAGGTAGCTTGCTACACTGTGCTGCGTGACTTTTTAATAAATATGCCCCATACTTGCAAAGTAGGGCTAAGTTGGGCTAGAGTCCATCCGATAATTCCTAACTCGTACACCAGATAGCACAAAAAAGGGAACATTTAGAAAGGGTGCCCTGACCACCTCTCGTGTCTGATAACCTGAATACTTGTAAACAGGAAAAAAGGAAATCACACACCTAATTGTCGGGAGTCAGAACCAATCATAAACTTAATCAGGTCAAGTATGTCAGAAGGCACACCGATAGCCCCCTTTTTTTTCTAAAGCAGATCGCACGTTTTGGAGGAAACCGTTTGTATTTAATGTTTGCTACTTTACTCTGACTATACCGACAACATTGAAGCGATGGTTAAAGTCCATAAAAAGTATGCGGACTGTGATCCTATGTGCGGTGGGGGCGTGGTCACACTGCGAGGAGCTTCCTGGGTGGATGTAGTAGCATTGTAACAACTTCAAGAGAGCATTACTTGAGATTGCTTTGATTCCTTTGCAAACTTGTTCCCACTCCTTGGGGCAGATTTACAAGAAAGTGAAGCATCTGTAGAGATGCGTCACTTTCCCTGCGCCACCCTGAGAAACTCTTGCGCCACCATGGAGGCCCCGTATTTGCAATACGGCGCACCATGGTGCAAGTATTGCCAGATGCGTCAGAAATTCTGACGCATCTGATGGCGCATAAGTCACGCATTGCTGGAGTCGTGTCGCAAGCACGACGCAACTCCAGCAATGCATGTTGAGGCCTATACTTATTGTACTGCGTCACTCCTTACGCCTGGTTTAAGTATACATAAGGTTTTAATGCAGTGGCGTCCTAGAAGTGGTGCAGTGAAATCTTGTAGATTAAACTGCGTCACTTTTACGAGGCTTTCCTGCATGGGAACGCCCACCGTGCATACATTATAACTGACGCAGGTATAATGTGATGCAGGGCTCCTCAACGTGACGCATCTCCTTAGATGAGTCACGTTGTAAATTGGCTGCATTGTTTACGCTGCTGCTGCGTCACAAAAGTGGCGCAACGGCAGTGCAAATGCGTCGCAAGGGGCTTGTAAATCTGCCCCTATAGATAGTCGGTCCCAGGCTCATGGGTGCTAAGGTGTTAGGATAATTCAGTCCCTGCCTACTAAGGTTCTATGGTCACAAGGATATTTCTGGGATTTCGCAGAATCCCTGTAACAGTCCAATACTGTGTTCACTCTGATGTCCATCCTCCAGTGGTCACCACCTGTACATCACCCTGTAGCACGTGCTGTACAATCCTATGTTCACTCTGATGTCCACCTGCTGCACATCACCCTGTACCCCGCTAATGATCATCGCACTGTGGGCCTTATGCACATCGTCATTTTCTCCACTGAGAATCTTCACCCTGAGGGCCTCATTTATAAAAACTGTCGCATCGCTGCAACAAAAAGCGATGCAACAGTTTTCACTGCGCCCTCCTTGCGACACGATGGATGCGCCGTATTTAATGTACGGCGCTCCATGTTGCAAGGAAAGACAGATACATCACTAATCCTGACGTATATGCCAGCGCAAAATCACGCGTTGCTGGAGTTGTGTCGCAAGCATGGCGCAACTCCAGCAATGCATGGGGTAGGCCTATTCTCATTGCACTGCGTCACCTTTCCGCCTTCCATGAGGCAGGCGTAAAGTTTTGACACACTGGAGTCATATAAGTTTTGCAGTGAAATCTCATAGATTTCACTGCACCACTCCCACGACCCTTTTTTACGTGGGAACGCCCACCCTGCATACATTATACGTGACGCAAGTATAATGTGGCGCATGGTTTTACAAGGTGACGCAGCTGCCTAGATGAGTCACCTTCTAAATATGTTGCAACGTGGCACATTGTTTACGCTGCCTCTGCGTCACGAAAAGTGACGCAACGGTGGGGCAAATGTGTCGCAAGGCCTTCATAAATAAGGCCCTGGGTTTCTTGCTGCACAGATTTATTCATCACTGTTGGCAGTTGTAGGAAAGTAGGATCTGCTTCTTATGGTTACCCCCACTTTTTGCTGATGTCTCACTGTTTTTGGACTAGTCTGACTAGGATCCTGCTATCCAGGACCCCAGTCTATCTGCTTTCTCCCTTAAATTGCTATGCATGTACTTTAGGTACACTCCAGATTGGATACTGGGGTACCCTTATAAGTCCCTAATATATGGTACACCATGTACCCAGGGCATAGGTACCCCAGAGGCCTCCTATCGGCTGAAGCATGTATTATGCCACCCATGAGAGGCCATTCAAAATGACACAACAAGTCTGCAACAGCAGCCTGTGTAAGCTGGTGCTTGCACCACTTGCTTAGATATATGTTCACTATATCTATGAAATCACTACACTTAAAACCCTATCAGTCACCCCTATGGCAGGCCTTATCAAACCTGAAGGCAGGGTGCTGGGTTTTACGTGAGAGGGTGCCCCTGCATGAGCAGAGCCCCTGTGCAGCCTTCGGAGACCATTCTCCGGGGTTGTCAGTGATGCAGCCAGACATTTAGGTTAAGTTGCATTATAACCTCGCGGTAAATGCTAACTTTAAAATGGCTGCTTAGAAACATGTCGTGTTTGGTGTCAAACACCTTGGAATCATACCTCCACACCAGTAACTGGTGTGGGAGGTATGATTCCACCCTTCTAGAACCACTACTGTGGGTCACTGGTCAACCCGGTACCAGCTTTCTCGACCTGGGCAGCACAAAATGGATGCTGCCAGCCACAGACTACGATTGTGCCCTCCTGCTGCTGAGCCAAGCTCAAGCAGAGGAAGGCATGACAATAGGCATCCTGTCACAGGGAGGTGTGACCACCTCCCAGACAGGGTTTAGTGTATTGGGACTGGGTGGGTGCACTCTGAGAGTGCCAGAAAGTCTGCACTGGGGGCACATTTGGTGTCCCTGTGCATAGTCCAGCTCAAACCAGCTCTGGGAGCCGTTGGCTCCTGCTCTGGCGCGAAACTGGACAAAGGACAAGGGTGTAGCAACCCCTCTGTCCTGCCCCTCCCCTAGGAGGGTCCACAGAATCTTTCCAACCCTTTCCCGTGAGTATAAAGTGGGATACCTGGCTACAGGACTTTAGATTTTACCTGGACAAGATTCTGATAAGAAGAAACAAAGTACTTCGACTGTCTGCACGACACTGGACGACTGAAGAATCTCCCTTGGAGTAAAGGAGTTACTCCCCTGCAGCAGCAGGCACCTAAGCGCATCTGACCGGCTTGCATCTCCAGAGCTCCTGCGGACTCCGAAGATTTCAGCAACACAGGAGGTGGGTTCCCGAAGGTCCCTGAGGTTGATCTGACCTCTCAGCGATTCTGAGACAAGTATCCCTTGTGGGGACCGTGCAACCCGAACCCCTGTGCACTGCGTACATTTGCAGAAGCATATGCTTGTTGGCGATCCCTGAGCTTGTGCTTTGTACTCCGTGTAGTCCTGACCCCGAGCAGCATTTGCACCGAAGATATCCGGCCTCCACTCACCGAGTGCTCTGTGGGCAGTACTTCTTCGCATCCCTCCATTGAAAACGATGAAGGTTTCTGACACCACTTGACCCCTATGCACCCGGCTCCTCTGGGATAGGTAACACGGGTACCTCGGTACTCACTGGTGTGTTGGCTCTAGAACCTCATGTTCCAAAGGGTTTGCTTGAAGTCCTCGTAGAAGTGTCCTTAAACTGTAACTTTCCAACCGCGACTTTCCCATAGAGTTGCACGGAGCACGCGGTCGTGTTTCCTCACTGCACCCGTCCTCCGTGGGCGCCCTGTGTCACTGCCTTGGGTGGTTCCTTGGGGTCCCAGCGATTCTACGTGCTCTAGGCACTGTGGCTAGTCAAGTCGTGATTGTTATACCATTTTTTTAGTATATGGTTCGGTCTCCCCCTGGAGCCCGCTGTGTATTGTGCTACTTACAAATGTTCTATTGATTCAGTATTGTGTGCTTTATGTTCTAATCTCGTGTAGAGATTAGTAGAGAGTGTTATATTAATAAATACATATTTTTATATCACTACTGTGTTGTTCTCCTTTCATTTAGTTATTCAGGAGGTGATACTCTGGTAAAACAAGCTGCTTTACATTCCTTCAAGATTAAGCCTGAAGGCTGCTCTCAACAGCTACCA
This sequence comes from Calotriton arnoldi, assembly GCA_963921515.1. Classification (NCBI taxonomy): domain Eukaryota; kingdom Metazoa; phylum Chordata; class Amphibia; order Caudata; family Salamandridae; genus Calotriton; species Calotriton arnoldi. Next base: position 86,523 of record CAWUFW010001064.1, read on the forward strand.
CTAGGATAGCTTTCTAAAGGTTATCTTTGACCTCATACATCATAAGGGTCGTGTGGACTGGTACAAGTTGCCCACTTTAATTAGTGGACAGCATATACCAGGCCACCTTCTCACATTGGTGTGCAGCGGTTGGGATTCAAGCTTGCTATTGTTTTACCAGATAAATCTCATTGAGTGATTAACTGAAAACCACTAAGTATTAGGCACATATAATCAAGATTGGAATAAGTAAGTTCTACTGAACTTGGAGTTGGGTAAGTCAAGGGTCTAGCACACCCTTTCTCCAACTCAAGAGAGTTTAGTCTCCACTAGGTTAGGTAGGTTCCTACACCACATAACACTAGTATGTCTTCTAGAGGAGAAGCCAGTGGCTCTCTGCCAACTAGGTATGATGATCTCTCATTCCAAGAATTGAGAGCCATGTGTATGTCTAGGAAGTTGAGGACAGGGAGAAGTGCCAGCACCCAACGTCTCATTGAGATGTTGCTCTTGGATGACCTTAGGAAGACCCCAGGGCCTGATGAGGCAGATAGAGTGGGTGGGGCAGGGAATGAGGAAAGGCCAGGAAGTGAAACCTTCTTTGACCTGGACTCAAGCCTTGGCCAGGAGGATCAGAATGATTCTAACCTGGAAAACACAAATCTTCCTTCAGGTGGGGGAGAAGGCCCCAGTGGCCCTCTCTTTACCCCACCAGGAAGAGTACAGAGTTTACCTAGGAGATCTAGATCTCCCTCTGTAGAATCTCAGCACTCAGGAACTTCTGTAGGGACTTCCATTTCAAATAAGAGGGAATCCTCTTATGAGAGACAGTGCCAACTTCTGGAGCTTGAGAAAATCAAGCGTAGGTGTCAAGGAAGGCACTCACCTGAATCTCCTTTGCTCTAGATGACGATGACCGAACTCCAGTCTCCCCGGAAACTCCCCGAGCACCAGAGGTAGATAAGTACTCCGATATTCAGAGAGACCCCAGGGGGAAAAGGGGAATGGGAATGAGAGAGACAAGAGAAGTAGAGTCTTCCTGACGTGTGCGATACCTCTGTGATCCCTGGACAGCTTTCTTTGACACAGATATTGGATCAGGAGGGTTTTTCTCCAGAGTGCTGGAAGACTTCTTGAGGTGTTCTAAAACAATATATACACAACAATATCAATTGGTGGTTGATCTTTAAAGTACAATGCTAGATATAAGTTTCTAACAGAAATATTCTGATATCAATACCTAAAATAGTATTTGTGATCTTGTGTACTCTCTCTTGCATATATTTATAGCTTAGGCAACTGTTTAACTCCTTTCAGTTGTCTTACTTCTGCAAACAGAAACAAAAACAATAACCAATGAGCCTGGATCTGAATGTTCCACTAGACCGAACAGTATACGCTATTTGTATTTTTAACCTCAGTCCTTGATTGTTATACCTTTCAGAATGTTTACAAATTATTAAATGTTCCACAAAACATTGTTCACATGCGAAGCTGGTTCCCAGGATCGTTCAGTTGCATCATACCCCTTCCAGTCAATTAAATAATATAATTTTTGATTTATTCTTTTGGAATCAATAATTCGATTAACTTCGTATTCAAGATGGTCATCTATAATGATTGGAGGGGGAGGATTATCTTTCCTGGTTCCTTGATAGTGAGGTTTCAATAGGGAAACATGAAATACTGGGTGGATACGGTACTCAGCTGGTAATTGTAATTGCATTGTAACTGGATTCACAATTTTATGGATAGGAAATGGGCCTAAAAATCGTGGTTGTAATTTTCTTGGCCCGTCTAGTTGAATATTGCGGGTGGACAACCATACTAAATCTCCTACTTGATATGAAGGTTCAGGGGATCGATGTTTGTCGGCCTGTCTTTTAGTTCTATTTTTACTTTGTGCTAAGCACTTTCTAGCTTTGTCTTGTATCTCTTTTATTTTTTCAGATACGGACGGTCCAAGAGTCTGGTGGGTTGGTATTTGTGTGGGAATGCTACGGGGATGGTAACCAGTCATAAAATAAAATGGGGAACATCCTAAGGCAGAATGAATGCTATTATTGTAAGAAAATTCAGCTAGGGCGAGAGCTTTGTCCCATTGGGAAGTTAGGGTTGCTGAGAAACATCATAAGGTTTGTTCTACATATTGGTTAACCTTTTCGGTTTGTCCATCCGTCTGGGGATGGAAAGCTGACGATAAGGCTACTTCTATTCCTAATTGATTACAAACGTTCTTCCAAAACTTTGAAACGAATTGGGGGCCTCGGTCTGAAACAATTTTACTAGGCAACCCATGTAATCTAACAATTTGCTGTTTTCTGCCGCTAAAGCGGCAATAATTTTAACGCCGCTTCTTGATAATATGCCCCTGAAATAGTAGTAAAGGTATTAGAGACGGGCAGGTCGGTAATAAAATCAACACTGATAGTATGCCAGGGGAACAATAGAATTGGTAATGGCTGCAAGAGCCCAGCAGGAGCTATATGTTGTGATTTATTACGAGCACAAATGGGACACTTTTTGACATACTCCAGAACATCTTTTCTTATATTATTCCACCAGAAATTTCGTTCACACAATTCTAAAGTCTTTTGAGTACCTGGATGTCCTGCCAAATCGGAATCATGGTGCCACATTATGATTTGTTGCCTTTGTTTTTCTGACGGGAAGAATAATTTGTGTTTATGGAACAGAAATCCATCTTTTATTGAATTGTGTGTCTTACACTTCCAATCATTCTTATTGATCTTTTGGGATTCTATTTTCACTTCTGACAAGAATGTGTCAGATTGAATTACTGCTACAATTCGTTCGACTGGTATGATATTTTGAGCTTGTATTCTAGGATCTTTTGAATCCTTCTCATTTAGTCGGGATAAGGTATCCGATAATAATTGTTTCTGTCCAGGTCGGTAAGTAATAAGAAAATCAAATTCGCTAAAGAAGTGTAGCCACCTCATCTGTCTTGGTGTTAGCGCTTTAACTGATGTAAAAAATTGTAAGTTCTTGTGATCTGAATAAATGGGTATTGTATGTTTAGCCCCCAACAAGTGATGTCTCCATTCGGAAAACACATCTTTTATGGCTAATAGTTCACGTTCAGCAATGGTGTAATTTTGTTCTGCCGGTAGTAATTTACGTGAATAGTATGCCAATGGATGGAGGTAGCTTGTCTTTGGGTCTTTTTGCATCAAGACCCCCCCAACTGCTGTTTGTGATGCATCTGCTTCTACAAAAAACGGTTGGTCAGGGTTGGGATGAGAAAGTACTGGAGCTGTAGTAAAAGCCTTTTTAAGTGCTAGGAACGCCGTGTTAGCTTCATCTGTCCAATGAAAAGCTTGTCCCTTTTTTAGTAATTGTGTAACAGGGGTTACAATTCTGGAAAAGTTGGCAATAAAACGTCGGTAGAAATTGGCAAAACCTAATACTTTTTGGATATCTTTAACCTAAGTTGGAATGGGCCAGTTAAGAATAGCGTCGACTTTCTTGGGGTCCATAGTTATGCCATTAGGTGAGAGGATATATCTCAAGAATTCTACAGAATGGGCATGAAATACACATTTTTCAGGTTTAGCATACAGAGAGTTTTCTCTTAATCTCTGTAGTACAGTTTTCACATGGACCACATGTTCTTCTTCATTTTTTGAAAAAATAAGTATATCGTCTATGTAGACAATAACACAGACGTCAAGGAGGTCAGGAAAAATTTCGTTTATGAAATACTGAAATGCCGCTGGAGCATTACATAATCCGAACGGCATGACGGTATATTCATATAGCTGTGTCTGAACTGGGGTGGCAAAGTGAGCTAAAGAATGATGATGGATTCAACCCAGATCTGTGACTGGGGGTGAGAGTTTGAAAAGTTTCAGCACTCCGTCCATCATCTCCTTGTGTTTGCTTTGTTCGCCCTAAGTTGGCAGGGTATGCCCAGACGTGGGTCCCTTGCTCACTTTGCCACTGGATTCAAGCTAGCCTGGTTGAAGAGGGCTGTTAGCCCGAAACCGGTCCAAGGATGCTTGTTTCCGGTCCAGGGAAGATATGGCTTGGCAGTTCGGGCTGGACTGTTCCCATGAGGCACAGGGTCAAGACTGATTTGCATATAGCTGTGTCTGAACTGGGGTGGCAAAGTGAGCTAAAGAATGATGATGGATTCAACCCAGATCTGTGACTGGGGGTGAGAGTTTGAAAAGTTTCAGCACTCCGTCCATCATCTCCTTGTGTTTGCTTTGTTCGCCCCTAAGTTGGCAGGGTATGCCCAGACGTGGGTCCCTTGCTCACTTTGCCACTGGATTCAAGCTAGCCTGGTTGAAGAGGGCTGTTAGCCTGAAACCGGTCCCAGGATGCTTGTTTCCGGTCCAGGGAAGATATGGCTTGGCAGTTCGGGCTGGACTGTTCCCATGAGGCACAGGGTCAAGACTGATTTGCATATAGCTGTGTCTGAATTGGGGTGGCAAAGTGAGCTAAAGAATGATGATGGATTCAACCCAGATCTGTGACTGGGGGTGAGTGTTTGAAAAGTTTCAGCACTCCCTCCATCATCTCCTCTTGTTTGCTTTGTTCGCCCTAAGTTGGCAGGGTATGCCCAGACGTGGGTCCCTTGCTCACTTTGCGACTGGATTCAAGCTAGCCTGGCTGAAGAGGGCTGTCAGCCCGAAAGTGGTCCCAGGATGCTTGTTTCCGGTCCAGGGAAGATATGGCTTGGCAGTTCGGGCTGGACTGTTCCCATGAGGCACAGGGTCAAGACTGATTTGCATATAGCTGTGTCTGAACTGGGGTGGCAAAGTGAGCTAAAAAATGATGATGGATTCAACCCAGATCTGTGACTGGGGGTGAGTGTTTGAAAAGTTTCAGCACTCCGTCCATCATCTCCTTGTGTTTGCTTTGTTCGCTCTAAGTTGGCAGGGTATGCCCGACGTGGGTCCCTTGCTCACTTTGTCACTGGATTCAAGCTAGCCTGGCTGAAGAGGGCTGTTAGCCCGAAACCGGTCCCAGGATGCTTGTTTCCGGTCCAGGGAAGATGTGGCTCGGCAGTTCGGGCTGGACTGTTCCCATGAGGCTTGGGGTCAAGACTGATTTGCATATAGCTGTGTCTGAACTGGGGTGGCAAAGTGAGCTAAAGAATGATGATGGATTCAACCCAGATCTGTGACTGGGGGGGAGTGTTTGAAAAGTTTCAGCACTCCGTCCATCATCTCCTTGTGTTTGCTTTGTTCGCTCTAAGTTGGCAGGGTATGCCCAGATGTGGGTCCCTTGCTCACTTTGCCACTGGATTCAAGCTAGCCTGGCTGAAGAGGGCTGTTAGCCCGAAACCGGTCCCAGGATGCTTGTTTCCGGTCCAGGGAAGATGTGGCTCGGCAGTTCGGGCTGGACTGTTCCCATGAGGCACGGGGTCAAGACTGATTTGCATATAGCTGTGTCTGAACTGGGGTGGCAAAGTGAGCTAAAGAATGATGATGGATTCAACCCAGATCTGTGACTGGGGGTGAGTGTTTGAAAAGTTTCAGCACTCCGTCCATCATCTCCTTATGTTTGCTTTGTTCGCCCTAAGTTGGCAGGGTATGCCCAGACGTGGGTCCCTTGCTCACTTTGCCACTGGATTCAAGCTAGCCTGGCTGAAGAGGGCTGTTAGCCCGAAACCGGTCCCAGGATGCTTGTTTCCGGTCCAGGGAAGATATGGCTTGGCAGTTCGGGCTGGACTGTTCCCGTGAGGCACAGGGTCAAGACTGATTTGCATATAGCTGTGTCTGAACTGGGGTGGCAAAGTGAGCTAAAGTATGATGATGGATTCAACCCAGATCTGTGACTGGGGGTGAGTGTTTGAAAAGTTTCACCACTCCGTCCATCATCTCCTTGTGTTTGCATTGTTCGCCCTAAGTTGGCAGGGTATGCCAAACGTGGGTCCCTTGCTCACTTTGCCACTGGATTCAAGCTAGCCTGGCTGAAGAGCGCTGTTAGCCCGAAACCGGTCCCAGGATGCTTGTTTCCGGTCCAGGGAAGATGTGGCTTGGCAGTTCGGGCTGGACTGTTCCCATGAGGCACAGGGTCAAGACTGATTTGCATATAGCTGTGTCTGAATTGGGGTGGCAAAGTGAGCTAAAAAATGATGATGGATTCAACCCAGATCTGTGACTGGGGGTGAGTATCTGAAAAGTTTCAGCACTCCGTCCATCATCTCCTTGTGTTTGCTTTGTTCGCCCTAAGTTGGCAGGGTATGCCTAGACGTGGGTCCCTTGCTCACTTTGCCACTGGATTCAAGCTAGCCTGGCTGAAGAGGGCTGTTAGCCCAAAACCGGTCCCAGGATGCTTGTTTCCGGTCCAGGGAAGATATGGCTTGGCAGTTCGGGCTGGACTGTTCCCATGAGGCACAGGGTCAAGACTGATTTGCATATAGCTGTGTCTGAACTGGGGTGGCAAAGTGAGCTAAAGAATGATGATAGATTCAACCCAGATCTGTGACTGGGGGTGAGAGTTTGAAAAGTTTCAGCACTCCGTCCATCATCTCCTTGTGTTTGCTTTGTTCGCCCTAAGTTGACAGGGTATGCCCAGACGTGGGTCCCTTGCTCACTTTTCCACTGGATTCAAGCTAGCCTGGCTGAAGAGGGCTGTTAGCCCGAAACCGGTCCCAGGATGCTTGTTTCCGGTCCAGGGAAGATATGGCTTGGCAGTTCGGGCTGGACTGTTCCCATGAGGCACAGGGTCAAGACTGATTTGCATATAGCTGTGTCTGAATTGGGGTGGCAAAGTGAGCTAAAAAATGATGATGGATTCAACCCAGATCTGTGACTGGGGGTGAGTATTTGAAAAGTTTCAGCACTCCGTCCATCATCTCCTTGTGTTTGCTTTGTTCGCCCTAAGTTGACAGGGTATGCCCAGATGTGGGTCCCTTGCTCACTTTTCCACTGGATTCAAGCTAGCCTGGCTGAAGAGGGCTGTTAGCCCGAAACCGGTCCCAGGATGCTTGTTTCCGGTCCAGGGAAGATATGGCTTGGCAGTTCGGGCTGGACTGTTCCCATGAGGCACAGGGTCAAGACTGATTTGCATATAGCTGTGTCTGAACTGGGGTGGCAAAGTGAGCTAAAGAATGATGATGGATTCAACCCAGATCTGTGACTGTGGGTGAGTGTTTGAAAAGTTTCAGCACTCCGTCCATCATCTTCTTGTGTTTGGTATATTCATATAGGCCAAATTTAGTGCGAAAAGCAGTCTTCCACTCGTCACCTTCCTTGACGCGTATCAAATGATACGCGCCCCGAAGGTCTAATTTCGTGTAGATTGTTGAACCCTTAACCTGATCTAAAAGAACAGGAATAAGAGGAAGAGGGTAACGATTCTTAATGGTGGCTTTATTGACTGCGCGATAATCAATACATGCTCTAAGATCTCCAGATTTTTTAGCTACGAAGAAGAGTGGAGATGACACGGGAGATGTGGAATGACGAATAAACCCCTTTTCAAGGAGTTCATCAAGATAACTTCGCAAGTACTGAGTTTCTGGTTCAGTGAGGGCATATATACGACTACAGGACAAAGGAACTCCTGGTATTAAGTCAATCCTACAGTCGTAAACTCTGTGGGGGGAAGCTTTGTAGCCTGAACTGGATCAAAAACATCTGCATAATCTCTATATTCATTAGGTAAGGTATCCTGATCTACATGTGTGCTGGCACAATGCAAAGGATAAATGGGATCTTGAGCTTCCTGATAACAATGGGTTCGACAAAAGGTTGAATCAAGGCTCACAGTCCTTTGAACCCAATCTATTCTAAGGTTATGTTTTTCTAACCAGGGTATTCCTAAAATGATTCCAAATGTTGGAGTGTCAATCAAATCAAAAACTATTTGTTCCGTGTGGCCATTCTCACTTACAATGGTCAAGGGTATAGTATGAAAGCGAATTAGTCCTGAAGATAGAGCGGAACCGTCTACAGCTCTCACTGGCTCTGGCTCAGGTTTAGGTACTTGTGAAATTCCTAATTTTTGTGCTAGCCGAATATCAAAAAAATTTCCTATTGCACCGGAGTCCAACAAAATGGACAAAATGTGTCTTTGTTGAACTGTGATAATAACTGTCATTAAAAGCATCATGTGTCTAGGTATGTTTTTACTGATATGTATTATTTTTTTAGATCTTTTTAGTTCTTTTTCCCGAAGAAACGACCTCTTTTTTATTCGAGACAGTTAGTTTTCCGATTCAGATTGTTCTGATTTTAATAGTGCTACTGTTTTCTTACTTTGAGGTTTAACGGTGCATTCCTTGGCAAAATGCCCCGCCTTACCACAGTACAGACACAACTTTTCCTTACGTCTTCTTTCCTTTTCCTCAAGAGACAATGGACCTCTGTTGCCACCTATCTGCATAGGTTCTGGTTCACTACTTTTGGGTTCTTTATCTTTTCTTTCTGGTTTTAGTAAGAAGGGTCGAAAGTCAGTCTTTGTTTTTTCACTCTTTCTTTCGCTTAACCGATGATCTAACTTAACTACAAGATCAACGAATTCTCCATAATCGTCAGGTAATTCAACTATGTGTGCCAGAGAATCCTTCAGATCATCTTTCAGACCTCTATAGAACAATGAGGTATGTTTTTCCTCTGGCCAGCGTGTTTCAGTTAGAAGTCGGTTAAACGTAGTGATATATGTAAGAAGGTCTCTGGTTCCTTGACGGAGATTTAAAAGCTCATTGTCACTGGATTGTACAAAAACATGACGAGCAAACAGATGTGTCATTGTTTCCTTGAAATTATCAAAATTTTGTAAAAGAGGGTCATTAGTATCTACCAAAGGAATAGCCCAATTAGCTTCTACTCCGCCTAAGTATGAAATCACAAACGCCGTTTTAGCTGTGTCAGAATTAAATACTTGTGGTTTACAGAGAAAGTGCAGTTGACATTGGCTCATAAAGGCCGCAAATCGGGAACTATCTCCTGTAAAACGTTCTGGGTTTGCTAAAGGAACTGGAGTAGGAGAGACAACTGTCACTTGTAGAGTTTGATCAGACTGCTGTGGACCAGCGTTTGAGAGAGGTGGAATAAACTTAGGTGGTGTCAAGATAGGGCGTGTGTCTGAACCTTTTGGTTCTCTCCATTGCATGAACCCTGTTCTACTCTTAGTTAGTTCGTCTCTGAGAACTTGATTCTCGTGTTTTAATTACTGCATCTCAACTTGCAGTTCCCTAATAACCTCAGTGAGTTGTGAGAGTTGCGACCTCTCCTCAGATAAATCCATGTTCGATCGTCGTCAAAAAGAGCGTAGTGAGGCTTGGTCTTCTGTCAAGGAAGGCACTCACCTGAATCTCCTTTGCTCTAGATGACGATGACCGAACCCCAGTCTCCCCGGAAACTTCCTGAGCACCAGAGGTAGATAAGTACTCCGATATTCAGAGAGACCCCAGGGGGAAAGGGGGAATGGGAATGAGAGAGACAAGAGAAGTAGGGGCATATTAACAAGAGGGGGAGATAAAATTATTGCCGCTTTAGCGTCCGTTTTTGGCCGAAAAGCGGCGATAATTTTATCGCAATATTAGCAAGGACACGCTAGCGCGTGTTTCCGTGATTTAGCACCCGCTTTGCATCGCACCGTTAATGAGATGCAAAGTAGGCGTGCCTCAATAGACTATATTGGTAAATATCGCGAAGGCAGCTTCGCGATATTTACAACAATGCCCCGGCCGGCGTAGCGATAAACAAAATCGCGCTAACCGGCCATTAACGCTCGATTTTAACGTCTGCTAAAATCCAGTGTTAGGCATACTTTGCATGGGAGGTGGAATGTGGGGTTACGACCACAGGGTCGTATCAGCAAGGTCATCGCTGTTTTGAAGGGAACATCGCTGGTTTTCCAGCGATGTTGGGACATTTCCCTGCTATCGCTGGAATTTTCATCGCCAATGCGCTAAGCGTTGTAAATACAGCGCTAGCTTGGCGATGAATTCCAGCGATAGCCGGCGATAGGGAAACTCGCGCTACGCGCGGCCAGCGATAATTATCGTGCCGCTTGTTAATATGCCCCTTAGAGTCTTCCTGACGTGTGCGATACCTCTGTGATCCCTGGACTGCTTTCTTTGACACAAATATTGGATCAGGAGGGTTTTTCTCCAGAGTGCTGGAAGACTTCTTGAGGTGTTCTAAAACAATATATACACAACAATATCAATTGGTGGTTGATCTTTAAAGTACAATGCTAGATATAAGTTTCAAACAGAAATATTCTGATATCAATACCTAAAATAGTATTTGTGATCTTGTGAACTCTCTCTTGCATATATTTATAGCTTAGGCAACTGTTTAACTCCTTTCAGTTGTCTTACTTCTGCAAACAGAAACAAAAACAATAACCAATGAGCCTGGATCTGAATGTTCCACTAGACCGAACAGTATACGGTAGTTGTATTTTTAACCTCAGTCATTGATTGTTATACCTTTCAGAATGTTTACAAATTATTAAATGTTCCACAAAAATAATCCAAAAGTCTTTTTAAAGTTCCTTTGGTCACTGGTCGATTCTTTGACCGAAGCGTCCTTTAAGTGTTGTCTTTTTCTTGAATGAACTCCTTCAAGAACAACTTAGTTCAAGTACTTTTCTCAAGGACCTTTCGTTTTAAACTTAAACTCAACCTTGTAGAGGAATTTAAAAAATAACTCACCGGTAGTTTGCTTCAATGCGTGTGAGAGTTATTACTTATCTCTTTTGTTTGTTCTCTTTGCAGGTCCGTGACACCGGAAGCCGAGGAGGGGCAACAGGAAGATCCGGTTTGTGAGAGGAAAAGGGGTTACAGCCGGAAACAGATGAAGAAGATTGCTGGGAAGAGAAGGTGAGCGCTGCCAGGAGAAGACCGGAGAATCAGGAAGAGGGCCAGAGGACGCCGCCGAAGATCGCCGCGACAGGAAGGAGACCAGAGAATCGGGTAAGTGCTGACGCTGCCACTGATGCTGCCGCTGACGAGACCAAGTACCGTTTTGGATATGCGACCGGTTTAAATACCCTTTTACCGCTCGCGCTTGTTCCAGTTGACTCGTGTTTCACGTGTCCCTGTTGGCACGTGGAATATTAATTCCCAACTGTTCCTGAATGTTTTCACGTGCAATTTCTGCCCTTGTTTTTGACGGTTGGCACGTAAAGCAGAACACTCTGCAATCTTTGCAACTTTCACGTGCAAGTTTTATATTAACGAGTCAACGAATCTCTTGATCCAACATACTGTACAATAAGAACTGACAATTATAGTGCACCAAAGACATGTTACATTTGTCTACAGTATTAAGTATATTCAATAATATACACAACCAAAACCAAAATAAAAAGTTACATGGGGGCATATTATCAAGAAACGGCGTTAACATTATCGCCGCTTTAGCGGCAGAAAACTGCCGCTAAAGCGGCGATAATGGGCTTGATAATATGCCCTTGAGAATTCCAATAGAAGCCCATGTTCTGGTGTCAACATGGGCTTCTATTCGAATTCTCAAGGGCATATTATCAAGCCCATTATCGCCGCTTTAGCGGCAGTTTTCTGCCGCTAAAGCGGCGATAATTTAACGCCGTTCTTGATAATATGCCCCTAAGTATTTAAATAAACTAAGAAGGTCTAGCATGATTGGAGGCTTCAGTGATCATGACAGTCGGCTCAAGAAGGAGCAGTTGGCCCTAGACAGGGAAACCCTAGAGCTCCAGAGAGCTACAAAGAGATTGGGACTAGAGTCCCATGGTGGCAGCAACAGTGTCCCTAGGGTTAAGGAGTATACTCATGATCATAGGAACCTGAACAACATAGTCCCTCCCTACCAGAGTGGGGATGACATCCACAAATGGATAACTGCACTAGAGAGGGCCTGTAAGGTACAGAGGGTCCCTCAGGAGCAGTGGGCAACTATCTTGTGGCTCTCCTTTGCTGACAAAGGTAGAGATAAGCTCCTCACTGTTAGAGAAGAGGATGCTGACAATTATTCAGTCCTGAAGAGTGCTCTCATTGATGGGTTTGGCTTAACCACTGAACAATACAGGATTAAGTTCAGAGACACCCAGAAGACACAGACTCAGGACTGGGTAGACTTTGTAGATTGTGCTACTAAGGCTCTGGAAGGCTGGTTACTTGGCAGTAAAGTGAATGATTTTAAAGGATTGTACAATTTAATTATGAGGGAGCAGATCCTTAATGATTGCCAAAATCAGTTGTTGCATCAGTACCTGGTTGATTCTGATCTGACCTCTCCCCAAGATTTGGGAAAGAAGGCAGACAAGTGGGTCAGAACCAGGGTGAAGCAGAAAGCTCAGAACCAAGGTGGTGACCCCAAGAAGCAAGATGCTAAAACTTCAGATAAGGGTGGGGAGAAGGGTAAAGACCCGAAGTCTTCACAAGGGCCCCAAAAACCTGCATCTGGGGGGGAGTCACAATCTAACAAGGGTAAAGGCAAAAGGAAACCTTGGTGTCATATCTGTAAAGAGAAGACCCATTGGACAAAAGATGCCAATTGTCCAAGGGCCAAGGATTCCCCTCCTACCACCACTGCCCCTAAGGCAACTGTCCCCCCTAGCACAGTCTCAAGTGGTGGTACACAGAACAAGGGTATAGTAGGGTTAACCTTGGGATCTGAGATGGATTCTGGCCTAGTCAGATTTCCAACTCCGGCTGTTTTGGTCTGTGATGGAGGCATGGATATTGCCTCCTTATTTGTAAGTCCCAGTAACCTGGGCAAGTACAGACAACAGCCTTTGATCAATGGTAAGGAGGCCATGGCATACAGGGACACAGGTGCAAGTGTCACCGGTGCAAGTGTCATCATGGTGACAAAAGATCTTGTGGGCCCTGACCAGATCATACTTGGTGAGATGTACCAAGTGACCAATGCTAGCAATGTCAGGACAGACCATTCCTTGGCAGTTGTGAATTTCACCTGGGGAGGGGTAACTGGCCCTAAGAAGGTTGTGGTTAGCTAAGACCTCCCTGTAGAATGCTTGTTGGGCAATGATTTGGAGACTTCAGCTTGGGCTGAAGTGGAACTCAGGACACATGCAGAAATGTTGGGCATCCCTGCAGATGTGTTTGCCATGACTAGGTCACAGGCAAAAATGTCTTCCACTGAACAGGCCCTGGATCCTGGAATAATGTACCAGGTGCCTTCCAAGAGAAGGAGCAGTAGGGGTAAGGCAGTGTCTTCCCCCCTGCCTCAGAGTGAGGATCAGTGTCCTGAGAGAGATGATCTCAGTCCCTGTGAAGGAACTGTATCAGAGGAACTTGAACCTGACCAGGTTGAGTTCTTGGGGACAGGGGGCCCTTCCAGGGCAGAACTGAGCCAGGAGCAGCTGAACTGCCCCTCTCTTGAACCCCTCAGACAGCAAGCTGCTGCTGAGGCTGCTGGGAGTGCCAGTGGGTCCCACAGGATCTACTGGGATGATGGACTTTTATACTCAGAGGGTAGAGACCCCAAGCCTGGTGCTACCAGGAGGTTGGTTATACCTCTGAAGTTTAAAGGCTTCCTATTAACACTGGCACATGACATCCCATTAGTAGGACACTTAGGCCAAAGCAAGACCTGGGACAGGATTGTCCCTCACTTTCACTGGCCTCACATGTCCGAACACACAAAGGAGTTTTGTCGCTCCTGTATCACCTGCCAAGCCAGTGGTAAGGCAGGTGGTACTACAAAGGCCCCCCTGATACCACTACCTGTGGTGGGGGTTCCCTTTGAGAGGGTTGGGATTGACATTGTTGGTCCCATGGATCCTCCAACTGCATCTGGACACAGATTCATACTAGTGGTGGTGGACCATGCCACTAGGTATCCAGAAGCAATACCCCTTAGGACCACCAGAGCTCCTGCTGTGGCCAGGGCCCTCCTGGGAATCTTTTCCAGGGTGGGTTTCCCTAAGGAGGTAGTATCAGACCGAGATGCAAACTTTATGTCTGGTTATCTTACTGCTATGTGAAGGAGTGTGGAGTGAATTTCAAATTCACCACTCCCTATCAACCACAATGCAATGGGTTTGTTGAGAGATTCAACAAAACCCTCAAGGGCATGATAAAAGGTCTCCCTGACAAGCTCAGGCGTAGATGGGATATCCTTTTGCCCTGCCTTCTCTTTGCCTACAGAGAGGTTCCTCAGAAGGGGTTGGCTACAGCCCTTTTGAACTTCTGTTTGGACATCCAGTTAGGGGTCCCTTATGTTTGGTTAAGGAGGGATGGGAGTTACCTCTCAAACCACCTAAACAGGAGATAGTGGACTATGTACTTGGTCTCCGCTCCAGGATGGCTGAGTACATGAAGAAGGCATCCAAAAACCTTGAGGCTAGCCAGGAATTGCAAAAGGGTTGGCATGACCAAAAGGCTGTTTGGACTGTGTATCAGCCAGGACAGAAGGTATGGGTGTTGGATCCTGTAGCCCCAGCAGCTCTCCAAGACAAGTGGAGTGGGCCCCATACCATTCTTGAGCAGAAGGGAGAGGTTACCTACCTGGTGGATCTTGGAACTCCCAGGAGCCCCCACAGGGTGCTCCATGTGAACAGGCTCAAGACATATGTGGACAGGGCAGACATGGGCTTGCTCATGGCTACTGATGAGGGACAGTAGGAAGAGAGTGATCCACTCCCTGACCTCCTCTCACAGAACCCTGATGATGGTTCAGTAGATGGTGTAGCCTTGGCAGGCAGCCTCACTGAACAGCAACAGCCTGATTGTAGGAAGGTTCTCAATCAGTATAGACATATGTTTTCGCTGACTCCAAGTCAGACTACCTGGTGTACACATGAGGTGGACACAGGTTACAGTCTGCCTGTTAAAAATAAGATTTACAGGCAACCTGATCATGTCAGGGACTGTACCAGGACTGAAGTCCAGAAAATGTTGAAACTGGGAGTGATTGAGCCCTCAGATAGCCCTTGGGCTAGCCCAGTAGTCTTAGTACCAAAACCTCACACCCAGGGTGGTAAGAGAGAGGTGAGGTTCTGTGTTGACTACAGGGGACTCAATGCAGTCACTAGGACTGATGCTCATCCAATTCCAAGGGCAGATGAACTTATTGATACTTTGGCCTCTGCCAAATTCTTAAGTACATTTGACCTGACAGCTGGTTACTGGCAAATCAGATTAGCTGAGGAGGCTAAACCAAAAACAGCATTCTCAACCCCTAGTGCGCACTACCAATTTGTGGTGATGCCTTTTGGCTTGAAGAATGCACCTGCCACATTTCAAAGGCTGATGAATAAAGTTCTCACAGGTCTGGAAGCCTATAGTGCAGCTTATCTAGATAATATTGCTGTCTTTAGCTCCACCTGGGAGAATCACCTGGTCCACCTGAGAAATGTTCTGGAGGCCCTGCAGAAAGCAGGCCTCACTATTAAGGCCACCAAGTGCCAGATAGGGCAGAGTAAGGTTGTGTACCTGGGTCACCTTGTGGGTGGAAGCCAGGTTCAACCATTGCAGAGCAAAATCCAAACCATCATGCATTGGGTTGCTCCAACTACCCATACTCAGGTCAGAGCTTTCTTGGGCCTGACTGGGTACTACAGGAGGTTTGTCAAAGGATATGGCTCCATAGTGACCCCTTTGAATGACTTAACTTCCAAAAGAATGCCTAAGAAAGTTCAGTGGATAGTTAGCTGTCAAAAGGCATTTGATGACCTGAAGCAGGCCATGTGCACTGCTCCCATTCTGCAAAGTCCTGATTATTCCAAGCAATTCTTTGTTCAAACAGATGCATCTGAATTGGGGGTAGGGGCTGTGTTATCACAATTGAATGAGGAGGGTCAGGATCAGCCAGTAGCTTTCATAAGCAGGAGGCTGACCCCCAGAGAGAAACGTTGGTCAGCTATTGAGAGGGAAGCCTTTGCTGTGGTTTGGGCTCTGAAGAAGCTGAGGCCATACCTGTTTGGCAGTCACTTCATTGTTCAGACAGCCCCTCTTATGGATAAAACAGATGAAGGGTGAAAACCCCAAACTCTTGAGGTGGTTCATTTCCCTACAGGGGATGGACTATACAGTGGAACATAGACCTGGGGGTAACCATGCCAATGCAGATGGACTCTCCAGATATTTCCACTTAGAACATGAAGACTCAACTGGTCAAGGTTAGTTTAATGTCCTTGCGTTTGGGGCGGGGGTTGTGTAGGAAAGTAGGATCTGCTTCTTATGGTTACCCCCACTTTTTGCTAATGTCTCACTGTTTTTGGACTAGTCTGACTGGGATCCTGCTATCCAGGACCCCAGTCTATCTGCTTTCTCCCTTACATTGCTATGCATGTACTTTAGGTACACTCCAGATTGGATACTGGGGTACCCTTATAAGTCCCTAATATATGATACACCATGTACCCAGTGCATAGGTACCCCAGAGGCCTCCCATGGGCTGAAGCATGTATTATGCCACCCATGAGAGGCCATTCAAAATGACACAACAGATCTGCTACAGCAGCCTGTGTAAGCTGGTGCTTGCACCACTTACTTAGATAAAGGTTCACTATATCTATCTAAATCACTACACTTAAAAACCTATCAGTCACCCCTATGGCAGGCCTTATCAATCCTGAAGGCAGGGTGCTGGGTTTTACGTGAGAGGGTGCCCCTGCATGAGCAGAGCCCCTCTGCAGCCTTCGGAGACCATTCTCCGGGGTTGTCAGTGATGCAGCCAGACATATAGGTTAAGTTGCATTATAACCTCGCGGTAAATGCTAACTTTAAAACGGCAGCTTAGAAACATGTCGTGTTTGGTGTCAAACACCTTGGAATCATACCTCCACACCAGTAACTGGTGTGGGAGGTATGATTCCATCCTTCTAGAACCACTACTGTGGGTCACCGGTCAACCCGGTACCAGCTTTCTCGACCTGGGCAGCACAAAATGGATGCTGCCAGCCACAGACACGATTCTGCCCTCCTGCTGCTGAGCCAAGATCGAGCAGAGGAAGGCATGACAATAGGCATCCTGTCACAGGGAGGTGTGACCACCTCCCAGACAGGGTTTAGTGTATTGGGGCTGGGTGGGTGCACTCTGAGAGTGCCAGAAAGTCTGCACTGGGGGCACATTTGGTGTCCCTGTGCATAGTCCAGCTCAAACCAGTTCTGGGAGCCATTGGCTCCTGCTCTGGTGCGAAACTGGACAAATGACATGGGTGTAGCCACCCCTCTGTCCTGCCCCTCCCCTAGGAGGGTCCACAGAATCTTTGCAACCCTTTCCCGTGGGTATAAAGTGGGATACCTGGCTACAGGACTTTAGATTTTACCTGGACAAGATTCTGCTAAGAAGAAACCAATGGGCAGATTTACAAGCCCCTTGCGCCACTTTTGCGTCACTTTTAACATGGGAAAAGTGACGCAAAAGTGGCGCAAGGGGCTAGTAAATCTGCCCCCAAGTACTTCGACTGTCTGCACGACGCTGGACGACTGAAGAATCTCCCTTGGAGTAAAGGAGTTACTCCCCTGCAGCAGCAGGCACCTAAGCTCATCTGACTGGCTTGCCTCTCCAGAGCTCCTGCGGACTACGAAGATTTCAGCAACACAGGAGGTGGGTTCCTTGAAGGTCCCTGAGGTTGATCTGACCTCTCAGCGATTCTGAGACCAGTATCCCTCGTGGGGACCGTGCAACCCGAACCCCTGTGCACTGCGTACATTTGCAGAAGCATATGCTTGTTGGCGATCCCTGAGCTTGTGCTTTGGACTCCGTGTAGTCCTGACCCCGAGCAGCATTTGCACCGAAGATATCCGGCCTCCACTCACCGAGTGCTCTGTGGGCAGTACTTCTTGGCAGCCCTCCATTGAAAACGACGAAGGTTTCCGACACCACTTGACACCTATGCACCGGCTCCTCTGGGATAGGTAAAACGGGTACCTCGGTACTCACTGGTGTGTTGGCTCTAAAACCTCTTATGTTCCAAAGGGTTTGCTTGCAGTCCTCGTAGAAGTGTCCTTAAACTGTAACTTTCCAACCGCGACTTTCCCATAGAGTTGCACGGAGCACGCGGTCGTGTTTCCTCACTGCACCCGTCCTCCGTGGGCGCCCTGTGTCACTGCCTTGGGTGTTTCCTTGGGGTCCCAGCGATTCTATGTGCTCTAGGCACTGTGTCTAGTCAAGTTGTGATTGTTATACCATTTTTTTAGTATATGGTTCGGTCTCCCCCTGGAGCCCGCTGTGTATTGTGCTACTTACGAATGTTCTATTGATTCAGTATTGTGTGCTTTATGTTCTAATCTCGCGTAGAGATTAGTAGAGAGTGTTATATTCATAAATACATATTTTTATGTCACTACTGTGTGGTTCTCCTTTCATTTAGTCATTCAGGAGGTGATACTCTGGTAAAACAAGCTGCTTTACATTCCTTCAAGATTAAGCCTGAAGGCTGCTCTCCACAGCTACCACTAGGATAGCTTTCTAAAGGTTATCTTTGACCTCATACATCATAAGGGTCGTGTGGACTGGTACAAGGTGCCCACTTTAATTAGTATTACAGCAAACAAATGATGGACGGAATGCTGACAATGCAAACATTGTCCCCCAGTCAAAAGATCTGGGTTAAATCCATCGTTCTTTTGCCCAATACGCCACC
Organism: Calotriton arnoldi; assembly: GCA_963921515.1. Taxonomy (NCBI): domain Eukaryota; kingdom Metazoa; phylum Chordata; class Amphibia; order Caudata; family Salamandridae; genus Calotriton; species Calotriton arnoldi. The sequence goes on from CAWUFW010001064.1 coordinate 105,036, forward strand.
CCAGTTTGGACCCAGCCATATGCAAATCAGTCTTGACCCTGTGCCCCATGGGAACTGTCCAGACCGAACTGCCAGGCCAGGTCCTCCCTGGACCGGAAACAAGCATCCTGGGACCGGTTTCAGGGTATGTCACCCTTCTTCAGCCAGGCTAGCTTGAATCCAGTGGCACAGTGAGCAAGGGACCCACGTCTGGGCATACCCATCCGACTTAGGACGAAAAGTGTTACACCAAACAAATGATGGACCGAATGCTGACAATGCAAACATTTTCCTCCAGTCAAAAGATCTGGGTTAAATCCATCGTTCTTTTGCCCACTACGCTACCCCAGTTTGGACCCAGCCATATGCAAATCAGTCTTGACCCTGTGCCCCATGGGAACAGTCCAGACCGAACTGCCAGGCCAGGTCCTCCCTGAACCAGAAACAAGCATCCTGGGACCGGTTTCAGGGTATGTCACCCATCTTCAGCCAGGCTAGCTTGAATCCAGGGGCACAGTGAGCAAGGGACCCACGTCTGGGCATACCCATCCCACTTAGGGCGAAAAGTGTTACAGCAAACAAATGATGGACGGAATGCTGACAATGCAAACATTCTCCCCCAGTCAAAAAATCTGGGTTAAATCCATCGTTCTTTTGCCCACTACGCCACCTCAGTTTGGACCCAGCCATATGCAAATCAGTCTTGACCCTGTGCCCCATGGGAACAGTCCAGACCGAACTGCCAGGCCAGGTACTCCCTGGACCGGAAACAAGCATCCTGGGACCGGTTTCAGGGTATGTCACCCTTCTTCAGCCAGGCTAGCTTGAATCCAGTGGCACAATGAGCAAGGGACCCATGTCTGGGCATACCCATCCCACTTAGGGCGAAAAGTGTTACAGCAAACAAATGATGGACGGAATGCTGACAATGCAAACATTCTCCCCCAGTCAAAAGATCTGGGTTAAATCCATCGTTCTTTTGCCCACTACACCACCCCAGTTTGGACCCAGCCATATGCAAATCAGTCTTGACCCTGTGCCCCATGGGAACAGTCCAGACCGAACTGCCAGGCCAGGTCCTCCCTGGACCGGAAACAAGCATCCTGGGACCGGTTTCAGGGTATGTCACCCTTCTTCAGCCAGGCTAGCTTGAATCCAGTGGCACAGTGAGCAAGGGACCCACGTCTGGGCATACCCATCCCACTTAGGGCGACAAGTGTTACAGCAAACAAATGATGGACGGAATGCTGACAATGCAAACATTCTCCCCCAGACAAAAGATCTGGGTTATATCCATCGTTCTTTTGCCCACTATGCCACCCCAGTCTTGACCCTGTGCCCCATGGGATCAGTCCAGACCCAACTGCCAGGCCAAGTCCTCCCTGGACCGGAAACAAGCATCCTGGGACCGGTTTCAAGGTATGTCACCCTTCTTCAGCCAGGCTAGCTTGAATCCAGTGGCACAGTGAGCAAGGGACCCACGTCTGGGCATACCCATCCCACAAAGGGCGAAAAGTGTTACAGCAAACAAATGATGGACGGAATGCTGACAATGCAAACATTCTCCCCAGTCAAAAGATCTGGGTTAAATCCATCGTTCTTTTGCCCACTACGCCACCCCAGTTTGGACCCAGCCATATGCAAATCAGTCTTGACCCTGTGCCCCATGGGAACACTCCAGACCGAACTGCCAGGCCAGGTCCTCCCTGGACCGGAAACAAGCATCCTGGGACCGGTTTCAGGGTATGTCACCCTTCTTCAGCCAGGCTAGCTTGAATCCAGTGGCATAGTGAGCAAGGGACCCACGTCTGGGCATACCCATCCCACTTACGGCGAAAAGTGTTACAGCAAACAAATGATGGACGGAATGCTGACAATGCAAACATTCTCCCCCAGTCAAAAGATCTGGGTTAAATCCATCGTTCTTTTGCCCACTACGCCACCCCAGTTTGGACCCAGCCATATGCAAATCAGTCTTGACCCTGTGCCCCATGGGAACAGTCCAGACCGAACTGCCAGGCCAGGTCCTCCCTGGACCGGAAACAAGCATCCCGGTACCGGTTTCAGAGTATGTCACCCTTCTTCAGCCAGGCTAGCTTGAATCCAGTGGCGCAGTGAGCAAGGGACCCACGTCTGGGCATACCCATCCCACTTAGAGCGAAAAGTGTTAAAGCAAAAAAATGATGGACGGAATGCTAACAATGCAAACATTCTCCCCCAGTCAAAAGATCTGGGTTAAATCCATCGTTCTTTTGCCCACTGCGCCACCCCAGTTTGGATCCAGCCATATGCAAATCAGTCTTGATCCTGTGCCCCACGGGAACACTCCAGACCGAACTGCCAGGCCAGGTCCTCCCTGGACCGGAAACAAGCATCCTGGGACCGGTTTTAGGGTATGTCACCCTTCTTCAGCCAGGCTAGCTTGAATCCAGTGGCACAGTGAGCAAGGGTCCCACGTCTGGGCATAACCATCCCACTTAGGGCGAAAAGTGTTACAGCAAACAAATGATAGACGGAATGCTGACAATGCAAACATTCTCCCCCAGTCAAAAGATCTGGGTTAAATCCATCGTTCTTTTGCCCACTACGCCACCCCAGTTTGGACCCAGCCATATGCAAATCAGTCTTGACCCTGTGCCCCATGGGAACAGTCCAGACCGAACTGCCAGGCCAGGTCCTACCTGGACCGGAAACAAGCATCCCGGGACCGGTTTCAGAGTATGTCACCCTTCTTCAGCCAGGCTAGGTTGAATCCAGTGGCACAGTGAGCAAGGGACCCACGTCTGGGCATACCCATCCCACTTAGAGCGAAAGGTGTTACAGCAAAAAAAATGATGGACGGAATGCTGACAATGCAAACATTCTCCCCCAGTCAAAAGATCTGGGTTAAATCCATCGTTCTTTTGCCCACTACGCCGCCCCAGTTTGGACCCAGCCATATGCAAATCTGTCTTGACCCTGTGCCCTATGGGAACAGTCCAGACCGAACTGCCAGGCCAGGTCCTCCCTGGACCGGAAACAAGCATCCTGGGACCGGTTTCTCGTGCTCTCCATACCACTGGAGTCAAGCTATCCTGGCCAATGAGGGCTGAAAGCCCGAAACCGGTCCTAGGATGCTTGTTTCCAGCCCAGGGAGGACCTGGCCTGGCAGTTCGGGCTGGACTGTTCCCATGAGGCACAGGGTCAAGACTGATTTGCATATGGCTATGTCTGAACTGGGGTGGCGTGGTGAAGCAAAATAACGATGGATTAAACCCAGATCTGTGACTGGGGGTGAATGTTTGCCAATGTGCAGCATTCCGTCCATCATCTTGTGTGTTTTGCATTTCGCCCTATGTGGGGGTATGCCCAGACGTGGTCCCGTGCTCACTACGCCACTGGAGTCAAGCTATCCTGGCTGATGAAGGCTGATAGCCTGAAACCGGTCCTAGGATGCTTGATTCCGGTCCAGGGAAGACATGGCTTGGCAGTTCGGTCTGGACTGTTCCCATGAGGCACAGGGTCAAGACTGATTTGCATATGGCTATGTCTGAACTGGGGTGGCGTGGTGAAGTAAAATAACGATGGATTAAACCCAGATCTGTGACTGGGCATGAATGTTTGCCAATGTGCAGCATTCCGTCCATCATCTTGTGTGTTTTGCATTTTGCCCTATGTGGGGGGGGGGTGGTATGCCCAGACGTGGGTCCCGTGCTCACTACGCCACTGGAGTCAAGCTATCCTGGCTGATGAAGGCTGATAGCCTGAAACCAGTCCTAGGATGCTTTATTCCGGTCCAGGGAAGACATGGCTTGGCAGTTCGGTCTGGACTGTTCCCATAAGGCACAGGGTCAAGACTGATTTGCATATGGCTATGTCTGAACTGGGGTGGCGTGGTGAAGCAAAATAACGATGGATTAAACCCAGATCTGTGACTGGGGGTGAATGTTTGCCAATGTGCAGCATTCCGTCCATCATCTTGTGTGTTGAGCAAAAATGTATGACATTGTTCTGCATTCTGTCCATCATTTGTTCTTTTTGCATTTGTCACCCCGAGTGGGACGGGTATGCCCAGACGTGGGTCCCGTGCTCTCCATGCCACTGGAGTCAAGCTATCCTTGCTGATATGGGCTGAAAGCCTGAAACCGGTCCTAGGATGCTTGTTTCCAGTCCAGGGAGGACCTGGTCTGGCAGTTTGGGCTGGACTGTTCCAATTGGGCGCAGGGTCAAGACTGGCATGGCATGGCATGGCATGGCGAGCAAAAAAACGATGGATTTAGGCCCAGATCTCTATACTGGGGTGAATGTATGACATTGTTCTGCATTCTATCCATCAATTGTTCTTTTTGCATTTGTCACCCTGAGTGGGACGGGTATGCCCAGACGTGGGTCCCGTGCTCTCCATGCCACTGGTGTCAAGCTATTCTGGCTGATGAGGGCTGAAAGCCTGAAGCCGGTCCTAGGATGCTTGTTTCCAGTCCAGGGAGGACCTGGCCTGGCAGTTCGGGCTGGACTGTTCCCATTGGGCGCAGGGTCAAGACTGATTTGCATATGGCTGGGTCCAAACTGGAATGGCATGGTGAGCAAAAAACGATGGATTTAGGCCCAGATCTCTGTACTGGGGTGAATGTATGGCATTGTTCTGCATTCTGTCCATCAATTGTTCTTTTTACTTTAATTAATGGACAGCATATTCCAGGCCACCTTCTCACAGCAGTGCTCTTAGTTTAATAGCACTCTAGAAAAGAGAAATGTGCCATGCTCGCTACTACTGGTGAAATAAAGAAATGAGGCAGCAGTCCCTGTTCACAGGTAAGTCTTTGGCTGGCTACATCAAGGCAGTAACTTTCCTCTGAACCCCCTTCTACGCACCTTCCCCAGCTCACCTGCATCACCCACAACTTAGCTCCCTCCAACTGGTTCTAAGTTGTTTGTTGGAGAGGGGAGGGGTGTAGATGTGTGGTGCAGCGGGTGAGAGGTAGATGGGAGGGCAAGGTAGGGGGCTGATGCAGTACTAAAAACAGCGACTGCAGGACATTAAAAATGATTAAAAACACTTCAAACTGAATTACTGGAGCCAAGATAGGGGGCGTCGTTATTTGAAAGACCTTTATGCAGACAGTTCTTTTCTCCCCTCTGATGACTGGCGCCCTGGACCTGGGCCCAGCTCGCCCATCGCAAAAGCCGCCCCTGGCTGTCGGCCAGTGTGCATTGATCCATGTACAATTAGAGGTCTCTGTGCAGAACCTGTTACCGGTTGTATTTCTTCTGGACTCAAAAACTACCTTTTGATACAGATTTTTATACGTGCCCTGTATATGGCTGTGTGTACGTCGTGTATCTCTGTCTGCATGCATCATACAAATACACCGGATCTGGTAGCCCAGTTGCGCTGATGGAACCACGCAAGGGCTCTTTGCGTCACCTCATTGTTGATTAAATGAATATGTTTTGCTACCTTGCTTGTGTTTTGTTCTTATGTTAAGTTAGCATTCGCGGCACCATTTTATGTTTAGCCGCCATTTTCAATCATGTCGCAAGCTGCGTATTCCCTTCTCAAGAAGCAGTCTGTGGAAAGTCCCATTTACCCAAGGTTAAGCCTTGCTCTGCTAATGAATACACTGTTCTTATTAACGCATTCCTTTCCCATAGATAGAGGCTTTCTCCCACTAGCCTAGCGGTAGACACAAACAGAATGACCTTGGCATAAAGATAATGTGTGCCCGGCCTCAGAGTCGAAACTCGTCTTACTGTATTCCTTTGTTTTAGCTGCACCTGCTAGTAGAATTCCATTATGGGAGGAACTTACTTGGTTTAGAAGTGTACATAATGTATCTCTATGTTGGCTGAAGTCAGTCCCTCTGCAGCAATCCTAGGAGGCTGGTCAGACTGGACTCCACACGAGTGTACCTGAATAAAATATACTTGGTTTGTATTCTCTGCTGTCTGACCGCCTCTTCATTTATATGGAAGGTTGAGAGGTGGTCGCGAGTGACCCGGGTGGCCCTAATTGGGTCACTTCCTTCAGTTGGCGCCCGAACAGGACCTCCATTGGGTGACCCATCCTCGCCCGCGGACGGGTGTGGAGGTCGGGGCCATCGTCGGGTCGGACGGGCGGACCAGGGATCCCTGCACGAGAGAGTCCTGAACTCGCAGCTGCCCCATCTGTCTGGCCGGTCGGTGCCTCGCCCAGCGGTCATCCCGACTCGGGTCCTGAACGGCGAAACCTTGGATCTGACCGTTTGGTCCGAAGAGTCGGCAGTGGAGAATAAATTAGTTTGACCTGTGCGCGCCAGGTGAGTTTGTTTTGGTTCTTTGTGGATATGGTACCATTTTGGTTTGTCTTTGGCACGGTCTGAGGACCGATATTGGTTTGCATTTGGTACGGTCTGAGGACCGATTTGGATACAAAGTGTTTGTGAACACTTTGCCAGGCAACATAATGAATTTGGCTTACTTATGAAAATGCCAGTGTTCAGTCGCTTTTTGGTTTCTTGTTGTCGTTGTTCTGCTGATGCTCGACTGGAAGAAAGTCAGCCAGCGCCTCAGGAAGGCACTCCGAATTTTGATATGTATGTAAAACATGGCCTTGGCCCTATTATGTTTAGTACGTTATGGCACAAATATACGAGGGACAATGCCGAGTTGCAGTGGCCATTGACGGGCACTTTTGATAAACAAAAAATTGGGGATCATATTATCAAGGAATAGCGATATTTATCGCTAACCGCGCTTAGCGCGACTTTGGTTAACGCCGCCTATCGCTGGAAAATATCGCTGAGATAACACCCTATTAACAAGGTTTATCTCCATAGCGATAAAATTTCCAGCGATAGCGGCAAAATGTGAGAATATCGCTGGAAAAGCAGCGATATTCTCGCATTATCGCTATGGTGGATTCAGCATTAGAATCCACCTCCTATACTTTAAACAGGTAAGTCATCCTCACTAGCAGGTGATAAAATCTAGCGATAAACGCGCTTAGCGCGAATTATTTTATTGCTTCGCCTGCCTTGCTAATAGGGGGTAGTGGTGTTAGCGACTGTTTTCAGTCGCTTTTAGTAGGGAACGCCTTCCTTGCATGTCATTAGCGATAATTATCGCTGACATGCAAGGCGATGTGAATCCCGGCCGCTAACGCCTAAAAGCTGTCGCTAACGCCTGTTAGCGACAGCTTGCTAATAGGGCGATAAAAATATCGCCGCTTTAGCGGCAAAAAATGTCGCTAAAGCTGCGATAAAGCCCTTGATAATATGCTCCTGGGTTTTTAGAGGAGAAGTTGTTTGCGAGAAGAAGCAGGCAGTCTATGTTTGATTCCCTCAGAACGTGGCAAAAGAGGCTAAACAGAGGCGAATGAAAGCAGAGAAAGAGGCCCGGAAGGGGAGAATGCAAACATTGACTCAGAAAGCTGTAGCGCATGATAGAGAGAAGCAGGAGATAGGAATTGAACGTGAAGATAGGAGGTTTTGACTGAATATTGATAAATCTTATGTAGCCCGAGAAGAAAATGATGCTTTTGTGGAAGAATTGTTAGATACTCGACCCCCACCTCCGTATGCCCCGCAGAGGGTATATCCCACTCTTCCCCCACAGGCCCAGCTACCCGGTTCTTCTGTCTCTGCTGTTTCTGCTTCTGTTGCTGTTGATCAGACTGCCTTGGCCATGGCACCTCATGTCCTTTTTTTGTCTTCGCTGTCTGTGGCAACTGTGACTGTTAGCACCCCTGCAACACCTATTGCTTTGGCATTCCTCTCGCCAGCTCTTACACCCACGACCCAGCCAGTAGCGACGTTAATGCCCACTACCTCTGTTATCACTCCCACTGTGTTCCTCCATTCCCCGACATTACAGAGTGGTGGGACACCAGTACGTGGGCCTGAGGATAGAGACTGGACTAAATTTAAGGAACGCCTGGAGCGAACGTTGGTACGATCTGATATGGGGGAGGCAGAGAAAGAGGTAGTGGCTAATCAGGCTGCGCAGTGGGCCCGAAACCCCATTTATGATGTGGAGGATGTGTGGAGTGTGATGAAAGATTATGAGCCTTTTGTACAACAGCATGCCCTTAAGCACATGTCGGCTACTTTAATTGGACTTTGCGAGCACTGTTTCAATGATGCAGCGCCGCAGATTATCTATGATATTAAGGATCATTTATACGTTGCTGATATGGCGCCTGGTCAAGTTTTTAGTAATGTCACGACGTTGGTTGTATCAGGGTAGGCTGCTTGAGAAGAGCCCGAAGACAGTATCTCAGTTTCCAATGGGGGAGGTCCACCCCATATATCACCCTGAAATACCAGAGCTACGGGATCAGCATAATGTTGTTACTAGACCAGGGGTAGCGGCCCGTTTCCAAGAACAGTGGGTTTATACTCCATGGAAAAGGAGTGAGGTCTTGTCCTTTAAGACTCAGTTACCTGACCCTTGGAAAAATCCTACTGCATATTACAAAGAATTGACTGAGGCAGCCTCTTCAACAGTCATGACGCTTGCGGATATCGAAATGTTCTTTGGTTTGTTGGTTCCAGTTGATATTTGGAGACAAGTACACACACAGGATCATGTTGCGGAATTGGGTGGTACCTGGGATCAAATTAAAGTATGGGACCAGGAGAGGAAGCCTGGTGAGAAGCCTAAAGCAGAGATACTTGCTTTGCCAGGCCGCATTATCACGTATATGCATTCTCTTATCCCGCCAGAAAGGTTGATTGGGACAAGCTCTCGGCTTGTCGTCAGAAGAAAGATGAGAGTGTGTCTGATTTTTTCACTCAGTTTGAAAATGTGTTTCTGGATTATAGTGAGCAGGATTTGTCTATTGAGGGAGGTGTCCGATTGTTTGTTAATAGATTTGTTTCAAATTTCCTTCCCGAGATTGCGACTCGATTGTAGGCTTCCGAGAGCACCTGGTCCACCTCTTCTCCTTCTGTTATCTTGAATATGGCGCAGTATTATGAGCACAGGGAAAATGAGGATAAGGAGAAGGCAGAAAAGAAGCACAAGGATTTGAAGACATAGGTGTTGTTGCAACAGGCTTCTCAAGGAAATAGTAGAGGACGTGGTGGTTTAGCCAGAGAGCTTCCCGGTACTAGCAGGAATACTGCGTCGGTGGGGCCGAATCAGTGTGCGTTTTGTAAGGAGGAGGGACACTGGCGCAGCGAGTGTCCTGTACTTCTGCAGAAGGTGGCGGTCCCAAGAGGATGAGGGTCTCGTGGACGGGGTTGTGAAAATGGTGGCCAGGACAGGGCTCAGAACGCTGTGGCGCCCCAGGGTCGTACTGATCAGAACTACTTTGACGACCCTCGGGGCAAACAGTATTACCACGATGACTATAATACGGATGAGGTGACCGGGATGTCTTACAGCTAGGACAGCCGGGGACAGGGTGAGGGACCAGTTTTGATACTTGTAGACCAGCGAGGTCCGTATGTTAGTGCGGATGTGCATTGGTCGACTAAGGAGTTTTTGGTGGATACAGGTGCAACGAACAGCTCTATTTCTCGTTCCTTGGTCCCTGGGGTGACTCTGTCTGGCCATAATAATGTTTCGGTAGGATTTTCAGGTGTACCGGTTGTGAGCCCCATTTCAAAACCTCTTCCGTTGACTATTGGTCCTTTCACTGTGGATTCGCCATTCTTGATGACGTCCAATTGTGGAGAGAATTTGATGGGTTTGGACTTGTTGAAGAAATTGCGTGCTACAATTTACTGCTCCCCAGCTGGCGTCATTATCACGATAGGTCCTGATGTGGTGTGCGCTAAGCAGTGTCTGTCCAAAGATGCGCCCATCCCTGCTGAATTTAAAAATGTGCCACCCACATTGTGGGCAACGGGCGACACAGATGTGGGTTTGTTGCAGATATCGCCTGTTTCAATACGTGTCAAGGAAGGTGCTATTTTACCTCGTACTCCTCAGTATAAGATACCGCAGGCAGGTGAGCGAGCTTTGATAAAGATTGTGCAGGATTTGATTGAGAAAGGAGTGGTTGAGGAGATGACTGCTAATGTTTGTAATAGCCCTATTTTTCCCATTCTTAAAAGGACAACTTCGGGTCCCTCTGAGTATCACGAAGATGTTTATCGCTTTGTGATTGACTTGAGTAAAGTTAACAAAATAGTGATTCCCCAGTTTCCGGTGGTCCCTGACAATACGACTCTCTTGACGATGATTCCTTCTTCTGCTAAATTCTTTTCTGTCATTGACTTGAAAAATGCATTCTTCAGTATTCCCATTCATCCTGATAGCAGATATCTGTTCAGGTTCACCCTCGCCGGTAGAAGCTTTAGATTCTGTCGCGCTCCTCAAGGCTATACAGAGAGTCTGAGGGGCAGATTTACAAGCCCCTTGCGACACATTTCCGCCGCCGATGCGTCACTTCTGTGACACAGCGGCGGCATAAACCATGCGCCACGTTGCGACTTATTTACAACGTGACGCATCTAGGGAGATGCGTCACGTTGTAAAGCCCTGCGCCACATGAAACCTGCGTCAGGTTTAAAGTGGGCGTTCTGTCGCAGGGTGGGCGTTCCTTCGCAGGAAAGCCTCGTAAAAGTGACGCAGTGAAATCTACAAGATTTCACTGAGTCAGTTTTACGACGCTGCTGTGTCAATCCCTTACGCCTGCTTGAAGCAGGCGTAAGGAGTGACGCACCACGTTAAGTATGGGCGGCCCCTGAGCATTGCTGGAGTTGCGTCGCGCTTGCGACACGACTCCAGCAATGCGCCACCCTTACGCCACAAGATGCGACACGCATCTGCCTATCCTTGCGCCACGGTGCGCCGCATTGTAGATGCGACGCATCTGTGGTGGCGCAAGGGGAGAATTGCGTGTTGCATCTATTCTGGCGCATCCCTGCTGATTTGCAGAGATGCGCCAGTCCTTGTAAATCTGCCCCTGAGTATCTAAGGTCAGGCATTGAAAGGTCAGCTGGATTCCTTGTCACTCCCTACAGGTAATGTATTGCTTCAGTATGTCGATGACTTGCTCATCGCCCCGGATACAGAACAAGGTTGCAGAGACAGTACAGTTAAATTGCTGCTACATTTAGCTCAACATGGCCATAAAGTATCCCTTTCCAAATTTCAGTATTGTCGACAGGAGGTCACCTACTTAGGTTACCTACTGTCGAAGGAGGGTAGGAGATTGACCCCTGAGTGCATCAGTACCATAGTTAAAATGTCTGTCCCGCAAACTCAGAAAGACGTGCGTGCTTTCATAGGTATCACTTCCTATTGCAGGCAGTGGATATCTGGCTATTCGTTGCTTATTAAGCCCCTGCTTGCGCTAACACTAAAGGATGTGCATGAACCCTTGCCTTGGACACCAGAGTGTCAGCAGTCTTTTGAGCAATGAAAAACTGCGCTTTGCTCGGCTCCAGTGCTTGGTACCACTAACTATGCTAAATGCTTTATATTGTACGTCCATGAGATAGGTGGTTGTGCGCTTTCTGTTTTAACACAAAAATTTGGAGATAAGCAACGTCTGTGTGCTTATTTCTCTGCTGTGCTTGACCCTGTCACCCTGCGCCCTCCCGAGCTGTTATCAGAGCGGTCGCTGCTGTGGCCGTCTCAATTAGACAATCGGCGGGACTCGTACTCGATACTGACCTCACAGTTATGGTACCCCATGCTGTGGATACACTTTTGAATAAGACAAGGACACAGCACCTCACCAGTGCACGTCTGACAGGTTACGAGCTAACGCTCTTTCAAAAGCACATTACGATCAAACGCTGTGCCACTCTGAATCCAGCCACGCTACTACCCCTCCCGTCTGAGAATGAGGACGTTGACATACATGATTGTATCTTCCGGACGGAAGAGGAGACGAAAGGACGGATAGACCTGACTGATGTTCCCTTATCTGACCCCCAAGGGGAACTATATGTCAATGGCTCTTGTTTTAAATTACCAGATGGCACCACAACAGCTGCGTATGCGATTACTACGCTGCGCACTGTAGTCGAGACATCACGAGTTTCCTATCAGTCGGCCCAAGCTGCAGAGCTCGTTGCCCTAATACGAGCCTGCGGATTGAGTGAGGGACTGGTTGTTAATATTTAAACTGACAGCCAGTACGCCTTTGGAGTCGCCCATAATTTCGGGCGGCTCTGGGCAGAGAGAGGGTTCCTTACTTCCCATGGGACGAGAATACAGCACTGCCCTCTCATATATAGGCTTTTGTCTGCTTTGACACTTCGTAAGAAGTTGACAATAGTGAAGTGCAGCACCCATAAGAAAGTTACTGACGATGTGGGTAAGGGGAACGCTTTTGCAGATCAGACAGCTAAGGAAACAGCCCGAACTAAGATGAAAAGAATGTTTGTAGCAGGTCCCGCCAGGTGGGTGCCCGAGTTCTCCATGTTTGAGGATACACTTGACAACGTGAAGGAAATACAGAGTGAGGCCACGGTGGAGGAATTAGCAATGCGGCAAGAAAGTACAGAAAACTTAAACGATGAGGGATGTTGGATTGACAAGTCAGGAAAGCAGAGATGGATGCTACCAGATGCATATGTCCTTCCTGTGGTTACAATGGCCCATGGCCTGGCTCATATCAGTGCTAAGGGTATTTGCAAGTTGTTAGACACCGTATGGCAACATTTCGAAGACTAGGCCTAGGCGCCATACTTCCTGGCACGTCCAAAACCCTACTCCCGAGACAACATTTCGAAGACAGCTACACTTTTAAAATACTGCATGGTTTACATGATGCACAATCCTAGCAAGGGTACCCCTACAACACATGGTAATTTTGCACCTCCCACTTTCCCTTTCGAGGTCCTTCAAATGGACTTCATAGAGATGGACAGGGTCAATAATTTGAAGTATGTGTTGGTGGTTGTCTGTGCGTTCAGTAAATGGGTTGAGGCATACCCCACTAAAGAAAATACAGCCATTGCGACTGCAAAGATACTCCTGAAGGAGTTCTTTCCTCGCTTCGGCTTGCCCCGTTTGATCTGGAGTGATAACGGAAGTCATTTCAATGCCAAGGTTATTCAGTTAGTTTGTGAGGGACTACACATCAGACAGAAGTTTCATGCTGCGAATCACCCCCAGTCGGCAGGTTTGGTTGAGAAGGACAATGGTACTCTCAAACTGAAATTGGCAAAGATTCCTGAGACCACCATGGTTGCAGTGACCAGATGCCTTACCACTAGCTCTTTTGTCCACAAGAACTACAGCACATTCTAGGACAGGATTGTCACCCTACGAGGTCGTGTTTGGATGCCCGGCGAATGTCTGTGGTGTCCCACGCCCATGTAGGTTTTCAGACATTGAGTACCCTTTGTTGACCGATTACCTGTGTCAGTTAACTGAAAATTTACATTCTATTCACCAACAGATTCGAGAATCGCTTCCGCCCACACCAGAGGGGCCCGGTCATAACATCCAGCCGGGGGACTGGGTGTTGCTCTGAAATTTTCAGCGGAAGAAAAGCTTGGAGCCCCCTGGGAAGGGGCCCAAGCTAGTCCTCTTAGCTACCAGGACCGCTGTGAAAGTCGCTGGCCGAAAGAATTGGATTCATTCCAGTCACTGCCGCAGAGTACCCTTGCCCTTACCCTATGACCAGTGGGTGAGGGATGGTATTGGGGATGCTGAGGGAGAAAAGATACCTCAGTTCGTCCCCTTCAGTGACACGCAGCTTATATGGCCCAAACGGATGCTGAGAACGACAATGTACTGAATGCAGCAGTCCCTCTGGAAATTTGAGCAATAAAAGAGCCCCTCTTCGTTGACCCCTCTGTGCCTGGAGTCACCAGGTACAATTTGCGCCCTCGGTTGAAGAAGGGTGCACCAAAGGAGAAGGCAGACTAGTTAAGGATGGACTGTGCAAGTCAGGGTGTACTTTGTCATAGTACCAACGGTGTTAGTTTAGGGTGAGGCGGAATTGGTGCATTGTTCTGACATTGGACAGGATAAATTGAACGTGCTCCCTTGGAGGGGGGTACATTATCCTGTGCAACGTGGGATTCCTCCAGAGCTAGGACTGAGCAGCTCCACCGCCGGTGCTCAAAGCGCCAACGTTGATGAACAATAGGAGCCTGTACCATTGAGGCTCAGACGGACACTGGGAACACTTTGTTGTTACTTTTTACTGCATTCCCTTTTTGCTTCATAATGCATCCGTTTGGTCGGCCTATTAATGAGGAGGAACAGCCATTTGCACCACCGCGTCCAGCACGGGGTTGGTCCACAAAGAGTAAAATAGTTTTTGCATTAATAGTTGGGATTGCCCTAGTAGCAATACTTGGAATATCTTGGTTTCTGGAGGAGAAGTGTCCCGTGCATTCCTTGGTTGGTACAACGCCCGTTCCCCTGAACACATTTTTGTTACTTTGGCCCCTCACAAAGGAGAGCACTGAAAGACTTACACAGATAATGTTTTTATACAAATGTTGCATCAAGCTCATGACGTGTCCAATACAACAAATTGTTGGGTTTGTGGTTTGCTCCCCTCAGTTACTCATAAAAGTGATAATTTGTTGTCCATGCCTTTGTCATATCTGGGAAGTTGTGAGGGTTAGTTTGCATTGTTTGTCATGGTACACTACCATTACCACCACTCCGCTCAGGTTATGACACCTGCTGATTCTTGCACTGTGTTTGATTTATATACGTTTTCATCATGGGTTTACTCCTATAGGTAAGGCAGGACTAAACATCTCTGGTACTTTGTCCCCAAACTCCTGTATGAGCAAATATGACAAGGTGAAGAACAACACATGGCTTCGAATGGAAATGGCTGATTTCCAGAAGTTTAACACCTCTGAGTATTTCCAATCTTTCCAAGATCGTAATGTCACTAAGGACAAACCAATACCTGTGTCTGTGGTCAGCTCAGCAGCTGCTTTCTGTGTCCAGGGGAGGGGGAGATAGAGGTGGGGGAAAGTAAATGCAATTTCACCTACCAACTTAGCACAATAAATAGTCCTCCTTTGATCTTACCCCCTAACGTCTATTTCGTCTGTGGATCCCAAGCTTATGTCTGGCTTCCTAGAGGATGGTCAGGCAAATGTTACCTCTCTTTTCTTCTTCCCCCGGTGTATGTTGCTCCGCCCAATTACCATAAAGATCACCAGCTGCAGCGTAGAAGTGTATACTTGCCCAAAGTCAGAAGGGTTATTGACGCAAAGGATATAGATCAGACGGATACCACCTTACAACAGTTTGAGGATGCTATGAAAGGTATCATACCCTTTTGGGGCCCCATGTACAATAGCCTTAAAATTCGTCGGTTAAAAGGGTTGTTGAAGGGGTCATTGATACAACAGCTGGTATACTGACAAACATCATTGCTGAGCTTCAGGCTACGCGTTTAGTTGCCTTGCAGAACCGGATGGTGTTAGACGTCATACTTGCAAATAGGGGTGGGGCCTGTCGCGTCATTGGCAGTAGCTGTTGTGTGTACATACCTGACCACGCCCCCAATGTGTATGCTGCCATACAGAAATTGCATAGACTCCCATCTGACATACACCAAGAAAATGGTACTTGGACTTTATCTGGGTGGTTCTGGAGTATGCTCACGTCCTGGGTTTGGAAGCTCCTTATCTTTCTAGCTGTGATTGCTGGTATTTTCTTCACATGTTGCCTTTGCATTCACTGTCTCCCGACCTGCTGCACTTATTGCATAGGTGTTCGCTCCCTAAACCGAAGAACCAGTTCATGACACTAGTGCTGCGATCATGTTGCAAAAGGACATTAATGACATGATGCAGATTGATGAGGGCATCTTTGGTTCTACATCGTCCCTTGCAACCTCTATTCCCGATACTGAGTATAGCGATAGCTCTGAGTGTTGATGACCTTTTGCTCCTCAGAATATTACATCTTTTCCACCCACACTCTATATAGCGAATGCTAAAAGGAGGGTCTGATGAAATGAATATGTTTTGCTACCTTGCTTGTGTTTTGTTCTTATGTTAAGTTAGCATTCGCTGCACCATTTTATGTTTAGCCGCCATTTTGAATCATGTCGCAAGCTGCGTATTCACTTCTCAAGAAGTAGGCTGTGGAAAGTCCCATTTACCCAAGGTTAAGCCTTGCACTGCTAATGAATACACTGTTCTTATTAACGCATTCCTTTCCCAAAGATAGAGGCTTTCTCCCACTAGCCTAGCGGTAGACACGAACAGGATGACCTTGGCATAAAGATAATGTGTGCCCTGCCTCAGAGTCCAAACTCGTCTTACTGTACTCCTTTGTTTAGCTGCACCTGCTAGTAGAATTCCATTATGGGAGGGACTTTCTTGGTTTAGAAGTGTACATAATGTATCTCTATGTTGGCTGAAGTCAGTCCCTCTGCAGCAATCCTAGGAGGCTGGTCAGACTGGACTCCGCTCGTGTGTACTTGAATAAAATATACTTGGTTTGTATTCTCTACTGTCTGACCGACTCTTCATTTATATGGAAGGCTGAGAGGTGGTCGCGAGTGACCCGGGTGGCCCTTATCGAGTCACTTCCTTCATTTTCACCGATTCAAATCAGGGCGGATCCACGCAGCCTTTCATGGCTCTCAGGTGAAAAAATGGGCCTAGTGCAAGGAAGGAAATAGGCCCCCTTGTTGATGTTTGAAATATAAAATACTGCAATAATCAGGGTTCAGTGGGCACGTAATCAGGGTTCAGGGCACTGGTGCCACTGCACCTACTGCACCAACGGAAACTTCGCCCCTGTCGTTGAGCTGGGTAACATCTGTTACTCAGTGCCACGAAGCGCTTCAGAAATACACTTTATATATTGTTAAACGACAAAAACAACAGCTTTGTCAGTTCTTGTTCTGTTTCAATAACTTCATAAAATCTGGAGGAACCCTCTCCGCATTTTCCTACTGATAAGAAAAGCCTTTGCTCCTAGAAATAAACTTTCTGGGTGGACATTTGAACGGGAGATGAGACCTCGGAAGAGCCAAGCCCTGCGCCGGACTGCAGGTCACCTCAGAGAGCGGAAACAAAGCCCGTCCTCTGCCCATCACTGACCCGAGCGAATCCGGGGAGAGAAGATGAGAACAAAGAGGAAGAAATACAAGAATTATGAAAACTGATCAAAGAGAAAAATCCCTAAAATACTGCCGTATTTAAAAACCTGAGAAAACAAAACAGAACAGTAAAGAGTAAACTAAAACCAAATAAAGTCACCGTTTTATCCTTGTCACAGATAACAACCAGGCAAGTAAATCACACTCCAATTTTTTTTGCTCTTTTAGCACATATTCTCCAGTTTTCGAAGAGACTGTCAAAAATTGCCATATCGACTATATTTCAAGTCTCAATGGCGGGGTATTGGGTAAAGTTTTCAATAAGCAATAATCGCACCTCGGTTAGACCTCATTGGCTACGATACTGCCACTGCGCAAAGCTGAACAATCTATTGTCAATTACACTCCCCTCGCCCTGGTACCTCATGTTACAAAGAACATGAACCCTTTTCAAAAGGTTTTATCTCTTTATGCATAACCACACCTCCACTGGCATCTGACAGGCAAAGTAATACATATGCTGGCGTTGTTTTACCAATTTCCATCAGCTCTCTGGCCCAAACCTTCGCTAGCCACATGCAGAGAATTCTGGGGAATCCTATGCTAATTAGCTGACCAGGTAAGCAGCACCCTCCCTAGTTATGGGTTTGATGCTCAGGCAGATAGCCCTTCCCACGAAGATGGGATCTAGGCTGCTAGCCACGGGTTGTGGAAAATATAAGAAGCACGAATCCATAATAGCATCCTTATAGGGCGCACTGTCTTCAATGTTTACTAAAAGAGGAACGGCAATAATTTAAAGGGAAAAAATTATAGCTACATTTTTCCATATAGCACTTACTGCAGGTCTGCCCTTTCATGGAACTACATAGATGCATTTGCTGCATTTCATTTATACCTTTAAGAGGGACAATATACTGGTTTCCTGGTTTTCCAAAACATCTTAGAGTGTGCTGGAGAACATCTGTAAAATGATGAAACTCTTCGTAGTATCCGTGAGCGTTATAAATAAAAATAACATAACATAACATAACATGAACTCGAAATTATGGACCGATGTAAACAGAAAGAAAAGGGGGCAGTAAAAGACACCCATGTTATCCCCTTATATAAGTAGTATGTTAAAGGCCTATCTGTCTATTCAGCAGTCGAAAGAGATATAGGGCTATACTTATCAAGTAGTTGCATCACACTTGCACCACGCAATGGGGTTTTAGCGCAATGTCACCACTAAGTGTGATTATAAAGCCAGGCAAGGCCACCTTGCGTGGCTTGATAAATGTGGAGAAACGCAACGCAGCGCAAATCAATGTGTTGCATTAATCACCCATAGGGAGGCATTCCATGGGTGTTGCATGGGTGTTCCCATGCAACACCCATGGATTTTAGCGCATTCCCAGATTTACCACCACTGGTTGACCTGGGAATGCGTCTAATTGCTGTCCCAACCCAGGTGAGGCATAACAAGAAGAAATAGCTTTATTTCACCTCGTTTTTTCCTTTTTCTGTGTGTTCTGGATCCTGCAGCACACATAGAAAGAGGAAAATGCCTCAGGGGATTGCTTTTGTGCAGGAAGGCGTCCCTTCCCACCCGAAAACAATCCTGCTTACAATGCAGGCACCCTTGCACCACTGTGAAATGGTGCCTGCGTTGGCACTAGGCAGCACATTGTATGCCAGCGCTGGTAAAAGAGATGAATGCGCCGTATGATGTTAAATACGGCGCATTCCTGCCTTTTCCTTGTCACGCAGCGTAGCAAGGTAGCTTGCTGCACTGTGCTGCATGACTTTTTCATAAATATGCCCCATACTTGCAAAGTAGGGCTAATTTCGGCTAGAGTCCATCCGATAATTCCTAACTCGTACACCAGATAGCACAAAAAAGGGAACATTTAGAAAGGGTGCCCTGACCACCTCTCGTGTCTGATAACCTGACTACTTGTAAACAGGGAAAAAGGAAATCACACACCTAATTGTCAGGAGTCAGAACCAATCATAAAAGTAATCAGGTCAAGTACGTCAGAAGGCACACCAGCACCCAACCGATAGCCCCCTATTTTTCTAAAGCAGATCCCACGTTGTGGAGGAAAACGTTTGTATTTAATGTTTGCTACTTTACTCTGACTTTACCGACAACATTGAAGTGATGGTTAAAGTCCATAAAAAGTATGCGGACTATGATCCTGTGCGCGGAGGGGGCGTGGTCACACTGCGAGCAGCTTCCCGGGTGGATGTAGTAGCATTGTAACAACTTCAAGAGAGCATTACTTGAGATTGCTTTGATTCCTTAGCAAACTTTTTCCCACTCCTTGGGGCAGATTTACAAGAAAGTGACGCATCTGTAGAGATGCGTCACTTTCCCTGCGCCACCCTGAGAAATCCTTGCGCCACCATGGATGCGCCGTATTTACAATACAGTGCACCATGGCGCAAGGATTGACAGATGTGTCAGAAATTCTGACGCATCTGCTGGCGCAAATGTCACGCATTGCTGGAGTCATGTCGCAAGCACGACGCAACTCCAGCAATGCATGTTGAGGCCTATACGTATTGTACTGCGTCACTCCTTATGCCTGGTTTAAGCATGTGTAAGGTTTTGACGCAGTGGTGTCCTAGAAGTGGCGCAGTGAAATCTTGTAGATTTCAGTGCGTCACTTTTACGAGGCTTTCCTGCATGGGAATGCCCACCCTGCATACATTATACCTGACACAGGTATAAAGTGACGCAGGGCTTTACAACGTAATGCATCTCCTTAGACGCGTCACGTTGTAAATTCGCCGCATTGTTTACACCGCCGCTGAGTCACAAAAGTGACGCAACGGCGGTGCAAATGCGTCGCAAGAGGCTTGTAAATTTGACCCTATAGATAGTTGGTCCCAGGCTCATGGGTGCTAAGGTGTTAGGATAATTCAGTCCCTGCCCACTAAGGTTCTATGGTCCCAAGGATATTTCTGGGATTTCGCAGAATCCCTGTAACAGTACAATCCTGTGTTTACTCTGATGTCCATCCTCCAGTCGTCACCACCTGTACATCACCCTGTAGCACGCGCTGTACAATCCTATGTTCACTCTGATGTCCATCATCCTGTGGCCACCTGCTGCACATCCCCCTGTACCCCACTAATGATCATTGTCCTGTGGTCCTTATGCACATCGTCATGTTCTCCACTGAGAATCTTCACCCTGAGGGCCTCATTTATGAAAACTGTTGCATCGCTGCGACAAAACAGCGATGCAACAGTTTTCACTGCGCCCTCCTTGCGACACGATGGATGCGCCGTATTTAATATATGGCGCTCCATGTTGCAAGGAAAGACAGATACATCAGGAATCCTGACGTATCTGCCGGCGCAAAATCACGCATTGCGGGAGTTGTGTCGCAAGCATGACGCAACTCCAGCAATGCATGGGGTAGGCCTATTCCCATTGCACTGCGTCACCTTTCTGTAGTGTAGTTCCTATTTCCCTAATAGGCTCTGCGCATTGGAATAATATAACCTATAGGTTTTACATAGGACTAAGGTCCGTATGTCCCTAACGATTATATTAAACTTAATTACCTGTGCCAGCTGGCTCAGAGGCCACTAGAAACTCCTTGAGAACAAGAAGGGAGTAGTTTCTGGCAACCGAAAAACATGACAACTTTGTTTCCCTTTAGAAGCGGAACATATCTCAGAATCGTGGAAACAATAGATAACAGTTTCACTCATTCAATCGTGCATGCTTAGTTTCTGCAGAGTTACACAGAAAGGAAAGACGGGCGTTTCAATAAAAAGGGTTTTATTGAACAGTCTTGTTTCTCGTGTAAGAGATATGTGCTGTTATGATCACAAGACAGTATGCAAGATAAATAATGTACAGCGTAAGCAGTAGAAATAAATAATACTGCGCTAGCATTATCTTTTAGCATATATTCACGTACATAAATAACATGAGCTAAGAATGCGAGTACTCATATGATGCGTCTCTAAGCTAGTTCTACCTCAATGTGCCTAACCTAGTCTAGGTGTAGGGAAGAGTAGAAGTAGGTGGAGTATTCTCTAGTATGGTAGACTAAGAGTATGTTAAGTCTAGTATGCCAAGAGTCCCTCTAGGATCTAGTCAGCTCCATACCTTGAGAATGAGAGAGGTGGGAATCTCCTGCCGGATCTTGGAACTCTAACACCCCGCGAAGGGAGTCAGAACACTGGAAGCTGGATTCGTCTGCGTGCAGGAATGACAGCGTCTTCTCAGTGCGTCAGGCCGGGATACGGGCTCCTCTGAAGTCGAGGTCTCCTCTAACTTGCTTGGGCAAGGGAAGGTATATTTATACCTGGTAGGTGTCGAGGAATGTTAGCATTGACGTGAAGTCGGACATAGGAAGACGTCAGGAATGAACCCTTAAGGTATACTGGTTCATACATATAATAGATGAGTTCTTGGAGAAATCAATAGTCCTGTGCTAGGAGAACTCCCGAAGCTTAAGAGTCTGGTTTCTAAGAACTCGTTGTGACGTTAGGGTGGACGGATGTCGGTGACCATGCCTGTATTTGGAGTGCACGGTTAATGCCTAAATAAGGACAGGGATTCTATGCCTATATAAGGGCAAGGCGAATTGTGCCTATATAAGGACATGATTCAGGAAAACCTATATACGGACCCCTAAAGCGGAATACAACACCCACTCCATCTTCTATTGAACGATAAGACTAAATGCTAAACATTTTAAAATGCTAAACATAAAATTGAGTACCACATATTGCTAAAAACATTTCTAAAAGCATTTTAAAAGAAGCTCAAAACTGTTGAAATGCAATAGGTACTGTACATTTTAAGCATTGTTTCCATTCTAAGCATATAACAGAAGTGGAATGCAACGTGAATGAAACAGGAATATATACATATGATGAAATGGTCGATAAGTTCTTACAATCAAAGCCATTTGCGTATCATGGAAGTAAATGAAATGGTAGACAAGTAAGGTGACAATGTGTCCCTGGAAGTATTAAAAAAAGTCCGTTTTACAAGACTAGTTCTACTGTAAGCAGATTGTTCATTTGCCATGTCTTTTCAAAAATTTAAAAAAGAAAAAAGTTCAATTCTGGGAAAAGGTCCAAGTTTGAAAAATACGAAGGCCAAAATTCATTGTTGCCCTGGTACACTGTGAGCCGAATCAAAGTCAGTGTAGGGGTCTTGCGTAAACATTAGTTCATCTATTTCCGTAGCCAAAATATCATCCACCGAAGTCGGTGACATTTGGAACACCTTGTTCAGAATGTTAATTGCACAGAGATGAGAAACATCGCCTTCAGCAGAAGATGCAATGTTCGTGTCCGTTGTTACCTGTGTGCCCGTTGATCCATCTCGTACCTCAGCAGCAGCCGGAAGCGTCTGTGAGATCTCAATGAATGCCGCCATCAGGATTGGAAGCCGCTGGGGACAACACACAGCATAGGCCGTTATCGGGTCCAGCAGAGTATCGATATCCGTTGGCATGACTGATGGGAGTGTTAGACAGATGTCTAGCACGCATTCTTCACCGCAAAACAGGCAGCGTAGAACAGGTAAGATGCAATCTTGCCAGATTGGTCTGAATGACAGGAACCACGTTGTATTAAGTTCCCGTAGACGAGGCATACCCAAAAGCTGTACTATTCGCTCACGGCATTTCCGTTCAAGGAGGGCTCTCTCCACATCGCTCGGAGTGATGTTGGCGAAGAGGCTTGCCATAGCGTAGTAGGAGGAATAGAAACAGGATTCCTGCAACTAGTGCTAGAATTAACGGCACACCACCAAACACCGAATGTGCGAAGTTTGGGATGATTCCGAGGATAGCCTGGAAAGGTGCTAATAGTCCGGAACAGATGGTCTTAGATACGAATCACTGACAAAATATCGAAGGTCAAAAAATCGACCTACAAAAATATCGGAGCAAGAATATCGATGTCAACAATATCAATATCCTATCTACAACATGGTAAGTACAAAAATATCGGAAAAAAAATATCGATGTCAAAAATATTGTTAACAAAAATATCGGGTTTTTTTTGTTAAAAAAATATGTAAAATAAACTAAATAATACTTATAAATAAAATAAACATAGTTAAAAATATTTTATAATGTTTAAAATTAATAAGTAATATATATAATTTAATAAAACATTAATTAAACATATACATATATATACTTACTTAATAATCAGTTTTAATAATTATTTTAATAAATTATAAATTAATAAAAAATATTATAAATTACAAATACATCTATACACATAAAACAATAACATAAATAAAAATTAAATAATTATGGGGGTCATTACGATGGCGGGCGGAAGCACAACCGCCGTGCTGGCGGATGCAAAAACCACCAGTTACCGCCGGCACGCAGCAGTCCACACGCCCGCCCAATTACGATGCGAAAAGTAGGCCAAACACCGCCGGCAAGCCAGCAACACCGTCCGCCATCAAAGTGCGCCCGTACACGTAGCGGCGCAGCCTAACTGACACACACCGTCCGACGAAAACACGCCCCGCCCGGGCGTATAAATTACGATGCCGCAAACAAACGGCTCCCACGGCCAAGAGATACCGTACGACAAACCGAAGCGGTAACACGGACGCCGAGCACGGACAACGAAGAAGCGGCTCCCCGAGCATGAATCCAGCACTGCAGGCCCTCCCCATGCTCTTGCTGATGCACCACCAAGGACGCAACGTACCGCGGAGACGCAGGTAGGCACACACACAACAAGTGCACGCAAACAGCGCACACAGTGCAAGGGCGGAAAAAGCGGACAACCCCCCAGCGCGTGTACACTACACATCCACCATTGCATCCACATATGACACACAGGCCAAATCGTAACATCGCGTAACACATGTGTACACACCACCTGGGACTAGGAACCAACGACCCCGTCACGGCCCCAAAGCGGCGATGACGCCGCCACACATGCGCACAACGCAGAGGCCAACCGCAGCGCCATGCATGCGTCGCACACAGACACAGGGACACAACCAAGCAGCACACACATCAGCCCCACCCCGAACGCACATGACACGTGACAGGCCTGCCACAGACATGTCCCCAACGCCCAATTCACGGACAACACCCAACGCCACACAACCGACGCACACATGTCAGTGAAGTCACGCAACAGCAGGACACACCCCAGTGTAACAAACATGGCGAAGCACACAGCGGCGGCAACACCAACTAGGAGAAGCAGGGCTCCTTCGGGAAGAGGAACGCCAGTACCACACTGAAACACCCATACCACCCTGCACATATGAACAAGACATATAAAACGGAACACCAAAGAGCCCGGGGACCGACAACAGGTGGCCCAAGAATAACATTCACACACAAGGCCCAACGCAGAGCGGAAAGGCAGCCTGCCGCCCACACAAGGGAGAGCAGACAGCACTGAATGACCTTCCATTCCAACTCCGAAACCACAGCCCTACGAAAGAAGCCGGTGAATACAGCCATTGTCCAAGAAAAGACCAACACAGGCATGCCGAGGAGACCGACCACAGGGCAGATAGCGCATATCACAGAAGCACACAACGGACGGGGAAGAAAGAAGAAAACACTCCCCCATGTCGGCCACATGCAAGTTAATTGGAAGGAGTCACACATCACTGACCTTGAACTGTCTGAGAAGCATGTGGGATGAGGGCCCGTGTCCTCCAAACAAGCCAACAGAACACAAGTCCTGTCTCCCTACGACTACACAGAGCTCACAGCAACCTCGGAGCGTGCACATTGCAGACTGCACACACAGCCGGAGCACGCCACCACAACGCACCGCTGCGAAATGGCAACCGCAACACACCTACCCAACTACGCCGGACAGCTCAAGCTGTACAAAACCAACCTGATACATATATTGGGATGCGATCTCCTGTCCCTGCTGAACGTAAGTTACCGACTGACTTACCGCATCACATTGTTCAGCTGCGTCATGCCCGTCTTCTACTGTCGGAGGTGTCCCTACCAGCATCCCGTGGAGATATGCCTCTCCAACCCGGCATGTCTAAAGGCGGACCTGCTACCACTACTCCTCCCTCTGGACGCACACGACAGGGCCTGCTCTGCCTATGGGGGCATGGCGTATGTGGCCAACATCGCACCCGCACTGAAATGGGACCACTGTGCCTCCACACGACGGATCATCGAGAACAGCTACATCGAATGTCACCCAGCATGCCCCATCATGGTCCTCCAAGGGACAACTTACGAACAACACCTTGACAGCCACCATCCGCTACATTGGCTGGCAAACATGTACACCACCAATGACATGGAAGCCCTGCTGGACGGCATCGCATACCTGACAACCTGTAAATTCGTCGGACCACAACGCAGGTTCCCCGATTGACCTATGATGTCCAACCCCGCACCCATGCTTAGCTTCCGCACGGACTGGCCAGTCACCACCACAACAGCCATACCAAACGACCGGCAACTGTTACCACACCATCAACGACATCGCCATGACATCGGATATGACCGGGACATGCACACTGTTCCCCATCACATCCAGGAACACCGCATGCATCGTGGGAGGCAGTGGCATGGGGTCTGTGTATCGCACCCACATGGACGGAACTGCACGAACAACCAGGACACGACATGGATCCAGCGCCCATGGACACACACACCGCTCAGTGGACATGAATAGGTCGCCTGGAGTCTGTGGGTGCTGCACCCCTCCCACCCCCGCCCCGGGAATCCCATACCAGGACCTTTGCATGGACGACAAGTGCATACAACAACAACACGACCCCAGTGACTGTGACATGTCCAGTAACCACCACATTGCAACAACAAGTGGCACGCCGCTGCATGCACGCAAGCACATGCCCTGATGTCATCTCACATGCACGCGTGCATGAGGAACAACCGCAGCAAACCTGTCACATGGAACTGAGATGGACTGTGCCCATGATGCCAAGCGGTCTGGTAGGCTACATGTATACCGTCTGTGTCAAAGTCCGCAGCTCCGCAGCTATACGCAAATGTACATTAGCACAGCCTTGGCCAAGCAGATGTAACTCTGAAGCCCACATCCCACATGCAACAGCCAATCACATGTAACCCCACACCCTATCCCATTTGCAATCATGCTCAGTATATCCTCAACATGTATTCCGCTGCCAGTAGTGTCCACTATACTGCATCACAGAGGACAGAAGACTCAATATAATGTTTGAAACCAAAACTGTCTCCGCTGACTCATTTCACAAGTACGAATGAGAGAGGATGAGAGTATGTGAAGTACACGGCAGTCGTGACATGACCATGTAGTCCACTGGTATTGGATGTCAACGCAAATGAGTAGCACAACTGTGGAAGACACACATGTGTCGTGTGAAGTCGTATGGACGCAGTGCTCAGGTGGGTGGGTGTGACGGGTAGATGCGCACATGCCAAGTTGGAGCACGCCGTGTCGGGAGGGGTCATGAACAGTACACCACCGCTTCCCTGGGCATTGTGAGAGGACACCTGTCGGGGGAGTGAACACGTGTGTGCACAGCAGCCGGGCACACGTACAAAGCGGTACCAGGCGCACCTCAGCCCACCCTCTGTGGACAAGCTGGATCCTGTTGTGCGCCCGCCATGCCCCTTGACAAGGCACACACAGCCCCAGTCGACCAGGTGTAACCCCAACATAGTCAATCCGCACAGGCGATACAGGGCACGGGATGGGAGTGGAGCATGGTGTGTGAGAGGTCTCCTCGCGCTCCTCCTGGTCATATCACGCAGGCAATAGAACCTCAACGTCTAGCATGGCACAAGTCAAATGGAAGTGTAGGGGGACGCACCACAGCACGAGCAGCACTGACGTCACGGGAGGTGGCTCGCACCATCCCATCCATTGCCCATTATACCAACCACGCCACATGCCATTGCGACTAAGTGCAAGCGCGTGCGCCACCACCCCCGAGCCCTCCCCAGAGAGGCCAAAGAGTGAATGTGTGGGCCATCAGTCACAGACGGACGCAGCATGGCCGCAAGGGCAGCCACAGCCACTGGGTGTCGCAGGTGGCGGATCCGGAAGGCGAAGACTGTGATGCATAGTCCATGCAGGCCGGGTCTCCATTTGGGGCACCACGCAGGTGGACGGCGTCCCGCAACACATCATACCCTGAGACAGCCCACTCGTGCAACTGGACCCACACATACACTCCTTGCCCTCTCTGGTGCGAGCTTGGGGCTGCCTGTGCAAGCGCTAGCCTCGCAGGTGCACATGCATATTGGGGGAGCGAGGGGAGGACATGAGGGCTGGGGCGAAGATGACTGTATCACTGTCAGTGAGTACAAGGGATGACCCAGATGTGGAAAGGAAGAGACGTGTCCCGTGTGTACTGCAACTAGTCGCCAATCCAACTACCCCCCATGTCCGGAATGTAAGCCCGCACCTAGGCCCGCCCATCCGCCACATCGAATATACCACCAGCACGACAACCTTCCCATTCGAAACACTGACTGGGGGTGGCGACCAGTGAACAATCATGTGTAGCCTACCCACGCGTACATGTGGGCCCTCCATGATCCATGTCACCTGCGGCAAAGTCATGACATGCGCAATGAGGGAAGTGAGGAGAGCTGTCCGCCCCACGCACAGAAGGTGCATCAGCTCCACAGACCCAGCAGCGAGTCCAGCAGGGGTCACATGTGCAGGGGCAGCTGTGCCTGGTGTGAAGGCACATGCATATAGACAGCACATCGACCAATGTGTAGTCTGCCCACATCTACAGTCCATCATCATGCGGACATAGGAATTGAACACAGGGCAACACATCTGAGTGGGTGCACCCACCGTGACCAACAATGCGCAATCATCGACGTACCCGCCCTGTGCATGGCCCCCACCCAACGGAGGCACATCCAGTGCCACCATCCCACACACACAAGCCTTCCACGGAACATGCTGTGTCCAATGCTCAGTACAGAGTCAGCGCCCATCTGGTGGATCCTGAACAGGAGACACATGCACACACATGCCAGCTCCCACTATGTACGTCTGCCACCTGGCACGTGCAATGTAACCTCTCACCTGTGACGTGTGACTGCAAGCACACAGCCGTCTTGGCATGGGGCTGTCAATGTGGACACCTGTCAATGTTTCGGGAGGTGTGATCCGTACAGTGCTGTACATAGGGTGCAGTGCTGACACCTACTACTGTCTCATATCCCCTCGTGCCACAGGTCCCACTTGTTTTGGCCGCTCAGCCTGTGCCCACATCGTCGTCGTCGTGTGCCATACTCATCCAGCCTCGGAAGCAGTTCCATGCTCAGCAGACATTCATGTTGCCGTGGCATTGCCGCTTGACGAATATGCAGTCAGTCCCCATCAGCACGCCCGCAAGTCATTGGGGCCTAGATCCCCATGTGCATGCACATGGCAGTGGTTTGTATCACTAGCCATTGCCATTGTTGGGAGACCTGTGTAAGTGTATTGTGGCCGTGCCGTCCCAGCTTGACAGCTGGGCTGTGGCTCATGTGCTTGCTCAGTCATGTCAGTGATGTGTATGCGAAATTGCTATGTGTTGTGTTGCTTTGACATGTGTCCACTGCCATTTTCCCTAGGCGGAGACCGAACATTGACCGCCCATACCAATTGCTGGCGGACATGGACGATACAGAGGTCATTAGGAAGTTTCGGCTGGACAGGCCAACCCTGCATCGACTGTGTGCCATGTTGGAACCCCATGTCCGTCCCCGCAGGGTGTATCCGACAGCTGTCACCCCCACGGCTAAGGTGATGGCCGCCATGCATTTCTTCGCCACTGGGTCATTCCAGCACACAGTGGGCAGTGGAGGAGGGATGTCCCAGCCCATGTTCAGCAAGGTGCTGAGGGATGTACTGGCAGCCATGATGCTGTACCGAAACAGGTACATCCGCTTCCCCAGGGCTCGTGAATTGGCGGCAGTGAAGGGTGCATTCTATGCCATTGGCAGAATCCCACACGTCGTTGGAGCCATTGACTGCACACATGTTGGCCTTGTTCCACCACAGGCCACTGAGCACCTGTACCGCAACAGGAAGCACACGCACTCCCTGAATGTGCAAGTGGTGTGCCTTGCGGACATGGTGATCACCCACGTGTGTGCAAAGTTCCCAGGCTCGGCCCATGACGCACACATAATGCGCAACAGCATCTTGCCACGACTGATGTCCAATCTGCAACAGGATCGTGGCTGTATTGTCGGTGAGTATGTGGAGTGGTGTAGCGTGCTGGTTGTGCGATGCTGTCCCCTGTCCAGTTGGAATAGCAACGGTTCTCTGTGTCCCTCACACCCAGGTGACTCTGCGTACCCGAATGGGGCATGGCTGCTCAGTCCATTGAGGAATCCTCGCACCCCAGCAGACGATCGCTACAATGAGGCACATGGGAGGACCAGACGTGTGGTCGAGCGTACCTTTGGCCTCCTCAAGTCCAGGTTCAGGTGCCTGGACCGCACCGGGGTGCGCTGGCGTACTCCCCACAGAAGGTGTGCCAGATAGTGGTGGCGTGCTGCATGCTGCACAATCTGGCCATTCGGAAGCAGATCCCCCTCATCGTGGATGACGGAGATCAACCAGGGCCCCAGCCCGCAGACCAGGACAGCTCGAGTGAGGAGGACAGCGGAGAGGAGGAAGCTGGTAATGTGCGGCAGCAGCTCATCGCCCACTACTTCACTTGACGGTGAGTGTCCATGTACGACGGCTGATGTGGCTGTGTCTGTGCAGGTGTGTGTGTGCTGTGTCAGGGTGGCCGTTTGTTCACTGCGTGCTGTGTGTCAACGCTCCATGGCCAGGGTAGTATGCCACTGTTGGTGGCTGTGGCATTGTGCCCTATTGCTCTGTGCGATGTGTGTACATTGCTTGTAGTTGTTGACAAGTACTGTGTGATGGGTGTGTGACACACTCATTGAATGTGCTCCTGTTCTGTCTCCCACCCCTAGGTCCCTACAGGCCCTCCGGTTCCATTGCCATGCCACGCATCAGGTGCCTTTCCGCCCAAGGTGGCCGTTGTATTCCGTACAAATAAAACACAGGGCACAAACAGCAGTTTGTGTAAGAGGTTCATTTATTTCAAACTGTGACATGTGATTGTGTGTAAGGTGATGACATAAGTGGTGCGTGCAGTGACAATGAGCTGTCGGTCATGGCTGCGTGATGCTCAGGGTGTACCCACTGGTTCTATGTCCATAGTCCAACACACACATGCCATCCAGATGGCTGTGTGGAGTGGGATCGTAGTCCAAGTCAATGCAGTGGGTGGTCAAGGAAGGCTGGCTGGCTGCCTCACTTGCGTCTGGAGCGTGCGAAGTCCTCCCGGGAGATCTGTTTCCACTTCGGACGGCCCCTTCCACGTTTGCGAGGGGGTGCCTGCTTGCGACATGCTGGTGGTTGAGGTGTGCTCACTGGCTGTGGACGCAGGGGAACTGGACACTGCTGCTCGACCCTGTGCCCCGGCAGGTGGTGGCGGAGGGGAGCTGCTGTCCCTGGCTGTGACCTCACCGCCACCACCAGCTGGCCCATGAGGTCCACGAGTTGGCCCATACGGGCGTCCATGGACCTCAGCACCCCCAGCACCTCCCGCGTGTCTGAAGCAGACCTGACCCATTGTTCTTGGGCCTCTTCATAGGCCCCAAGGACTCTGGCCATTTGAGGCAGGGCATGGCTCCCAGGGGAGACTTGCGCTTCCCTGACCCTGCTCCTCCTACCAGTACTGCTGCCACCGGCCTGCCCACTAGCCACATTGCTCACCACGGTCCTCGCTGTGGCTCCCAGGGTGGATCCAGTCGGCCGGGCCACCACCTGCGCTGGGGCTGGTGCCAGCGAAGACGTGGTGGTGGTGGCGGCGGTGGTGGTCGGTGCGGCGATGGTGGCGGTTGCGGCAATGGTAGTGGCCGCAATGACCGTGGGTGTGGCCGCAATGACCGTGGGTGTGGCCTCAATGACCGTGGGTGTGGCCGCAACGACAGTGGCAGCAGGGGGCTGGGAATGTTCAGCAGCCCTGGATGATGGGTTGGTGGGTAGGAGGGGTCCTGGGGAGCGGCTGGGCCCTGCCACACCAGATGGGCCTGCTTGGTGGTCCGTGTCCGAAGAGGAGGACAGATCCTCCACATCCGTGTGTCCTCGTTGGGGGCTTGTAGGCTGGCTGTGCTGGCTGCTGTCTCCATCCCCAGCATCCAGCAGTTCGTCACCTGTGGAGAGAATGAGATTTGTTATTGTGTTGCACCTGGCGAAGTATGTATTTGTCGTCTGACATTAACAGTTCGTGCAATCTCGTACATGGGTTTCCCGGAGGCGTGTGTGTGGCTGTAGCATTTGTAGTTGTGTGTGCTTGACAATGGGACTGTGTGCTGTGCACATGTGGCATGGGACGGATTGGCCATGCCGATGGGTGTGTTGCTGTGCCCCTACTTATTGTGACTCTGGTGTATGCGGGCTCCTGGCCCATCCTGGGTCTGGTTTGTACTTTGCTTTTGGTGTTCAGATGGGACGCTTAGGAACGCATATGGCAACATGGGGGCCATGCCCCAGATTCGCATTTGGGATGGAATATGCTTTTGGGGTACATGCTGTGAGCCATGGGTGCCGAACGTGACATGTGTTGTGGCAGCATGACAGTGCATGGTTTGAGGTGTGTGCATGCTTGACATGGCCTGCATATTTGCTGTCTGTTGTGATTACTGGACATGGCATTGGACGCATCGTTATGAGTGAGTGATGGTTGTGTGCCAGCCAACGTATTGCAGTTGTCCCATCTCCTTGGTGTGCGTGCTGCCCTGTGCCATGTGCATCACTGCAGTGCTCGGGGGGTGTGGCCCATGTTGTGTGTTGTTGCTCACAGTGTGTCGTGCGCTTCATTGACTTCTGGCACATGGTTGGTCATGGGCATGTATCTTAGCGTGACTGCTGTATGTGTGGCAGCTGTGCGGATGACATGCCTTTCATGAGACTGGGGCTGACGGATGGGATGGATGGTATGTTGTATGTGCATGGTGTGTCTGTGTGTTTGATGGGTTCAGTGGTGTTCGTGTGCATTTATGTTGTTCCGCTCTGTTGCGTCTAGTGTTGTTTGTCTTACATAGGCGTAGTTGTGGGGTGTGTGGTTGACAGGCAGTAGGGGCTACATGGACAGGACTTCAATGGTGTTTCGGTTGTGTGTGATGGGTTGCACAGTGGCTGCCGTGTGGTACTATATTCAGTGTGGCTTGTGCATGCAGACGTGGCTCCTTGGGTGTTGCTGTGTTTGTGATGGGTCATGTGGGGTGTGAGTCTGTGGTTCATGTCCGTGTGCACATTGTTCACTTGTTCGTGACGGTGGGCGGTGCTGCGTGTTCGTCTGCTACGTGACATGTCCCATGTGTTGGTCGTGTTACGGTCCTCATGCCTCCAGTAATCCAGCCCTGTCCAGTTTCCCACCTGCAGGTTGTTCGTGCGTGCACTGTACTGGATGCCACATGGTTCTAAGCGGGGGTGCTCCATGTTGCAGGTCTGTGGGGGTGGGGGGGTGTTGTGGGTCGTGGTGGTGGCTGGACACCCACTGACACCGATTGCTGTGGACCGTGATGTCTACCTTTCGGCTGTCGTTGTGCACTGCGGTGGCTGACACGTGGCTGTGGGGTGTGGGGGATGCTCCTCCTTGCTGTGCTGTGGGACTAGGGGCCTGGTGTGTTTTGTACTTGGGCTGTCCACCCTCCCACCCACTGCACTTTGTGTTCCTGCCACTTACCTGTTACTTGTTGGTTAGTGCAGCTATGGCGGACACATGGGTGTGGTGGGTGCTCGTTGTGGCGCTTCTGGCATATTTGGGGACCTGTTGGTGGTTACGTGGCTGGCTGAGTGTACCCATGTCCCCACGCATCTTACAGTTGTTCGGTTTGGGCTGTGTGTGGTGGTGTCTGTTGCATGTGTGTGTGATGTGTTGTGTATTGTGTGCTGGACATGGGGGTGTTTGTCCCTGGGAGCTGTGGCATGGTGGTAGTGCATGTGAGTACATAGCGGTGTGCTGGTATACATTAGTTTGTACTTACCAGCCTCCACTCCCCTGCTAATCCGGCGAGGATCTCGGGATGTATGATGACTCGCACCTTCTCCTCCCACGCTTTGAAGGTCTTGAAGAGCGCGGGATTCCCTCCGCCAGTGACGGCAGCCAGCTCTCTGTTCTTGCTCTCCTTCTTCTTGACCAGGCTCTTGACGTCATTCCACCGTTTGTTTATTTCGACTCTGTTCCTGGGCAAGGTCCCGACTGCATTGACCTGGTCTACGATCCGGTTCCACATTCTCTTTCTGGTGGCTAGTGGTGTGTGCTGGACCAGGTTCCCATAGATTTGTGGGTGCACCTTGATGATCTCGTCGACCATGACCGTCAGCTCCATGGGCGTGAACTTGGGCATTCTTTGTGGTGCCATGGTGTTTGTGGTGCTGGTGCGGTGTGTGTTGTGTAATGTGCAGGGGGTTTGTGGTGCCGGTGTTTGGTGGTGGTGGTGGTGGTGGTGGTTGTGATGTGTGCGTTTCTGTGGTGTGCTGCTGTCCTTGCTGTGTCACTGTGTCCTCTCCTCTCCTCTCTAGTTTGCAATGTTGCAAGGGGTTGTGGTCTGTGGGAGTGCTGCTTTTGTACTTACCTATGTGGGTGTGTCCTCATGGTCTGTTGTTTTCAGGTGTGTTGTGTCTGGGGTTCTGGCCTTTGTAGTTTTTGTTTGTCCAGGGGGTGTTTTCGGGATGTGTACTGTGCTTGTGTATTTGTGCGTGCCTTGCTGTGTGGACTTGTTGGCCATGTTGTGTGCGATTGTTTTTGTCAGCGGATGGTTTCTGTGCAGGGACGTGGGCGCCATGGCTTCTGCCGTGTCGATTCTCATCGGCGTTGTTTGCGCTGGCGGGCGGTATATTTGTAGTTTTCCCGCGCTCATGGCGTTGCGATCGTAATCTCACGTGCGGTGTGTCGGCCGTGAGGGCGGGCGGTTTTGTGTTGTCGTGCGTGTTTCCGTCCGTGGCGGGCGGTTTGACTCCGACTCGGACGATGGCGGGCGGTATCTTGTGTGATTTTTCCGCCGATGGCGGTTTTCGGTTTGTGTAATCGTAATGGCGTGGTCGGTGTTCAGACGGTGTGTGCGGGCGGATTTTTGCCGCTTCCATGCCTGGCGGATTTTTTTACGCCGGGTATCTTAATGGGCCCCTATGTATAACAAATTAAAAAAATTAAATTTAATTTAATATTTTTAAAATTAATTATATACTATATTAACTAAAATAATACAAAAAATATTAAATAGCGGAGGGAATAAAACTACTATTTCAACTCCCAAAAAACAACAGTAAGAAAAATGTTGGATAGCGTAGAGGTTAAAATTACTATTCCCACTCTAGAGAGTGCAACAGTAGAGAAAGTATTGGATAGCGTAGGGGTAAAATTACTATTCCCACTCCAGGTAGCGCAACAGTAGGGAAAGTGTTGGATAGCGTAGGGGTAAAAATTACTATTCCCACTCCAGGGAGTGCAACAGTAGGGAAAGCGTTGGATAGCGGGAGGGTAAAAATGAATATTCCCACTCCAGTGAGTGCAACAGTAGGGAAAGTGTTGGATAGCGTAGGGGTAAAAATTACTATTCCAACTCCAGAGAGTGCAACAGTAGGGAAAGTGTTGGATAGCGTAGGGGTAGAAATTACTATTCCCACTCCAGGGAGTGCAACAGTAGGGAAAGCGTTGGATAGATTGAGGGTAAAATTACTATTCCCACTCCAGTGAGTGCAACAGTAGGGAAAGTGTTGGATAGCGTAGGGGTAAAAATTACTATTCCAACTCCAGAGAGTGCAACAGTAGGGAAAGTGTTGGATAGCGTAGGGTAAAAATTACTAGTCCAACTCCAGAGAGTGCAACAGTAGGGAAAGTGTTGGATAGCGTAGAAGTAACAAATAACATACTTATAAATAAAATAATTTTTTAAAATAATTAATGAATTATTAAATAACTGTAAACTATTTACCAATACCAATAAATAATTATTAAAAACATAATTACCAATAGAAAATTTATTAACAATAAATTAATAATAAATACCAATAAATAATAATTAATACATATTAATTACTAAATAATAAATATTGAACAATAAAATATTTTTAATAACAAAAAACATATAAATTATTACAACTTAATTACCAATTAACTAATATTGAACAATTAAATGCTTTTTTATACCAAAAATAATAATAATTAAACATTAATTATCAATTAATAATTACTTCTTAATATATTAATTACATTTATCAATAAATAATATTTAATAATATTTAATTACCAATTGATGATAAAACAACAATAAATTAATTTTTAGAATCAAAAATTCTAATTTAAAAAAATTACCAATTAATAATTAATGTCCAATAAATTAATTATCAATACCCAAAAATAAATTTAATAATTACTTAATTAGATTTCAATTACTTCCAAAAGTATTCCCCTATAAACACACAACACACTCCAATAATAAAATAATACACTTAACATAATGATCAATTAATCAATTAATAAAAATTAATAACCAATTAATAAAAATGTATTACCAATTATTAATTAATTAACAATAATATAATTATCAATACCAATTAATTAAAATAAATTATAACTTAATTACAATTAAATTACATAATGATCAATTAATCAATTAATAAAAATTAATAACTAATTAATAAAAATTAATTACCAATTATTAATTAATTAACAATTAAATTACTTCCCACCCTATTCCCCTATAAACCCACAACCCGCTACAGAACTTAAACGCAAAAATAATTAAAATTAATTTATAATTCCTAAAAATTAATAATTAATTTAGTATAATTAAATTACTTCCCACCCTATTCCCCTATAAACCCACAACCCGCTACGGTACAAAAAACCAATAACTTAAAAAACATTATTAACATATAAAAATTGCATACATATATTTTTAGACAAGTACAACACTTAAAAAAACACATATAACACATACATATTAAAAACATAACAAAATACATAACAATAATACAAACATCGATATTAGTAACATCGATATTAGTAACATCGATATATTTGATTTCGATATTACTAACTTCGATATTACTTACATCAATATAAAAAAATTCGATATTACTTACCTTAGGGTCGATATTCTGTCCATCGATATTCTTAACATCGATATTCTGTCCCTTCGATATTGTGACTTCGATATTAGTGTATGTCGATATTTTATTTCCGATATTTTGACTGCTCACCCTTAAATACATGTACAATTCCGCTTGTATCTGACATATGAAAGATACGTCCTATCATTTCTATGAAATGTATAGGGCAGTTTGTATGAATTAAAGCTTGTATCTCAGCCGAAGTCCTTGCAACTTGTAGATCATAGGTTTCTTTAGCCGAGGTCAAAGGCACTGATTGTTGTATAAGCATGGCTTTCATTCTGCTTAAAGTATCAAATCGAATAAAAGAGACATTCAACGAAGGCCATAGAGGCGACTCCCTGACTGTGTCTATTGGGGCAAACAATACTTGCATACACCAAGTGACCCTGGAGTTGACCGTTACTAGATATGGGATGCCTGGCAACATGCCAGAGCAGCTCTGATCATTCAACATGAGGTAACTCCCATTAGAAAGTTGTCCAATCATTGGATTAATCACAGCAGCTGGTGTACCCTGCTGATGGCAGGACAAGTTTGCCACAGAACCATTACAAGCCCTGTGTAAAGAAATTTCCTGACAAATCAGTGAACCGCTTAGTGTAACTTCACAGGATGTACCGCTTAGAAACACTTCACGATCCCCACTCCAACATCTATAGGTGTAAGGTAAATTCCAGGATGTCTTAATGTATTCTTTACCCAACCTTTCATATTTGCCTGCTTGCATCTGTTTAAGGCAATACTGAAACTGGAAAGTAGTCACAGCTAGACTAATTTTGCCATGAATAAGCCATTCTGTAGCTGGTTTTTCTGCCACTGTGAATGGTAACTTTTCAAGTTTTTCAATGCCAGTTCGATCTGTTTATCAGTTAGATTGTATTCTGCAAACAGAGCCGACGTGTTGATAAAACGCCATGGTACATAGCCCGCACGCAAAGATTGCAGCGTCCAGCTTAATAACATAATAGAACGTAACTGAGACTGGCCTTGCTGTAACATGGCTAAATCTTGTTCCAGTATGTCAATAGCAGAGGATACAATACTGTCCAATGAATAAATTCTGGAGGACAAAGTTGTTAACCCATTGTCGACCACAGAGAGAGTTTTCTCTAAGTTAATACGATCAAGTTCACGTATTCGTTCTGCGGCCTCCATCTGTGACACCTTCCATGCTTCATTATAAGCAGCATAGATGCCGGCATATATGAAACGTTTTTGACGCGGTTTTCTTGGTCCAAGCAAGAATTCCCTATGGTCTGCGTCTTCTTTAAGTAAAGATAAGTGTTGTTTCACATCCTGAAGTGTAGATTTTTGCAGCCAATTGAGGCATAATTTTCCTACACTGTATGTTGTTACTACCCCCGGATGCTGTCTTTGGACGTATCTTAGGTCTGGCCTGTGAATAGAAAACCCTGTGTTTTATTCAGGAATCTGTCTTGACAGTTGTTTGTGTCTGTGGGCCAGATTAACCATTTTATCCAATCAGGATTTGTTCTGTTGAGTTTTAGTATGGTGTCAACTGTAACAGCTGCCTGTGTATTGTTATCACTTGCAGGTGTTGGTACAGAAGGATTTTTCATGTCTTTAATCTTGGCTAACCCAAGGCAAGACGTTTGTTGGACCGTGTCATTCAAAAACATTATTTGTTGAGGGACGATACAGGCTCTAAATAAAGCTTCTATCCCCTGCACTTGCCAATCTTTAGTACCCCAGACAGATTTTGTGTCTATTGTGTCTTTCCATAAGTTGAAACCCTGTCTAGACAGTTGGGCAATAAATGTTGCAGAGTAAATCTGTTTTGTATTAGTTAACATAATTTTCAGTCCTGTTTTGTTTACATTTTTATATTAAAATGTTTCTGGATCAGATGTATTGTATCCTGAAAAATATGGAAACTTTTAGCAAATGTTTTTGAACTACCTTTTGGTGGTGTAGGACAATGCTCCCATTGGTTAAACATAAACACATTTCTAGGTGTTGCAGATTTATGCAAAAAATGATGACCATAGTGGTTATAGCAATACAGCTGTTCATAGTCTGATGAACCCTCTAAATATTCATTATTAGAAAATGCAGCAGATTTTTCTAGGTCAAACATTATATTATTCACAGTTTCAAAGTCCCACTCATCTGAAAAGGTACTGGAAGAAACAAAGTCACTTAGTGAAATTTTAAATAAATGTGGAATGTTCAAATGTTCCGTCGGGCCAAAGATATCGAAATCTGTTTTGTCCCACACTATACCATCCTGTATAGGAACGGCTGTGATGTTCACTGCAGACAAGTCTCTTGTTTCACGATGGGATGATTTGTGAGGTTTCAAAAGTAAGTTCACTTAAGTGGAAAAAGGTCTGGGCGCCCTGGAAGAGATACCGAGCCCTGAGAGTAGTGGAAGAAGGATGAGGATACATGATTCGCCTGGGGACTGGGTTGTGCTGTTCATGCTCCCGCCCCTGTTGCTCGCCGTAATGAATCTGTGGAAAACAAGATTGAGCTGCAAACGTTACTGTATAATGTATGGTCTTATGAGCTGTGTTAATAAAAAGATTTACAAAAAAAAAAAAAGTAAGTTCACTTCTTTTCTTTCAATGTCCAAATGGATGTATCTCCCATTTATAAGCACGCTCATAGTCATAACCAAAACCAGCCAAAGCAGGAAGAAAAATATTCCAGAAATAACCCAAAGTTCAATCCATGGTGAAACTAGATAAGTCTTTTTAAAAAAATGCAAAAAGTCTTGTACTTGCTGTTTAAAATTTTTTGATGCTGGCGACGTCTCGGGCACACTCGGATCCTCAGAAAACGTATCAAAGTTAATGAAGTAGCCAGAAGCAGTTCTGTCAATTGTTGGAATTGCATCAGGATTTGTAGAAATCGCTGGAACCAGTTGATCACTTGTTACATTGGTGTAGACAGGTGTATTTGGACGAACTGTTACTTGTGTTTCAAGAGGGATGAGTTCCATAGCATTGTTCCTCAGTCCTTCATCTGTTACTGCTGAAGTCTCGATGGTTATCAGTCTTTCAGTCTGAACCTCTTGGATAGTAGCGAGAGGAGTGTGTCTGCTACTAGGTCGGAGTCCACGAGGCCTACTATTTAGTATTGGCCACATACTGTGGTTTGATGAGGTCGATGGAAACAAATCTTTTCTCCTTTCTTCCAGCAAGGGGCGGCAGAAGTACTGTTCTTGTTCCGTGTACGGCTAGGACAGGTACTGGTTGTCTGTATGAAGGTCCAAATTCCTTCTTGTCCGCAATCTTTTCTCTGACTAGATCCCCAACTTTTGGAATCCAGACAGGCCTTGCTGGGACCGCCGGTTTTTCCCCAGTGGTGGTTGGCTGCAGGAATACGTTGCTTTGTTTTGTTCTTAATTTGTTTAAGTCCTGTAAAACAGCCAAACGATCTTTGATATCAAAGGGTTTATTTTCCACCACTGTGCCACTGCATTCCAGATCTGGTACCCACATTCTTGTCCCAAATAGGACCTCATATGGAGTGACCCCCCCTAGAGAACTTCTTGGCAAGTTGTTTAATGAGCGTTGGACCCCATAAAGATGTTTGACCCACCCATCACCCGAACCTAATACCTAGCTGTTATAGACTGCTTTATGTCCCGGTTTTTCCTTTCCACAACAGAATTTCCCTCAGGATGAAACTGAGAGGAGTACCGCAATGCAACGCCCAGACTGGCCATGGCGTCTTTGTAAGCCCGAGAGCTAAACGCAGGGCCCTGGTCAGAATGTAGCATGCCTATTGCGTATGTGCCGATAAAGACTCGCAAATCTTTTATAACAGTTCGAGCGTTAGCCGAGCGCTGAGGCCATATCCATAGGAACCTAGAGCAAGAATCCACTGCGACCATGATATATTTATAGTTACTGTCCCTTTGCAAGGGACCGCAGTGGTCCAGGTAAACACAAGCTAATGGTTTGTCTGAAAAAAACAGGGGTGTCTGCGCAGGACGTTTTACTGTGGAGACTTTCATCTGTTGGCAAATTTCACATTCCAGAACATAGTTCTTGTTCTGCTTCCTTATGCTAGGCCACCAATATCTTTGTGTTAGTAAAGATACTGTTGCAGAAATGCCTGCATGGGCAGAAGCTATCCCTTCGTGTGCTGCTAGGATTAGTCCTAATCTGCGTTCCTTGTTTGGAATTACCCTATCCCCCACTCCAGGGATTCGAGCAAAAGGAACGTTGTTCGCATCAATTACATAAGAGTACTTGAGTGGAAACTTTTTGGTAACGCTGCACCACTGCCTTTGCTCATAGCATTGACAGCCAACATTATCTCACTGTCTATTTTCGTTTTTGAACGAGTGATCGCAGCTACGGAAGCCGTCTGAACAGCCCCCTTTGCGGCTTCGTCAGCCAATGAATTCCCTGCAACGTGAACGCCATCACGTTGATGACTCAGTGTATGGATCACGTGAGCCTTTGGTAGTTCGCTTTTTAACTGAACTACTTGTTCCCAAAGCGTTTTATGCTTTATTGTGCCACCTTTTGCATCTTTGAACCCGTTTTCAAGCCAAGTTTGTATATATTCATTATACGACTGTACACAGTAGAAAGAATCGCACACTATTAGTGTGGGGAATTCTCGATCTGTACTTTCAAGTGCCAGTTTGAATGCTTGCAGTTCAGCTCGCTGAGCTGTGCAATCTCCTAGAGATTGGGTTTTTGTGACCATAGGTCTGAATTTGCCATCTCGCATGCGCCCTTTAACGATTGCGCACGCTGCACTGTAAGCTTGCTTACTCCCTGTTGCGGGTTGTGCGGATCCGTCAGTGTAAATTATAAATTCGTACTGATCGAGAGGCAGAATCTCAGTAGGCAGAGGACATTCATGTTCATACTGCAAGAATGCTTGTGTTTTTAGATCAGGATCAAAAACATATTCAACATCTGTTGCAGCAAGAGAATTAACCCATTGTATCCATCTCGGATGTAAAGCTTTAGCATTTGGAATGCTCGCTTTAGTTACCGCCTCTAAGGCCGGTACGGGAGTTACGACAATAATGCGTTTCCCTTGGGCTAGAGCTCTTTCTATTGCTTCAGCGGTTTGAACTGCTGTCAGAATTTTTTCAGTTGAAGTGAAGCGCATTTCTGCTTGTGTATACAAGTGTGATTTGTATGCAATTGGTACTTTTTCACCCTCGTTAAATGTTAAGTAGGTGAATCCGCATTGACCCGAAATTATTCGGATCACTAAGTTGCGTTGACTTACGCTTGTTTGTAAGTGATTTGTTGCTAACATGTTAGCTTGGAGTGAACGCAAGATTTCTGTGTGTTCCTGTGTCCAGTTTTTGATTGAAAAATCAGGTTTGATTAATGCGTGGAGCAGTTTAACCCTTTCTGCGTAATTTAGAATGTAAGCTCTTCCAAAATTGAGGAAACCCAGGATGGATTGTAAATTTTTCAGCGTCTTTGGAGGTTGTAGCAGCGCACACCTTTCTAAAAGTTGGCTGCCAAGCTCTTGCCTTCACTTGAAAGCTCATATCCCAGAAAAAGGACATTGAGATGGGCAATTCGGGACTTTTTAAAGTTGAATTTGTAGCCCTCAGAGGCGAAGCCCAGTATAATGGTGCTCACCCTGTTCAAGTGTTTATCCAGGTCATCGTCTGTCAGATAGATATCATCGACATATGACAATGCCTCATTATCATAAATTTGTAGTAACTCCGTTACCCTCGCTGAGAATAACCCCGGGCTGTTCTTGAACCCTTGTGGGAGTCGACAAAATTGACGCTGGGTCCCCATTATTGAGAAAGCTGTTAAGTACCTGCTTTCAGGTGCTATGTTTTGACAAAAGAAACCATTTGAGATATCCAATGTGGTTTTATATTTTTTACGCACAATGTTATTCATTAATGCTGTACTATGTGCATTTTGCACTGCAAATGTTTCAGAACAAGTGTTAAGTGTCTATAATCCAAAACTAGACGATAGGTATTGTCTGGTTTGGAGACAGGAAACAAAGGATTGTTCATTGAGGAGGTGCATGTTTCAATCACCCCCTGGTATTCAAGTTGATCTAAGATCTCCCTGACCTGTTTTTTAGCTTCTTGCTTTATTGGATACTGCATTTGTGCAGTAGGTTCATTTTTCAGATGTATTTTATGGTGAGGTGAATCCTCATCCCATCCTACATGATTTTTGTATAATGCTGGGGCCTGGGCAACTGCCCATTTCCTGGCATAAGTGTATTTTAGATGAATTGGAATATGGTTAGAGAAGGCAGGCATAATAATGTCCTCGCCATGTGGGCACTCCCTGACAAATTGTGGTGGCCAGTCTTTTTCTGCTAGAAGTATGTCATAGCCCCTTGAAAGTTTTTCCCAAAAGAGTGCTTTCACCTGTCTGGGTATGTCTCCCTCCATCCGAAGTGTTATTTCATATAACCTTTGTGGAGTACTAACCCTGGTGTCTACAGTCTCAACTGTAATGTACTCATTCAAGTCCACTATCTCCAGAAGTTCCTTCAGGTTCTGGCGAGCTATTGTGACTTCTGCCGCACTGTCCAGCATTGTCTGAGCCCATTCTCCGTTCTTGAGTTGTGTTCTCAGTATCCTCGGCATGTCTGACCTTCAGACCTGCTACTTTCTTCTTTGAGAATTGAGGTTTTGATTTATTTTTTCGGAACGTGTTTGTCGTCTTTCGATTTTACGCGTTCTTCTCTATGTTCTGACCGTCCTCTTCTTTCCGATGTCTGTGACGAGATCTGAAAGGTACGAGAGGAACGTGTATCAGTATTTTGATACCTGTCAGGCTTTTTCAAATTATCCCTATTCCTGAGGTTATACCTCCTTTCA
Organism: Calotriton arnoldi; assembly: GCA_963921515.1. NCBI lineage: Eukaryota > Metazoa > Chordata > Amphibia > Caudata > Salamandridae > Calotriton > Calotriton arnoldi. The sequence goes on from CAWUFW010001064.1 coordinate 147,941, forward strand.
GAGGGCTCCTTTTGAGGAGACCTACCCCGGGATTGAGAACGTTTCTCGTTTGAATTTTGTTTATTAGTTTCCCACTTCTTTTTAGAAGATGTAGGAGTTTGTTTAATAGAGTCCTTCTCAGGACTTTCAGATAGTTTTGGCTTCACTGGTCTTCCACCCAAACTATCTCTGCCTAATTCTGCATATGATTGTTCTATTATTCTCGGTAGCTCAGTTTGATGTTCTGTAACATCGAATTCCCTTGTTCGTTGGCGGATCGCCACTGCTGCTGCCTCCCCTTTAATATTAGATAATATTATTGCTGAGACCTGGTCGAACTTTTTCAGTAATTTCATACCTAAATTTAGAGCAGGCTCTGCCTTGTATTCGTTTTGAATTTGTTTCAGGACATCTGGTATTACCGCTATAGACGGAACACCATGTGTTTTAGTATAGATGGCAGCAAAGACTGAGCCCCAAGTGGTGCAGTCTTCCAGTTGTAGTGTGATCCCCATCGGTAAACAGATGGTTAGGATTCTGTGTTTCTCATACGGGCTAGTATTTGGAAATACTGCTTCGATTTGAGTAATTTTTTGAGCTATCCAAAACGGAATTTGCTCACGTTTTGTGGGCATTTTTCCCATGACTGCGTATAGAGTCTGTGGTTTAATTTTTAATGTATTCCCCTGTTGAGGAGTTTGATTTGGAAGTGTCAATGGTGGTTGGACTGTGAGAGTCCGCATGACATATTGGACTAGTTGTCTGTAGATTTTTATTAACTCTGTAAGTTGAGTAAGTAATTCCTCATCTGACATTATTTCGATGTCAGGATGAGGTGTGTAGCCGGCTAGAATCGGCCATGTTGCTCCTGGTCTACCTAGTGGACCGAGCTTGGTAATGTTTTTGTGATGTTTTAGGGCGCCTTTAAACCAGAGCTGATGCTCCTGGTATGTTAGTGGAATTTCAATATCCTCGAAAGGAATATATTCCTCTGGTGGATCATCTTCTTTGTAGAAGTGAAACATTTTTGTTACTGAATTTGATTCAGGAAATATGACCCATGAATAGAATATCTCTGTCTGAAAGGATTCGTGTGCCTCTATCACGAAAACTGCTCTACCTCCTCTTGGTGGTAGGCCGTGTTTTATAAGTTTTAGAGTGATGGCTCTTCTTAAGTTTGGATGGATGTCTATAACACCCTCCTCGGTTTCATTTAATCCTGGAATGTTATAAGCTGTTAAAGCTGGTTGACCCGCAACGTCACCGTTGTCGGAGTCAGGCATTTTGTTTTTTGAAAAATGTAGAACAAGTTTCAAGGAAACAAAAAGATAAGGTGCACAATATTTTGGAACACTGTATCCTTCAACGTTGAACAAACCAAACAACTAATTTATAGTGTGCTTCCCTATTTAGTTTATGGCGGATATTTAACCCTACCCACTCCGGACGTCTTATGGAGTATGTGAGTAGGGGTCTCTGAGAAAAGCACGAATGAGTTACTCAGTATCTAGCATTAAATTACTGCCTTACCAAACCGTTGGGCGCCATGTAGTGTAGTTCCTATTTCCCTAATAGGCTCTGCGCATTGGAATAATATAACCTATAGGTTTGACATAGGACTAAGGTCGGTATGTCCCTATCGATTATATTAAACTTAATTACCTGTGCCAGCTAGCTCAGAGGCCACTAGAAACTCCTTGAGAACAAGAAGGGAGTCGTTTCTGGCAACCGAAAAACATGACAACTTTGTTTCCCTTTAGAAGCGGAACATATCTCAGAATCGTGGAAACAATAGATAACAGTTTCACTCATTCAATCGTGCATGCTTAGTTTCTGCAGAGTTACACAGAAAGGAAAGACGGGCGTTTCAATAAAAAGGGTTTTATTGAACAGTCTTGTTTCTCGTGTAAGAGATATGTGCTGTTATGATCACAAGACAGTATGCAAGATAAATAATGTACAGCGTAAGCAGTAGAAATAAATAATACTGCGCTAGCATTATCTTTTAGCATATATTCACGTACATAAATAACATGAGCTAAGAATGCGAGTACTCATATGATGCGTCTCTAAGCTAGTTCTACCCCAATGTGACTAACCTAGTCTAGGTGTAGGGAAGAGTAGAAGTAGGTGGAGTATTCTCTAGTATGGTAGACTAAGAGTATGTTAAGTCTAGTATGCCAAGAGTCCCTCTAGGATCTAGTCAGCTCCATACCTTGAGAATGAGAGAGGTGGGAATCTCCTGCCGGATCTTGGAACTCTAACACCCCGCGAAGGGAGTCAGAACACTGGAAGCTGGATTCCTCTGCGTGCAGGAATGACAGCGTCTTCTCAGTGCGTCAGGCCGGGATACGGACTCCTCTGAAGTCGAGGTCTCCTCTAACTTGCTTGGGCAAGGGAAGGTATATTTATACCTGGTAGGTGTCGAGGAATGTTAGCATTGACGTGAAGTCGGACATAGGAAGACGTCAGGAATGAACCCTTAAGGTATACTGGTTCATACATAATAGATGAGTTCTTGGAGAAATCAATAGTCCTGTGCTAGGGGAACTCCCGAAGCTTAAGGGTCTGGTTTCTAAGAACTCGTTGTGACGTTAGGGTGGACGGATGTCGGTGACCATGCCTGTATTTGGAGTGCACGGTTAATGCCTAAATAAGGACAGGGATTCTATGCCTATATAAGGGCAAGGCGAATTGTGCCTATATAAGGACATGATTCAGGAAAACCTATATACGGACCCCTAAAGCGGAATACAATTTTGCCGCACTGGGGTCATAGTAGTGTTGCAGTGAAATCTCATACATTTCACTGCACCACTCCCACGATCCTTTTTTACGTGGGAACTCCCACCCTGCATACATTATACCTGACGCAAGTATAATGTGGCGCATGGTTTTACAAGGTGACGCAGCTGCCTAGATGAGTCACCTTCTAAATATGTCGCAATGTGGCACATTGTTTACGCTGCCTCTGCGTCACGAAAAGTGACGCAACGGCGGCGCAAAAGTGTCACAAGGCCTTTATAAATAAGGCCCTGGGTTTCTTGCTGCACAGATTTATTCATCACTGTTAGCAGTGCCGACCCTTGCTTCAATAGCACCCTAGGAAAGAGAAATGTGCCATGCTTGCTACTACTGGTGAAATAAAGAAATGAGACAGCAGCCCCTGTTCACAGGTCAGTCCTTGGCTGGCTACATCAAGGCAGTGACTTTCCTCTGAACCCACATCTACGCACCTTCCCCAGTTCACCTGCATCACCCACAACTTAGCTCCCTACGACTGCTTCTAAGTTGTTTGTTGAGGAAGGGAGGGGTGTAGATCTGTGGTGCAGCGGGTGACAGGTAGATGGGAGGGCAAGGGGGGCTGATGGAGTACTAAAAACAGCGACTGCAGGACGTTAAAAAATTCAAACTGAATCACTGGAGCCAAGGTAGGGAGCGTCGCTCTTTGCAGGACCTTTATGCAGACAGTTCTTTTCGCCCCTCAGATGACTGGCGCCCTGGACCCGGGCCCATCTCGCCCATCGCAAAAGCCGCCCCTGGCTGTCGGCCAGTGTGCATTGATCCATGTACATTTGGAGGTCTCTGTGCAGAACCTGTTACCGGTTGTATTTCTTCTGGACTCAAAAACTACCTTTAGATACAGATTTTTATACGTGCCCTGTATATGGCTGTGTGTACGTTGTGTGTCTCTGTCTGCATGCAGCATACAAATGTGCCGGATCTGGTAGCCCAGTGGGGCTGATGGAACCACTCAAGGGCTCTTTGCATGACCTCATTGTCACCGATTCAAATCAGGGCGGATCCACGCAGCCTTTCATGGCTCTTAGGTGAAAAAATGAGCCTAGTGCAAGGAAGGAAATAGGCCCCCTTGTTGATGTTTGAAATATAAAATACAGCAATAATCAGGGTTCAGTGGGCACATCAGGTCTCTGGGCACCGGTGCCACTGCACCTGCTGCACCAACGGAAGCTACGCCCCTGTCGTTGAGCTGGGTAACATCTGTTACTCAGTGCCACAAAGCGCTTCAGAAATACGGGGGGCATATTATCAAGGAAGTGCGATATTTATCGCTAACCGCGCGTAGCGCGTTTTTTTTTAACACCGCCTATCGCTGGAAATTATCGCTGAGATAACACCCTATTAGTAAGGTTTATCTCCATAGCGATATTTCCAGCGATAGCGACAAAATGCGAGAATATCGCTGGGAAACCAGCGATATTCTCGCATTAACGCTAAGGTGGATTCAGCATTAGAATCCACCTCCTATTTTTCAAACATGTAAGTCATACTCACTAGCAGGTGTTAAAATCTAGCGATAAACGCGCTTAGCGCGAATTATTTTATCGCTTCGCCTGCCTTGCTAATAGGGGGTAGTGGGGTTAGCGACTGTTTTCAGTCGCTTTTAGTAGGGAACGCCTTCCTTGCATGTCATTAGCGATAATTATCGCTGACATGCAAGGCGATGGAAAACGCGGCCGCTAATGCCTGTAAGCTGTCGCTAACGCCTGTTAGCGACAGCTTGCTGATAGGGCGATAAAATTATCGCCGCTTTAGCTGCAAAAAGTGCCGCTAAAGCGGCGATTAAGCCCTTGATAATATGCCCCACACTTTATATAATGTTAAACGCCAAAAACAACAGCGTTGTCAGTTCTTGTTCTGTTTCAAGCACTCCATAGAATCTGGAGGAACCCTCTCCGCATTTTCCTACAGATAACAAACGCCTTTGCTCCCAGAAATAAACTTTCTGGGCGGACATTTGAGCGGGAGATGAGACCTCGGAAGAGCCCAGCCTAGCGCCGGACTGCAGGTCACCTCAGAGAAAAACGGAAACAACGAAAAAGCGGAAACAAAGCCCGTCCTCTGCCCATCACTGACCCGAGCGAATCCGGGGAGCGAAGGTGAGAACAAAGAGGAAGAAAAACAAGAATTATAAAAACTGATCAATGAAAGAAAATCCCTAAATTACTGCCGTTTTTAAAACCCTGAGGAAACAAAAGAGAACAGTAAAGAGTAAACTAAAACCAAATAAAGTCACCGTTTAATCCTCGTCACAGACACCAATCATGCAAGTACATCACATCAAAATAAGTTTTCTAACTCTTGCAGCACATATTTTCCAGTCTCCGAAGAGACTGTCAAAAATTGCTATATCGACTATATTTCAAGTCTTCATGAAGGGGTATTGGGTAAAGTTTTCAATAAGCAATAATCGCGCATCGGTTAGACCTCATTGGCTACGATACTGCCACTGCGCAAAGCTAAACAATCTATTGTCAATTACACGCCCCCTCGCCCTGGTACCTCATGTTACAAAGAACATGAACCCTTTTTAAAAGGTTTTATCTGTTTATGCATAACCACACCTCCACTGGCATCTGACAGGCAAAGTAATACATATGTTGGCGTTGTTTTACCAATTTCCATCAGCTCTCTGGCCCAAACCTTCGCTAGCCACATGCAGAGAATTCTGGGAAATCCTATGCTAATTAGCTGACCAGGTAAGCAGCACCCTCCCTAGTTATGGGTTTGATGCTCAGGCAGATAGCCCTTCCCACGAAGATGGGATCTAGGCTGCTAGCCACGGGTTGTGGAAAATATAAGAAGCACGAATTCATAATAGCATCCTTATAGGGCGCACTGTCTTCAAATGTTTACTAAAGGAGGAACGGCAATAATTTAAAGAAAAATAAATTATAGCTGCATTTTTCCATATAGCACTTACTGCAGGTCTGCCATTTCATGGAACTACATAGATGCATTTGCTGCATTTCATTTTTAGCTGTAAGAGGGACAATATACCGATTTCCTTGTTTTCCAAAACATCTTAGAGTGTGCTGGAGAACATCTGTAAAATGATGAATTCTGGGAATTTTGGACAGATGTAAACAGAAAGAAAAGGGGGGGGCAGGAAAAAGACATCCATGTTATCCCCTTATATAAGTAGTATGTTAAAGGGGGGCGTGGCTGAACTAGCCGCTATGGCGGATGCGTTTCCCTGAGGCTCCAAACGCGCGGTTGACAATCATCTAACATCCACATCGGAAGGGCTCGAAAAACGGACAGAAACTACTTACAGGACACCCAACCCGGTCCAGCTTCAGCACAGGCCGCACAGGAGTGAGCAGAAAATACGGTCTGGCCAAAAATAGAGATACATAGACAGGGGGGCGTCTGATCCCAATATGGCAGCCCCCTGAAACGTGCCGCAAACGCACAAGCGGTGCACACCCCACCGCCACTACCGCCGGCCGACAGAGGCCCCCGCGCGGTGATGGAGCATTCCAGTCGGGTCAGAAGAAGTAACCGAGACACCCCCCTCGGACGAGATGCCGGGGTGAAGTGAGGAAACACTACCGTTGGCGGCAACACCCTAACGCCGAGAGAGAGAGGAAGAGGCCCGATCCCGAGGAAGAAGCACAAGGCCGCACCACGGGGGTCGCGATAACGAGAGACCCCCGACAATAGACCCACCACAACAAGCATCTGAGGGTACGAAAACGGCAACCAAAGAGACGCAGCCCAGGACTCGCGGTGCGGCGGGACCCGGGGGCGGCCAGCACCCGATGTGGAGAAGACCATCCAAGCTGGGGGGGGAGAAGAAATAACCAAGGCCCCCCCCTCAAAAGGCAACGCCAAGAAAGGAAGATCTCACATCACTGGCAATAACGACGCCTCGGCGCCAGGATGAAGAAGTGGAGGGCCGACCCTCGAATGGGGGACAGGCGACACGAGAGTCGTAGGGACGAGAACCTTCCCAGATATCAAAACCTCCACTCACAGCAACAACCGACCTCGGAGTGAGAGGAGGCTACTGGAGTTGCGCGACCGAGAAGTCGTGATGCAGAGGTCCTTCGGGCGGCGAGGCCCGGCGGCGCTCAATAACCACGGCAAAGGTATCAAGAGACCGGTAATAGACCCCCCCCTCCCCTGCCTCTGAGGTTAGGGATCAGGACGTAAGCTGAGCCTGGGGGAAGGTGGGCCCCCCCCTTTGCGGGGACACTCATGGTGTAGGGGAAGAGAGAGGGGACCAGCAAATAAGGAACCTGGATTGAGGGCACTGGACAGAGACGAGGAGCGACTCCCATTCCCTCATCCCTCCCCCCCCCCCCGGAGCATAATTGCAGAGCTCCGAAGTGCGGTCATAACGCCAACTGCAAGGTCAGACGCTATAACGAGAAAACATTGTGCCCAGGGAGGGAGGGCCACGGTGCCAGCTACTCCCTGCCCCTGCATCGGAACGCTGGATGGGACTACCCCTGCATCAGAACGCCAGGCGGGACACCTAGTAGCCATCACATGACACAACAGAGGGATCAGAGAGTAATTTCACTTCCTCTTCTCCCCTCCAACGACATGGAGCTACACCAGAAGGCAACCACTCACATAAGCGAGGAGGTGAACCAACACCTAACGTGTCAGTAGAGAACCAATAAGATCCTTCGCTAGCACACGGAGTGAGAGAAATCGTACGGACTATCCAGTGCACTAGTGGGGGTGACTACTCTCACACCTGCAAGACAAAGGGAAACTACAGGCAAGCACAGGGGAGAAGGGAACCAGCCAAACTGAATCCCCACAAATCCAAAACCGAACAAGCTACCACACGAAAACAGACCAACCCGGAACCACCGCTCCTCTGACTCATCCCTCAGGACCTTCCCATTCCTGACCTAGACACAAGCACCAAATGCAGACACTGAAGCGAAGGACACCGGACACTTGGAATACCCCCCCCCTGCAACCATGGGGAGATTACGTACCACAGGGGGATCTCAACCTCCTCACTCGAGGCGTAACAAGTCCCCAACCACTGAGAGCCACAGTCCGGTAACAGAATCCTCTATCATCACCTCCATGTCAGACAAACTGGACAGAGTGTTAGCGGCCATCGAACACTCGCGGGTTACCATGGAGGTCCGCTTTGGAGCTCTTGCCACAGATCTTAACCTCTTGCGGGATGATCATCGAAAACTGACAGACAAAGTTGCGGACGGAGAAAAGGCCCTCTCTACATTACAGCCCCTGGTAAAAGCACAACAAGATTCCTTGAGAGACCACCAGGCCCAGATCATGCTGCTCGAGGGGAAGGCCAACGACCTGGAAGGACGCTTCAGATGGAGCAATCTTCGAGTGCTGAACCTACCAGAAGGGGCTGAAGGAACTACCACGGGGGAACCACATAGAAACCTGGCTCAAATCGTTCACACCACTCACTGAACTGACCGCCTTCTTCTCGGTGGAAAGAGAGCACCTGGTACCAGCGCGACGGTCGCCCCCGGGCTCTACCCCGCGACCACTACTTGTTAAACTCCTCCACTTCCGGGACAGAGATGCAATTTTGTGGGCCGCCAGACAAAATGGCCTCATTACATTGGAGGACAAGCACGTTATGCTTTTCCCTGATTACTCTAGAGCGGTGCAACGCCAAAGATCATCCTTCTTGGAAATAAAGAGACTCCTCCGCCAGAAAGGAGTCCAGTACTCACTACTGTTCCCAGCCCATCTCAAAATCGTACACAAAGAGTCCACAATCTTCTTCACAGACCCGAAAGAAGCCATAAACTGGGTGGATCTACATCTGCAAGTCAACCAGAGCATGGGCAACACTCGGAAGCATCAAGCACGGACGCCTCAGAACCAACGCCGGCTGGGAAAGAACACTCAACGCCACTCAGGGACACAACTACACGGCGTTATTATGAAATCCCTAGACCCAGAACAAATAATCACAGAAAGAGGGAAAGCCCTCCAGGTGGCGGCGGAACTAGGGGCGGGCCAGATGGCCTCAGACGACGACGATGGACCGCACATCTTTTCGCCCGAGGAAGACCCCATCGACTCGAGCACCTCTGGTGTGGACTCAGTCACCCCTCCCATGGTCACCCCACAAACGGCAGATACACTTATTTCAACAAAGCAGATAGGGGTCCACACATTGTATCTTACTCTCTTGCTCATTATGGCACCCTCACAAACATAGTCCAAACCATGCGCAAAACCAATACATCTAATTCACTCACAGTCAGAGCCCACACCGATCATCTAAGTGGTCCTAACGGGCCGCGTCTCTACGAGAGCTCCGGTGTTTCGCGCGAGCCACCCCCCCACCATACAGTAGGGCGTTCATGTTAGAACATGTTTGGATGTGCTGCCTGTTGCAGCAGATCCCCAGAATTGGGTCTCAACCCGTTGCAGTTCTTATTATACCCCACGCCTCGTCTCAACCCAATACCCATTCCCAAATAATGGGCATCTACTAACAATGACATATGTGGGCCACACGCACGGTGCAGACAACTCACACATGGGGACCCCCAGTCTAGCTCCCCCCTCCCACACTGTACACAAACCGCCATGACATCTATAATAGACATTAAATTCCTCACTCTAAATACTCGAGGAATACACACAGCGCGGAAACGCTATGCCATTCAGCGTATATTAAGCTCCAACAGGCTCAGATCATACTACTGCAGGACACGCACCTCACCATGGGGGAACTTGACAAACTCAAGAGACGCTGGCGGGGCACCTTCTGTGTCACTACATACTCAGCGTTCGCACGAGGGACACTGATATGGCTTAAGCCGGGAACTCCCTTTCAGGAGACCCGTAGAGTGGTAGACACAGAGGGACGATATGCGCTCATCGAAGGACTACTAGACAAACAGCCGGTACTAATAGAAAGTATATATACTCCCAACACTGAACAAAAAAATTCTGGGAGACCTTATCTAGTGTCCTTGCCCAATTCACAACCTCACCATGGATTCTAGGAGGAGATTACAATTGCACATTGGACGTCTCCCTGGACAGATCCCAGCCCCCCATTCCTACCTCCCCAGCTCACATGCAAACAGCTCGCTTTCGCGCAAGGACGAACCAATTGTCACTATTAGACGCCTGTAGACATACACACCCGATGACCAAACTCTATTCCTTCCACTCCATCCCTCACAATTTCCGAGTGCCACTAGACCACTTTCTATGTACACCAACACTCATCCCCATGATCCACAACTCAGATTATTTAGGCCGGGTACTCTCAGACCATGATGCACATGACGTAACTCTTAGATGGCGCCCACCCCTGCCACCAATTCCCACATGGCGATTACCCTGAGACTGCCTTGAAGACCCAGTGTTTAGGCATGAACAGAGAGACAGCAGTCAAAACTATTTCGCGGAAAACACACACACAACATCATCTAGGTTACTAGAGTGGGACATCTTCAAGGTTGTCATAAGAGGAGCATATATCAGGCAAATTACAGGAGTACGAAAGACACTGGAACAGACCAAACAAGCGACTGAGCTGCAACTAGCGACCCTGATGAAAGCCGAGAACACCAGAACGGTGTCCCTAACACAACTGGTGGAAGCTAAGACCAAATACGCGGAAGCATGCGCGGACCTACGCAGATACAATTTTAAAGCTTAAACCGCTAGAACACATAGAGAGGGAGATTGAGCCGGAGCATTACTGGCCTGGTTAATCCGACAAGACTCGGACACACAACCAATCACAAGAATAATGGACTCCACAGGAACCACCACCTACATCCAAACAGAGATCGTACAGGCATTTTATGAATACCATGCGGAAATATACAAAGCCCCGACACTAGATAGTTTAGAATTTATTGACAAATTCCTAAATCCTCTCACCATACCACGACTCACCCCCTCTGACAGGACCTCCCTAGACGAGCAGATCACATCGACAGACATTAAGAACGCACTCCAAAATATGGCACGAAATAAAGCCCCAGGCCATGATGGTCTACCGCTAGAATACTATAGCACATTCTCCTCACAACTGGATCCGAGACTAGAAACAGTGTTCAAAGCAGCATTAAAGGCCAGGGAACTCCCCAGATCCATGCGCAAATCCATATTAGTAACATTCCCAAAACCGGACCGTGATCCCCTACTATGGGCCTCATACCAACCAATTACACTATTATCAACTGACTGTAAGATTCTTGGCAAGATCCTAGCGGACCGCTACACTAGGATACTCCCCAATCTGATACACCCTGATCATGTGGGTTCGTACAGGGGAGAAACACCTCCCAAAATATTCGTAGACTCTTCCACGTCCAGGACGGAGCACAGAACCGATTCCCTAATGCTGCATGTTTGATCCCAGACCTAGAAAAAGCATTTGACGCCCTGACATGGCTGTATTTATTCGCGGTCCTCCAACGGGTGGGTATTGGTCCCAAAATCATGGCATACACCAGGGGGCAGATTTACAAGCCCATTGCGCCACTTTTGCGTCACTTTTCCCATGTTAAAAATGACGCAAAAGTGGCGCAAGGGGCTTGTAAATCTGCCCCCTGATTGTTATATACAAAACTTACGTCTTGGGTCCGTATTGGCCGCCACATATCGGCTCGCTTCCAGGTAGCCAGTGGAATGCTCCAGGGGTGTCTGCTCTCCCCCCTCCTTTTTGCCCTTGCAATAGAGCCACTAGCAATCCGGCTCTGCAAGGAGGATGAACATTGGGGTATCCCACTAGCGGGCATCACTCACAGCGAGTCCCTATACGCGGATGACTTAATGATATACATACGGGATAGCACAATGAATCTAACACCCCTATGGACAACGTTAGACGGCGCTTTGCACAAGCAGCTGGGCTGAAAGTCAACTGGGCAAAATCCACCATATATCTCCTCCGTTCGGACATACCCCCACAAGAGATCCATATTGAATCGGTCAGACTGGCCTGGAGCGGAGTAGCCCCAAGATACTTAGGAATCAGACTCTATCACTCCCTTAGGGACCTGTACAAAGGTAACCACTGCAGAATACTGAGGGGCATCCACACTCAAATCAACTTCTGGCATACCTTACCCCTGACCCCAATAGGAAGAATAGCCCTAGCAAAAATGGTGATGGTGCCCCGCCTCCTCTACCATTTTGCAAATGTGCCAGTAATCCCCCCACAATCCTTTTTTCGGGAACTCAATTCCCTGCTGGTATCCCTGATATGGGGAATTGGGCGCCCCATCTTTCGAAGCCTACTTACTCGCAGTGCAACTGCAGTGGCTATCATGCTGGACAGCGGGACGCCACCTGGAGGAGACTGGTACGAACTCAGAACCCCTAACGATTCCAGCGATACACCGCTTACTCCTACCGGGCACCGGACCAGACCCGACAGACCCCATTCAAGTGACGGTAGCCAGTTGTTGCATGCAACAAATTCACCGCCTATGCCAAGGCACACCACTATACACCCCACTGCTACCGCTGGCGGGCTTACCCCAAGGCCACAGTCAGTACACTACCCGAGACCTGCGAGTGTGGACGGAACACTCACTTACAGAGGTAGAGTCTCTGTTTGCAGACGGACAACTCATTCCGTTTGACCGCCTAGCAGAGGAGAGCGGGCTCCCAGGCGGTCAATTTCTCTTACATAGACAAATCGTCTCGGATTGTAAGCAGACCTGGGATCTGTCTGGGGAGGAGCCCGCAACGCACCCGACACTCCACACTATTCTGACCATGGGCAGGGGGGCGCCACCTCACCAAGTGGATCTACAAGGAGAGCTCACGGCCGTACCACTCACCCAACTTAGGAAGAAATGGGAGGAGGAATTTGGGCGGGTATTGAATGACAAGGAATGGAAGATCGCATTAGAACATCCCAAGAAAGTGTCACGTAACCTGCGCTTCAAAAACATACAATGTAATATATTACACCAAGCATATTTGACGCCAGTGAAACTCCAACGCTTTTATCCTACGACACAATTTCGTTGCCCACGTTGCCACCTCCCCAATGCCACATTCCAACATATGTTCTGGAACTGCCCCACCCTATAACCCTACTGGGCGGTAATACACAACGCACTACAAGAGACTACAGAACTCACTGGTATCGACACATGGGAGGTCAGCGCATTGGGAATATCCTGACGTAGGAAAGACAGAAAGGTGGAGAGACAGTTCGTGTCGCTGACCCTCCTCCTGCCAAAGCGATGCATCGCAAAGCACTGGCGCGCACCTGCAGGGCCTCCACTGGAGGCCTGGAGAGGTGCTGTAATTGAAAGGGGCATGGCAGATGAAGACACAATTAGATTTGAGGAGACGCGCGGGCAACACTCCTTCACAATTTCAAACGACAAGAGACACCCGCCCAATCACCCACGAAACCACCTACGGCGACAGGATTACTGGACCCAGTCCCTTTGACCACAAACACAAACTTACTGCAACTCGAATATGAGGTTGATGTTAAAAATAATAAGTAAAATGGAAAACCCAATAAAATGTTTTTTTTTTTAAAAGAAGTATGTTAAAGGCTTATTTGCCTCTTCAGCAGTCGAAAGAGATACAGGGCTATATTTACCAACTAGTTGCGTCACACTCGCACCACACAATGGGGTTTTAGCGAAATGTGGAGTAACGCAAAGCAGCGCAAATCGCTGTGTTGCATTACTCACCCCTAGGGAGGCGTTCCATGGGTGGTGCATGGGTGTTCCCATGCAACACCCGGACAGCTTTGGCCCTTTAACAATGGATGGCCGGCGCCCTGCAGCTGGATGGGACACTTCAGTGATATACAATTAAATACTGCCAATTTGGCCAAGAAACCCTGAAGGACATTCCCCTGGACTTCTCGGGCCGCGGTGAGGCGATAGGTCGGAGCAGTGCACGGGGGTCCCGGAGCTGCGCCTCTCCCATGCCATGGAGTTGGAGGGGCAATGGTGGAAGGGGCAGCTGGCTGCGGACATCCACCAGGCGCTTCGCTATAAGGAGCTGAAACTACCATCTTACAAAGGACAATCTCCACAGTTGAATTTAAGACGGTATTTTGCAGATCTGATTGCCATTGTGAGCAATCGATTCAAGCTATGTCCTGCTGCACGCCATCTTGCTGTTTATCTTCTTGACCTCTTCATGGACCGATATGACATTTCAATCCAACAACTGCATGTGGTCGCTCTTTCCTGTTTACTTTTAGCAATGACCCATCTCCATGTATATAACTTGGGATGGGAACCCTAGGCTGGGCGTGCCTCCTCTTGTCGCCTTCTCTGCAGCATCGCTGGCGCTGTGAGACCCCGAAGTGTTTGGCCTCGGTCGGATGCCCGGTTGATTGAACGACGGAGCTCTGTGAACCGATCTACGACCTGCCGCCGAGCAACACCTGGCCTTGCTGGACCTGGGCCCTCCCACCACTCCGACCGCTGCCACGTCCTTTCCTGGTGGTTTGGCTGCCTCAGTTTTCGCTGTGCTTGACGGAGCACCGTGATGTGATCTGCGCCTGGCCGTCACGCAGCCCCAGACATCGCGACCTTTATCTGCGCCCTGCTGCCGCGCTACACGCACAATTGCTGGATCATGCCGGCCGGGACCTGAACGGCGTCACGCCGCCGAACAACCCCCGTCACCGATGGTACTCGGACTACCCATCTGTCTTGATCGTCTATACCACCGAAGGCCGCCCTTTAAGATGGTGACGATCCGCCAATCTCAAAATGGCGACTTGCCGACAGCTTTCACTCTGCAAGATGGTGAACGCCGTGGCCCTACAGGGAGACCAGTGTGAGTGACCTCTCTCCCCCGCCCATCTGTCCTCCCCTACAACTAACCCGATTCTACCTCGAAGCACCACAATGAGCTGGTGATGAATCAGACCCCCCAGAGGGCCTCCCTTCATGTTTGTTTTGATCCCCGAACAGCCCCGAACACCGATGATACGCGGGCTTCCTCTCCTGTCCTGATCGCCAACCCCACAAAAGGCTGTTCCTGAAGTTGCGACGATCCGCCAGTTATTTCACTCCTCAAGATGGCGATCGCCAGTGTCTCTCCAGTGAGGCCAGGGTTTGCAAGTTTCCGGATTAGCTTCAGACACAGAGAATGGGCTCTGGTTTCAGGGATCCCAGCGCTGCTTCCCTGGTCTTCTTATCCAGACTGGTTACAGCTATGGAGTACGGGCGTTGGTTTCAGGGATCCCTGTGCTGTTTTCCCAGGTCAGCTCTTTGTGTGAATTCTTCAGACCTTGGAACTGTCCCTTCCTCCTCTCCACCCACCACTTGTGTCCTGGGGGTAAGCTGAAAGACGAGGCGGACGGCACTCCCCAGGAATACCGGGACCGGTGCTTTTTGATGGAGGTATGACGATGCCCACTGGTCTGATTCCAAAACTGTTTTGTACCTACCGCGGAGCCCGAGCAACCTTGGCTGATGCCCGGTGGAGCTGTTCTTTGCAGCTATAGAGGAGTCTGGCTCTGGTTCACCCCCTTGGCCATCACCTACCCAGCCGGACATCTGACATTGTTTTCCTCGTTCCCCCCGCTGTTTTTCCTCCCCCCTCCCCCCTCCGTTATTCGTTGATCTAATTGATGTAACTATGTAACCTGTAACTCGCTGATCCTGTAACTATGTAACCTGTAACGCACTGATCCTTATGTAAAGCGCTCTGATACCTCCGGGTCTAGCCAGCGCTATATAAAACTTTATAAATAAATAAATAAATAACACCCATGGATTTTGGCGCATTCCCAGATTTACCATCACTGGTAGACCTGGGAATGCGCCTAAATGCTGTGCCTTCCCAGGTGAGGCGTAACAAGAAGAAATATCTTTATTTTGCCTCGTTTTTTTCCTTTTTCTGTGTGTTCTAGATCCTGCAGCACACATAGAAAGAGGAAAATGCCTTAGGGGAATTCTTTTGTGCAGGAAAGCGTCTCTTCCTGCACAAAAACAATCCTGCTTACAATGCAGGCACCCTTGCACCATGGTGCAAGGGTGCCTGCGTTGACACTAGTCAGCACATTGTATGCCAGCGCTGGGGAAAGACAGTAATGTGCTGTATGATGTTAAATATGGCACATTCCTGCCTTTTCCTTGTCACGCAGCGTAGCAAGGTGGCTTGCTGCACTGCGCTGCATGACTTTTTAGTAAATATGCCCCATACTTGCTAAGTAGGGCTAAGTTCGGCTAGAGTCCATCCGATAATTCCCAGCTCGTACACCAGATAGCACAAAAACGTAACATTATGAAAAGGTGCCCGGGCCACCTCTGGTGTCTGATAACCTGAATACTTGTAAACAGGGAAAAAGGACTCACACACGTAATTGTCGGGAGTCAGATCCAATCATAAAAGTAATTGGGTCAAGTAGGTCAGAAGGCAATCCAGCACCCAACCAATAGCCCCCTTTTTTTTTCTAAAGCAGATCCCACGTTTTGGGGGAAACTGTTTGTATTAATGTTTGCTACTTTACTCTGACTATACCGACAACATGGAAGCAGTGGTTAAAGTCCATAAAAAGTATGGGGACTGTGATCCTGTGTGCAGTGGGGGTGTGGTCACACTGCGAGGAGCATCCCGGGTCGATGTAGTAGCATTGTATCAACTTCAAGAAATGAAATAAAATGAAATAGAGTATTTGATATAGCGCGCAGCTACCCAGTCTAGAGTGCGTAAAAGACCCATTAGTTATTAAAAAGCCAGGTTTTTAGGTTCTTCCTGAAGGAGAGTAGGTCTGTGGTTAGTCTCAGAGACTCAGGGAGGCTATTCCACAGTTTTGCACCTAAAAAGCCGAAGGATCTGCCTCCAGTGCGGGCACGGCATATTTTAGGCACGATGGCCAAGTTGGCATTAGAAGATCTTAGGGGTCTAGATGTTATGTAACGATTTACGCGCTTGTTCAGATAGCCAGTTCCTAAGCCGTAGAAAGCTTTGAAAAAGATGGTCATTGCTTTGAAGTCAATCCGTTCCTTTATGCGGAGCCAGTGTAGAGACTTAAGAATAGGTGTCATACTAGATCTGGGTTTGGATCTCAGGATGGCTCTGGCCGCAGTGTTCTGTACCACTTGTAGGCGCTGGAGAAGGGATTTGGGAAGACCGAGGTACAAGCTGTTGACATAGTCAAGCTTTGATGTCACCAAAGCTTGCACCACGATCTTTCTGCTCGCAAGCGGTAACAGTGGCAAGAATTTCTTTAACATGCGGAGTATGCCAAAGCAAGCACCAGTTAGATTTTGGATCTGAGAGCGCATGGAGAGTGTCTTGTCTATGACAATTCCTAAGTCTTTGACTTTCTCCTTTTCCGCGGGTGGGGGCGGCAGATCTTTAGGCCACCGAGAGCTCCAGTCAGGTGATTCTGGTTTACCAAAGAAAACAACTTTGGTTTAGTCAGGGTTACATTTTAGCTGATTGATCTTAAGCCAGTTAAAGACCTTTGTGAGGCAAGACCTAATCCTAGCCCGATCAAAGTCGGTTCCTTTCTCACCTGTAAAAATCAGCTGAGTCTCATCAGCATAGGAAACAATTTTGGCGCCCTCTTCCTCTACCAAAAATGCAAGGGGAGATAGATATATATTAAAAAGGGTAGGGGTGAGAATGGAGCCCTGAGGGACACCTACATTCATGGCCAGAACCGGGGATGAGAAAGCGGGGAGCCAGATGTCCTGAGATCTATTTTCCAAGAAGGAGGACATCCATGTTAGTGCGGTCCCCCCCAGGCCGATGTTAGCAAGTCTGTCCAAGAGCCTCTCATGTGGGACCGTATCGAAGGCCGCCGACAGATCGAGCAGTATCAGAACTGCCTTGCCTCCCTGGTCCAGCTTACCCTTGATAAATTCAGTAACTTCCAGCAGAGTGGACTCCGTACTGTTGTTAGCCCTAAAACCGGATTGGGACTCGTGAAGGAGCTTCCCATCTTCAATGTGGTTTTGGAGGGCCTTGTTTACGTGCTTCTCTAATACTTTAGAGAGGGCCGGAAGAAGGGAGATTGGCCTGTAGTTGGCAGGGTCCGTCAGCTTGGCGTTAGCCTTTTTTATCAGTGGAAGAATCTTTGCATGCTTCCATAATTTCGGCATATTGCCAGAAGAGAGGGAAGCATTAAAGAGCTGGTTTACCGTGGGGTTTGTGGTGGGAGCTAATAGGTTCAGGATATTCGCTGGACATGGGTCGGTAGGAGAACCAGACTTAACGCTTTGGAGAAGGGTCAGTGATTGTTCCAGCTGAAGCTCAGGGAAAGCTGGTAAAGACGGGGGTTCCAAGAAGTGAAATTTGCTGTTTGCACTATGGTAGAAGGTCAGTTGTTCCTCTGAGATGCTAGTAAAAGCTTGTTGGATCACGGATATCTTATTGTGGAAGAATTGCGCTATCTGCTTAGACCATTCTTCCGTGCATGGCCCTTCCTTTGTGCCGGCTTTTGGGGAGGTAAAGGATTTAACTATGCTAAAGATTTCCTTACTCTTATTTTGGGCATTTTCTATCTTGGTTTGAAAGAAGTTTTTCTTGGCCGCCTTCACGAAAATGTAATGAGCTTAAGGTATCTTTATACACCTTCCTGTCCTCAGGTAGATAGAATTTACGCCATTTCCGTTCCATTTTTCTACAATTCCTTTTGCTAGATCTGAGGGAATCGTTGAACCATGGAGCAGGTGGGGACGACCTCTTTGAGGAGCGGGAAACAACCGGTACCACTACATCAATGTTGGTTCGGAGCCATGAGTCTATTAAGAGGGCATCTGAGTCGGGGCTGCCAGACAGCTCCGGTGAGGAACGACCGAGGGCATCTGCTAACATCGGGATGGATATTTTATGGAACGCCTTGTAATTAGGGACCCTCTGCCCAGCATTAGCCCGAGGGGCTGTGTCTGAGTTGGGAATGATGAATTTTACTAGTAGGTGGTCAGACCAGGTAATGTGAAGCGGTAGGCTTACCGATATGTCAAAGTTGTGAAAGATTTGGTCTAGCGTATGGCCCTTCTAATGGGTGGCCAAAGAAATTGATGGAGCCATGTTGCAGGCCTGCATCGACTCCAACAAAGAAGTTGTTAGAGGGTCTATTTCATTGTCCATGTGAATATTAAAATCTCCCAGAATAAGGCAGTTGTTGTATTTTAGGGCCAGTGCGGTGGTGGCTGTATAAAGCGTAGTAATAAAATTTCCAATTGCACCGGGAGGTCTGTAAATCAGAAAAACAGCTATGCTTAGATGGGGAGATACGGTGCAACGGAAGCCTAAGGACTCTGCGCCCTCGATGTTTACCATCAAGATGGGAGAGCAGTCTAGGTTTTGATGATAAATTATGGCGATGCGGCCCCCTTCCCACTAGGTCGGTCCCTCCTAAGGATTTTGTAACCCGTAGGGATGGCCGAGGTAATAGTAGGGTTCGAGGCTTCAGATAGCCAGGTCTCAGTGAGGAATAAAAGGTCAGGCTGTTCATCAAAAAGTAGGTCATGAATGTGTAGTTCATGCTTTTGCATAGAGCGACAGTTTAAAAGGGTGGCCTTAAGGTCCTCTGTTTTCTTATTGTTTTTAAGCTTATTGTTGGGAGGGAGGATCTTAGGTGAGAGTTCCCTGGGCTGGAGGAGAGACCAGTCGCACTCATTGCAACGAAAGCCTACCTCCAAGCTCGGATCAGCCGCTTTACACTGACATAAAGGTAGCAGCCTAAGGCTGAGCAGTTTTTCCCTATTGTAGTATAGTGGAAGAATCTCACCAGTGTGGGGTTGGGCAGCATGGCCGGCGCCGGACGCCTCCGGGACGCTGACGGGCGCAGACGGGCTTGCCTTTGGCGCGCCCACTGCGCGCGTCCGTTTGCATCGGAAATATATAGGCAAATGCCTATGATGCAAACTGGACCGCTAACGCAGCAGAGGAAGCGGAAACTGCATGGGCGGAAGTGAGGAGCCCGAAAGTAGAACCAGTCCTCCGCAACAATCGGCATATCAGCTGCAGCGGACCAGGACTGGGGGACAAGCGAGACGCGGAGCAGCAAGAAGGTAATGCAGGCAGAGTCGGGAAAGTGCAAGTGCGCGTAGGGAAGAATTAAAAATTAAAAGGCACAGATATTACACCACAGCGTACAATTTAAAAGCATTTAAAAACCTAGTTACAGGGTAAGAGACACTCAATCCTACCGCTGTCAGATGCGCGCATCCGTTTGCATCGGGAATATATAGTCAAATGCCTATAATGCAAACTGGACCAAGAGCATTACTTGAGATTGCTTTGACTCCTTGACAAACTTTTTCCCACTCCTTGTCTTTAAGTGGTTCATCCATATTCATCTGCCACTTCTCCTTCACTTTTAATCTCAACTTTGGCTTATCTTCTTTAGAGCCCAACATATGGCTAGCTACTAATTTTCTGCATCATGGAAGTGATTTTAGGGTTTGGGTAGTGTTGATAGCTCAATGTGGCCTTCCATTCCAACTTTGAAAACAGATTTCAATAAGTTGAGCAGACTCAAAGAGTTATTGTTTCAACAAGAAGTGGCTCTCACTTCTTTCAGCTTGCGAAACCTTTGAATTGCAGGTGGCGAGAACTCCCAGTGAGATACAGTCATTGTTTAACACAAATCTCCCCATACATTTTGGTGAACTGACACATCAAATATTTAATGCGTCTGATACCTTGGGCCTGGCCCACTTTTTTACACTTGTAGGCTCTGGCCTCGTGACCTCATTTCAGATTATCATTGGAGTAATACCAGCTTTTATACATTCTATTTTTTCCAGCGTGTTCGGTGGCTTCCTGCTGCTGCTCGTCTTGCTTTTGAGCGTTATAGTGCTGTTCCTGCTATTCTGCAATGGATGTTCCTTTTGTGGTCCTTTCCGGGCCGACATCACTGCAGCTGTGCCATGAACTAATGCTACGGCTCTTTGAGGTAACGGCTCTGGACGCTCTGGATGCCGAGTTTTGTTTAACTTTCCGCTACGCTTACTTCAACTGTGTACAACCTGTGTTTCATTGCATCCGGTGCACCTTTCAATGGGCTCTGGGCGTCTGCCTGGCTAAGCCAACACACACTGCCCTCGATTTTGAACTGTCGATGAGTCCCTTAGTGGCCCATTACTAGGACTGTTCCATGGGTATGCGACTTCATATGCGTATTCATAACCTGGCATTATGGCCATTGGTCGGCATTGGGCCCTGTGCAACGGCACAGCGTCTTTTGGATCTCAGTTTCATCTAAATCAATGCAGGTTGCCCAAGGATGCTTTTGTTGGCAACCAGTACTGAGGAGCATGTTTGTTCCATTGCCTTGCTCAAATGGATGGCTAATATCTGTACCTCGGAAGGTTCGGATCTTGTATTGGAATCCCTCATTTATCAGTTGGCATCCCACATTTTGGGTCCTCACAGCACGTTTTAATTGACTGCTATAATTTGATAATAATTTTGTTTACTCATTCCTCAGATACACAGGTTTTTTTGACTATGGCCTTGCCATATTACCTAAAGACTGAACTGCTGTTCAAGCGCTTTGGTTCTGCTTACTACCTGAATTCTGTCGTCATCTTGGTGCTCCCATCCTGACCAAGGGGAGGATTTCATATGTTCCGTGCTTGCCCATTGTCGTTTTCCCTTAGCCTGAGCACGTAGTAGGCTGCTCTCTGCTTTGCGCACGTTGCTATACAAACGTATCTTGATTCGTGCCACTGTGTACTTTCACACAGAACCTGCTGTTGTTTTTGCATTCTGTTCTTTCCTTAGATTTAGTCTGAACACTGTAGACAAGGTCAAACAATAATACCCCTTGTTATTGTGCTCTGGTCAGGTTCTAGCACCTAGACAAAACACACGAATGCAGCTGTTGATTGGGAACACGTACTCCTTGTCATATAGATATCGAAAGACATGAATGGACACAGACGAGATCACAACCTCACATGAGATGTAGTGCCTTCATCTGTGCATGCTAAGGTACGGGGTCTGCTGCAAACACTCAGAGATCTTTTGACATATAATCACTTTACTTCTGTAGAAGGGGAGGGGGGTTAGCTTACCCGGTCTTACATAATGACAGCTCCCTTTATGATTTATGGATTACTTACTATGATGACCGTATTTGTGTTAGGCATCTTCTTGCTTATTGTGGCACTTATACTGCATACTAGAGCATGATAGTTAAAATAAACATTTTCAACTTTTCTCGTGTCTCAGTCAGAACTTATTGTGGACAAGTACGAGTGTGAGATCGAAAGGGTGTGTTCTGTTACCGCGATTCCTGTGAGGGTCGGGAGAGTTGTGTTCTGGGGTGTCAAATCGCTTGTTCCTCTGTGAGTGAGTAGGAGGGCAAGTGAAAACACTATAGATAGTCGGACCCAGGCTCATGGGTGCTAAGATGTTAGGATAATTCAGTCCCTGCCTACTAAGGTTCTATGGTCCCAAGGATATTTCTGGGGATTTCGCAGAATCCCTGTAACAGTACAATCCTGTGTTCACTCTGATGTCCATCATCCTGTGGCCACCTGCTGCACATCACCCTTTACCCCGCTAATGATCATCGCCCTGTGGTCCTTATGCACATGGTCATGTTCTCCACTGAGAATCTTCACCCTGAGGGCCTCATTTATAAAAACGGTTGCATCGCTGCGACAAAACAGCGATGCAACAGTTTTCATTGCGCCCTCCTTGCGACACGATGGATGCACCGTATTTAATGTACGGCGCTCCATGTTGCAAGGAAAGACAGATACGTCAGGAATCCTGACGAATCTGCCGGCGCAAAGGTCACGCATTGCGGGAGTTGTGTCGCAAGCATGACGCAACTCCAGCAATGCATGGGGTAGGCCTATTCCCATTGCACTGCGTCACCTTTGCGCCTGCAATGAGGCAGGCGTAAGGTTTTGACGCACTTGAGTCATAGAAGTGTCGCAGTGAAATCTCATAGATTTCACTGCGCCACTCCCACAACCCTTTTTTACGTGGGAACGCCCACCCTGCATACATTATACCTGACGCAAGTATAATGTGGCGCATGGTTTTACAAGGTGACGCATCTGCCTAGATGTGTCACCTTGTAAATATGTCGCCACATGGCACATTGTTTACGCAGCCTCTGCGTCACGAAAAGTGACGCAACGGTGGAGCAAAAGTGTCGCAAGGCCTTCATAAATAAGGCCCTGGGTTTCTTGCTGCACAGATTTATTCATCACTGTTGGCAATGCCGGCCCTTGCTCCAATACCACCCTAGGAAAGAGAAATGTGCCGTGCTCGCTGCTACTGGTGAAATAAAGAAATGAGGCAGCAGCCCCTGTTCACAGGTCAGTCCTTGGCTGGCTACATCAAGGCAGTGACTTTACGCTGAACCCACATCTACGCACCTTCCCCAGTTCACCTGCATCACCCACAACTTAGCTCCCTCCGACTGCTTCTAATTTGTTTTTTGGGCAGGGGAGGGGTGTAGATGTGTGGGGCAGTGGGTGAGAGGTAGATGGGAGGGCAAGGTAGGGTACTGATAGAGTGCTAAAAACAGCGACTGCAGGTTGTTAAAAATGATTAAAAGCACCTCAAACGGAATCAATGGAGCCAAGGGAGGGGGCGTCGCTATTTGCAGGACCTTTATGCAGGCAGTTCTTTTCGCCCCTCTGACTGGCGCCCTGGACCTGGGCCCAGCTCGCCCATCGCAAAAGCCGCCCCTGGCTGTCGGCCAGAGTGCATTGATCCATGTACATTTGGAGGTCTCTGTGCAGAACCCGTTACCGGTTGTATTTCTTCTGGACTCAAAAACTACTATTTTAGATACAGATTTTTATACGTGCCCTGTATATGGCTGTGTGTACGCTGTGTGTCTCTGTCTGCATGCAGCATACAAATGTGCCGGATCTGGTAGCCCAGTTGGGCTGATGCCCTTTGCGTGACCTCATTGTCACCGATTCAAATCAGGGCGGATCCACGCAGCCTTTCATGGCTCTCAGGTGAAAAAAGAGCCTTAGTGCAAGGAAGGAAATAGGCCCCCTTGTTGATGTTTGAAATTTAAAATACAGCAATAATCAGGGTTCAGTGGGCACGTAAGGTCTCTGGGCACCGGTGCCACTGCACCTGCTGCACCAACGGAAGCTACGCCCCTGTCGTTGAGCTGGGTAACATCTGTTACTCAGTGCCACGAAGCGCTTTAGAAATACACTTTATATAATGTTAAAAGTCAAAAACAACAGCGTTGTCAGTTCTTGTTCTGTTTCAAGCACCCCATAGAATCTGGAGGAACCCCCTCCGCATTTTCCTACTGATAACAAACGCCTTTGCTCCCAGAAATAAACTTTCTGTGCGGACGTTTGAGCGGGAGATGAGACCTCGGAAGAGCCCAGCCCTGCGCCGGACTGCAGGTCACCTCAGAGAGCGGAAACAAAGCCCGTCCTCTGCCCATCACTGACCCGAGCGAATCCGGGGAGCGAAGGTGAGAACAAAGAGGAAGAAAAACAAGAATTATAAAAACTGGTCAATGAGAAAATCCTTAAACTACTGCCGTATTTAAAAACCTGAGAAAACAAAAGAGAACAGTAAAAGGTAAACTATAGCCACCGTTTTACCCTCGTCACAGACAACAATGATGCAAATAAATCGCATCAAAGTAACATTTCTAATTTTCTTAGCACATAATCTCCAGTCTCTGAAGAGACTGTCAAAAATTGCCATATCGACTATATTTCAAGTCTCCATGACGGGGTATTGGGTAAAGTTTTCAATAAGCAATAATCGCGCCTCGGTTAGACCTCATTGGCTACGATACTGCCACTGCGCAAAGCTAAATAACGTATTGTGAATTACACGCCCCCTCGCCCTAGTACCTCATGTTACAAAGAACATGAACCCTTTTCAAAAGGTTTTATCTCTTTGTGCATAACCACACCTCCACTGGCATCTGACAGGCAAAGTAATACATATGTTGGCGTTGTTTTACCAATTTCCATCAGCTCTCTGGCCCAAACCTTCGCTAGCCACATGCAGAGAATTCTGGGAAATCCTATGCTAATTAGCTGACCAGGTAAGCAGCACCCTCCCTAGTTATGGGTTTGATGCTCAGGCAGATAGCCCTTCCCACGAAGATGGGATCTAGGCTGCTAGCCACGGGTTGTGAAAAATATAAGAAGCACGAATTCATAATAGCATCCTTATAGGGCGCACTGTCTTCAAATGTTTACTAAAGGAGAAACGGCAATAATTTAAAGAAAAATAAATTATAGCTGCATTTTTCCATATAGCACTTACTGCAGGTCTGCCCTTTCATGGAACTACATAGATGCATTTGCTGCATTTCATTTATACCTTTAAGAGGGCCAATATACTGGTTTCCTGGTTTTCAAAACATCTTAGAGTGTGCTGGAGAACATCTGTAAAATGATGAAACTCTTCGTAGTATCCGTGAGCGTTATAAATAAAAATAACATAACATAACATGAACTCGAAATTTTGGACAGATGTAAACAGAAAGAAAAGGGGGGCAGTAAAAAGACACCCATGTTATCCCCTTATATATTAAGGGGGAGATTTTCAAACCTTTTGCGCTGATTTAGCGTCACAAAAAGGATGCTAACCAGCTCAAATGTTTTTTTCTGCTATTTTCTTTCCATCGCAAAACTTGTTTTGCGCTGGAAAGCACCATCTAAGTAGCGCGAAGCATGGCTTCGCGTTACTTTGCGCCGAGTGGGCGTTACATGGGTGGTACATGGGCGTTCCCATGCAACCACTTATGCCTTTTGATGCAAAACCATATTTACAAAGATTTGTAAACATGGTTTTGGTCCAAAAGTTAACGCCCCTTCAAAGGAGGCGCTAACAGGAGAAATGCTTTCATTTCTCTGTGCTTTTCCGACTTTCCATGCGTGCTGCACTGTGCAGCACGTATGCAAAGTGGGAAAAGCTTTGCATCATGCCTAGCATAGTATTTTGTACAGGAAGGATACCCTTCCTGTACAAAACCTATGCTACACTCATGCACACACCCTAGCACTGTGGCGCTAAGGTGTGTGCATGGCGCACAGCATTTGAAAATTAGCACCGGCTCTAGGGAAAGAGGAGGAGAGAGCCATATCTCTGAAGATATGGCGCTCTCCTGCTCCCTCCCCGTCACGCAATGCAGCGCAGCGCAGCCTCGCAGGGGGCTGCGCTACGTTGCCTGACTTTTTCGAAAATCTCCCCCATAGTATGTTAAAGGCCTATCTGTTTCTTCAGCAGTCGAATGAGATATAGGGCTATATTTATCAAGTAGTTGCATCACACCAGATTTACCATCACTGGTAGACCTGGGAATGCGTCTAATTGCTGTCCCTTCCCAGGTGAGGCGTAACAAGAAGAAATAGTTTTATTTCACCTCGTTTTTTCCTTATTCTATGTGTTCTGGATCCTGCAGCACACATAGAAAGAGGAAAATGCCTCAGGGGATTGCTTTTGTGCAGGAAGGCGTCCCTTCCCACCCGAAAACAATCCTGCTTACAATGCAGGCACCCTTGCGCCACGGTGCAAGAGTGCCTGCATTGGCACTAGTTGAAATTGAAGTTGAGTTTATTGTACAGTTAATTAAAACCTTTACAATCATACATTACATTTTTTTTAACATTATTAGTGACTTAAAATAGATCGCTGTTAAAACACAATAAAATTTCGATAAAATGTAACCCAAGAGTAGTTTTGAGCAGCAAAGAACGGAATATCGGGCAGGCTAGGAATATATATTGAAGTGCGGTATGCAATGAAGCAGTTGTTATTTCTACAGGATTCTTGTAAAAAAACATTAGTGTTCTACTTGTCTTGCGACAGATAGAGATACTGATTACAGCGTCTGCTTGCTCAGGTTTTACTATGTAGTAAAGCGGTATACGCATAGAGCCGTGGGGAGGTAGAGAGAGCAGAGAGCTGGGCAGCTGTGACTATAGACTTGCTATGGAGTAAAACAAGGGAGCAGTGCGTACCTTGAGAGGCAGCGTATGGTGCACAGCTGCGTTGGTCTGGTGCCTAGCAGCGAGTTTAAATAGAGGGGCAGAGCTGGAAAGGATGCGTCATGCAGATAAAGGTGCAAGGTGCTGAACAGCGAATGTTGCATCTACAAGATATTAGTGAGGGGCAACGGTATTCGGCCTAACTTGCTACAGGGTAAAGTGCTATGTGCTAAAAGTGCTGTTTTACGAGAATCTTACTGTAGGGTAGAAAACTGTGCCTTCGTTGGAGATTGTTAGATGCTGAGGGCAATGGTATATGTAGAGACTTGCAATAGAAGTATGCATTATGGGGCTTTGGGTGTTTAGAAAGCATTGTTTGGTCAGTGTGAAAAGGGGAGTTAACGAGGGCATTCCGCCTAGTGCAAGACCTTAAAAGTGCATTATGTGCCAATCTTTGACATTACTAAGGTTCCCATTTGCGGCAGCAGAACAGGCCTTTAAAGTGCTTGATGTACCAGTCTTAACATTACTGAAGTTCCCATTTACGGCAGCAGCACAGGCAGTGTCTTATGAGAATTGGAACAAGGTACCATAGCGAGTTCAGCTGTGGTGCTGTCTGCAGACTGGTTGGCCTGCTTTTTATCTTCGTTTCTACGGCGGATAAATATTTTACCAGACGACAGCTTAGTTGGGCATCCTCGCCAGAGAAGGATGCTAACACTGCTTGTCTGCAAGTTCGAACGGATTTCTTATTGAAGAGAGGTCTTAGCAAGATCCGTCGTTCCTGTGTTAGGGCCTTGCATATAGTCAATAGGTGGACTATATCTTCCTCCCCCTCCCCGCAGAGTCGGCAGATTGCTGGCTTCGGGGGACGTAGCCAGGGCGGCATGTGGTATGCAGATGGTAGTATGCCTAGGCGGTGTTTCAGGAATTTCTCTTTTGTTGCTCTGGAGAAGCTGGTGAGAAGATAGGCTTGTGGTGATGCCTTGCTGTATGTCTGCAAGGTAAACCAGCCGTGAGCGCGCTCTGTCAGGGAGGCTTTGTCCTGTATGAGTGATTCCTTTTTGATGACGTTATTTACTATTTTTTTAAAGCTGGCGATGGTCGCTGGTGCCTCCCAGAGTTCCTGCAGTCCCAGTTGGTTAAGTGAGCTGTCCAAATAACGTCGGGCCGGGCATGCCCCCTTAGTGTTAAGTTCTTTCCACAGATGCATTTTAGTGAGTCAGGCGGACCCCTTTTGATTTTAAACCAGCTTTTGATAAATACCCCTTTGCGGGCGAGCTCTTGCCTTTGTAGCCCAAACTCCAGCCTTAGTTGTGCGGGAGATGTATATCCTGGTAACCCAAAAATCATTCGAATTGCTCTTGTTATTGTACGATCCAGAGTTTCTGCATCTCTCCCTCTCATAGCTTCACTTCCGTAGCTGATTGATGGTATAAGTTTCGACTGGATCACTCTGATTAAGGGAAGACAATTTGGGCCAGAGATGTTATTCTTGAGGTTTCTTAGGACCACAGCGGTTGATAATCCCCTTTTTATATGGCCTCCAGTTGAGCTGTGTACTTCCCTTTGTCATCAATTATGATTCCCAGGTACTTGTATTTTTGTACAGCTTCCAGTTTGCGTGACGCCAAGTGCCAGTGAGGTTGTATCTTTTTTTTGCGCCAGTTCACACAGAGTTTTAGTTTTTTCTTTATTGATGCTGAGTTTGTTCTCCTTCGAATACCGAGATGTAGTATCAAGCAGACGCTGTAGACCCACTGGTGTTTGGCTCATGAGCACCAAGTCGTCCGTGTAAAATAGGTTGGACAGTTGAAGGCCGCCTATTTTGGGAGCGTGCAAGTTGTTACCATTGAGGGAAGTTGAAAGCTCTGCCATGAAAAGATTAAAAAGCAGCGGGGCGAACACGAAGCCTTGCTTTAATCCGGTGGTGGTAGGGATCTTTTTTGTTAGGTGGTCTCCTATGCCCAGTTTTACTTGCACCCAGGTGTTACTGTGCAAAAGGACTAGCTATTTTAGTAGTAGCGATGGAATATTCAGCTTTTTTAGTTTTTGCTACAATACGTTCCTATTTATATGATCGAACGCTGAGCTGTAGTCGATGAAACATAGATACAAGGGCTGTTTTTTGGCAAGAGCGGAGTCTATCATTAACGAGAGGGTCATAATGTTGGTGGTGGTCCCCATGTTCTTGCAGAAGCCTGTTTGGTTTATCGGGATTCCAGAGATTTCCGTCGCCCAAGATGTTAATTCTTGTAAGAGCAGTCCTGCGTAATATTTGGCTTCATTACAAGTAGAGCTACCAGCCGGTAGTTTTTTGGGTTGTCCCTATTGCCTTTTTTGTAAATGGGGGAGATGATCGAGCCCCTCCATGAGGATGGTATCGTCGATGTACGCAGGATTGATTCAAAGGCCGGTTTTAATACAGATGCCCAGTATTCCGGGTCTTGTTTGTATAGTATGGGCAGGATTCCGTTTGGTCCTGGAGCTCCCTCGCGCCTACCCATTGAAATTTTTTTGCAGATTTGTTTACTCGTGATTATAAGAGGCTGTTCTAGAGTTATGTTAGATAGCAATTGAGATGTTGCAACATTGCTTTCGGGCGAAGGAGTGTCAGTATGAGGTTGAGTTTCAGGATCTTTATTGAAGTGAGTTTGTAGAAAGGTTGTCCAAGCCTCTTCTGTTATGTGTGAGTTGATGCCTGGATTTGACGGATTGGCGAGAGTGTTGACCTTTAGCCAGAATTGCGCACTGTTATTGTTTATGATACCATGCAGAAGTTTAGCCCAAAATGCTTCCTCAGCGTCTTTTTTGAGGCACCAGATTAATTTCCTGCACTTGTCTTTCAGTTCCCTCAGTTCTTGTAAGGTCGTAGAATCGGAGACGCCTTTCTTCAATCTCCGGAGTGCGTGGTTTATCAGCGTTTTAAGCTTTTTCAGTTGCACATTGTTTCCAATATGGAGACAGAGGCGTTTGGGTCGAGCAAGTCCTGAATTCCTGTTTAGGTGGTTGCCCTTTTTTACACCATATTTGTTTCCTAGGTTACTTGTGAACATCTCCCAGCTTCTCAGGCCATCAGAGTTTGCAGATCAGGCTTCTTCCACGATTTGTTTTGCAAGGATGAGGAAGCCTTCCGGGTCGTCCATTTTGCATTTTATTCTCTTTTCGTTAGATGTAAATTCTGAGTCATGGATGTTTGCTGGCAGTGTTTGTGGTATGATGATTGAACCTATTGTAATTTCCTGTGGTAAATGATCGCTGTATTCGGAGGTTCCGATGTGATAGTCCGTCACTTTTGGGAACATGCAGCGAGAAACAAATGTGTAGTCTATTGTGGTACTTGCTACTGTGTTGTGGAATGTTGCAGTCTGTGGGCGGTCTCCTGGGAATCTTCCATTTAATGCTCGAAAGCCCAGCTGCTCCAGGATTGCTAAAAGCCTCTGTGCAGTTTACAGCGTAAGTAGTTCTAGGGCCCACACCCACAGGAGCACCGTAGTGCTGAAGTTACCTCACCCAGGGGAGCCGGGTGCATAGGTGTTCTTTGGTGTCGGGTCGCAGCGTCGTTTTCAATGGGAGCCAGTGAAGACTTGCTGCTTGCGGCGACAGGAGAAGTGTCCGGAGGAATCCAAGCCTGGATTCAGAAGATGGAAGACCTGAAAGCAGAGGGGACAGTGTTCAAAGTCACTTGGCAGTGACTCGGGGCAAGGAAGATGGATGCCCACCGTCGTCGCAAGATTCAGGTCGTTCGCGGGTGCCTTGACTCTTCAGCCACGAGGTCCAGGAGGCGTCGACGACAACCAGGAACTGGATTCGGTGTGTCCCACGATGTCTGCAGCTTACTGCGGTGTCGGCGACTCGATTGGAGCCAACAAGCCTTGGTAACAGCAAGTCTCGGGGAAAGTGTGAAGCGGCAATGGCACAGACCAGCAAGGTCTGGGGGACTCACCCAGTGAGGGTAAGTCAGGGCAGGTCTGTAGCAACCAGGGGAGCCCTTTGGTGTCTGTAGAAAGTCTTCTGGGGACCCACAAGCCGGCTGGCAAGGGATCGCGAAGACGCCTCGGGAGGATTCGCTCACAGGGGCCCACGGTCACTCAGGACGTGGTAGGCCTCTGATCTTTGGAGGGTTCCTGCTGGAGGCTAGGACCACACGTGGTCCAAAGCACAAGTTCGTGGAACGTTGTGAAGGGGTTGCACTTGACAATAGTGCACGGTACCCAGGGGTCGCGGTTCCTCATTACTCTTGGGGTCCACTGGCCTCAGCTTCACTGGGGACTCACGATGGCCTTTGAGAAGTCAGGAAATCCACTTCTTGGGCTGCAGGGACTTCGGACTCCGGCGGGAGCGGCGTAGTTTGCGACCGTCATTTGTAGTTTTTGGTGCCTGCCAAGCAGGGGAGTCACTCCTTGACTCCAAGGGAGATTCTTCAGTCTTCCAAAGGTAGTGGAACGTCGAAGGTCCGGGATTCTTCTTCAGAGCGTCGTCCAGGGAAATCTAGGTTGCAATGCACAGGTTCCCCCTCTTATACTAAAAGAAAGGGAGGGACTAGCTCTAGGACCCTACCTATGGGAGGGTCAGGGGAGTGGGTGGCTACACCCACTTCCCTTTGTCCAGTTTTGTGCCAGAGCAGGGGCAGGTAGCCCCTGAGCCGGTTTGAACTGGGGTATGCACAGAGGAGCCTTCTGCTCCCCCAGTGCAGGACTTCAAAGCACTCTAAGAGTGCACCCACCCAGCCCCAATACACTAAACCCTGTCTGGAAGGTGGTCACACCCCCTTGGGACAGGATATCTATTGTTGGGCTTCCTCCACTGCGAGTGTTGGTCATCAGCAGGAGGGCAGCCCAGTGTCTGTGACTGGTGGCATCCATTTTGTGATGCCAGGGCTCTGCAGGATTCTACCGCGTTTCCACAGTAGGTACATGTCTATCCCTCTAGAAGGGTGGAATGCGACCCCCGCCGCCAGGACTGGCAGGGGGTAGTATTCCAAGATGTTTGACACCAAACACGACATGTTTCGATGCAGCCATTCCAAAGTTAGCATTTTACCGCGAGGATATAATGCACTTAAAAGTATATGGTTTAACCGCATCCACAAACAGCACCAGAGAATGAACTCTGAGAGCTGCAGAGGGGCCCTGCTCAGGCAGAGGCACCCCCTCACATAGAAGCCAAGCACCCTGCCCTCAGGATTGATAGGGCCTGCCTTAGGGGTGACTGATAGGTTTATATGTGTGTGTAGGAGAGATATAGGGAACCTATATCTCAGTGAGGGGTGCTAGCACTTCCTCACCCAGGCTGCAGTAGCAGGCCTGTGGTGTCAGATTTAGTCTGCTTCCCAGGGGTGGCATAATACATGCTGCAGACCCTGGTAGGCCTGAGCAGTACCTATGCCCTTAGTACCTAAGGTACCATATACTAGGGACTCATAAGGAACCACAGTATCCAATCACTAGTGCACCTAGAGTGCACTCCAAGTCGTTTAGAGAGAACAGAGAGGCTGGGGCCCTGATTAGCAGGGACCCAGCCAGACTATAGCCAGAAACCAGTGTAAACATCAGGAAAAAAGTGGGGGCAACATAAGAGGCAGATCCTACTCTCCTACAGTGTGTCTCCCGCCTGCATTGTTATCTTGTGTTGCTGCGATCCATGAAAAAGGGTCCTCCTCTGTGTTGGTTTCCTCAGATGTTCTCCTGAACATGTTTGCATTGAAGTCCCCAGTGATGATCAGGCTGTTGGTCTGCTCTTCCGTTAGAATTTCCTCTAACTTCTCCTTCAACTGCAGGATGCCTTTAGTTCTATCGCGAGGGTGTAGGTAGAGATTTATGAGAATTACCAGCTCATTTTTTACCTCCCCCTGCAAGGTTAGTCTAAGCGCTTGCATAGCGTTTGGGGGTGCTAAGCTGTGCGTCATTGACTCCATAGCGTAGATGCTCTTTATGGAGCTGTATATAACAAGATCTCCCTTGCTGTGACCAAACTTGGCGCTCTTTGTGGCAGGTAGGGAGAGCAGATTGAATCCATCCAGAGCTGGCGGCAATTCACACCAAGTTTCCTGGAGTGAGATTATGACGAAGCACTAGGCAGCACATTGTATGCCAGCGCTGGGAAAAGAGAGGAATGCGCCGTATGATGTTAAATACGGAGCATTCCTGCCTTTTCCTTGTCACGCAGCGTAGCAAGGTGGCTTGCTGCACTGCGCTGCATGACTTTTTAATAAATATGCCCCATACTTGCTAAGTAGGGCTAAGTTCGGCTAGAGTCCACCCGATAATTCCCAACTCGTACACCAGATAGCACAAAAAAGGTAACATTTAGAAAGGGTGCCCGGACCACCTCTCGTGTCTGATAACCTGAATACTTGTAAACAGGGAAAAAGGAAATCACACACGAAATTGTCGAGAGTCAGAACCAATCATAAAAGTAATCAGGTCTGGGGGCGTGGCCTGAGGCGTCAATATGGCGGTTGTACTCTAAGAGTGCTCCGAACCCCTCCGTCATCCGCCTTCCATCCGCTCGTTACCAGCTGCCATCGGACCCTTCCAACTGTCAGCAGAGGTCCCCTGTCCCCTCAGCTGTGCTCTGATCCCGTTTTTTGACGTACTGGAGCCTCCGCTGCCTTGGTCTGGCCCCCTTCCTTCCAAGGCCTTGCTTCGACAAAATGGCGGCCTCCTCTGCGACTCGTCTCTGAGCCGGACGGTCTGGGCCCTGGCGATCCGGCCCTGGGCCCCCCTTGCCGCTCCGGGGTAACGGTCGTGCTCACCTGTTTCCTGCACTGCCCAGGACCTGGCCGCGACTTGGGACCGCGTGTGGCGGTGGTGCACGAGGCTGCGGTGAGGGACCCACCTTCCGTGTGGGGGGGGGGCCAGAGGAGGACCGGGAGCAAGCACGGCCCGGCCGCGCTGGAGACTTCACCCGGCTGCCTGCTTCTGCCTGCTGTCTCCCGGGGTTGGCCCGGATCATCCTTGGCGGTGCACTCGCAGTGACCGGGGGTGCTGCCGAGCTCGGCTGCTATTGTCGGGCAGCGGCGTGACGGACCTGGGCCTTCTTCCTCCCCTTGCGGACCTGGTCTCGTCCGCCCCGGAGCATTGGAGGTAGGGGCTCGTCCTGGCCTGCCGGGGACTGCGCTCCGGCATCCTGCACTCCGGCCCACCGGGGCCCGCCGAGGACCATCAGGGGACCATCAGAGGCTCCGCGCCCCGGGGGCCCCTGTCGCCGCCCGCTGCTGTGCGGCCTCCTGCCCCGGCCTGGTCTGGACCCTTCTGATCGTCCTGGGCCGCGACTGCGCTGCGGCCTCGTCTCTGCCCCCGGGGGTTGCCGGCCCTTGGCGGCAGCGGGGGCCCCCTTCTGCCCTCCGCTGGCGGACCATCGGTGAGTGGGGTGCGAGCCGGAGGCCGGCTGGTGGACTGAGGGGTGGTGCGGGGGGTGGTGTGGATGCTGCGGCCCCCCCTCCCTCATTGACTTGCCCCACATTTTCACAACTGCCTGCGATCGCTGGAGGGACTCGGCCCGAGGCCCCCCGTGGACTTTGCTCATGGGTCGCTGGCCCCGGCTACCATTGTCGGGTAGCGGCATGAGGGGTATCGGTCTTGCACTGCCTCTGGGGGGGCTCTCGTGGGATTGTCGGCCCGTGTGTGAGGGGAGGGTCTGTCTAGCCATCCCTGCCTGGAATCGGCTCCCCGCTGGCGGTATACCCCCGTGGGGTCGAACCCTTCCTCTCCTCCCCACGGCCCCTTCCACTGGTTGGAGATACCTTAACTGTTGCAGGCCCGCTCCCGGCTGTCGCTGTCAGGTGGTACGGAGCGCGCTGTTGGCCCCCTTTGCCGCTGCCCAATCGCCTGGACCTGTCTGCACCCCAGTGGAGCCTACTCCTGCATTGGCCTGACTATCACCCGCCATGGTGCGGATTAGCGGTCCATCTTCCTGAGCCTCTTCATCACCAGCTCACTGACGCTCCCCCTGAGACGGGGAGGGGGCACCGCCCTTCACTGACTGTGGCATAGGACCGGGCCGGGGGAGGGGACCCCGGATGTATGCTGGTTTACCCCGGAAGTCCGCGGAGACCTGAGGGGGCCGGCCTGAAAGCCCGGGCCCGAGTATCGACGGTCTGGGTGTCGCCCCCCCCTCTCTGGGATCACTGATCGCCTCCCCCATCCGTGCAGCGGCTGGACCTCGCCCCGGTGGCAATGGGCAGAAATCGCACCCTGCAGACCCCTGCCCCCCAAACCCAAACAAAAATGGACCAATACACCACGAACGACCTGGATCCTGGAGGGGGGGCTCCCAACACTCCTGCCCCCGCTGGGGGTGACCTCTCCACTATCCTCCAAGCAATTGGCGCATCGCAGGCCTCGGTTGAAAACAAGATTGGCGAGGTGAGGGTGGACATGGCCCTTATTCGTCAGGACCTGCGTAATGCCACGGCCCGAATTTCAGAAGCAGAATCACGTATCTCCACGGCTGAGGATGATATAGGCCAACTCAAGACCCAAGTGGCCCGTCTCCAGACTCAGACCTCGGAACTCCACCGTCGGGCCGAGGACGCCGAAAACAGGACGAGGAGGAACAACCTGCGCCTCATAGGGTTTCCCGAAGGGGCTGAACAGGGCCGTGCGGACATGTTTGTAGAGACTTGGGTGCGATCCTGGATGCCCAAAGAGTCCCTCTCCCCCTGGTTCACAATCGAACGTGCCCATCGCTCCCTGGCTCCCCGACCTCCGCCGGGGGCTCCTGCCCGGCCCATTATCCTGAGAGTCCTCAATTTCCGGGACAGGGACGCCATCCTTAGGGCGGCACGGACGCAGGGTCCACTGACTTTCCAAAACAGCAAGATCATGGTCTTCCCAGACTACACCAGGGAGGTACAGGCCCAACGTCGAACTTACGATGATGTTAAGCAGAAGCTACGTAACCTGGGTCTTCGCTATGGTCTCCTTTTTCTGGCCCGGCTTAGAGTTGTTTTTCAAGACAAGGCTCTCTTCTTTGATAACCCCCAAGCAGCCTGGGCCTGGCTCACAGAGGAGCGCCCTCTCCAGACCCGACTGGTCTCCTCCCCTGCCCGAAGGGAGCCTACGCAACCTCACCCAACCCTACCCAAGCCCCAGAGGCGCCGTACTAGGTCCCGCAAGAAGGGTGACCGTCGCGGTGAAGCTGCCCGATCGCCGGGTGCAGTATCCCGTCTGCCCCTTCCCCATGCATTACCTCGGGGATCTGCAACTCCCAGCTCGACTGGTTCCCTGATTGATCTGAGCCACATCTCAGACCCCTCCGAGACATTGCGCCCTGCCATATCTGACTCTGACTTGTCGAGGAGCCCCGCACTTCGAGGAACCGGGGAGGATGAGGGAGTCTGAACTCAGGGGCCCAACGGCGTGGGATCCATACATCATGTCCTAAATTGCTCCTACACTGAGGTCACTATCATATCCGTGCATATGGAGAGGTCCATCTCCGCTACAACCACGCTCTGCTAACTGTTTTAGCTTAACACCTAGACTTGCTTGTAGTCCTCTGTTACTTAATTGTTTTCACTGTTTTATAGCTGCTAACGATTATCACATCCGCCTACATGGAGGGGACCATCTCTGCCACGCTCATGTTCTGCTAACCGTTTTAGCTTAGCACTCAGACTCATTTGTGTTGTTGGTTTTGTTGTTTTCCTTTTCAGGGCGACAGATGCTTCAATTTCAGAAGTGTAGGGTGGGGGGCGTTGGGGGGCAAGGAAGGGTGGGCAGACCGTTGTCTCCCGACTGTTTATTGTTTTTGGCCGCCTACAGGCCGCTGTTCTTTGTTTTTCTCGGCAGCTTTCTGTGTACACACATCACCGATGACGACATGAGATTTATCAGACCACACGAACTTCACCCCCGTGCCCCGGCTATGGGATGGTACCTCCCCTGGAACCCGGGTCTACCTGCACTGTCTCCCACACACACTACCGGCTCTGATGATAAACCCCTCCACATTTTGTCCCCATACTTTTTATGGACTTTAACCATCGCTTCAATGTTGTCGGTATAGTCCGAGTAAAGTAGCAAACATTAAATATAAACCCCTCCACATTTTGTCGTGGAACGTCAATGGCCTATTAGACCGCATAAAACGAACTGCAGTTCTTCGCAGCGCCCAGCGCCACGCGCCTGATATCCTCTTTCTACAGGAAACACACCTTCTGGGAACTCATTGCACCTTCCTCACCCGTTATGGGTTCAACAGGGTCTGGCATTCTGTTTTCACACGGGGCTACCGGGGGGTGGCCATATTGATTCGTAGGGGTCTCCCCTTTACTTTGACACAGGTTGAGACTGACACACAGGGCCGCTATGTAGCCCTGACTGGCAAGATCGAGGGGAATCTTCTTAATCTCTGTGTGTATATATTCCCCCTGCCACAATGCCCTCTGCCCTTCAGCGCCTCACGCTCGTAGTCTCCACCTTTCCTCAGGGTCTGACGGTCATCGGAGGCGACTTCAGCGCTGTCATGCAACCTCCTCGCGACACGACAGGTGCCCCCTCTGCGTCCCGTCTTGCCTCTGCTAAGCGCCTTTCTGGTTGGTCCTCCGCCCTGGGTCTCTGCGACGCTTGGAGGGTGTGGAATCCCCGCCGGGAACAGTATACGCACACTTCGACGGCCCACCATACTCACTCTCGTATTGACCTGCTCCTGTTGCCGGCCCCCGACTGTCAGTTGGTGTCCGGGGCTACTATCCTGCCCCGAGGCATCTCGGACCACTCCCCTGTCTCCCTCCGTCTCGGAAATCCCCCTGATGGCGTTCGTACGACTTGGCAGATGAACGCTTGGTTTCTGCAAGATGCGGAATTCGTCGAGTACCTCGGGCGGGAACTGAGACAATATTTTTTGATCAATACGGGATCGGTCCCCTCGCCGGGTACATTGTGGGAGGCCAGCAAGGCCACTATACGGGGTGTGGCTAGAGGCTTGGTCCACGCGAAGCGCACGGCTCAGGCCGCCCGCCTTGTACAGCTGGAAGCCCGCGCAGCGCAGTTGGAAATAGCCCAGACTTCTACTGAAAGTGCTGACTCCGCCCGACAGCTCACACTGCTCCGTGAGGAGATCTGTCAGATCTCTCTAGAATCCGCTAAAACGCTCTGGCGCTCCTCAGTGGCGCGCGTATACGGCTGGGGTGATAAAAATGGCAAATTACTCCATAACCTAGTCTCATACCCCAAAGCCAACCGCATCATTCCTGAGGTCTGTGATGCGGCCGGCACCCACCATTTCACCTCTCGGGCTATCGCCCAAGCCTTTGCGGGCTACTATGGTAACCTTTATGCGGTCCGACCTCCCGAAGCCTCCTTGGCTGCATTGTTATCGGAGACAAGGACCCAACTGCCCCGCCTTCCCCGGGCGGTCTCGGAGACTCTGGATCTTCCCCTTACCCCGGAGGAGATACACAGGGCCATCTCACTCCTGCACTCCGGTAAGACGCCAGGGCCAGATGGTTATCCTCAGGGATACTACGCGACCTACCGCGACTTGTTGGTCCCGCATTTAGTGGAATTGTTTCACCATGTGGTGGACACGGAGTCCTTTCCCCCGGAGACGGACTTGGCCACTATTGTGGTCCTTCCAAAGACACAGCCGCCTTCCCTTGCCTGTGCGGACTATCGCCCCATTTCCCTGATCAACACCGAGGTGAAAATCTTTGCCACTGCCTTGGCCCAACGTCTCCGCCCCCTCTTGCATGACTTGGTCCACCCAGACCAATGTGGTTTCATGCCTGCCCGGGGTACCCGGCATTGCATACGCCGTCTCCACCTCGCCCTCGCACACCGCCATCATCTCACTCCGTATTTGGCCCTGCTTTTCATTGAATTTGAAAAAGCATTTGACACGGTTGATTGGAGCTATCTGGAGGACGTGCTAGAGGTGTTGGGTTTCGGCCTTCCGTTTCGGCGCCTCATCCGTGTTTTATACTCCAGTCCTAAAGCGAGGGTCCTAATTAATGGTGTGCTCTCGGAGACATTCCCCATTCAGAGGGGCACTCGCCAAGGCTGTCCGCTCTCGCCACTTTTATTTGCGCTAGCGATGGAGCCCCTGGCCTCTCTCATAGGTCAAGATCCCTGCATTCGAGGTTGGGCTTGGGACCCTTATCAGGTCGACAAGGTCGCCCTTTACGCTGACGACTTCCTCCTCTTCCTGTCGGACCCCGAGAACTCCGGCCCACGGTGCTTAGATGCCCTCTCCGCCTTTGAACGGGTCTCTGGCCTTCGGCTCAACCCGGCGAAGTCCACTCTGGTTCCCCTCCACCCGTCCTGTGCCTGCTTCGATTGGCAAACGATCATTCCCCTGCGTAGGCAGTCCTTCAAGTACCTGGGGGTTTGGGTCGCCCTGCTTCCAGAACTCGAATGGGCCCTGAATATTACGCCCCTGGTTACCAGGGCCAAGGCGGACCACAGGAGATGGCAATCCCTTCCTCTTAACCCCCTTGGCAAAAGCGCCCTTTTCAAAATGATGGTTCTCCACCGTTTTTTATATATTCTACAAAATATTACCTTTCACCTCCCGGGGAGCTGGTTTCGTGAGATTGATGGTATCCTCACCCGGTTTTTATGGGGGTGGGAGACCGCGAATGTCCCTGGCACACTGCTGCATACTTCCTTATGACGGGGGCATGGGTGTAACCAACCTTCACCTTTACTATCTGGCCACGAGACTCATCGTGGTTCATGACTGGTTCGCGGGCGGCTGGTCCGATCCGGCGTACCAGGTAGAACTCCGAACGATGGATTTCCCGCAGCTCCACGCCTACTTGTATGGGGCCCCCATACCGCAAGTCCTCCCCCCCATCACTAAGACGGTCCTCTTGGCTTGGCGCACTGCTCTGCGCCACACGAAATGGGACCGGAAACTTACCAGACAGACGCACCTGTGGTATGGCACTTGGCTGCGAGAGGCCTCATCTCTCCGGGACTTCCGTCGATGGGACCACATTGGGATCTCGCTTCTTGGGGACGTCTGGGTTGGGGACCATATCAGAACCTTTGCAGACTTGCAGCAGCGCTATTCCCTCCACTCCTCCCAATTTTATAAATATCTACAGCTTAGGCATGCCCTCAGGGTGCACATTCCGTCCCCCACTTCCCTCCCTGAATTTAGTCCCCTCGAGGCCCAAGTGATGATGGGGAACCTAGGTAGAGGGGGGGTGTCACGGATTTATCGCTCCCTCGTGAACAATGGCCCTGCAACCCTTGATTTGCTGCGTGCCCGCTGGGAGGGTTGGTTGGGCCCCCTAGAGGACGCGGACTGGAGGGATGCTCTTATGGCCCCTAAGACCCTGACGACCTCCTCCAAGTTGCGTCTAGTCCAACTCTACTACCTATACATGGCATACCTCACCCCTGTGTGTCTATACAGAGCCCGTCTGCAGCCCTCCCCGACCTGCACGCGATGCAATCACGCCCCAGCTGACTTTTATCACATGATTTGGCAATGCCCTGTCCTTGCACCATTCTGGGTGGGTGTGGAACTGGAACTCACACAGCCCCTGGGTGGACGGTTCCCCATGACCCATTACGTCTGATTCTAGGTGTGTTTGATGGCCTGGATGGCTCTCAGGCCGACAAGCGCTTCCTCGGGACAGCAGTGGCGGTGGCGAAGCGAGATATAGCTGCACTCTGGTCCCAGGCCAAGTCCCCTACTATGCGGAAGTGGAGACGGGGTAGACTGGTGCGGAACTCAAGAGGAACCCCTCTTTGAAGCCCGGGGCTGCCCTGAACTATTTGGCAAGATTTGGGGTAAATGGTTCAACTTATTGTCCTGAGGGGTGTGTGTGTGTTTTTATGATTCGTGATAACCTCATGCAAGATTTTACCTTAAAGAATGATTCGCAAGTCTCTGTCATCTCCCCTACGGTTGTATATTATCCAGATATTGTGCTTGATTTTGCTGCCGACGTAAATTTGTGGTTCTCTAAAATCAATAAACTTCATTATCAAAAAAAAAGTAATCAGGTCAAGTACGTCAGAAGGCACACCAGCACCCAACCGATAGCCCCCTTTTTTTTCTAAAGCAGATTCCACGTTTTGGAGGAAACCGTTTGTATTTAATGTTTGCTACTTTACTCTGACTATACCGACAACATTGAAGCGATGGTTAAAGTCCATAAAAAGTATGGGGTCTGTGATCCTGTGTGCGGTGGGGGCGTGGTCCCACTGCGAGGAGCATCCCGGGTGGATGTAGTAGCGTTGTATCATCTTCAAGAGAGCATTACTTGAGATTGCTTTGACTCCTTGGAAAACCTTTTCCCACTCCTCGTCTTTAAGTGGTTCCTCCATATTCATCTGTCACTTCTCCTTCACTTTAAATCTCAACTTTGGCTTATCTTTTTTAGAGCCCAACATATGGCTAGCTACTAATTTTCTGCATCATGAATGTGAATTTAGGGTTTGGGTAGCGTTGATAGCTCAATCTGGCCTTCCATTCCTACTTTGAAAACAGATTTCAATCAGCTGAGCAGACTCAAAGCGTTATTGTTTCAACAAGAAGTGGCTCTCACTTCAGCTTGCGAAACCTTTGAATTGCAAGTGGCGAGAACTCCCAGTGAAATACAGTCATTGGTAAACACAAATCTCCCCATACATTTTGGTCAACTGACACCTCAAATATTTAATGCGTCTGATATCATGGGCCTGGCCCACTTTTTTAAACTTGTGGGCTCCGGCCTCGTGACCTCATTTCAGTTTATCTTTGGAGTAATACCAGCTTTTATACATTCTATTTTTTCCAGCGTGTTCGGTGGCTTCCCGCTACTGCTCGTCTTGCTTTTGAGCGTTATAGTGCTGTTTCTGCTATTTTGCAATGGATGTTCCTATTGTGGTCCTTTCTGGGCAAAGATCACTGCAGCTGTGCCGTGAACTCATGCTACGGCTCTTTGAGGTAACGGCTCTGGACACTCTGGATGCCGAGTTTTGTTTAACTTTCCGCCACGCTTACTTCACCTGTGTGCAACCTGTGTTTCATTGCATCCAGTGCACCTTTTGAAAGGGCTCTGGACGTCTGCCTGGCTAAGCCAACACACGCTGCCATGAATTTCGAACTATCGATGAGTCCCTTAATGGCCCATTACCAGGACTGTTTCATGGGTATGCGACTCGTTCATAACCTGGCATTATGGCCATTGGTCGGACGAATTCCACGCATACGAAGGACCAGATCTGGCGGTCGCTCCTTCAGGTGACTGGCCCCCGCCTTATGGAACTCTCTTCCTCTACACATCCGCAGCAACTCTGACCACCAGGTCTTCAGACGGCTTGTGAAGACCTGGCTTTTCTCTCAACTTTAACTCCTCGCCTGCTCCCCACTTCGTCCTGCTTTAGCGCTGGGATGCCTCATTGCCGAGGCAGCCATGCGCTCTACAAGTATTTTAATCTAATCTAATCTAATCATTGGGCCCTGTGCAACGGCAAAGCATCTTCTGGATCTCAGTTTCATCGAAATCAACGCAGGTTGCCCAAGGATGCGTTTGTTGGCAGCCAGTACTGAGGAGCATGTTTGTTCCTTTGCCTTGCTCAACTAGATGGCTAATATCTGTACCTCGGAAGGTTCGGATCTTGTATTGGAATCGCTAATTAATCAGTTGGCATCCCACATTTTGGGTCCTCACAGAACGTTT
Organism: Calotriton arnoldi; assembly: GCA_963921515.1. NCBI lineage: Eukaryota > Metazoa > Chordata > Amphibia > Caudata > Salamandridae > Calotriton > Calotriton arnoldi. The sequence goes on from CAWUFW010001064.1 coordinate 190,193, forward strand.
TTATTGACTGCTATAATTTGATAATAATTTTGTTTACTCATTCCTCAGCTACACAGGTTTTCTTGACCATGGCCTTGCCATATGACCTAAAGACTGAACTGCTATTCAAACGCTTTGGTTCTTCTTAATACCTCAATTCTGTTGTCATCTTGGTGCTACCATCCTGACAAAGGGGAGAGTGTCATATGTTTCGTGCAGGCCCATTGTCGTTTTCCCTTATGTTAGCCTGAGCACGTAGTAGGCTGCTCTCTGCTTTGCACACGTTGCTATATCATAATGTATCTTGATTCGTGCCACTCTGTACTTTCACACAGAACCTGCTGTTGTTTTTGCATTCTGTTCTTTCCTTAGATTTAGTCTGAACACTGTAGACAAGGTCAAACAATAATGCCCCTTGTTATTCTGTTCTGGTCAGGCTCTAGCACCTAGACAAAACACACAAATGCAGCTGTTAATTGGGAACACGTACTCTTTGTCATATAGGTATCGAAAGACATGAATGGACACAGACGAGATCACAACTGCACGTGAGATGTAAAGCCTTCATCTGTGCATGCTAAGGTACGGGGTCTGCTGCAAACACTCAGAGATCTTTTGATATATAATCACTTTACTTCTGTAGAAAGGGTGGGGGGTTAGCTTACCCTGTCTTACATAATGACAGCTCCTTTTATGATTTATGGATTACTTACTATGATGACCGTATTTGTGTAAGGCATCTTCTTACTTATTGTGGCACGTATACTGAATACCAGAGCATGAAAGTTAAACATTTTCAAGTTTTCTCATGTCTCAGTCAGATCTTATTGTGGAAAAGTACGAGTGTGAGAGCGAAAGGGTGTGTTCTGTTTCCGCGATTCCTGAGAGGGTTGGGAGTGTTGTGTTCTGGGTTGTCAAATCGCTTGTTCGTCTGTGAGTGAGTAGGAGGGCAAGTGAAAACTCCATAGATAGTCGTTCCCAGGCTCATGGGTGCTAAGGTGGTAGGATAATTCAGTCCCTACCTACTAAGGTTCTATGGTCCCAAGCATAGTTCTGTGATTTCGCAGAATCCCTGTAACAGTACAATCCTGTGTTCACTCTGATGTCCAGCCTCCAGTGGTCACCACCTGTACATCACCCTGTAGCACGTACTGTACAATCCTATGTTCACTCTGATGTCCATCATCCTGTAGCCACCTGCTGCACATCACCCTGTACCCCGCTAATGATCATCGCCCTGTGGTCCCCGATGAACATCATCCTGTTCTCCACCGAGAATCTTCACCCTGAGGGCCTCATTTATGAAAACTGTTGCATCGCTGTGACAAAACAGCGATGCAACAGTTTTCACTGTGCCCTCCTTGCGACACGATGGATGCGCCGTATTTAATGTGCGGCATTCCTTGTTGCAAGGAAAGACAGATACGTCAGGAATCCTGACGTATCTGCCGGAGTAAAAGTCACGCATTGCGGGAGTTGTGTTGCAAGCATGACGCAACTCCAGCAATGCACTGCGTCACCTTTCCGTGTGCCATGAGGCAGGCATAAGGTTTTGATGCACTGGAGTCATAGAAGTGTCTCAGGCAAATCTCATAGATTTCACTGCGCCACTCCCACGACCCTTTTTTACGTGGGAACGCCCACCCTGCATACATTATACCTGACGCAAGTATAATGTGGCGCATGATTTTACAAGGTGACGCATCTGCCTAGATGTGTCACCTTGTAAATATGTCGCCACATGGCACATTGTTTACGCAGCCTCTGCGTCACGAAAAGTGACGCAACGGCGGCGCAAAAGTGTCGCAAGGCCTTCATAAATAAGGCCCTGGGTTTCTTGCTGCACAGATTTATTCATCACTGTTGGCAGTGCCGGCCCTTGCTTCAATAGCACCCTAGGAAAGAGAAATGTGCCGTGCTCGCTACTACTGGTGAAATAAAGAAATGAGACAGCAGCCCCTGTTCACAGGTCAGTCCTTGGCTGGCTACATCAAGGCAGTGACTTTCCTCTGAACCCACATCTACGCACCTTCCCCAGCTCACCTGCGTCACCCACAACTTAGCTCCCTACAACTGCTTCTAAGTTGTTTTTTGGGGAGGGAGGGGTGTAGATGTGTGGGGCAGCGGGTGAGAGGTAGATGGGAGGGCAAGGTAGGGGGCTGATGGAGTGCTAAAAACAGCAACTGCAGGACGTTAAAAATGATTAAAAGCACTTCAAACCGAATCACTGGAGCCAAGATAGGGAGCGTCGCTATTTGCAGGACCTTTATGCAGACAGTTCTTTTCGCCCCTCTGACTGGCGCCCTGGACCTGAGCCCAGCTCGCCCATCGCAAAAGCCGCCCCTGGCTGTCGACCAGAGTGCATTGATCCATGTACATTTGGAGGTCTCTGTGCAGAACCCTTTTACCGGTTGTATTTCTTCTGGACTCAAAAACTACCTTTAGATACAGATTTTTATACGTGCCCTGTATATGGCTGTGTGTACGTTGTGTGTCTCTGTCTGCAGGCAGCATGCAAATGTACTGGATCTGGTAGCCCAGTCGGGCTGATGCAACCACGCAAATGCTCTTTGCGTGACCTCATTGTCACTGATTCAAATCAGGGCGGATCCACGCAGCCTTTCATGGCTCTCAGGTGAAAAAAGAGCCTTAGTGCAAGGAAGGAAATAGGCCCCCTTGTTGATGTTTGAAATATAAAATACAGCAATAATCAGGGTTCAGTGGGCACGTAAGGTCTCTGGGCACCGGTGCCACTGCACCTGCTGCACCAACGGAAGCTACGCCCCTGTCGTTGAGCTGGGTAACATCTGTTACTCAGTGCCACGAAGCGCTTCAGAAATACACTTTATATAATGTTAAAAGTCAAAAACAACAGCGTTGTCAGATCTTGTTCTGTTTCAAGCACTCCATAGAATCTGGAGGAACCCCCTCCGCATTTTCCTATTGATGACAAACAAATTTGCTCCCAGAAATAAACTTTCTGGACGTACGTTTGAGCGGGAGATGAGACCTCGGAAGAGCCCAGCCCTGCGCCGGACTGCAGGTCACCTCAGAGAGCGGAAACAAAGCCCGTCCTCTGCCCATCACTGACCCGAGCGAATCCGGGGAGCGAAGGTGAGAACAAAGAGGGAGAAATACAAGAATTATGAAAACTGATCAGTGAGAAAAAATCCCTAAAATACTGCCGTTTTTAAAAACCTGAGGAAACAGAACAGAAAAGAATAAACTAAAGCCATGGTTTTATCTTCTACACAGAAAACAGCCATGCAAGCAAATCGCATGCTAAATGGGATCTCTAATTCTTTTATCACATATTTTCCAGTCTCCGAAAAGACTGTCAAAAATTGCCATATCGACTGTATTTCAAGTCTCCATGACGGGGTATTGGGTAAAGTTTTCAATAAGCAATAATCGCGCCTCGGTAAGACCTCATCGGCTATGATACTGCCACTGCGCAAAGCTAAACAGATTACTGTGAATTACACGCCCTCTCGCCCTGGTACCTCATGTTACAAAGAACATGAACCCTTTTCAAAAGGTTTTATCTCTTTATGCATAACCACACCTCCACTGGCATCTGACAGGCAAAGTAATACATATGCTGGCGTTGTTTTACCAATTTCCATCAGCTCTCTGGCCCAAACCTTCGCTAGCCACATGCAGAGAATTCTGGGAAATCCTATGCTAATTAGCTGACCAGGTAAGCAGCACCCTCCCTAGTTATGGGTTTGATGCTCAGGCAGATAGCCCTTCCCACGAAGATGGGATCTAGGCTGCTAGCCACGGGTTGTGGAAAATATAAGAAGCACAAATTCATAATAGCATCCTTATAGGGCGCACTGTCTTCAAATGTTTACTAAAGGAGGAACGGCAATAATTTAAAGAAAAATAAATTATAGCTACATTTTTCCATATAGCACTTACTGCAGGTCTGCCCTTTCATGGAACTACATAGATGCATTTGTTGCATTTCATTTATACCTTTAAGAGGGACAATATACTGGTTTCCTGGTTTTCAAAACATCTTAGAGTGTGCTGGAGAACATCTGTAAAATGATGAAACTCTTCGTAGTATCCGTGAGCGTTATAAATAAAAATAACATAACATAACACAACATGAACTCGAAATTATGGACCGATGTAAACAGAAAGAAAAGGGGGGGCAGTAAAAAGACACCCATGTTATCCCCTTATATAAGTAGTGTGTTAAAGGCCTATCTGTCTCTTCAGCAGTCGAAAGAGATATAGGGCTATATTCATCAAATAGTTGCATCACACCACATTGCATCACACCACATAGAAAGAGGAAAATGCCTTAGAGGATTGCTTTTGTGCAGGAAGGCGTCCCTTCCTGTACAAAAACAATCCTGCTTACAATGCAGGCACCCTTGCACCACAGTGCAAGGGTGCCTGCGTTGCCACTAGGCAACACATTGTATCCTAGCGATGGGAAAAGAGAAGAATGCGCCGTATGATGTTAAATATGCCACATTCCTGCCTTTTCCTTGTCAAGCAGCGTAGCAAGGTTGCTTGCTGCACTGCGCTGCATGACTTTTTAATAAATATGCCCCGTACTTGCTAAGTTCGGCTAGCGTCCATATGACAATTCCCAACTCATACACCAGATAGCACAAAAAGGTAAAATTTAGAAAGGGTGCCCGGACCACCTCTCATGTCTGATAACCTGAATACTTGTAAACAGGGAAAAGGTAAATCACAAACTTAATTGTCGGGAGTCAGAACCAATCATAAAAGTAATCCGGTCAAGTACGTCAGAAGGCACACCAGCACCCTACCCGATAGCCCCCTTTTTTTCCTAAAGCAGTTCCCACGTTTTGGAGGAAAACGTTTGTATTTAATGTTTGCTACTTTACTCGGACTATACCGACAACATTGAAGCGATGGTTAAAGTCCATAAAAAGTATGGGGACTGTGATCCTGTGCGCGGAGGGGGCGTGGTCACACTGCGAGGAGCGTCCCGGGTGGATGTAGTAGTATTGTATCAACTTCAAGAGAGCATTACTTGAGATTGCTTTGACTCCTTGGCAAACTTTTTCCCACTCCTTGTCTTTAAGTGGTTCATCCATATTCATTTGCCACTTCTCCTTCACTTTAAATCTCAACTTTGGCTTACCTTCTTTAGAGCCCAACATATGGCTAACTACTAATTTTCTACATCATGGAAATGATTTTAGTGTTTGGGTAGTGTTGATAGCTCAATCTGGCCTTCCATTCCAACTTTGAAAACAGATTTCAATAAGCTTAGTAGACTCTAAGCGTTATTGTTTCAACAAGAAGTGGCTCTCACTTCAGCTTGCGAAACCTTTGAATTGCAGGTGGCGAGAACTTCCAGTGAAATATAGTCATTGTTAAACACAAATCTGCCCATACATTTCGGTGAACTGACACATCAAATATTTAATGCACCTGATACCACTGCCCTGGCCCACTTTTTAAACTTGTGGGCTCCGGCCTCGTGACCTCATTTCAGATTATCTTTGGAGTAATACCAGCTTTTATACATTCTATTTTTTCCAGCGTGTTCGGTGGCTTCCTGCTTCTACTCGTCTTGCTTTTGAGCATTATAGTGATGTTCCTGCTATTCTGCAATGGATGTTCCCTTTGTGGTCCTTTCCGGGCAGACATCACTGCAGCTGTGCCATGAATGCATGTTACGGCTCTTTGAGGTAACGACTCTAGATGCTCTAGATGCTGAGTTTTGATTAACTTTCCGCTACGCTTACTTCACCTGTGTGCAACCTGTGTTTCATTGCATACGGTGCACCTTTCAATGGGCTCTGGACGTCTGCCTGGCTACGCCAACACACGCTGCCCTCGATTTCGAACTGTTCATGAGTCCCTTAGTGGCCCATTACCAGGACTGTTCCAAGGGTATGCGACTCGTTCGTAACCTGACATTATGGCCGATGGTCGGCATTGGGCCCTGTGCAACGGCACAGTGTCTTCTGGATCTCAGTGTCATCTAAATCAACGCAGGTTGCCCAAGGATGCTTTTGTTGACAACTAGTACTGAGGAGCATGTTTGTTCCTTTGCCTTGCTCAACTGGATGGCTAATATCTGTACCTCGGAAAGTTCAGATCTTGTATTGGAATCGTTGATTTATCAGTTGGCATCCCACATTTTGGGTCCTCACAGCACGTTTTAATTGACTGCTATAATTTGATAATAATTTTGTTTACTCATTCCTCAGCTACACACGTTTTTTTGTCTATGGCCTTGCATATTACATAATGACTGAACTGCTGTTCAAGCGCTTTGGTTCTGCTTACTACCTGAATTCTGTTGTAATCTTGATGCTACCATCCTGACCAAGGGGAGGGTGTCATATGTTCTGTGCAGGCCCATTGTAATTTTCCCTTATGTTAGCCTGAGCATGTAGTAGGCTGCTCTCTGCTTTGCACACGTTGCTATATCATAATGTATCTTGATTCGTGCCACTCTGTACTTTCACACAGAACCTGCTGTTGTTTTTTCGTTCTCTTCTTTCCTTAGATTTAGTCTGAATACTGTAGACAAGGGCAAATAATAATACCCCTTGGTATTCTGTTCCGGTCAGGCTCTAGCACCTAGACAAAACACACAAATGCAGGTGTTGTTTGGGAACACGTACTCTTTGTCATATAGGTATCGACAGACATGAATGGACACAGACGAGATCACAACCTCACGTGAGATATAGAGCCTTCATCTGTGCATGCTAAGGTACGGGGTCTGCTGCAAACACCCAGAGATCTTTTGATATATAATCACTTTACTTCTGTAGATGGGGAGGAGGGTTAGCTTACCCGGTCTTACATAATGACAGCTCCCTTTATGATTTACGGATTATGTACTATGATGACCGTATTTGTGTTAGGCATCCTTTTACTTATTGTGGCGTGTATACTGCATACTATAGCATGATAGTTAAACTAAACATTTTCAACTTTTCTCGTGTCTCATTCAAATCTTATTGTGGACAAGTACGAGTGTAAGAGCGAAAGGGTGTGTTCTGTTACTGCGATTCCTGAGAGGGTCAGGAGTGTTGTGTTCTGGGGTGTCTAATCGCTTGTTCCTCTGTGAGTGAGTAGGAGGGCAAGTGAAAACACTGTAGCGAGTCGGTTCTGGGCTCATGGGTGCTAAGGTGGTAGGATAATTCAGTCCCTGCCTACTAAGGTTCTATGGTCCCAAGGATATTTCTCGGATTTTGCAGAATCCCTGTAACAGTACAATCCTGTGTTCACTCTGATGTCCATCCTCCTGTGGTCACTACCTGTACATCACCCTGTAGCAGGTGCTGTGCAATCCTATGTTCACTTTGATGTCCATCATCCTGTGGTCACCCGCTGCACATCACCCTGTACCCCACTAATGATCATCGCCCTGTGGTCCTTATGCACATCGTCCTGTTCTTCACTGAGAATCTTCACCCTAGGGTCCTCATTTATAAAAAATGTCTCATCGTTGCAACAAAACAGCGATGCAACAGTTTTCACTGTACCCTCCTTGCGACATGATGGATGCGCCGTATTTAATGTACGGCGCTCCATGTCGCAAGGAAAGACAGATACGTCCGGAATCCTGATGAATCTGTCGGCGCAAAAGTCACACATTGCTGGAGTTGTGTCGCAAGCATGACGCAACTCCAGCAATGCATGGGGTAGGCCTATTCACATTGCACTGCGTCACCTTTATGCCTGCTATGAGGAAGGCGTAAGGTTTTGACGCAGTGGACAGTGGCGGCTCCTTCGCAATGGCGGAGGAGCGTCGCCCCACTGCCTGGCTCAGAGCCAGCAAATGTAAAATAAAACAATGCTGTTGCATCGTTTTATCTTACATTTGCCGGCTCTTAGCCAGCGGTGTTGGGAGGGGTGGGGCTTAGGCATGGGAGGGGTAGGAGGAGTGCTACGTGCACTCCACTCCCTAAGTGTGCATATGTGTTTTGGCCGGCCGTTTCAGGTCGACCAAAACACACATGCGCACTTAGGTTTTCTCCAGTCCAGCTGCATTGAGCAGCTGGGCTGGAGAAACCCCACATACTCCCTGGTCTGAGTAGGGTGTCTTTCTTGCCTGCTCAGACCAATCCCCGCGCAGCTCTGCAGCACGGGGATTGGATGGGAGTCTGGGACCCAGGGGCTGCTGGGACCCAGGAAGTGGAGAGGCGGCGAACACGAAGCTGGAGACGGCCGGCCGCAGCAGCAAAAGGTACGTTTTTAAAAAATATTGTAATCCCCCCCTAGCGCGAGGCCTCCTGCGCAACCCCACCCACCCACCACCCTTTGTTTATGGCAGCCATTGCTGTCAGTGGCGTCCTAAAAGTGTCGCAGTGAAATCTCATAGATTTCACTGCGCCACACTTATGACCCTTTTTTACTTGGGAACGCCCACCCTGCATACATTATACCTGACGCAGGTATAATGTGGCGCAGGGCTTTACAAGGTGACACATCTGCCTAGATGTGTCACCTTGTAAATATGTCGCAACGTGGCACATTGTTTACACCGCCACTGCATCAACAAAAGTGAGGCAACGGCGGCACAAAAGTGTTGCAAGGCCTTTCAAAATAAGGCCCTGGATTTCTTGCTGCATAGATTTATTCATCACTGTTGGCAGTGCCGGCCCTTGCTCCAATAGCACCCTAGGAAAGAGAAATGTGCTGTGCTCGCTACAACTGGTGAAATAAAGAAATGAGGCAGCAGCCCCTGTTCACAGGTCAGTCCTTGGCTGGCTACATCAAGGCAGTGACTTTCCTCTGAACCCACATCTACGCACCTTCCCCAGCTCACCTGCATCACCCACAACTTAGCTCCCTCCAACTGGTTCTAAGTTGTTTGTTGGGGAGGGGAGGGGTGTAGATGTGTGGTGCAGTGGGTGAGAGGTAGATGGGAGGGCAAGGTAGGGGGCTGATGGAGTACTAAAAACAGCAACTGCAGGACGTTAAAAATGATTAAAAGCACTTCAAACCGAATCACTGGAGCCAAGATAGGGAGCGTCGCTATTTGAAGGACCTTTATGCAGACAGTTCTTTTCGCCCCTCTGATGACTGGCGCCTGGACCTGGGCCCAGCTCGCCCATCGCATAAGCCGCCCCTGGCTGTCGGCCAGTGTGCATTGATCCATGTACATTTGGAGGTCTCTGTGCAGAACCCGTTACCGGTTGTATTTCTTCTGGACTCAAAAACTACCTTTAGATACAGATTTTTATACGTGCCCTGTATATGGCTGTGTGTACATCGTGTATCTCTGTCTGCATGCATCATACAAATATGCCCGATCTGGTAGCCCAGTTGGGCTGATGAACCACTCAAAGGTTCTTTGCGTGACCTCATTGTTGATGAAATGAATATGTTTTGCTACCTTGCTTGTGTTTTGTTCTTATGTTAAGTTAGCATTCGCAGCACCATTTTATGTTTAGCCGCCATTTTGAATCATGTCGCAAGCTGCATATTCCCTTCTCAAGAAGCAGGCTGTGGAAAGTCCCATTTACCTAAGGTTAAGCCTTGCTCTGCTAATGAATACAATGTTCTTATTAACGCATTCCTTTCCCATAGATAGAGGCTTTCTCCCACTAGCCTAGCGGAAGACACGAACAGAATGACCTTGGCATAAAGATAATGTGTGTCCGGCCTCAGAGTCGAAACTCGTCTTACTGTACTCCTTTGTTTTAGCTGCACCTGCTAGTAAAATTCCATTATGGGAGGGACTTTCTTGGTTTAGAAGGGTACATAATGTATCTCTATGTTGGCTGAAGTCAGTCCCTCTGCAGCAAGCCTAGGAGGCTGGTAAGACTGGACTCCGCTCGAGTGTACCTGAATAAAATATACTTGATTTGTATTCTCTACTGTCTGACCGACTCTTCATTTGTATGGAAGGCTGAGAGGTGGTCGCAAGTGACCCGGGTGGCCCTAATCGGGTCACTTCCTTCAGTTGGCGCCCGAACAGGGACTCCATCAGGTGACCCATCCTCGCCCGCGGACAGGTGTGGAGGTCGGGCCATCGTCGGGTCGGACGGGTGGACCAGGGATCCCTGCATGAGAGAGTCCTGAACTCGCAGCTGCCTGTCTGTCTGGCCGTTCGGTGCCTCGACCAGCGGTCATCCCGACTGGGGTCCTGAATGGCGAAACCTTGGATCTGGCCGTTTGGTCCGAAGAGTCGGCAGTGAAGAATAAATTTGTTTGACCTGTGCGCGCCAGGTGAGTTTGTTTTGGTTCTTTGTGGATATGGTACCATATTGGTTTGTCTTTGGCACGGTCTGAGGACCGATTTTGGTTTGCATTTGGTACGTCTGAGGACCGATTTGGATACAAAGTGTTTGTGAAAACTTTGCCCGGCAACATAATGAATTTGACTTACTTTTGAAAATTCCGGTGTTCAGTCGCTTTTTGGTTTCTTGTTGTCGTTGTTGTTCTGCTGATGCTCGACTTGAAGAAAGTCAGCCAGCGCCTCCGGAAGGCACTCCAAATTTGGATATGCATGTAAAACCCGGTTCTTCTGACTCTTCTGTTTCTGCTTCTGTTGCTGTTGATCAGACTGCCTGGGCCATGGCACCTCCTGTCCTTTCTTTGTCTTCGCCGTCTGTGGCAACTGTGACTGTTAGCACCCCTGCAACACCTATTGCTTCAGCATCCCTCTCGCCAGCTCTTACACCCACGACCCAGCCAGCAGCGACGTTAATGCCCACTACCTCTCTTATCACTCCCACTGTGTTCCTCCATTCCCCGACATTACAGAGTGGTGGGACACCAGTAAGCGGCCCTGAGGATAGAGACTGGACGAAATTTATGGAACGCCTGGGGCGAATGTTGGTACGATCTGATATTGGGGAGGCAGAGAAAGAGGTAGTGGCTAATCAGGCTGTGCAGTGGGCCTGAAACCCCATTTATGGTGTGGAGGATGTGTGGAGTGTGATGAAAGATTATGAGCCTTTTGTACAACAGCATGTCCTTAAGCACATGTCGGCTACTTTGATTGGACTTTGGGAGCAGTGTTTCAATGATGCAGCGCTGCAGATTATCTATGATATTAAGGATCATGTATATGTTGCTGATATGGCGCCTGGTCAAGTTTTTAGTAATGTCACGACGTTAGTCGCTTATCAGGGTAGGCTGCTTGAGAAGAGCCCAAAGACAGTACCTCAGTTTCCAATGAGGGAGGTCCACCCCATATATCACCCTGAAATACCAGAGCTAATGGATCAGCATAATGTTGTTACTAGACATGGGGTAGCGGCCCGTTTCCAAGAACAGTGGGTTTATACTCCATGGAAAAGGAGTGAGGTCTTCTCCTTTAAGACTCAATTACCTGACCCTAGGAAAAATCCTACTGCATATTACAAAGAATTGAATGAGGCAGCCTCTTCAACAGTCATGACGCTTGCAGATATCGAAATGTTCTTTGGTTTGTTGGTTCCGGTTGATATTTGGAGACAAGTACACACACAGGATCATGTTGCGGAATTGGGTGGTACCTGTAATCAAATTAAAGTATGGGACCAGGAGAGGAAGCCTGATGAGAAGCCTCAAGCAGAGATACTTGCTTTGCCAGGCCGCATTATCACGTATATGCCTTCTCTTATCCCGCCCAGAAAGGTTGATTGGGACAAGTTCTCGGCTTGTCGTCAGAAGAAAGATGAGAGTGTATCTGATTTTTTCACTCGGTTTGAAAATGTGTTTCTGGATTATAGTGGGCAGGATTTGTCTATTGAGGGAGGTGTCCTATAGTTTGTTAATAGATTTGTTTCAAATTTACTTCCCGAGATTGCGACTCGATTGCAGGCTTCAGAGAGCACCTGGTCCACCTCTTCTCCTTCTGTTATCTTGAATATGGTGCAGTATTATGAGCACAGGGAAAATGAGGATAAGGAGTAGGCGGAAAATAAGCACAAGGATTTGAAGACGAAGGTGTTGTTGCAACAGGCTTCTCGAGGGAATTGTAGAGGACGTGGTGGTTTAGCCAGACAGCTTCCCCGTACTAGCAGGAATACTGCGCCGGTGGGGCCGAATCAGTGTGCGTATTGTAAGGAGGAGGGACACTGGCGCAGCGAGTGTCCTGTACTTCTGCAGAAGGTGGCGGTCCCAAGAGGACGAGGGTCTCGTGGACGGAGTCGTGAATATGGTGGCCAGGACAGGGCTCAGAACGCTGTGGCACTCCAGGGTCGTACTGATCAGAACTACTTTGACGACCCTCAGGGCAAATAGTATTATCACGATGACTATGATACGGATGAGGTGACCGGGACGTCTTACAGCTAGGACAGCCGGGGACAGGGTGAGGGACTAGTTTTGATACCTGTAGACCGCGAGGTCGGTATGTTAGTGCGAATGTGCATGGTTCGACTAAGGAGTTTTTGGTGGATACAGGTGCAGTGAACAGCTCTATTTCTCGTTCCTTGGTCCCTGGGGCAACTCTGTCTGGCCATAATAATGTTTCGGTAGGATTTTCTAGTGTACCGGTTGTAAGCCCCATTTCAAAACCTCTTGCGTTGACTATTGGTCCTTTCACTGTGGATTCGCCATTCTTGCTGATGTCCAATTGTGGAGAGAATTTGATGGGTTTTGGACTTGTTGAAGAAATTGCATGCTACAATTTACTGCTCCCCAGTTGGCGTCATTATGACGATGGGTCCTGATGTGGTGTGCGCTAAGCAGTGTCTGTCCAAAGATGCGCCCCTCCCTGCTGAATGTAAAGATGTGCCACCCACATTGTGGGCAACGGGTGACACAGATGTGGGTTTGTTGCAGATATCGCCTATTTCGATACCTATCAAGGAAGGTGCAATTTTACCACATACTCTTCAGTATAAGACACCGGAGGCAGGTGAGCGAGCTTTGATAAAGATTGTGCAGGATTTGATTGCGAAAGGAGTGGTTGAGGAGACGAGTGCTAATGTTTGTAATAGCCCTATTCTTCCCATTCTTAAAAAGACAACTTTGGGTCCCTCTGAGTATCACGAAGATGTTTATCGCTTTGTGATTGACTTGCGTGAAGTTAACAAAATAGTGATTCCCCAGTTTCCGGTGGTCCCTTACATTACGACTCTCTTGACGATGATTCCTTCTTCTGTGAAATTATTTTCTGTCATTGACTTGAAAAATGCATTCTTCAGTATTCCCATTCATCCTGATAGCAGATATCTGTTCGGGTTCACCCTCGCCGGTAGAAGCTTTAGATACTGTCATGCTCCTCAAGGCTATGCAGAGAGTCTGAGTATCTATAGTCAGGCATTGAATGGTCAGCTGGATTCCTTGTCACTCCCTACAGGTAATGTATTGCTTCAGTATGTCGATGACTTGCTCATCGCCTCGGATACAGAACAAGAGTGCAGAGACAGTACAGTTAAATTGCTGCTACATTTACCTCAACATGGCCATAGAGTATCCCTTTCCAAATTTCAGTAATGTCGACAGAAGGTCACCTACTTAGGTCACCTACTGTCGAAGGAGGGTAGGAGATTGACCCCTGAGCGCATCAGTACCATTGTTAAAATGTCTGTCCAGCAAACTCAGAAGACGTGCGTGCTTTCATAGGTATCACTTCCTATTGCAGGCAGTGGATACCTGGCTATTCGTTGCTTATTAAGCCCCTGCTTGCGCTAACACTAAAGGATGTGCATGAACCCTTGCCTTGGTCGCCAGAGTGTCAGCAGTCTTTTGAGCAATTTAAAACTGCACTTTGCTCAGCTCCAGTGCTTGGTACCCCTAACTATGCTAAATGCTTTGTATTGTACATCCATGAGATGGGTGGTTGTGCGCTTTCTGTTTTAACACAAAAATTTGGAGATAAGCAATGTCCGTGTGCTTATTTCTCTGCTGTGCTTGACCCTGTCGCCCAAGCCCTCCCGAGCTGTCTAAGAGCGGTCGCGGCTGTGGCCGTCTCAATAAGACAATCGGCGGGATTCGTACTCGATACTGACCTCACAGTTATGGTACCCCATGCTGTGGATACACTTTTGAATAAGACAAGGACACAGCACCTCACCAGTGCACGTCTGACAGGTTACGAGCTAACGCTCTTTCAAAAGCACATTCCGATCAAACGCTGTGCCACTCTGAATCCAGCCACGCTAGTACCCCTCCCTTCTGAGAATGAGGATGTTGACATACATGATTGTATCTTCTGGACGGAAGTGGAGACGAACGGACGGGTAGACCTGACTGATGTTCCCTTATCTGACCCCCAAGGGGAACTATATGTCGATGGCTCTTGTTTTAAATTACCAGATGGCACCACAACAGCTGCGTATGTGATTACTACGCTGCGCACGGTAGTCGAGACATCACAAGTTCCCTATCAGTCGGCCCAAGCTGCAGAGCTCGTTGCCCTAATATGAGCCTGCGAATTGAGTGAGGGACTGGTTGTTAATATTTATACTGACAGACAGTATGCCTTCGGAGTCACCCATAATTTCGGGAGGCTCTGGGCAGAGAGAGGGTTCCTTACTTCCCATGGGACGAGAATACAGCACGGCCCTCTCATATATAGGCTTTTGTCTGCTTTGACACTTCCTAAGAAGTTGGCAATAGTGAAGTGTAGCGCCCATAAGAAAGTTACTGACGATGTGGGTAAGGGGAACACTTTTCCAGATCAGACAGCTAAGGAAACAGCCCGAACTAAGATGAAAATAATGTTAGTAGCAGGTCCCGCCAAGTGGCTGCCCGAGTTCTCCATGTTTGAGGATACACTTGACAACATGAAGGAAATACAGAGTGAGGCCACGGTGGAGGAATTAGCAATGTGGCAAGAAAGTACAGCAAACTTGAACGATGAGGGATGTTGGATTGACAAGTCAGGAAAGCAGAGATGGATGCTACCAGATGCATATGTCCTTCCTGTGGTTACAATGGCCCATGGCCCGGCTCATATCAGTGCTAAGGGTATTTGCAAGTTGTTAGACCTCGTATGGCAAAATGCCAACATTTCAAAGACAGCTACACATTTAGTGAAATACTGCATGGTGTGCATGATGCACAATCCTGGCAAGGGTTCCCCTACACCACCTGGTAATTTTGCACCTCCCACTTTCCTTTTTGAGGTCCTTCAAATGGACTTCATAGAGATGGACAGGGTCAATAATTTGAAGTATGTGTTGGTGGTTGTTTGTGCGTTCAGTAAATGGGTTGAGGCCTACCCCACTAAAGAAAATACAGCCATTGCGACTGCAAAGATACTCCTGAAGGAGTTCTTTCCTCGCTTTGGTTGCCAAGTTTGATCTGGAGTGATAACGGAAGTCATTTCAATGCCAAGGTTATTCAGTTAGTTTGTGAGGGACTACACATCAGACAGAAGTTTCATGCTGCAAATCACCCCCAGTCAGCAGGTTTGCTTGAGATGTACAATGGTACTCTCAAACTGAAATTGGCAAAGATTCAGGAGACCACCGGGTTGCAGTGGCCAGATGCCTTACCACTAGCTCTTTTGTCCACAAGAACTACAGCACATTCTAGGACAGGATTGTCACCCTACGAGGTCGTGTTCTGAAGCCCGGCGAATGTCTGGGGCGTCCCACGCCCGCGTAGGTTTTCAGAGATTGAGTACCCTTTGTTGACTGATTACCTGTGTCAATTAACAGAAAATTTGCGTTCTATTCACCAACAGATTCGAGAATCACTTCCGCCCATACCAGAGGGGCCCGGTCATAACATCCAGCCGGGGGACTGGGTGTTGCTCCGAAAGTTTCAGCGGAAGAAGAGCTTGGAGCCCTCTTGGAAGGGGCCCGAGCTAGTCCTCCTCGCTACCAGGACCACTGTGAAAGTCGCTGGCCGAAAGAATTGGATTCATTCCAGTCACTGCTGCAGAGTACCCTTGCCCTTACCCTATTACCAGTGGGTGAGGGATGGTATTGGGGATGCTGAGGGAGAAAAGATACCTCAGTTCGTCCCCTTCAGTGACGCGCAGTTTATACGGACCCAAACGGATGCTGAGAACAACGATGTACTGAATGCAGCAGTCCCTCCGGAAATTCAAGCAATAAAAGAGCCCCTCTTCATTGACCCCTCTGTGCCTGGAGTCACCAGGTGCAATTTGCGCCCTCGGTTGAAGAACGGTGCACCAAAGGAGAAGTCAGACTAGCTAGGGATGGACTGTGCACGTCAGGGTGTACTTTGTCATAGTACCAATGGTGTTAGTTTAGGGTGAGGCGGAATTGGTGCATTGTTCAGACGTTGGACAGGATAGATTGAACGTGCTCCCTTGGAGGGGGGGTACATTATCCTGTGCGACGTGGGATTCCTCGAGAGCTAGGACTGAGCAGCTCCACCGCCGGTGCTCAAAAGCGCCAACATTGATGAACAATAGGAGCCTGTACCAGTGAGGCTCAGACGGACACTGGGAACACTTACCTTTGTTATTACTTTTTACTGCATTCCCTTTTTGCTTCATAATGCATCCGGTTGGTCGGCCTATTAATGAGGAGGAACAGCCATTTGCACCACCGCACCCACCACGGGGTTGGTCCACAAAGAGTAAAATAGTTTTTGCATTAATAGTTGGGATTGCCCTAGTAGCAATACTTGGAATATCTTGGTTTCTAGAGGAGAAGTATCCCGTGCATTCCTTGGTTGGTACAACGCCCGTTCCCCCTGAACACATTTTTGTTACTTTGGCCCCTCACAAAGGAGAGCACCGAAAGACTTACACCGATAATGTTTTTATACAAATGTTGCATCAAGCTCATGACGTGTCAAATACAACAAATTGTTGGGTTTGTTGATTGCTCTCCTCAGTTACTCATAACAGTGATAATTTGTTGTCCATGCCTTTGTCATATCTGGGAAGTTGTGAGGGTTGGTTTGCATTGTTTGTCATGGTACACTACCATTTCCACCACTCCGCTCAGGTTATGACACCTGCTGATTCTCGCACTGTGGTTGATTATATATGTTTTCATCATGGGTTTACTCCTATAGGTAAGGCAGAATTAAACATCTCTGGTACTTTGTCCCCAAACTCCTGTATGAGCAAATATGACAAGGTGAAGAACAACACATGGCTTCGAATGGAAATGGCTGATTTCCAGAAGTTTAACACCTCTGAGTATTTCCAATCTTTCCAAGATCTTACCCCTAACGTCTATTTCATCTGTGGATCCCAAGCTTATATCTGGCTTCCTAGAGGATGGTCAGGCAAATGTTACCTCTCTTTTCTTCTTCCCTCGGTGTATGTTGCTCTGCCCAATTACCATAAAGATCACCAGCTGCAGCGTAGAAGTGTATACTTGCCCCGAGTCAGAAGGGTTATTGACACAAAGGATATAGATCAGACGGATACCACCTTACAACAGTTTGAGGATGCTATGAAGGGTATCATACCCTTTTGGGGCCCCATGTCCAATAGCCTTAAAATTCATCGGTTAACAAGGGTTGTTGAAGGGGTCATTAATACAACAGCTGGTATACTGACAAACATCACTGCTGAGCTTCAGGCTATGCTGTTAGTTACCTTGCAGAACCGGATGGTGTTAGACGTCATACTTGCACATAGGGGTGGGGCCTGTCGCGTCATTGGCAGTAGCTGTTGTGTGTACATACCTGACCACGCCCCCAATGTGTATGCTGCCATACAGAAATTGCTTAGACTCTCATCTGACATACACCAAGAAAATGGTACTTGGACTTTATCTGGGTGGTTCTGGAGTATGCTCACATCCTGGGGTTGGAAGATCCCTATCTTTCTAGCTATGATTGCTGGTATTTTCTTCACATGTTGCCTTTGCACACACTGTCTCCCGAATTGCTGCACTTATTGCATAGGTGTTCTCTCCCCTAAACCGAAGAAGCCAGTTCATGACACTAGTGCTGCGATCATGTTGCAAAAGGACATTAATGACATGATGCAGATTGATGAGGGCATCTTTGGCTCTACATCGTCCCTTGCAACTTCTATTCCCGATACTGAGTATAGGGATAGTTCTGAGCGTTGATGACCTTTTACTCCTCAGAATAGTACATCGTTTCCACCCACACTCTAAAATGAGTTTAGCGAATGCTAAAAGGAGGGTCTGATGAAATGAATATGTTTTGTTACTTTGCTTGTGTTTTGTTCTTATGTTAAGTTAGCATTCGGGCACCATTTTATTTTTAGCCGCCATTTTGAATCATGTCGCAAGCTGCTTATTCCCTTCTCAAGAAGCAGGCTTTGGAAAG
This sequence comes from Calotriton arnoldi, assembly GCA_963921515.1. Classification (NCBI taxonomy): domain Eukaryota; kingdom Metazoa; phylum Chordata; class Amphibia; order Caudata; family Salamandridae; genus Calotriton; species Calotriton arnoldi. Next base: position 208,313 of record CAWUFW010001064.1, read on the forward strand.
TCCCATTTACCCAAGGTTAAGCCTTGCTCTGCTAATGAATACACTGTTCTTATTAACGCATTCCTTTCCCATAGATAGAGGCTTTCTCCCACTAGCCTAGCAGTAGACACAAACAGAATGACCTTAGCATAAAGATAATGTGTGCCCGGCCTCAGAGTCGAAACTCGTCTTACTGTACTCCTTTGTTTTAGCTGCACCTGCTAGTAAAATTCCATTATGGGAGGGACTTTCTTGGTTTAGAAGTGTACATAATGTATCTCTATGTTGGCTGAAGTCAGTCCCTCTGCAGAAATCCTAGGAGGCTGGTCAGACTGGACTCCGTTCGAGTGTACCTGAATAAAATATACTTGGTTTATATTCTCTACTGTCTGACCGACTCTTCATTTGAATGGAAGGCTGAGAGGTGGTCGCGAGTGACCCGGGTGGCCCTAATCGGGTCACTTCCTTCATTGTCACCGATTCAAATCAGGGCGGATCCTCGCAGCCTTTCATGGCCCTCAGGTGAAAAAATGGTCCTAGTGCAAGGAAGGAAATAGGCCCCCATGTTGATGTTTGAAATATAAAATACAGCAATAATCAGGGTTCAGTGGGCACCTCAGGTCTCTGGGCGCCGGTGCCACTGCACTTGCTGCACCAATGGAAGCTACGCCCCTGTCGTTGAGCTGGGTAACATCTGTTGACCAGTGCCACGAAGCACTTCAGAAATACACTTTATATAACGTTAAACGCCAAAAACAACAGCGTTGTCAGTTCTTGTTCTGTTTCAAGCACTCCATAGAATCTGGAGGAACCCTCTCCGCATTTTCCTACTGATAACAAACGCCTTTGCTCCCAGAAATAAACTTTCTGGGCGGACATTTGAGCGGGAGATGAGACCTCGGACGAGCCCAGCCCTGCGCCGGACTGCAGGTCACCTCAGAGAGCGGAAACAAAGCCCGTCCTCTGCCCATCACTGACCCGAGCGAATCCGGGGAGCGAAGGTGAGAACAAAGAGGGAGAAAAACAAGAATTATGAAAACTGATCAATGAAAAAATATCCCTAAATTACTGCCGTATTTAAAAACCTGAGGAAACAAAACAGAACAGTAAAGAGTAAACTGAAGCCAAATAAAGTCACCGTTTTATCCTCGTCACAGATACCAATCATGCAAGTAAATCGCACTCAAAATAACATTTCTAACTCTCTTAGCACATATTCTCCAGTTTCCGAAGAGACTGTCAAAAATTGTCATATCGACTATATTTCAAGTCTTCATGACGGGGTATTGGGTAAAGTTTTCAATAAGCAATAATCGCGCCTCGGTTAGACCTCATTGGCTAGGATACTGCCACTGCGCAAAGCTAAACAATCTATTGTGAATTACACGCCCCCTGACCCTAGTACCTCATGTTACAAAGAACATGAATAACCCTGGGCGTAGGTCGAGAAGTAGCGCTACGCGAAGCTACGCGAAGTGCACTTCGCACTACGCGAGCTACGCATAGCACTACGCGAACTGCGTAGTGCGCTGTTCGCGATGATTGCACAGTGCCGGATGCTTGTCCGCACTGTGCAATCATTGAAAACGGCATCTTGCACAGTGCGAGCTGTCTTTTACTGCCGCTCGAGTAGATTTTTACTCGAGCGGCAGCTTTCTCAACGCGGACTGGTAGTTTCTCATCGCGAGCGGTCGCGAGCATACGCGACCACTCGCAATGAGAAACCTGACCTCCCCACGTTGAGAATCTCGCCGGGAGGTTTATTTCCACGCTCGCGATCGGCAACTTGATGTTGCTGATCGCGAACGAGAAAAAGTCTCGCGGGATATCATTTTGCTTGCTCGCGGTCGCCAACTTGACGTTGAGGACTTCGAGCAAGCAAAAAATGACCGCTGCACTACGCTACGCGTGTTTGCACTGTGCTACGTGCAATTCGCATAGTGCGAAGTAGCGCAAACTTCGCAAACTACGCGAGCGTAGCGTAGTGCTTTGCACAGGGTTAAACATGAACCCTTTTCAAAAGGTTTTATCTGTTTATGCATAACTACACCTTCACTGGCCTCTGACAGGCAAAGTAATACATATGTTGGCGTTGTTTTACTAATTTCCATCAGCTCTCTGGCCCAAACCTTCACTAGCCACACGCAGAGAATTCTGGGAAATCCTATGCTGACTAGGTAAGCAGCACCCTCCCTAGCTTTGGGTTTGATGCTCACGCAGATAGCCCTTCCCACGAAGATGGGATCTAGGCTGCTAGCCACGGGTTTTGGAAAATATAAGAAGCACAAATTCATAATAGCATCCTTATAGGGCGCACTGTCTTCAAATGTTTACTAAAGGAGGAAAGGCAATAATTTAAAGAAAAAAAAATTATAGCTACATTTTTCCATATAGCACTTACTGCAGGTCTGCCCTTTCATGGAACTACATTGATGCATTTGCTGCATTTCATTTATACCTTTAAGAGGGCCAATATACTGGTTTCCTGGTTTTCAAAACACTTAGAGTTTGCTGGAGAACATCTGTAAAATTATGAACTCGAAATTTTGGACAGATGTAAACAGAAAGAGAAGGGGGGGCAGTAAAAAGACACCCATGTTATCCCCTTATATATTAAGGGGGAGATTTTCAAACCTTTTGCGCTGATTTAGCGTCACAAAAATGATGCTAACCAGCTCAAATGTTTTTTTCTGCTATTTTATTTTCATCGCAAAACTTGTTTTGCGCTGGAAAGCACCATCTAAGTAGCGCGAAGCATGGCTTCGCGTTACTTTGCACCGAGTGGGCGTTACATGGGTGGTACATGGGCGTTCCCATGCAACCACCCATGCCTTTTGACGCAAAACCATATTTACAAAGATTTGTAAACTTGGTTTTGGTCCAAAAGTTAACGCCCCTTCAAAGGAGGCGCTAACAGGAGAAATGCTTTCATTTCTCTGTGCTTTTCCGACTTTCCATGCGTGCTGCACTGTGCAGCACGTTTGCAAAGTGGGAAAAGCTTTGCATTATGCCTAGCATAGTATTTTGTACAGGAAGGATACCCTTCCTGTACAAAACCTATGCTATACTCATGCACACACCCTAGCACTATGGCGCTAAGGTGTGTGCATGGCGCACAGCATTTGAAAATTAGCACCGGCTCTAGGGAAAGGGGAGGAGAGAGCCATATCTCTGAAGATATGGCGCTCTCCTGCTCCCTCCCCGTCACGCAACGCAGCGCAGCCTCGCAGGGGGCTGCGCTACGTTGCCTGACTTTTTTGAAAATCTGCCCCATGGTATGTTAAAGGCCTATCTGTTTCTTCAGCAGTCGAAAGAGATATAGGGCTATATTTATCAAGTAGTTGCATCACACCAGATTTACCATCACTGGTAGACCTGGGAATGCGTCTAATTGCTGTCCCTTCCCAGGTGAGGCGTAACAAGAAGAAATAGTTTTATTTCACCTCGTTTTTTCCTTTTTCTATGTGTTCTGGATCCTGCAGCACACATAGAAAGAGGAAAATGCCTCAGGGGATTGCTTTTGTGCAGGAAGGCGTCCCTTCCCACCCGAAAACAATCCTGCTTACAATGCAGGCACCCTTGCGCCACGGTGCAAGAGTGCCTGCATTGGCACTAGGCAGCACATTGTATGCCAGCGCTGGGAAAAGAGAGGAATGCGCCGTATGATGTTGCTACACTGTGCTGCATGACTTTTTAATAAATATGCCCCATACTTGCTAAGTAGGGCTAAGTTCGGCTAGAGTCCATCCGATAATTCCCAACTCGTACACCAGAAGGCACAAAAAACGTAACATTAAGAAAAGGTGCCCGGGCCACCTCTCGTGTATGATAACCTGAATACTTGTAAACAGGGAAAAAGGAAATCACACATGTAATTGTCAGGAGTCAGAACCAATCATAAAAGTAATCAGGTCAAGTACGTCAGAAGGCACACCAGCACCCAACCGATAGCCCCCTTTTTTTTCTAAAGAAGATCCCACGTTTTGGAGGAAAACCGTTTGTATTTAATGTTTGCTACTTTACTCTGACTATACCGACAACATTGAAGCAATGGTTAAAGTCCATAAAAAGTATGGGGTGTGTGATCCTTTGTGTGGTGGAGGCGTGGTCACACTGCGAGGAGCATCCCAGGTGGATGTAGTAGCATTGTATCATCTTCAAGAGAGCATTACTTGAGATTGCTTTGACTCCATGGCAGACCTTTTCCCACTCCTTGTCTTTAAGTGGTTCATCCATATTCATCTGCCACTTCTCCTTCACTTTAAATCTCAACTTTGGCTTATCTTCTTTAGAGCCCAACATATGGCTAGCTACTAATTTTCTGCATCCTGGATGTGAATTTAGGGTTTGGGTAGTGTTGGGTAGTGTTGATAGCTCAATCTGGCCTTCCATTCCAACTTTGAAAACAGATTTCAATAAGCTGAGCAGACTCAGGGGCATATTATCAAGCCCCAGCGATAATTATCGCTGAGCGCGCTTAGCGCGCTTTTAATTATCGCCGGCTATCGCTGGAATATATCGCCAAACTAGCGCTGTATTATCAACGCTTAGCACTATGGCGATAAATATTCCAGCGATAGCGGGGTTTTCCATGGAACATCGCTGGTTTTCCAGTGATGTTCCATGGAAAACAGCGATAAGCTTGATGATAGGCCCTGTGGCCTTAGCCCCACAATCCACCTCCCATGTTAGGTATGCCTTAGTCAGGAATTTAACAGACGTTAAATTCCTGAGTTAAGGCAGAGTTAGCGCGATTTACATTATCGCTACGCCTCGTTGTTAATATCGCGAAGCTGCCTTCGCGATATTTTCCCATGTTGTTTTCACAGCCACGCCTACTTTGCATCTCATTATCGATTCGAGGCGTGTGAAAAACGGGAGCTAAGTCAAGGAAACACGCGCTAGCGTGTCCTTGTAAATAATGCGATATAATTATCGCCGCTTTGCGCCCGAAAAACAGACGCTAAAGCGGCGATAATTGTATCGCCAGCCCTTGGTAAGATGCCCCTCAAAGCGTTATTGTTTCAACAAGAAGTGGCTCTCACTTCAGCTTGCGAAACCTTTGAATTGCAGGTGGCGAGAACTTCCAGTGAAATACAGTCATTGTTAAACACAAATCTCCCCATACATTTCGGTCAACTGACACATCAAATATTTAATGCGTCTGATACCATGGGCCTGGCCCACTTTTTTAAACTTGTGGGCTCCGGCCTCATGACCTCATTTCAGATTATCTTTGGAGTAATACCAGCTTTTATACATTCTATTTTTTCCAGCGTGTTCGGTGGCTTCCCGCTGCTGCTCGTCTTGCTTTTGAGCGTTATAGTGCTGTTCCTGCTATTCCGCAATGGATGTTCCCTTTGTGGTCCTTTCCGGGCAGAGATCACTGCAGCTGTGCCGTGAACTCATGCTACGGCTCTTTGAGGTAACTGCTCTGGATGCCCTGGATGCCGAGTTTTGTTTAACTTTCCGCTACGCTTACTTCACCTGTGTGCAACCTGTGATTCATTGCATCTGGCGCACCTTTCAATGGGCTCTGGAAATCTGCCTGGCTAAGCCAAAACACTCTGCCCTCGATTTCGAACTGTCGATGAGTCCCATAGTGGCCCATTACCAGGACTGTTCCATGGGTATGCGACTCGTTCATAACCTGGTATTATGACCATTAGTCGGCATAGGGCCCTGTGCAGTGGCACAGCATCTTCTGGTTCTCAGTTTCATCGAAATCAATGCAGGTTGCCCAAGGATGCTTTTGTTGGCAACCAGTACTGAGGAGCATGTTTGTTCCTTTGCCTTGCTCAACGGGATGGCTAATATCTCTACCTCGGAAGATTCGGATCTTGTATTGGAATCGCTAATTTATCAGTTGGCATCCAACATTTTGGGTCCTCACAGCACGTTTTAATTGACTGCTATAATTTGATAATAATTTTGTTTACTCATTCCTCAGCTACACAGGTTTTCTTGACTATGGCCTTGCCATATGACCTAAAGACTGAACTGCTGTTCAAACGCTTTGGTTCTTTTTAATACCTCAATTCTGTTGTCATCTTGGTGCTACCATCCTGACAAAGGGGAGGGTGTCATATGTTCCGTGTAGGCCCATTGTCGTTTTCCCTTATGTTAGCCTGAGCACGTAGTAAGCTGCTCTCTGCTTTGCACACGTTGCTATATCATAATGTATCTTGATTCGTGCCACTCTGTACTTTCACACAGAACCTGCTGTTGTTTTTGCATTCTGTTCTTTCCTTAGATTTAGTCTGAACACTGTAGACGAGGTCAAACAATAATGCTCCTTGTTATTGTGCTCTGGTCAGGCTCTAGCACCTAGACAAAACACACGAATGCAGCTGTTGATTGGGCACACGTACTCCTTGTCATATAGGTATCAAAAGACATGAATGGACACAGACGAGATCACAACTGCAGATGTAGAGCCTTCATCTGTGCATGCTAAGGTATGGGGTCTGTTGCAAACTCTCAGAGATCTTTTGATATATAATCACTTTAATTTGTAGAAGGGGAGGGGGGTTAGCTTACCCTGTCTTACATAATGACAGCTCCCTTTATGATTTATGGATTACTTACTATGATGACCGTATTTGTGTGAGGCATCTTCTTGCTTATTGTGGCACTTATACTGCATACTAGAGCATGATAGATAAAAATAACATTTTCAACTTTTCTCGTGTCTCAGTCAGAACTTATTGTGGACAAGTACGAGTGTGAGATCGAAAGGGTGTGTTCTGTTACCGCGATTCCTGTGAGGGTCGGGAGAGTTCTGTTCTGGGGTGTCAAATCGCTTGTTCCTCTGTGAGTGAGTAGGAGGGCAAGTGAAAACACTATGGGGCAGATTTAGAAGAAACTGACGCATCTGTAGAGATGTGTCAGTTTCCCTGCGCCAGCCTGCAATACCCTTCAGCCACCATGGATGCGCTGTATTTACAATACGGCGCACCATGGCGCAAGGATTGACAGATGCGTCAGAAATTCTGACGCAAATGTTGGTCCAAAAGTCACGCATTGCTGGAGTTATGTCGCAAGCAGGACGCAACTCCAGCAATGCATGTTGAGGCCTATACTTATTGTACTGCATCCCTCCTTACGCCTTGTTTAAGCAGGCGTAAGGTTTTCACGCAGTGGCGTCCTAGAAGTGGTGCAGTGAAATCCACACTTTTATGAGGCTTTCCTGCATGGGAACGCCCACCCTGCATACATTATACCTGATGCAGGTATAATGTGACGCCGGGCTTTACAACGTGACGCATCTCCTATAGATAGTCAGTCCCAGGCACATGGGTGCTAAGGTGTTAGGATAATTCAGTCCCTGCCTACGAAGGTTCTATGGTCCCAAGGATATTTCTGGTATTTCGCAGAATCCCTGTAACAGTACAATCCTGTGTTCACTCTGTTGTCCAGCCTCCAGTGGTCACCACCTGTACATCACCCTGTAGCACGTGCTGTACAATTCTATGTCCACTCTGATGGTCATCATCCTGTGGCCACCTGCTGCACATCACCCTGTACCCCGCTAATGATCATCGCCCTGTGGTCCCCGATGCACATCGTCCTGTTCTCCACCGAGAATCTTCACCCTGAGGGCCTCATTTATGAAAACTGGTGCATCGCTGTCACAAAACAGCGATGCAAAAGTTTTCACTGCACCCTCCTTGCGACACGATGGATGCGCTGTATTTAATGTGCGGCGCTCCATGTTGCAAGGAAAGACAGATACGTCAGGAATCCTGACGTACCAGCTAGCGTAAAAGTCACGCATTGCGGGAGCTGTGTCGCAAGCATGACGCAACTCCAGCAATGCATGGGGTAGGCCTATTCCCATTACACTGCGTCATCTTTCCGATTGCCATGAGAGAGGCATAAAGTTTTGACAGACTGGAGTCATAGAAGTGTCTCAGGCAAATCTCATAGATTTCACTGCGCCACTCCCACAACCCTTTTTTACATGGGAACGCCCACCCTGCATACAGTATACCTGACGCAAGTATAATGTTGCGCATGATTTTACAAGGTGACGCGTCTGCCTAGATGTGTCACCTTGTAAATATGTCGCCACGTGGCACATTGTTTACGCTGCCTCTGCGTCTCGAAAAGTGACGCAACGGCGGCGCAAAAGTGTTGCAAGGCCTTCATAAATAAGGCCCTGGGTTCTTGCTGCACAGATTTATTCATCACTGTTGGCAGTGCCGGCCCTTCCTTCAATAGGACCCTAGGCAAGAGAAATGTGCCTCGCTCCCTACTACTGGTGAAATAAAGAAATGAGGCAGCAGCCCCTGTTCACAGGTCAGTCCTTGGCTGGCTACATCAAGGCAGTGACTTTCCTCTGAACCCACATCTACGCACCTTCCCCAGCTCACCTGCATCACCCACAACCTAGCTCCCTCCGACTGCTTCTAAGGGGTATATTCACAAGAACGTGCGATAACTACCGCAAGAGTAGCGTAACGCAACTTTCAATATCGCAGCCTATCGCGGGAAAATAACCCTGTGTCAATGTGGAATTCACAACAAGGCGGTAGCATGCGATAGTCACCAGATAACGCGTCAAATGTCAGCGTGAAAATCAACGACACGCCGAAAAATGCGAAACGCGAACGCGAGAAATCATGCGATGAGGCCAATCGCGGTACAAAAAGTATCGAAAAGCAGCCACAGGCCTGCAAATCCCACGCGTCTGGCGGGAAATTGCACCATAAAAACCACAGAAGCAACACACCAGAAACAAGCCAAAGCACGTAGCAACATGGATGCACCCTGACCCAGCGCAGAGGTCAACGCGAACCCCACAGCCCCCACAGACCACCAGCAAGGAACAATGGGGTCGGGGAAGGCTAAGGAGAAAAGGGAGAGGAATACGGGGTGCAGACCAGCGCCACGGAGTCACAGAACACTACCAGCAACTGACCCACAAGCAGACCACCTGGAATGCAGTCGGAGTGCCGAGGAGGTCAATCCAGGAGGCCAAGAGGCGCCGCCAGGACGTGACAACCTAAACCAGGCACAAACCCGCTGCCAACAGGCAGGCAGCAACGGCGACAGGAGGTGGCAGTCCAGCGCCACAGGAGGAGCTGGAGGAAACCCAGGCCACAGTCATCAGTGTGGAGACGGTGCAAGGAGGTGGAAGTACGGACACAGCTCGACAGGACCCGACACAACAACAACAGGGTGAGGATCCAACAGGGACTGGGGGGACGGGGGTGATGGGCACAATGGCACACATGCACAACGAGGTGTAGCACACTGCACACCCACAATTACCCAGGGACATGTCCCCCATCCCCATGGCACACTGCAGCACACACACATAACAATCACAGCACATACCATGACAATGTGGCACAAAGTGCAACACCCACACTGCAGAACAGGGGACACAACTGGGTCCGCCCAGGCGCAGAAACAGAACAATCACATTGGACAGAGCAGGGAACTGTGAGATGCGAGATATCTACGGCTACAACCCCACATCAGCCATGTAGGCCAAATGTCCACTGTCCCAACTCAAATAGCCACCACCGCCCAAACAGTCACCATGTACATTGTCACACAGTCTGCATGTCGACAAGAACAAGGCGCCAACACAATGCCAACATGCATCTCCCCTTCACAATGCAGAGGGACAAACAACACCTCCAGCAGGTCAGAACAGACAACCCATCAGTGATGCCGGAGACGAACACAACACCTTCGACACCGATGCCCTACAATAGCCCATGGACATCCCACACAACCCACCACCAGGACCAGGGCAGACAAGCTACTCAGAGGAGAACCCAGCCCCTGCAACAGACCACACAGCATGAAGCACCCGCAATCACGGCTGGCTCACAACACTTCACCGACCCACACATGGCACCCCAATGCCAGGTGTCAGAACGCCAAAAGGAGGTGGCCCAACAGGTGCGGGTGTTGCCGAACCCATGGAATGCGAACTAGAACACATACGTGGGTGTCCAATACCCTTCAGGGACCACCTACACTCCACAAAGGAGACCCACACTGCCATAGAGACACATGCAGATGCACATACCCAGTACAGAACCACGCCCAGGGGCACGCACATATCAGTCACACACCCACGTTTGCTCTGCGTACGACGGCACAGTCCACTCCCCTTACGAATTGAGTGGGTGACGACAAAGCTACATGTCCACGTTCTAGCCCACTGCCTGCGGTGACATGTCTGCGTCCGCTGTACACAGCACAATGTAATGTCGTAGGGCCTAGGGCCCCCATGCATACAACAAGACCACAGGGACACATGCACATATCATGTTGAACTGGCTACGGGCACGTGCGCCCGGCCCCTTTATTGGCAGGGCCACATGTACAGTGACGCCTGTGCTGGATGTGTGTGGGGTGAGTATAAGCCAGCCTGTACGGAGTGCTTGGTGCTGGCAACAACCTGAACAGTGGACACCAGTGTAATGGAAACAGAAAACACCAGCATAACAGAGTCAACTGCAGAGCAACATGGAGGGATCCGGAGTAAGGACAGAGGTCCCCCAATATTCAGTCAGGAGGTTCCGTGAGTTGCAGTGCACTGAGGTAGGGGCACTAGAGAAGAGCGCGCTCATGTGAAGAAATTGCTAGGATTGTGTCCCTTCGGGTTAGTCCTGATGCAGATGCAGTGGGGTGTGTTACACCTGCATCGACTTCCTCATCAACGTCCCAGGTCTCCCACACTGCCTGAGGTGACAGTTGCGTCCGCAGTCCACAGCACAATACCCAGTAATAGATCTGGGTGTGTAGCTTGACTACCACCACCAGTCTGCATTCCTGCCTTGGGGCTGTTGCCACCTGCCCTCCCATTGTCTGTGCCTTCTCCCGTCCGCACACTTGACACATCCTCCTCCTCATGGTCCCAGGTCTTCCCCACTGCATGAGGTGACATTGCTGCGCAACCTCACAACAGCACAAAACTCAATCAGTAACGGACAATGGCTTGCGGTGCACTGAGTCACTGGCACCTGGAGTGCTGAGCAGGGTATCAGGCCGATGATGGCATCCACGACAGGTCTGAGCAACTCCGTAGGTCTGTCAGGACCACCGTTTCGACTCTGGCAGATGGCGGTTGGAGGAGGTCCTTGCGGTGGTGGCGTGTGCCTCCTGCGGTGATGCGACGTCCGGGCCGGTCAAGACTCGATGCTATGTGTGGGCCCTGGTGGCCCGCAGTTGAGGCCGGAGGATGCGGACAGCGCAGGGCCACAGACACATGGCGTTGATGACCCCAAGACCATCGCTACAGAGGCCATTCAATGTCTCAGAAGAAGGGGTCCCAGGCCTGAGCAGCACAGAGTTAGTGGCCCAGGATGCACTGCGGCCGGCACAGGCACCCAGCCACGGGACGGTGACTTGCGGTGCAGTCAGATGGGCCATGCGACCTGAGCGGGTCCCCATCAATGTCCGAGGTGTATGTTGCGGAGGGTTGCGGGGGACAGTGGAAGGTGTCCTTCAGGGCATGATGCGGAAGGTCCGATGTTATCTGGAAGCAGCAAATGGAGGAGTGGAAAGCGCAACCCTCGTTTTCCCCAACAATTCGGTATTAGCTACATGAGGATGAAAACTAGCCCCTATTTCATAGACTCAAACGCCACCAATGTACGACCAGTGAGTGTCCATGAATGTCGGGGAACACACTTAGTGGCACAGGTGCTGAGAGGGGATGCAGTCTGCGATGATGCCGGTACACAGATGTGAACTCCAACATTGCCAAATCAAGACTCTGAGACCTACTGGTCCGCAGGATAGTCCTGGTCCCTCATCCACGTGTCGCCGGCTGGCGTTGAACAGGGTTAGTGGCACCACGTGTCGCCGGCTGGCCTTGAACAGGGTTAGTGGCATCACGTGTCGCAAGATGCCCATATGGAACTATGCCTCACAGTTCGGGGGAGGTCTGGTGCTGTGGCCGCTGGCTCGGATTTGGGGTCACTGCCATTCATGACTCAGGACACAGTTTCACACATGGGACCTACTGGTCCGACGAGTGGGCCGAAGGCGGCAGTAGAGTGCGTCAACGAGAAAGGAGTAAGGCGGGCCTGTGTCGTGGAGGCCGTGATGGTCTGAGGAGGCTGCCAAGGTCGCGGGCCTCGGGCTTGAAGCTTGCGCCGGCACGTGGTGGGCCCTCCTTGACACACGCCGGTGTCGGCAGGTGATCAGTGTGCCCTGGCTGAGCATGGGCGGGCCTGACGGGTTCGTGGTCCAGCGGGCCGGGGTCCGGCAGGCGCACAGCATCGCAGGCAACTCCGCTCACGAGGACGGCGTCGGCCTCGTGGCGGGGTGGGAGGCGCCGCCCTGGCAGAGACGTGGGTCTTTCCGGAAGAGGACCACGCCCAGGCCTACGTGCTTTTTATTCACACCCCTACGCTGGCATGGCGTACGCCGGGCCATCCCACTCTGGTGACGCTTAGGGGGGGCGTAACAGGCAACATTTCGGCGAGGTCCCCCACTGGCTGGGGTGACATGGTGGCGTCCACTGTCCACTACACTCCATACACCAGCGGTGTATGTCACCATGGATATGGGTGTGTTCTGCATACTGCGGTGTGTCCAGCACATCTCCGCCACTCTTGGCATTGTGTACTTTCCCAATCATGGTTCTACTGCATCCTTCACACATGCCTGGTTGCCACCTCTCCCCACATTCGGCTATTATGTGGCTGAGGTGACATGCCGTTGCTGGCTCATGTTCAGGGCTTGCCCATGTGAACATTGTAAGTTGTTCTGTCGTGTCTGGTGGGTGGGCATGTTGTTGTGCCTGTTGTATGTGATTTTGTGACGTGTGCATTGCCAGAGTTGTGAGTTGCATGGTTGTGGAGTTGAGGTGTGTGGGGTGTTCATTTGGATATTGCCAAGGGGCTGTGCATTTCCCTTGTTGCCATCCTGGGAACGCTGGTTGATGATGGACTGTCGGAGGATGAATATATCATGCACACTGGCTGTGTATTTGAAGGCAACATTGTTGGGGGTTCCACGGTGTTCTGTTGTTGCCTGCACATTGATGTGAGACGTGTGCTTCCTGTTGCGGTGATTGTGTGCTGTGTCACCAGGGGGCACAGGTATTACATGTGTGCTGTGTATTGCCCCCAACAAGTGCGTGCATCCTGCTAGGGCGTATGGTCCTTGCTTGGTCTCCAGCGGGTCCTGCGCATTGTGTTGTACGTATGGGGACTGGGGTACCAGGGTGATGGTGATGTCCAGGACAGGTGTGGGGGACTTGGATGTGGCTGGCTGTGAGACTCCTCCGACTCTGGCGGGTGTTGGTTGGGGGTACCAGGGGCCAACAGGTGCAGCCAAGCCAGCAGCTTTGTGTGGGGTGGGATGTTGGTTGTCCGTTGTGTTGGTGCCGTAGGCCTGTTAGGCGATGATGGTCAGGATGCGTAGGATGTTTGTCGCTTTCAGCCTGTAGTGGATGGTGACATTGTCAGATGTTGGGTCTGTGCGGCTGGTACGCTTCCTGGGGGTCCGCTGTCTTTGTCTGCGCTGCGTCTGTGGTGGTCCGGGGGGGGTGTTCCGGGTGTGGGTTGGGGTCCTGGGGTGGTGGCGGTGGGTTTTGTGGCCCTCTAGGGTGTCCGGGCCGCATGATGAGTGGCTCCATGGCATCTGTTGCCCTTCGGATGTGACCCTGGGCTGTGCTCCCTTTTGTGGTGCTGGCTGCCGTCCGACTTTACACCAGGTCAGAGCAGGTGTAAATTTCCTGGTGCTAACGCGCCTTATCGCCTGTTTTGTGTTCTTATCGCCGATGTGGCTGGTCGTTGTGAATGTTGAGGTGTGATGTTGTCTCAGCTTTTGGCACGGGAACGCCTACTCTGCATCCCATTAGCGATATTTGCGGGGGTCCTCTGTGGCGATGTTTTTTGCGGCTGCTATCGCGGGTAAACTGGTGCTGTGGGCTGTAAACACCGGCTTGTGAATGGGGAGGTAAAGTTATCACGACTTTGGCTGCGATAAAGTGCAGTTAATTCGGCGATAGCTCCTTGTGAATATGCCCCTAAGTTGTTTGTTGGGGAGGAGAGGGGTGTAGATGTGTGGAGAGAAGTAGATGGGAGGGCAAGGTAGGAGGCTGATGGAGTGCTAAAACCAGCGACTGCAGGATGTTAAAAATAATTAAAAGCACTTCAAACAGAATCACTGGAGCCAAGGTAGGGGGCGTCGCTCTTTGCAGGACCTTTATGCAGACAGTTCTTTTCGCCCCTCTGATGACTGGCGCCCTGGACCTGGGCCCAGCTCGCCCATCGCAAAAGTCGCCCCGGCTGTCGGCCAGTGTGCATTGATCCATGTACATTTGGAGGTCTCTGTGCAGAACCTGTTACCGGTTGCATTTCTTCTGGACTCTAAAACTACCTTTAGATACAGATTTGTATACATGCCCTGTATATGGCTGTGTGTATGTTGTGTGTCTGTGTCTGCATGCAGCATGCAAATGTGCCGGATCTGGTAGCCCAGTTGGGCTGATGGAACCACGCAAGGGCTCTTTGCGTGACCTCATTGTCACCGATTCAAATCAGGGCGGATCCACGCAGCCTTTCATGGCTCTCAGGTGAAAAAATGAGCCTAGTGCAAGGAAGGAAATAGGCCCCCTTGTTGATGTTTGAAATTTAAAATACAGCAATAATCAGGGTTCAGTGGGCACAACAGGTCTCAGGGCACCGGTGCCACTGCACCTACTGCACCAACGGAAGCTACGCCCCTGTCGTTGAGCTGGGTAACATCTGTTACTCAGTGCCACGAAGCACTTCAGAAATACACTTTATATAATGTTAAACGTCAAAAACAACAGCGTTGTCAGTTCTTGTTCTGTTTCAAGCGCTCCATAAAATCTGGAGGAACCCTCTCCGCATTTTCCTACTGATAACAAACGCCTTTGCTCCCAGAAATAAACTTTCTGGGCGTACGTTTGAGCGGGAGATGAGACCTCGGAAGAGCCCAGCCCTGCGCCGGACTGCAGGTCACCTCAGAGAGCGGAAACAAAGCCCGTCCTCTGCCCATCACTGACCCGAGCGAATCCGGGGAGCGAAGGTGAGAACAAAGAGGGAGAAAAACAAGAATTATGAAAACTGATCAATGAAAAAATATCCCTAAATTACTGCCGTATTTAAAAACCTGAGAAAACAAAACAGAACAGTAAAGAGTAAACTGAAGCCAAATAAAGTCACAGTTTTATCTTGGACACAGATAACAATTATGCAAGTAAACCGCATTGCAAAATAAAGTCTCTTACTTTTTTAATACATGTTCTCCAATCTCCTTAGAGACTGTCAAAAATTGTCATATCGACTGTATTTCAAGTCTCCATGACGGGGTATTGGGTAAAGTTTTCAATAAGCAATAAACGCACCTCGGTTAGACGTCATTGGCTACGATACTGCCACTGCGCAAAGCTAAACAATCTATTGTGAATTACACGCCCTCTCGACCTGGTACCTCATGTTACAAAGAACATGAACCCTTTTAAAAGGTTTTATCTCTTTGTGCATAACCACACCTCCACTGGCATCTGACAGGCAAAGTAATACATATGCTGGCGTTGTTTTACCAATTTCCATCAGCTCTCTGGCCCAAACCTTCGCTAGCCACATGCAGAGAATTCTGGGAAATCCTATGCTAATTAGCTGACCAGGTAAGCAGCACCCTCCCTAGTTATGGGTTTGATGCTCAGGCAGATAGCCCTTCCCACGAAGATGGGATCTAGGCTGCTAGCCAAGGGTTGTGGAAAATATAAGAAGCACGAATTCATAATAGCATCCTTATAGGGCGCACTGTCTTCAAATGTTTACTAAAGGAGGAACGGCAATAATTTAAAGAAAAATAAATTATAGCTACATTTTTCCATATAGCACTTACTGCAGGTCTGCCCTTTCATGGAACTACATAGATGCATTTGTTGCATTTCATTTATACCTTTAAGAAGGACAATATACTGGTTTCCTGGTTTTCAAAACATCTTAGAGTGTGCTGGAGAACATCTGTAAAATGATTAAACTCTTCGTAGTATCCGTGAGCGTTATAAATAAAAATAACATAACATAACATGAACTCGAAATTATGGACAGATGTAAACAGAAAGAAAAGGGGGGGCAGTAAAAAGACACCCATGTTATCCCCTTATATAAGTAGTATGTTAAAGGCCTATCTGTCTCTTCAGCAGTCGAAAGAGATATAGGGCTATATTCATCAAATAGTTGCATCACACTTGCACCACGCAATGGGGTTTTAGCGCGATGCCACCACTAAGTGTGATTATAAAGCCAGGCAAGGCCACCTTGCGTGGCTTGATAAATGTGGAGTAACGCAACACAGCGCAAATCGCTGTGTTGCATTATTCACCCCTAGGGAGGCATTCCATGGGTGGTGCATGGGTGTTCCCATGCAACACCCATGGATTATGGCGCATTCCCAGATTTACCATCACTGGTAGACCTGGGAATGCGTCTAATTGCTGTCCCTTCCCAGGTGAGGCGTAACAAGAAGAAATAGTTTTATTTCAACTCGTTTTTTCCTTTTTCTATGTGTTCTGGATCCTGCAGCACACATAGAAAGAGGGAAATGCCTCAGGGGATTGCTTTTGTGTAGATAGGCGTCCCTTCCCGTACAAAAACAATCCTACTTACAATGCAGGCACCCTTGCACCATGGTGAAAGGGTGTCTACGTTGGCAATGGGCAGCACATTGTATGCCAGCGCTGGGAAAAGAGATGAACACGCTGTATGATGTTAAATACGGCGCATTCCTGCGTTTTCCTTGTCACGCAGCGTAGCAAGGTGGCTTGCTGCACTGTGCTGCATTACTTTTTAATAAATATGCCCCGTACTTGCTAAGTAGGGCTAAGTTGGGCTAGAGTCCATCCAATAATTCGCAACTCGTACACCAGATAGCACAAAAAAGGTAACATTTAGAAAGGGTGCCCGGACCACCTCTCGTGTCTGATAACCTGAATACTTGTAAACAGGGAAAAAGGAAATCACACACCTAATTGTCGGGAGTCAGAACCAATCATAAACTTAATCAGGTCAAGTACGTCAGAAGGCACACCAGCACCCAACCGATAGCCCCCTTTTTTTTCTAAAGCAGATCCCACGTTTTGGAGGAAACCGTTTGTATTTAATGTTTGCTACTTTACTCTGACTATACCGACAACATTGAAGCGATGGTTAAAGTCCATAAAAAGTATGCGGACTGTGATCCTATGTGCGGTGGGGGCGTGGTCACACTGCGAGGAGCTTCCCGGGTGGATGTAGTAGCATTGTAACAACTTCAAGAGAGCATTACTTGAGATTGCTTTGATTCCTTTGCAAACTTTTTCCCACTCCTTGGGGCAGATTTACAAGAAAGTGAAGCATCTGTAGAGATGCGTCACTTTCCCTGCGCCACACTGAGAAACCCTTGCGCCACCATGGATGCCCCGTATTTGCAATACGGCGCACCATGGTGCAAGTATTGCCATATGCGTCAGAAATTCTGACGCATCTGATGGCGCATAAGTCACGCATTGCTTGAGTCGTGTCGCAAGCACGACGCAACTCCAGCAATGCATGTTGAGGCCTATACTTATTGTACTGCGTCACTCCTTATGCCTGGTTTAAGCATACATAAGGTTTTAATGCAGTAGCGTCTTAGAAGTGGTGCAGTGAAATCTTGTAGATTAAACTGCGTCACTTTTACGAGGCTTTCCTGCATGGGAACGCCCACCGTGCATAGATTATAACTGACGCAGGTATAATGTGACGCAGGGCTCCTCAACGTGACGCATCTCCTTAGATGAGTCACGTTGTAAATTGGCCGCATTGTTTACGCTGCTGCTGCGTCACAAAAGTGACGCAACGGCAGTGCAAATGCGTCGCAAGGGGCTTGTAAATCTGCCCCTACAGATAGTCGGTCCCAGGCTCATGGGTGCTAAGGTGTTAGGATAATTCAGTCCCTGCCTACTAAGGTTCTATGGTCCCAAGGATATTTCTGGGATTTCGCAGAATCCCTGTAACAGTCCAATCCTGTGTTCACTCTGATGTCCATCCTCCAGTGGTCACCACCTGTACATCGCCCTGTAGCACGTGCTGTACAATCCTATGTTCACTCTGATGTCCATCATCCTGTGGCCACCTGCTGCACATCACCCTGTACCCCGCTAATGATCATCGCACTGTGGGCCTTATGCACATCGTCATTTTCTCCACTGAGAATCTTCACCCTGAGGGCCTCATTTATAAAAACTGTTGCATCGCTGCAACAAAAAGCGATGCAACAGTTTTCACTGTGCCCTCCTTGCGACACGATGGATGCGCCGTATTTAATGTACGGCGCTCCATGTTGCAAGGAAAGACAGATACATCACTAATCCTGACGTATCTGCCAGCGCAAAATCACGCATTGCTGGAGTTGTGTCGCAAGCATGACGCAACTCCAGCAATGCATGGGGTAGGCCTATTCTCATTGCACTGCTTCACCTTTCCGCCTTCCATGAGGCAGGCGTAAAGTTTTGACACACTGGAGTAATAGTAGTGTTGCAATTTCACTACACCACTCCCACGACCCTTTTTTACGTGGGAACGCCCACCCTGCATACATTATACGTGACGCAAGTATAATGTGGCGCATGGTTTTACAAGGTGACGCAGCTGCCTAGATGAGTCACCTTCTAAATATGTCGCAACGTGGCACATTGTTTACGCTGCCTCTGCGTCACGAAAAGTGACGCAACTGTGGGGCATATGTGTTGCAAGGCCTTCATAAATAAGGCCCTGGGTTTCTTGCTGCACAGATTTATTCATCACTGTTGGCAGTTGTAGGAAAGTAGGATCTGCTTCTTATGGTTACCCCCACTTTTTGCTGATGTCTCACTGTTTTTGGACTAGTCTGACTGGGATCCTGCTATCCAGGACCCCAGTCCATCTGCTTTCTCCCTTAAATTGCTATGCATGTACTTTAGGTACACTCCAGATTGGATACTGGGGTACCCTTATAAGTCCCTAATATATGGTACACCATGTACCCAGGGCATAGGTACCCCAGAGGCCTCCCATGGGCTGAAGCATGTATGCCACCCATGAGAGGCCATTCAAAATGACACAACAAGTCTGCTACAGCAGCCTGTGTAAGCTGGTGCTTGCACCACTTGCTTAGATATATGTTCACTATATCTATGAAATCACTACACTTAAAAACCTATCAGTCACCCCTATGGCAGGCCTTATCAATCCTGAAGGCAGGGTGCTGGGTTTTACGTGAGAGGGTGCCCCTGCATGAGCAGAGCCCCTGTGCAGCCTTCGGAGACCATTCTCCGGGGTTGTCAGTGATGCAGCCAGACATTTAGGTTAAGTTGCATTATAACCTCGCGGTAAATGCTAACTTTAAAACGGCTGCTTAGAAACATGTTGTGTTTGGTGTCAAACACCTTGGAATCATACCTCCACACCAGTAACTGGTGTGGGAGGTATGATTCCACCCTTCTAGAACCACTACTGTGGGTCACTGGTCAACCCGGTACCAGCTTTCTCGACCTGGGCAGCACAAAATGGATGCTGCCAGCCACAGACACGATTGTGCCCTCCTGCTGCTGAGCCAAGCTCAAGCAGAGGAAGGCATGACAATAGGCATCCTGTCACAGGGAGGTGTGACCACCTCCCAGACAGGGTTTAGTGTATTGGGGCTGGGTGGGTGCACTCTGAGAGTGCCAGAAAGTCTGCACTGGGGGCACTTTTGGTGTCCCTGTGCATAGTCCAGCTCAAACCAGCTCTGGGAGCCATTGGCTCCTGCTCTGGCGCAAAACTGGACAAAGGACATGGGTGTAGCCACCCCTCTGTCCTGCCCCTCCCCTAGGAGGGTCCACAGAATCTTTCCAACCCTTTCCCGTGGGTATAAAGTGGGATACCTGACTACAGGACTTTAGATTTTACCTGGACAAGATTCTGATAAGAAGAAACCAAGTACTTTGACTGTCTGCACGACGCTGGACGACTGAAGAATCTCCCTTGGAGTAAAGGAGTTACTCCCCTGCAGCAGCAGGCACCTAAGCGCATCTGACCGGCTTGCATCTCCAGAGCTCCTGCGGACTCTGAAGATTTCAGCAACACAGGAGGTGGGTTCCCGAAGGTCCCTGAGGTTGATCTGACCTCTCAGCGATTCTGAGACCAGTATCCCTTGTGGGGACCGTGCAATCCGAACCCCTGTGCACTGCGTACATTTGCAGAAGCATATGCTTGTTGGTGATCCCTGAGCTTGTGCTTTGTACTCCGTGTAGTCCTGACCCCGAGCAGCATTTGCACCGAAGATATCCGGCCTCCACTCACCGAGTGCTCTGTGGGCAGTACTTCTTCGCATCCCTCCATTGAAAACGACGAAGGTTTCCGACACCACTTGACCCCTATGCACCCGGCTCCTCTGGGATAGGTAACACGGGTACCTCAGTACTCACTGGTGTGTTGGCTCTAGAACCTCTTATGTTCCAAAGGGTTTGCTTGAAGTCCTCGTAGAAGTGTCCTTAAACCGTAACTTTCCAAACGCGACTTTCCCATAGAGTTGCACGGAGCACGCGGTCGTGTTTCCTCACTGCACCCGTCCTCCGTGGGCGCCCTGTGTCACTGCCTTGGGTGGTTCCTTGGGGTCCCAGCGATTCCACGTGCTCTAGGCACTGTGGCTAGTCAAGTCGTGATTGTTATACCATTTTTTTAGTATATGGTTCGGTCTCCCCCTGGAGCCCGCTGTGTATTGTGCTACTTACGAATGTTCTATTGATTCAGTATTGTGTGCTTTATGTTCTAATCTCGTGTAGAGATTAGTAGAGAGTGTTATATTAATAAATACATATTTTTATATCACTACTGTGTGGTTCTCCTTTCATTTAGTCATTCAGGAGGTGATACTCTGGTAAAACAAGCTGCTTTACATTCGTTCAAGATTAAGCCTGAAGGCTGCTCTCAACAGCTACCACTAGGATAGCTTTCTAAAGGTTATCTTTGACCTCATACATCATAAGGGTCGTGTGGACTGGTACAAGTTGCCCACTTTAATTAGTGGACAGCATATACCAGGCCACCTTCTCGCATTGGTGTGCAGCGGTTGGGATTCAAGCTTGCTATTGTTTTACCAGATAAATCTCATTGAGTGATTAACTGAAAACCACTAAGTATTAGGCACATATAATCAAGATTGGAATAAGTAAGTTCTACTGAACTTGGAGTTGGGTAAGTCAAGGGTCTAGCACACCCTTTCTCCAACTCAAGAGAGTTTAGTCTCCACTAGGTTAGGTAGGTTCCTACACCACATAACACTAGTATGTCTTCTAGAGGAGAAGCCAGTGGCTCTCTGCCAACTAGGTATGATGATCTCTCATTCCAAGAATTGAGAGCCATGTGTTTGTCTAGGAAGTTGAGGACAGGGAGAAGTGCCAGCACCCAACGTCTCATTGAGATGTTGCTTTTGGATGACCTTAGGAAGACCCCAGGGTTTGATGAGGCAGATAGAGTGGGTGGGGCAGGGAATGAGGAAAGGCCAGGAAGTGAAACCTTCTTTGACTTGGACTCAAACCTTGGCCAGGAGGATCAGAATGATTCTAACCTGGAAAACACAAATCTTCCTTCAGGTGGGGGAGAAGGCCCCAGTGGCCCTCTCTTTACACCACCAGGAAGAGTACAGAGTTTACCTAGGAGATCTAAATCTCCCTCTGTAGAATCTCAGCACTCAGGAACTTCTGTAGGGACTTCAATATCAAATAAGAGGGAATCCTCTTATGAGAGACAGTGCCAACTTCTGGAGCTTGAGAAAATCAAGCGTAGGTGTCAAGGAAGGCACTCACCTGAATCTCCTTTGCTCTAGATGACGATGACCGAACCCCAGTCTCCCCGGAAACTCCCCGAGCACCAGAGGTAGATAAGTACTCCGATATTCAGAGAGACCCCAGGGGGAAAAGGGGAATGGGAATGAGAGAGACAAGAGAAGTAGAGTCTTCCTGACGTGTGCGATACCTCTGTGATCCCTGGACCGCTTTCTTTGACACAGATATTGGATCAGGAGGGTCTTTCTCCAGAGTGCTGGAAGACTTCTTGAGGTGTTCTAAAACAATATATACACAACAATATCAATTGGTGGTTGATCTTTAAAGTACAATGCTAGATATAAGTTTCAAACAGAAATATTCTGATATCAATACCTAAAATAGTATTTGTGATCTTGTGTACTCTCTCTTGCATATATTTATAGCTTAGGCAACTGTTTAACTCCTTTCAGTTGTCTTACTTCTGCAAACAGAAACAAAAACAATAACCAATGAGCCTGGATCTGAATGTTCCACTAGACCGAACAGTATACGCTATTTGTATTTTTAATCTCAGTCATTGATTGTTATACCTTTCAGAATGTTTACAAATTATTAAATGTTCCACAAAAATAATCCAAAAGTCTTTTTAAAGTTCCTTTGGTCACTGGTCGATTCTCTGACCGAAGCGTCCTTTAAGTGTTGTCTTTTTCTTGAATGAACTCCTTCAAGAACAACTTAGTTCAAGTACTTTTCTCAAGGACCTTTCGTTTTAAACTTAAACTCAACCTTGTCGAGGAATTTAAAAAATAACTCACTGGTAGTTTGCTTCAATGCGTGTGAGAGTTATTACTTATCTCTTTTGTTTGTTCTCTTTGCAGGACCGTGACACCGGAAGCCGAGGAGGGGCAACAGGACGATCCGGTTCGTGAGAGGAAAAGGGGTTACAGCCGGAAACAGATGAAGAAGATTGCTGGGAAGAGAAGGGGAGCGCTGCCAGGAGAAGACCGGAGAATCAGGAAGAGGGCCGGAGGACGCCGCCGAAGATCGCCGCGACAGGAAGGAGACCGGAGAATCGGGTAAGTGCTGACGCTGCCACTGAAGCTGCCGCTGACGAGACCAAGCACCGTTTTGGATATGCGAGCGGTTTAAATACCCTTTTACCGCTCGCGCTCGTTCCAGTTGACTCGTGTTTCACGTGTCCCTGTTGGCACGTGGAATATTAATTCCCAACTGTTCCTGAATGTTTTCACGTGCAATTTCTGCCCTTGTTTTTGACGGTTGGCACGTGAAGCAGAACACTCTGCAATCTTTGCAACTTTCACGTGCAAGTTTTAAATTAACGAGTCAACGAATCTCTTGGGCCAACATACTGTACATTAAGAACTGACAATTATAGTGCACCAAAGACATGTTACATTTGTCTACAGTGTTAAGTATATTCAATAATATACACAACCAAAACCAAAATAAAAAGTTACTAAGTATTTAAATAAACTAAGAAGGTCTAGCATGAGTGGAGGCTTCGGTGATCATGACAGTAGGCTCAAGAAGGAGCAGTTGGCCCTAGACAGGGAAACCCTAGAGCGCCAGAGAGCTACAAAGAGATTGGGACTAGAGTCCCATGGTGGCAGCAACAGTGTCCCTAGGGTTAAGGAGTATACTCATGATCATAGGAACCTGAACAAGATAGTCCCTCCCTACCAGAGTGGGGATGACATCCACAAATGGATAACTGCACTAGAGAGGGCCTGTAAGGTACAGAGGGTCCCTCAGGAGCAGTGGGCAGCTATCTTGTGGCTCTCCTTTGCTGACAAAGGTAGAGATAAGCTCCTCACTGTTAGAGAAGAGGATGCTGACAATTATTCAGTCCTGAAGAGTGCTCTCATTGATGGGTTTGGCTTAACCTCTGAACAATACAGGATTAATTTCAGAGACACCCAGAAGACACAGACTCAGGACTGGGTAGACTTTGTAGATTGTGCTACTAAGGCTCTGGAAGGCTGGTTACTTGGCAGTAAAGTGAATGATTTTAAAGGATTGTACAATTTAATTAAGAGGGAGCAGATCCTTAATAATTCCCAAAATCAGTTGTTGCATCAGTACCTGGTTGATTCTGATCTGACCTCTCCCCAAGATTTGGGAAAGAAGGCAGACAAGTTGTTCAGAACCAGGGTGAAGCAGAAAGCTCAGAACCAAGGTGGTGACCCCAAGAAGCAAGATGCTAAAACTTCAGATAAGGGTGGGGAGAAGGGTAAAGACCAGAAGTCTTCACAAGGGCCCCAAAAACCTGCATCTGGGGGGGGAGTCACAATCTAACAAGGGTAAAGGCAAAAGGAAACTTTGGTGTCATATCTGTAAGGAGAAGACCCATTGGACAAAAGATGCCAATTGTCCAAGGGCCAAGGATTCCCCTCCTACCACCTCTGCCCCTAAGGCAACTGTCCCCCCTAGCACAGTCTCAAGTGGTGGTACACAGAACAAGGGTATAGTAGGGTTAACCTTGGGATCTGAGATGGATTCTGGCCTAGTCAGAAATCCAACTCCGGCTGTTTTGGTCTGTGATGGAGGCATGGATATTGCCTCCTTATTTGTAAGTCCCAGTAACTTTGGCAAGTACAGGCAACAGCCTTTGATCAATGGTAAGGAGGCCATGGCATACAGGGACACAGGTGCAAGTGTCACCATGGTGACAAAAGATCTTGTGGGCCCTGACCAGATCATACTTGGTGAGATGTACCAAGTGACCAATGCTAGCAATGTCAGGACAGACCATTCCTTGGCAGTTGTGAATTTCACCTGGGGAGGGTTAACTGGCCCTAAGAAGGTTGTGGTTAGCTAAGACCTCCCTGTAGAATGCTTGTTGGGCAATGATTTGGAGACTTCAGCTTGGGCTGAAGTGGAACTCAGGACACATGCAGAAATGTTGGGCATCCCTGCAGATGTGTTTGCCATGACTAGGTCACAGGTAAAAATGTCTTCCACTGAACAGGCCCTGGATCCTGGAATAATGTACCAGGTGCCTTCCAAGAGAAGGAGTAGTAGGGGTAAGGCAGTGTCTTCCCCCCTGCCTCAGAGTGAGGATCAGTGTCCTGAGGGAGATGATCTCAGTCCCTGTGAAGGAACTGTCTCAGAGGAACTTGAACCTGACCAGGTTGAGTTTTTGGGGACAGGGGGCCCTTCCAGGGCAGAACTGAGCCAGTAGCAGCTGAACTGCCCCTCTCTTGAACCCCTCAGACAGCAAGCTGCTGCTGAGGCTGCTGGGAGTACCAGTGGGTCCCACAGGATCTACTGGGATGATGGACTTCTATACTCAGAGGGTAGAGACCCCAAGCCTGGTGCTACCAGGAGGTTGGTTATACCTCTGAAGTTTAAAGGCTTCCTATTAACACTGGCACATGACATCCCATTAGCAGGACACTTAGGCCAAAGCAAGACCTGGGACAGGATTGTCCCTCACTTTCACTGGCCTCACATGTCAGAAGACACAAAGGAGTTTTGTCGCTCCTGTATCACCTGCCAAGCCAGTGGTAAGGCAGGTGGTACTACAAAGGCCCCCCTGATACCACTACCTGTGGTGGGGGTTCCCTTTGAGAGGGGTGGGATTGACATTGTTGGTCCCATGGATCCTCCAACTGCATCTGGACACAGATTCATACTAGTGGTGGTGGACCATGCCACTAGGTATCCAGAAGCAATACCCCTTAGGACCACCAGAGCTCCTGCTGTGGCCAGGGCCCTCCTGGGAATCTTTTCCAGGGTGGGTTTCCCTAAGGAGGTAGTATCAGACCGAGATGCAAACTTTATGTCTGGTTATCTTACTGCTATGTGGAAGGAGTGTGGAGTGAATTACAAATTCACCACTCCCTATCAACCACAATACAATGGGTTAGTTGAGAGATTCAACAAAACCCTCAAGGGCATGATAAAAGGTCTCCCTGACAAGCTCAGGCGTAGATGGGATATCCTTTTGCCCTGCCTTCTCTTTGCCTACAGAGAGGTTCCTCAGAAGGGGGTTGGCTACAGCCCTTTTGAACTTCTGTTTGGACATCCAGTTAGGGGTCCCTTATGTTTGGTTAAGGAGGGATGGGAGTTACCTCTCAAACCACCTAAACAGGAGATAGTGGACTATGTACTTGGTCTCCGCTCCAGGATGGCTGAGTACATGAAGAAGGCATCCAAAAACCTTGAGGCTAGCCAGGAATTGCAAAAGGCCTGGCATGACCAAAAGGCTGTTTGGACTGTGTATCAGCCACGACAGAAGGTATGGGTGTTGGAGCCTGTAGCCCCAGCAGCTCTCCAAGACAAGTGGAGTGGGCCCCATACCATTCTTGAGCAGAAGGGAGAGGTTACCTACCTGGTGGATCTTGGAACTCCCAGGAGCCCCCACAGGGTGCTCCATGTGAACAGGCTCAAGACATATGTGGACAGGGCAGACATGGGCTTGCTCATGGCTACTGATGAGGAACAGGAAGAAGAGAGTGATCCACTCCCTGACCTCCTCTCACAGAACCCTGATGATGGTTCAGTAGATGGTGTAGCCTTGGCAGGCAGCCTCACTGAACAGCAACAGCCTGATTGTAGGAAGGTCCTCAATCAGTACAGACATATGTTTTCCCTGACTCCTAGTTAGACCACGTGGTGTTCCCATGAAGTGGACACAGGTGAAAGTCTGCCTGTTAAAAATAAGATTTACAGGCAACCTGATCATGTCAGGGACTGTACCAGGACTGAAGTCCAGAAAATGTTGAAACTGGGAGTGATTGAGCCCTCAGATAGCCCTTGGGCTAGCCCAGTAGTCTTAGTACCAAAACCTCACACCCAGGGTGGTAAGAGAGAGGTGAGGTTCTGTGTTGACTACAGGGGACTCAATGCAGTCACTAGGACTGATGCTCATCCAATTCCAAGGGCAGATGAACTTATTGATACTTTGGCCTCTGCCAAATTCTTAAGTACATTTGACCTGACAGCTGGTTACTGGCAAATCAGATTAGCTGAGGAGGCTAAACCAAAAACAGCATTCTCAACCCCTAGTGGGCACTACCAATTTGTGGTGATGCCTTTTGGCTTGAAGAATGCACCTGCCACATTTCAATGGCTGATGAATAAAGTTCTCACAGGTCTGGAAGCCTATAGTGCAGCTTATCTAGATAATATTGCTGTCTTTAGCTCCACCTGGGAGGATCACCTGGTCATCCTGAGAAATGTTCTGGAGGCCCTGCAGAAAGCAGGCCTCACTATCAAGGCCACCAAGTGCCAGATAGGGCAGAGTAAGGTTATGTACCTGGGTCACCTTGTGGGTGGAAGCCAGGTTCAACCATTGCAGAGCAAAATCCAAACCATCATGGATTGGGTTGCTCCAACTACCCAGCCTCAGGTCAGAGCTTTCTTGGGCCTGACTGGGTACTACAGGAGGTTTGTCAAAGGATATGGCTCCATAGTGACCCTTTTGAATGACTTAACTTCCAAAAGAATGCCTAAGAAAGTTCAGTGGACAGTTAGCTGTCAAAAGGCATTTGATGACCTGAAGCAGGCCATGTGCACTGCTCCCATTCTGCAAAGTCCTGATTATTCCAAGCAATTCTTTGTTCAAACAGATGCATCTGAATTGGGGGTAGGGGCTGTGTTATCACAATTGAATGAGGAGGGTCAGGATCAGCAAGTAGCTTTCATAAGCTGGAGGCTGACCCCCAGAGAGAAACGTTGGTCAGCTATTGAGAGGGAAGCCTTTGCTGTGGTTTGGGCTCTGAAGAAGCTGAGGCCATACCTGTTTGGCAGTCACTTCATTGTTCAGACAGACCATAAGCCCCTCTTATGGCTAAAACAGATGAAGGGTGAAAACCCCAAACTTTTGAGGTGGTCCATTTCCCTACAGGGGATGGACTATACAGTGGAACATAGACCTGGGGGTAACCATGCCAATGCACATGGACTCTCCAGATATTTCCGCTTAGAACATGAAGACTCAACTAGTCAAGGTTAGTTTAATGTCCTTGCGTTTTGGGCGGGAGTTGTGTAGGAAAGTAGGATCTGCTTCTTATGGTTACCCCCACTTTTTGCTGATGTCTCACTGTTTTTGGACTAGTCTGACTGGGATCCTGCTATCCAGGACCCCAGTCTATCTGCTTTTTCCCTTACATTGCTATGCATGTACTTTAGGTACACTCCAGATTGGATACTGGGGTACCCTTATAAGTCCCTAATATATGGTACACCATGTACCCAGTGCATAGGTACCCCAGAGGCCTCCCATGGGCTGAAGCATGTATTATGCCACCCATGAGAGGCCATTCAAAATGACACAACAGGTCTGCTACAGCAGCCTGTGTAAGCTGGTGCTTGCACCACTTACTTAGATAAAGGTTCACTATATCTATCTAAATCACTACACTTAAAAACCTATCAGTCACCCCTATGGCAGGCCTTATCAACCCTGAAGGCAGGGTGCTGGGTTTTACGTGAGAGGGTGCCCCTGCATGAGCAGAGCCCCTCTGCAGCCTTCGGAAACCATTCTCCGGGGTTGTCAGTGATGCAGCCAGACATATAGGTTAAGTTGCATTATAACCTCGCGGTAAATGCTAACTTTAAAACGGCAGCTTAGAAACATGTCGTGTTTGGTGTCAAACACCTTGGAATCATACCTCCACACCAGTAACTGGTGTGGGAGGTATGATTCCATTCTTCTAGAACCACTACTGTGGGTCACCGGTCAACCCGGTACCAGCTTTCTCGACCTGGGCAGCACAAAATGGATGCTGCCAGCCACAGACACGATTCTGCCCTCCTGCTGCTGAGCCAAGCTCGAGCAGAGGAAGGCATGACAATAGGCATCTTGTCACAGGGAGGTGTGACCACCTCCCAGACAGGGTTTAGTGTATTGGGGCTGGGTGGGTGCACTCTACGAGTGCCAGAAAGTCTGCACTGGGGGCACATTTGGTGTCCCTGTGCATAGTCCAGCTCAAACCAGTTCTGGGAGCCATTGGCTCCTGCTCTGGCACGAAACTGGACAAAGGACATGGGTGTAGCCACCCCTCTGTCCTGCCCCTCCCCTACCTAGGAGGGTCCACAGAATCTTTCCAACCCTTTCCCGTGGGTATAAAGTGGGATACCTGGCTACAGGACTTTATATTTTACCTGGACAAGATTCTGCTAAGAAGAAACCAAGGGGCAGATTTACAAGCCCCTTGCGCCACTTTTGCGTCACTTTTAACATGGGAAAAGTGACGCAAAAGTGGCGCAAGGGGCTTGTAAATCTGCCCCCAAGTACTTCGACTGTCTGCACGATGCTGGACGACTGAAGAATCTCCCTTGGAGTAAAGTAGTTACTCCCCTGCAGCAGCAGGCACCTAAGAGCATCTGACTGGCTTGCATCTCCAGAGCTCCTGCGGACTCCGAAGATTTCAGCAACACAGGAGGTGGGTTCCCGAAGGTCCCTGAGGTTGATCTGACCTCTCAGCGATTCTGAGACCAGTATCCCTCGTGGGGACCGTGCAACCCGAACCCCTGTGCACTGCGTACATTTGCAGAAGCATATGCTTGTTGGCAATCCCATAGCTTGTGCTTTGGACTCCGTGTAGTCCTGACCCCGAGCAGCATTTGCACCAAAGATATCCGGCCTCCACCTACTGAGTGCTCTGTGGGCAGTACTTCTTCGCAGCCCTCCATTGAAAACGACGAAGGTTTCCGACACCACTTGACCCCTATGCACCCGGTTCCTCTGGGATAGGTAACACGGGTACCTCGGTACTCACTGGTGTGTTGGCTCTAGAACCTCTTATGTTCCAAAGGGTTTGCTTGCAGTCCTCGTAGAAGTGTCCTTAAACTGTAGCTTTCCAACCGCGACTTTCCATAGAGTTGCACGGAGCACGCGGTCGTGTTTCCTCACTGCACCCGTCCTCCGTGGGCGCCCTGTGTCACTGCCTTGGGTGGTTCCTTGGGGTCCCAGCGATTCTATGTGCTCTAGGCACTGTGTCTAGTCAAGTCGTGATTGTTATACCATTTTTTTAGTATATGGTTCGGTCTCCCCCTGGAGCCCGCTGTGTATTGTGCTACTTACGAATGTTCTATTGATTCAGTATTGTGTGCTTTATGTTCTAATCTCATGTAGAGATTAGTAGAGAGTGTTATATTAATAAATACATATTTTTATATCACTACTGTGTGGTTCTCCTTTCATTTAGTCATTCAGGAGGTGATACTCTGGTAAAACAAGCTGCTTTACATTCCTTCAAGATTAAGCCTGAAGGCTGCTCTCCACAGCTACCACTAGGATAGCTTTCTAAAGGTTATCTTTGACCTCATACATCATAAGGGTCGTGTGGACTGGTATAAGGTGCCCACTTTAATTAGTGTTACAGCAAACAAATGATGGACGGAATGCTGACAATGCAAACATTGTCCCCCAGTCAAAAGATCTGGGTTAAATCCATCGTTCTTTTGCCCACTACGCCACCCCAGTTTGGACCCAGCCATATACAAATCAGTCTTGACCCTATGCCCCATGGGAACAGTCCAGACTAAACTGCCAGGCCAGGTCCTCCCTGGACCGGAAACAAGCATCCTGGGACCAGTTTCAGGGTATGTAGGCTAGCTTGAATCCAGTGGCACAGTGAGCAAGGGACCCACGTCTGGGCATACCCATCCCACTTAGAGCGAAAAGTGTTACAGCAAACAAATGATGGACGGAATGCTGACAATGCAAACATTCTCCCCCAGTCAAAATATCTGGGTTAAATCCATCGTTTTTTTGCCCACTACGCCACCCCAGTTTGGACCCAGCCATATGCAAATCAGTCTTGACCCTGTGCCCCATGGGAACAGTCCAGACCGAACTGCCAGGCCAGGTCCTCCCTGAACAGGAAACAAGCATCCTGGGACCGGTTTCAGGGTATGTCACCCTTCTTCAGCCAGGCTAGCTTGAATCAAGTGGCACAGTGAGCAAGGGACCCACGTCTGGGCATACCCATCCCACTTAGGGCGAAAAGTGTTACAGCAAACAAATGATGGACGGAATGCTGACAATGCAAACATTCTCCCCCAGTCAAAAGATCTGGGTTAAATCCATCGTTCTTTTGCCCACTATGCCACCCCAGTTTGGACCCAGCCATATGCAAATCAGTCTTGACCCTGTGCCCCATGGGAACAGTCCAGACCGAATTTCCAGACCAGGTCCTCCCTGGACCGGAAACAAGCATCCTGGGACCGGTTTCATGGTATGTCACACTTCTTCAGCCAGGCTATCTTGAATCCAGTGGCACAGTGAGCAAGGGACCCACGTCTGGAAATACCCATCCCACTTAGGGCGAAAAGTGTTACAGCAAACAAATGATGGACGGAATGCTGAAAATGCAAACATTCTCCCCCAGTCAAAAGATCTGGGTTAAATCCATCATTCTTTTGCCAACTACGCCACTGCAGTTTGGACCCAGCCATACGCAAATCAGTCTTGACCCTGTGCCCGATGGGAACAGTCCAGACCGAACTGCCAGGCCAGGTCCTCCCTGGACCGGAAACAAGCATCCAGGGTCTGGTTTCAGGGTATGTCACCCTTCTTCAGCCAGGCTAGCTTGAATCCAGTGGCACAGCGAGCAAGGGACCCACGTCTGGGCATACCCATCCCACTTAGGGCGAAAAGTGTTACAGCAAACAAATGATGGACGGAATGCTGACAATGCAAACATTCTCCGCCAGTCAAAAGATCTGGGTTAAATCCATCGTTCTTTTACCCACTACGCCACCCCAGTTTGGACCCAGCCATATGCAAATCAGTCTTGACACTGTGCCCCATGGGAACAGTCCAGAACAAACTGCCAGGCCAGCTCCTTCTGGGACCGGTTTCAGGGTATGTCATCTTTCTTCAGCAAGGCTAGCTTGAATCCAGTGGCACAGTGAGCAAGGGACCCAGGTCTGGGCATACCCATCCCACTTAGGGCGAAAAGTGTTACAGCAAACAAATGATGGACGGAATGCTGACAATGCAAACATTCTCCCCTAGTCAAAAGATCTGGGTTAAATCCATTGTTCTTTTGCCCACTACGCCACCTCAGTTTGGACCCAGCCATATGCAAATCAGTCTTGACCCTGTGCCCCATGGGAACAGTCCAGACCGAACTGCCAGGCCAGGTCCTCCCTGGACCGGAAACAAGCATCCTGGGACCGGTTTCTCGTGCTCTCCATACCACTGGAGTCAAGCTATCCTTGCTGATATGGGCTGAAAGCCTGAAACCGGTCCTAGGATGCTTGTTTCCAGTCCAGGGAGGACCTGGCCTGGCAGTTTGGGCTGGACTGTTCCCATTGGGTGCAGGGTCATGACTGATTTGCATATGGCTGGGTCCAATCTGGAATGGCATGGTGAGCATAAAAATGATGGATTTAGGTCCAGATCTCTGTACTGGGGTGAATGTATGACATTGTTCTGCATTCTGTCCATCAATTGTTCTTTTTACTTTAATTAGTGGACAGCATATTCCAGGCCACCTTCTCACAGCAGTGCTCTTGGTTTAATAGCACTCTAGGAAAGTGAAATGTGCCGTGCTCGCTACTACTGGTGAAATAAAGACATGAGGCAGCAGTCCCTGTTCACAGGTAAGTCTTTGGCTGGCTACATCAAGGCAGTAACTTTCCTCTGAACCCCCTTCTACGCACCTTCCCCAGCTCACCTGCATCACCCACAACTTAGCTCCCTCCAATTGGTTCTAAGTTGTTTGTTGGAGAGGGGAGGGGTGTAGTTGTGTGGTGCAGCGGGTGAGAGGTAGATGGGAGGGCAAGGTAGGGGGCTGATGGAGTACTAAAAACAGCGACTGCAGGACATTAAAAATGATTAAAAACACTTCAAACTGAATAACTGGAGCCAAGATAGGGGGCGTTGTTATTTGAAGGAACTTTATGCAGACAGTTCTTTTCGCCCCTCTGATGACTGGCGCCCTGGACCTGGGCCCAGCTTGCCCATCGCAAAAGCCGCCCCTGGCTGTCGGCCAGTGTGCATTGATCCATGTACAATTAGAGGTCTCTGTGCAGAACCTGTTACCGGTTGTATTTCTTCTGGACTCAAAAACTACCTTGAGATACAGATTTTTATACGTGCCCTGTATATGGCTGTGTGTACGTCGTGTATCTCTGTCTGCATGCATCATACAAATACACCGGATCTGGTAGCCCAGTTGCGCTGATGGAACCACGCAAGGGCACTTTGCGTCACCTCATTGTTGATGAAATTAATATGTTTTGCTACCTTGCTTGTGTTTTGTTCTTATGTTAAGTTAGCATTCGCGGCACCATTTTATGTTTAGCCGCCATTTTCAATTATGTCGCAAGCTGCGTATTCCCTTCTCAAGAAGCAGTCTGTGGAAAGTCCCATTTACCCAAGGTTAAGCCTTGCTCTGCTAATGTATACACTGTTCTTATTAACGCATTCCTTTCCCATAGATAGAGGCTTTCTCCCACTAGCCTAGCGGTAGACACAAACAGAATGACCTTGGCATAAAGATAATGTGTGCCCGGCCTCAGAGTCGAAACTCGTCTTACTGTATTCCTTTGTTTTAGCTGCACCTGCTAGTAGAATTCCATTATGGGAGGAACTTTCTTGGTTTAGAAGTGTACATAATGTATCTCTATGTTGGCTGAAGTCAGTCCCTCTGCAGCAATCCTAGGAGGCTGGTCAGACTGGACTCCACTCGAGTGTACCTGAATAAAATATACTTGGTTTGTATTCTCTGCTGTCTGACCGCCTCTTCATTTGTATGGAAGGTTGAGAGGTGGTCGCGAGTGACCCGGGTGGCCCTAATTGGGTCACTTCCTTCAGTTGGCGCCCGAACAGGGACTCCATTGGGTGACCCATCCTCGCACGCGGACGGTTGTGGAGGTCGGGGCCATCGTCGGGTCGGACGGGCGGACCAGGGATCCCTGCACGAGAGAGTCCTGAACTCGCAGCTGCCCCATCTGTCTGGCCGGTCGGTGCCTCGCCCAGCGGTCATCCCGACTGGGGTCCTGAACGGTGAAACCTTGGATCTGACCGTTTGGTTCGAAGAGTCGGCAGTGGAGAATAAATTAGGTTGACCTGTGCGCGCCAGGTGAGTTTGTTTTGGTTCTTTGTGGATATGGTACCATTTTGGTTTGTCTTTGGCACGGTCTGAGGACTGATATTGGTTTGCATTTCGTACGGTCTGAGGACCGATTTGGATACAAAGTGTTTGTGAACACTTTGCCAGGCAACATAATGAATTTGGCTTACTTATGAAAATGCCAGTGTTCAGTCGCTTTTTTGGTTTCTTGTTGTCGTTGTTCTGCTGATGCTCGACTGGAAGAAAGTCAGCCAGCGCCTCAGGAAGGCACTCCGAATTTTGATATGTATGTAAAACATGGCCTTGGCCCTATTATGTTTAGTACGTTATGGCACAAATATACGAGGGACAACGCCGAGTTGCAGTGGCCATTGACTGGCACTTTTGATAAACAAAAAATTGGGTTTTTAGAGGAGAAGTTGTTTGCGAGAAGAAGCAGGCAGTCTATGTTTGATTCCCTCAGAACGTGGCAAAAAGAGGCTAAACAGAGGCGAATGAAAGCAGAGAAAGAGGCCCGGAAGGGGAGAATGCAAACATTGACTCAGAAAGCTGTAGCGCATAATAGAGAGAAGCAGAGATAGGAATTGAACGTGAAGATAGGAGGTTTTGACTGAATATTGATAAATCTTATGTAGCCCGAGAAGAAAATGATGCTTTTGTGGAAGAATTGTTAGATACTCGACCCCCACCTCCGTATGCCCCACAGAGGGTATATCCCACTCTCCCCCCAAAGGCCCAGCTACCCGGTTCTTCTGTCTCTGCTGTTTCTGCTTCTGTTGCTGTTGATCAGACTGCCTTGGCCATGGCACCTCATGTCCTTTTTTGTCTTCGCTGTCTGTGGCAACTGTGACTGTTAGCACCCCTGCAACACCTATTGCTTTGGCATTCCTCTCGCCAGCTCTTACACCCACGACCCAGCCAGTAGCGACGTTAATGCCCACTACCTCTGTTATCACTCCCACTGTGTTCCTCCATTCCCCGACATTACAGAGTGGTGGGACACCAGTACGTGGGCCTGAAGATAGAGACTGGACTAAATTTAAGGAACGCCTGGAGCGAACGTTGGTACGATCTGATATGGGGGAGGCAGAGAAAGAGGTAGTGGCTTATCAGGCTGCGCAGTGGGCCCGAAACCCCATTTATGATGTGGAGGATGTGTGGAGTGTGATGAAAGATTATGAGCCTTTTGTACAACAGCATGCCCTTAAGCACATGTCGGCTACTTTAATTGGACTTTGGGAGCACTGTTTCAATGATGCAGCGCCGCA
This sequence comes from Calotriton arnoldi, assembly GCA_963921515.1. Taxonomy (NCBI): domain Eukaryota; kingdom Metazoa; phylum Chordata; class Amphibia; order Caudata; family Salamandridae; genus Calotriton; species Calotriton arnoldi. The sequence goes on from CAWUFW010001064.1 coordinate 243,382, forward strand.
GATTATCTATGATATTAAGGATCATTTATACGTTGCTGATATGGCGCCTGGTCAAGTTTTTAGTAATGTCACGACGTTGGTTGCTTATCAGGGTAGGCTGCTTGAGAAGAGCCCGAAGACAGTATCTCAGTTTCCAATGGGGGAGGTCCACCCCATATATCACCCTGAAATACCAGAGCTACGGGATCAGCATAATGTTGTTACTAGACCAGGGGTAGCGGCCCGTTTCCAAGAACAGTGAGTTTATACTCCATGGAAAAGGAGTGAGGTCTTGTCCTTTAAGACTCAGTTACCTGACCCTTGGAAAAATCCTACTGCATATTACAAAGAATTGACTGAGGCAGCCTCTTCAACAGTCATGACGCTTGCGGATATCGAAATGTTCTTTGGTTTGTTGGTTCCGGTTGATATTTGGAGACAAGTACACACACAGGATCATGTTGCGGAATTGGGTGGTACCTGGGATCAAATTAAAGTATGGGACCAGGAGAGGAAGCCTGGTGAGAAGCCTAAAGCAGAGATACTTGCTTTGCCAGGCCGCATTATCACGTATATGCATTCTCTTATCCCGCCAGAAAGGTTGATTTGGACAAGCTCTCGGCTTGTCGTCAGAAGAAAGATGAGAGAGTTTCTGATTTTTTCACTCAGTTTGAAAATGTGTTTCTGGATTATAGTGAGCAGGATTTGTCTATTGAGGGAGGTGTCCGATTGTTTGTTAATAGATTTGTTTCAAATTTCTTTCCCGAGATTGCGACTCGATTGCAGGCTTCCGAGAGCACCTGGTCCACCTCTTCTCCTTCTGTTATTTTGAATATGGCGCAGTATTATGAGCACAGGGAAAATGAGGATAAGGAGAAGGCAGAAAAGAAGCACAAGGATTTGAAGACGTAGGTGTTGTTGCAACAGGCTTCTCGAGGAAATGGTAGAGGACGTGGTGGTTTAGCCAGAGAGCTTCCCCGCACTAGCAGGAATACTGCGTCGGTGGGGCCGAATCAGTGTGCGTATTGTAAGAAGGAGGGACACTGGCGCAGCGAGTGTCCTGTACTTCTGCAGAAGGTGGCGGTCCCAAGAGGATGAGGGTCTCGTGGACGGGGTCGTGAAAATGGTGGCCAGGACAGGGCTCAGAACGCTGTGGAGCCCCAGGGTCGTACTGATCAGAACTACTTTGACGACCCTCGGGGCAAACAGTATTACCACGATGACTATAATACGGATGAGGTGACCGGGATGTCTTACAGCTAGGACAGCCGGGGACAGGGTGAGAGACCAGTTTTGATACTTGTAGACCAGCGAGGTCCGTATGTTAGTGCGGATGTGCATTGGTCGACTAAGGAGTTTTTGGTGGATACAGGTGCAACGAACAGCTCTATTTCTCGTTCCTTGGTCGCTGGGGTGACTCTGTCTGGCCATAATAATGTTTCGGTAGGATTTTCAGGTGTACTGGTTGTGAGCCCCATTTCAAAACCTCATGCGTTGACTATTGGTCCTTTCACTGTGGATTCGCCATTCTTGATGATGTCCAATTGTGGAGAGAATTTGATGGGTTTGGACTTGTTGAAGAAATTGCGTGCTACAATTTACTGCTCCCCAGCTGGCGTCATTATCACGAGAGGTCCTGATGTGGTGTGCGCTAAGCAGTGTCTGTCCAAAGATGCGTCCATCCCTGCTGAATTTAAAGATGTGCCACCCACATTGTGGGCAACGGGCGACACAGATGTGGGTTTGTTGCAGATATCGCCTGTTTCAATACGTGTCAAGGAAGGTGCTATTTTACCTCGTACTCCTCAGTATAAGATACCGCAGGCAGGTGAGCGAGCTTTGATAAAGATTGTGCAGGATTTGATTGAGAAAGGAGTGGTTGAGGAGATGACTGCTAATCTTGTAATAGCCCTATTTTTCCCATTCTTAAAAGGACAACTTCGGGTCCCTCTGAGTATCACGAAGATGTTTATCGCTTTGTGATTGACTTGCGTAAAGTTAACAAAATAGTGATTCCCCAGTTTCCGGTGGTCCCTGACATTACGACTCTCTTGACGATGATTCCTTCTTCTGCTAAATTCTTTTTTGTCATTGACTTGAAAAATGCATTCTTCAGTATTCCCATTCATCCTGATAGCGGATATCTGTTCAGGTTCACCCTCGCCGGTAGAAGCTTTAGATTCTGTCGCGCTCCTCAAGGCTATACAGAGAGTCTGAGGGGCAGATTTACAAGCCCCTTGCGACACATTTGCGCCGCCGATGCGTCACTTCTGTGACGCAGCGGCGGCGTAAACCATGCGCCACGTTGCGACTTATTTACAACGTGACGCATCTAGGGAGATGCGTCATGTTGTAAAGCCCTGCGCCACATGAAACCTGCGTCAGGTTTAAAGTGGGCGTTCCGTCGCAGGGTGGGCGTTCCTTTTCAGGAAAGCCTCGTAAAAGTGACGCAGTGAAATCTACAAGATTTCACTGAGTCAGTTTTACGACGCCGCTGCATCAATCCCTTATGCCTGCTTGAAGCAGGCGTAAGGAGTGACGCACCACGTTAAGTATGGGTGGCCCCTGAGCATTGCTGGAGTTGCGTCGTGCTTGCGACACGACTCCAGCAATGTGCCACCCTTACGCCACAAGATGCGACACGCATCTGCCTATCCTTGCGCCATGGTGCGCCGCATTGTAAATGCGACGCATCCGTGGTGGCGCAAGGGGAGAATTGCGTGTTGCATCTATTCTGGCGCATCCCTGCTGATTTGCAGAGATGCGCCAGTCCTTGTAAATCTGCCCCTGAGTATCTAAGGTCAGACATTGAAAGGTCAGCTGGATTCCTTGTCACTCCCTACAGGTAATGTATTGCTTCAGTATGTCGATGTCTTGCTCATCGCCTCGGATACAGAACAAGGTTGCAGAGACAGTACAGTTAAATTGCTGCTACATTTAGCTCAACATGGCCATAAAGTATCCCTTTCCAAATTTCAGTATTGTCGACAGGAGGTCACCTACTTAGGTTACCTACTGTCGAAGGAGGGTAGGAGATTGACCCCTGAGTGCATCAGTACCATAGTTAAAATGTCTGTCCCGCAAACTCAGAAAGACGTGCGTGCTTTCATAGGTATCACTTCCTATTGCAGGCTGTGGATATCTGGCTATTCGTTGCTTATTAAGCCCCTGCTTGCGCTAACACTAAAGGATGTGCATGAACCCTTGCCTTGGACACCAGAGTGTCAGCAGTCTTTTGAGCAATGAAAAACTGCGCTTTGCTCGGCTCCAGTGCTTGGTACCACTAACTATGCTAAATGCTTTGTATTGTACGTCCATGAGATGGGTGGTTGTGCGTTTTCTGTTTTAACACAAAAATTTGGAGATAAGCAACGTCTGTGTGCTTATTTCTCTGCTGTGCTTGACCCTGTCGCCCTGCGCCCTCCTGAGCTGTTATCAGAGCGGTCGCTGCTGTGGCCGTCTCAATTAGACAATCAGCGGGACTAGTACTCAATACTGACCTCACAGTTATGGTACCCCATGCTGTGGATACACTTTTGAATAAGACAAGGACACAGCACCTCACCAGTGCACGTCTAACAGGTTACGAGCTAACGCTCTTTCAAAAGCACATTACGATCAAACGCTGTGCCACTCTGAATCCAGCCACGCTACTACCCCTCCCTTCTGAGAATGAGGACGTTGACATACATGATTGTATCTTCCGGCCGGAAGAGGAGACGAAAGGACGGATAGACCTGACTGATGTTCCCTTATCTGACCCCCAAGGGGAACTATATGTCAATGGCTCTTGTTTTAAATTACCAGATGGCACCACAACAGCTGCGTATGCGATTACTATGCTGCGCACTGTAGTCGAGACATCACGAGTTTCCTATCAGTCGGCCCAAGCTGCAGAGCTTGTTGCCCTAATACGAGCCTGCGAATTGAGTGAGGGACTGGTTGTTAATATTTAAACTGACAGCCAGTACGCCTTTGGAGTCGCCCATAATTTCGGGCAGCTCTGGGCAGAGAGAGGGTTCCTTACTTCCCATGGGACGAGAATACAGCACTGCCCTCTCATATATAGGCTTTTGTCTGCTTTGACACTTCGTAAGAAGTTGACAATAGTGAAGTGCAGCGCCCATAAGAAAGTTACTGACGATGTGGGTAAGGGGAACGCTTTTGCAGATCAGACAGCTAAGGAAACAGCCTGAACTAAGATGAAAAGAATGTTTGTAGCAGGTCCCGCCAGGTGGGTGCCCGAGTTCTCCATGTTTGAGGATACACTTGACAACGTGAAGGAAATACAGATTGAGGCCACGGTGGAGGAATTAGCAATGCGGCAAGAAAGTACAGCAAACTTAAACGATGAGGGATGTTGGATTGACAAGTCAGGAAAGCAGAGATGGATGCTACCAGATGCATATGTCCTTCCTGTGGTTACAATGGCCCATGGCCTGGCTCATATCAGTGCTAAGGGTATTTGCAAGTTGTTAGACCCCGTATGGCAACATTTCGAAGACAGCTGCACTTTTAAAATACTGCATGGTGTACATGATGCACAATCCTGGCAAGGGTACCCCTACATCACCTGGTAATTTTGCACCTCCCACTTTCCCTTTCGAGGTCCTTCAAATGGACTTCATAGAGATGGACAGGGTCAATAATTTGAAGTATGTGTTGGTGGTTGTCTGTGCGTTCAGTAAATGGGTTGAGGCATACCCCACTAAAGAAAATACAGCCATTGCGACTGCAAAGATACTCCTGAAGGAGTTCTTTCCTCGCTTCGGCTTGCCCCGTTTGATCTGGAGTGATAACGGAAGTCATTTCAATGCCAAGGTTATTCAGTTAGTTTGTGAGGGACTACACTTCAGACAGAAGTTTCATGCTGCGAATCACCCCCAGTCGGCAGGTTTGGTTGAGAAGGACAATGGTACTCTCAAACTGAAATTGGCAAAGATTCCTGAGACCACCAGAGTTGCAGTGGCCAGATGCCTTACCACTAGCTCTTTTGTCCACAAGAACTACAGCACATTCTAGGACAGGATTGTCACCCTATGAGGTCGTGTTTGGATGCCCGGCGAATGTCTGTGGTGTCCCGCGCCCACGTAGGTTTTCAGACATTGAGTACCCTTTGTTGACCGATTACCTGTGTCAGTTAACTGAAAATTTACATTCTATTCACCAACAGATTCGAGAATCGCTTCCGCCCATACCAGAGGGGCCCGGTCATAACATCCAGCCGGGGGATTGGGTGTTGCTCTGAAATTTTCAGCGGAAGAAAAGCTTGGAGCCCCCTGGGAAGGGGCCCAAGCTAGTCCTCTTAGCTACCAGGACCGCTGTGAAAGTCGCTGGCCGAAAGAATTGGATTCATTCCAGTCACTGCCGCAGAGTACCCTTGCCCTTACCCTATGACCAGTGGGTGAGGGATGGTATTGGGGATGCTGAGGGAGAAAAGATACCTCAGTTCGTCCCCTTCAGTGACACGCAGCTTATATGGACCCAAACGGATGCTGAGAACGACAATGTACTGAATGCAGCAGTCCCTCTGGAAATTCGAGCAATAAAAGAGCCCCACTTCGTTGACCCCTCTGTGCCTGGAGTCACCAGGTACAATTTGCGCCCTCGGTTGAAGAACGGTGCACCAAAGGAGAAGGCAGACTAGTTAGGGATGGACTGTGCAAGTCAGGGTGTACTTTGTCATAGTACCAACGGTGTTAGTTTAGGGTGAGGCGGAATTGGTGCATTGTTCTGACATTGGACAGGATAGATTGAACGTGCTCCCTTGGAGGGGGGTGCATTATCCTGTGCAACGTGGGATTCCTCCAGAGCTAGGACTGAGCAGCTCCACCGCCGGTGCTCAAGAGCGCCAACGTTGATGAACAATAGGAGCCTGTACCAGTGAGGCTCAGACGGACACTGGGAACACTTGCCTTTGTTGTTACTTTTTACTGCATTCCCTTTTTGCTTCATAATGCATCCGTTTGGTCGGCCTATTAATGAGGAGGAACAGCCATTTGCACCACCGCGTCCAGCACGGGGTTGGTCCACAAAGAGTAAAATAGTTTTTGCATTAATAGTTGGGATTGCCCTAGTAGCAATACTTGGAATATCTTGGTTTCTGGAGGAGAAGTATCCCGTGCATTCCTTGGTTGGTACAACGCCCGTTCCCCCTGAACACATTTTTGTTACTTTGGCCCCTCACAAAGGAGAGCACTGAAAGACTTACACAGATAATGTTTTTATACAAATGTTGCATCAAGCTCATGACGTGTCCAATACAACAAATTGTTGGGTTTGTGGTTTGCTCCCCTCAGTTACTCATAAAAGTGATAATTTGTTGTCCATGCCTTTGTCATATCTGGGAAGTTGTGAGGGTTAGTTTGCATTGTTTGTCATGGTACACTACCATTACCACCAATCCGCTCAGGTTATGACACCTGCTGATTCTTGCACTATGTTTGATTTATATACGTTTTCATCATGGGTTTACTCCTATAGGTAAGGCAGGACTAAACATCTCTGGTACTTTGTCCCCAAACTCCTGTATGAGCAAATATGAAAAGGTGAAGAACAACACATGGCTTCGAATGGAAATGGCTGATTTCCAGAAGTTTAACACCTCTGAGTATTTCCAATCTTTCCAAGATCGTAATGTCACTAAGGACAAACCAATACCTGTGTCTGTGGTCAGCTCAGCAGCTGCTTTCTGTGTCCAGGGGAGGGGGGAGATAGAGGTGGGGGAAAGTAAATGCAATTTCACCTACCAACTTAGCACGATAAATAGTCCTCCTTTGATCTTACCCCCTAACGTCTATTTCGTCTGTGGATCCCAAGCTTATGTCTGGCTTCCTAGAGGATGGTCAGGCAAATGTTACCTCTCTTTTCTTCTTCCCCCGGTGTATGTTGCTCTGCCCAATTACCATAAAGATCACCAGCTGCAGCGTAGGAGTGTATACTTGCCCAAAGTCAGAAGGGTTATTGACACAAAGGATATAGATCAGACGGATACCACCTTACAACAGTTTGAGGATGCTATGAAAGGTATCATAACCTTTTGGGGCCCCATGTACAATAGCCTTAAAATTCATCGGTTAAAAAGGGTTGTTGAAGGGGTCATTGATACAACAGCTGGTATACTGACAAACATCACTGCTGAGCTTCAGGCTACGCGTTTAATTGCCTTGCAGAACCGGATGGTGTTAGACGTCATACTTGCAAATAGGGGTGGGGCCTGTCGCGTCATTGGCAGTAGCTGTTGTGTGTACATACCTGACCACGCCCCCAATGTGTATGCTGCCATACAGAAATTGCATAGACTCCCATCTGACATACACCAAGAAAATGGTACTTGGACTTTATCTGGGTGGTTCTGGAGTATGCTCACGTCCTGGGTTTGGAAGCTCCTTATCTTTCTAGCTGTGATTGCTGGTATTTTCTTCACATGTTGCCTTTGCATACACTGTCTCCCGACCTGCTGCACTTATTGCATAGGTGTTCGCTCCCCTAAACCGAAGAACCAGTACATGACACTAGTGCTGCGATCATGTTGCAAAAGGACATTAATGACATGATGCAGATTGATGAGGGCATCTTTGGTTCTACATCGTCCCTTGCAACCTCTATTCCCGATACTGAGTATAGCGATAGCTCTGAGTGTTGATGACCTTTTGCTCCTCAGAATATTACGGGGCATATTATCAAGAACGGCGTTAAAATTATCGCCGCTTTAGCGGCAGAAAACTGCTGCTAAAGCGGCGATAATGGGCTTGATAATATGCCCTTGAGAATTCCAATAGAAGCCCATGTTCTGGTGTCAACATGGGCTTCTATTGGAATTCTCAAGGGCATATTATCAAGCCCATTATCGCCGCTTTAGCTGCAGTTTTCTGCCGCTAAAGCGGCGATAATTTTAACGCCGTTTCTTGATAATATGCCCCTACATCTTTTCCACCCACACCCTAAAATGAGTATAGCGAATGCTAAAAGGAAGGTCTGATGAAATGAATATGTTTTGCTACCTTGCTTGTGTTTTGTTCTTATGTTAAGTTAGCATTCGCGGCACCATTTTATGTTTAGCCGCCATTTTGAATCATGTCGCAAGCTGCGTATTCACTTCTCAAGAAGTAGGCTGTGGAAAGTCCCATTTACCCAAGGTTAAGCCTTGCACTGCTAATGAATACACTGTTCTTATTAACGCATTCCTTTCCCAAAGATAGAGGCTTTCTCCCACTAGCCTAGCGGTAGACACGAACAGGATGACCTTGGCATAAAGATAATGTGTGCCCTGCCTCAGAGTCCAAACTCGTCTTACTGTACTCCTTTGTTTTAGCTGCACCTGCTAGTAGAATTCCATTATGGGAGGGACTTTCTTGGTTTAGAAGTGTACATAATGTATCTTTATGTTGGCTGAAGTCAGTCCCTCTGCAGCAATCCTAGGAGGCTGGTCAGACTGGACTCCGCTCGTGTGTACTTGAATAAAATATACTTGGTTTGTATTCTCTACAGTCTGACCGACTCTTCATTTGTATGGAAGGCTGAAAGGTGGTCGCGAGTGACCCGGGTGGCCCTAATCGAGTCACTTCCTTCATTTTCACCGATTCAAATCAGGGCGGATCCACGCAGCCTTTCATGGCTCTCAGGTGAAAAAATGGGCCTAGTGCAAGGAAGGAAATAGGCCCCCTTGTTGATGTTTGAAATATAAAATACTGCAATAATCAGGGTTCAGTGGACACGTAATCAGGGTTCAGGGCACTGGTACCACTGCACCTACTGCACCAACGGAAACTTCGCCTCTGTCGTTGAGCTGGGTAACATCTGTTACCTAGTGCCACGAAGCGCTTCAGAAATACACTTTATATATTGTTAAACGACAAAAACAACAGCTTTGTCAGTTCTTGTTCTGTTTCAATAACTTCATAAAATCTGGAGGAACCCTCTCCGCATTTTCCTACTGATAAGAAAAGCCTTTGCTCCCAGAAATAAACTTTCTGGGTGGACATTTGAATGGGAGATGAGACCTCGGAAGAGCCAAGCCCTGCGCCGGACTGCAGGTCACCTCAGAGAGCGGAAACAAAGCCCGTCCTCTGCCCATCACTGACCCGAGCGAATCCGGGGAGAGAAGATGAGAACAAAGAGGAAGAAATACAAGAATTATGAAAACTGATCAAAGAGAAAAAATCCCTAAAATACTGCCGTATTTAAAAACCTGAGAAAACAAAACAGAACAGTAAAGAGTAAACTAAAACCAAATAAAGACACCGTTTTATCCTCGTCACAGATAACAACCATGCAAGTAAATCACACTCAAATTTTTTTTTCCTCTTTTAGCACATATTCTCCAGTCTCCAAAGAGACTGTCAAAAATTGAAATATCGACTATATTTCAAGTCTCAATGACGGGGTATTGGGTAAAGTTTTCAATAAGCAATAATCACACCTCAGTTAGACCTCATTGGCTACAATACTGCCACTGCACAAAGCTAAACAATCTATTGTGAATTACACGCCCCCTCACCCTGGTACCTCATGTTACAAAGAACATGAACCCTTTTCAAAAGGTTTTATCTCTTTATGCATAACCACACCTCCACTGGCATCTGACAGGCAAAGTAATACATATGCTGGCGTTGTTTTACCAATTTCCATCAGCTCTCTGGCCCAAACCTTCGCTAGCCACATGCAGAGAATTCTGGGGAATCCTATGCTAATTAGCTGACCAGGTAAGCAGCACCCTCCCTAGTTATGAGTTTGATGCTCAGGCAGATAGCGCTTCCCACGAAGATGGGATCTAGGCTGCTAGCCACGGGTTGTGGAAAATATAAGAACCACGAATCCATAATAGCATCCTTATAGGGCGCACTGTCTTCAAATGTTTACTAAAGGAGGAACGGCAATAATTTAAAGAAAAAAAAATTATAGCTACATTTTTCCATATAGCACTTACTGCAGGTCTGCCCTTTCATGGAACTACATAGATGCATTTGCTGCATTTCATTTATACCTTTAAGAGGGACAATATACTGGTTTCCTGGTTTTCCAAAACATCTTAGAGTGTGCTGCAGAACATCTGTAAAATGATGAACTCGAAATTATGGACAGATGTAAACAGAAAGAAAAGGGGGGGGCAGTAAAAAGACACCCATGGTATCCCCTTATATAAGTAGTATGTTAAAGGCCTATCTGTCTATTCAGCAGTCGAAAGAGATATAGGGCTATATTTATCAAGTAGTTGCGTCACACTTGCACCACGCAATGGGGTTTTAGCGCAATGCCACCACTAAGTGTGATTATAAAGCCAGGCAAAGCCACCTTGCGTGGCTTGATAAATGTGGAGTAACGCAACGCAGCGCAAATCGATGTGTTGCATTACTCACCCCTAGGGAGGCATTCCATGGGTGGTGCATGGGTGTTCCCATGCAACACCCATGGATTATGGCGCATTCCCAGATTTACCATCACTGGTAGACCTGGGAATGCGTCTAATTGCTGTCCCTTCCCAGGTGAGGCGTAACAAGAAGAAATAGCTTTATTTCACCTAGTTTTTTCCTTTTTCTGTGTGTTCTGGATCCTGCAGCACACATAGAAAGAGGAAAATGCCTCAGGGGATTGCTTTTGTGCAGGAAGGCGTCCCTTCCCACCCGAAAACAATCCTGCTTACAATGCAGGCACCCTTGCACCACTGTGAAATGGTGCCTGCGTTGGCACTAGGCAGCACATTGTATGCCAGCACTGGTAAAAGAGATGAATGCGCCGTATGATGTTAAATACGGCGCATTCCTGCCTTTTCCTTGTCAGGCAGCGTAGCAAGGTAGCTTGCTACACTGTGCGGCATGACTTTTTAATAAATATGCCCCATACTTGCTAAGTAGGGCTAATTTCGGCTAGAGTCCATCCGATAATTCCTAACTCGTACACCAGATAGCACAAAAAAGGGAACATTTAGAAAGGGTGCCCTGACCACCTCTCGTGTCTGATAACCTGAATACTTGTAAACAGGGAAAAAGGAAATCACACACCTAATTGTCGGGAGTCAGAACCAATCATAAAAGTAATCAGGTCAAGTACTTCAGAAGGCACACCAGCACCCAACCGATAGCCCCCTATTTTTTCTAAAGCAGATCCCACGTTTTGGAGGAAACCGTTTCTATTTAATGTTTGCTACTTTACTCTGACTATACCGACAACATTGAAGTGATGGTTAAAGTCCATAAAAAGTATGCGGACTGTGATCCTATGTGCGGTGGGGGCGTGGTCACACTGCGAGGAGCTTCCCGGGTGGATGTAGTAGCATTGTAACAACTTCAAGAGAGCATTACTTGAGATTGCTTTGATTCCTTGGCAAACTTTTTCCCGCTCCTTGGGGCAGATTTACAAGAAAGTGACGCATCTGTAGAGATGCGTCACTTTCCCTGCGCCACCCTGAGAAATCCTTGCGCCACCATGGATGCGCCGTATTTACAATACAGCGCACCATGGCGCAAGGATTGACAGATGTGTCAGAAATTCTGACGCATCTGCTGGCGCAAATGTCACGCATTGCTGGAGTCATGTCGCAAGCACGATGCAACTCCAGCAATGCATGTTGAGGCCTATACGTATTGTACTGCGTCACTCCTTATGCCTGGTTTAAGCATGTGTAAGGTTTTGACGCAGTGGTGTCCTAGAAGTGGCGCAGTGAAATCTTGTAGATTTCAGTGCGTCACTTTTACGAGGCTTTCCTGCATGGGAATGCCCACCCTGCATACATTATACCTGACACAGGTATAAAGTGACGCAGGGCTTTACAACGTAATGCATCTCCTTAGACGCGTCACGTTGTAAATTCGCCGCATTGTTTACACCGCCGCTGAGTCACAAAAGTGACGCAACGGCGGTGCAAATGCGTCGCAAGAGGCTTGTAAATTTGACCCTATAGATTGTTGGTCCCAGGCTCATGGGTGCTAAGGTGTTAGGATAATTCAGTCCCTGCCCACTAAGGTTCTATGGTCCCAAGGATATTTCTGGGATTTCGCAGAATCCCTGTAACAGTACAATCCTGTGTTTACTCTGATGTCCATCCTCCAGTCGTCACCACCTGTACATCACCCTGTAGCACGCGCTGTACAATCCTATGTTCACTCTGATGTCCATCATCCTGTGGCCACCTGCTGCACATCACCCTGTACCCCACTAATGATCATTGCCCTGTGGTCCTTATGCACATCGTCATGTTCTCCACTGAGAATCTTCACCCTGAGGGCCTCATTTATGAAAACTGTCGCATCGCTGCGACAAAACAGCAATGCAACAGTTTTCACTGCGCCCTCCTTGCGACACGATGGATGCGCCGTATTTAATATACGGCGCTCCATGTTGCAAGGAAAGACAGATATATCAGGAATCCTGACGTATCTGCCGGCGCAAAATCCCGCATTGCGGGAGTTGTGTCGCAAGCATGACGCAACTCCAGCAATGCATGGGGTAGGCCTATTCCCATTGCACTGCGTCACGTTTCTGTAGTGTAGTTCCTATTTCCCTAATAGGCTCTGCGCATTGGAATAATATAACCTATAGGTTTGACATAGGACTATGGTCGGTATGTCCCTATCGATTATATTAAACTTAATTACCTGTGCCAGCTAGCTCAGAGGCCACTAGAAACTCCTTGAGAACAAGAAGGGAGTCGTTTCTGGCAACCGAAAAACATGACAACTTTGTTTCCCTTTAGAAGCGGAACATATCTCAGAATCGTGGAAACAATAGATAACAGTTTCACTCATTCAATCGTGCATGCTTAGTTTCTGCAGAGTTACACAGAAAGGAAAGACGGGCGTTTCAATAAAAAGGGTTTTATTGAACAGTCTTGTTTCTCGTGTAAGAGATATGTGCTGTTATGATCACAAGACAGTATGCAAGATAAATAATGTACAGCGTAAGCAGTAGAAATAAATAATACTGCGCTAGCATTATCTTTTAGCATATATTCACGTACATAAATAACATGAGCTAAGAATGCGAGTACTCATATGATGCGTCTCTAAGCTAGTTCTACCTCAATGTGCCTAACCTAGTCTAGGTGTAGGGAAGAGTAGAAGTAGGTGGAGTATTCTCTAGTATGGTAGACTAAGAGTATGTTAAGTCTAGTATGCCAAGAGTCCCTCTAGGATCTAGTCAGCTCCATACCTTGAGAATGAGAGAGGTGGGAATCTCCTGCCGGATCTTGGAACTCTAACACCCCGCGAAGGGAGTCAGAACACTGGAAGCTGGATTCGTCTACGTGCAGGAATGACAGCGTCTTCTCAGTGCGTCAGGCCGGGATACGGGCTCCTCTGAAGTCGAGGTCTCCTCTAACTTGCTTGGGCAAGGGAAGGTATATTTATACCTGGTAGGTGTCGAGGAATGTTAGCATTGACGTGAAGTCGGACATAGGAAGACGTCAGGAATGAACCCTTAAGGTATACTGGTTCATACATAATAGATGAGTTCTTGGAGAAATCAATAGTCCTGTGCTAGGGAACTCCCGAAGCTTAAGGGTCTGGTTTCTAAGAACTCGTTGTGACGTTAGGGTGGACGGATGTCGGTGACCATGCCTGTATTTGGAGTGCACGGTTAATGCCTAAATAAGGACAGGGATTCTATGCCTATTTAAGGGCAAGGCGAATTGTGCCTATATAAGGACATGATTCAGGAAAACCTATATACGGACCCCTAAAGCGGAATACAACACCCACTCCATCTTCTATTGAACGATAAGACTAAATGCTAAACATTTTAAAATGATAAACATAAAATTGAGTACCACATATTGCTAAAAACATTTCTAAAAGCATTTTAAAAGAAGCTCAAAACTGTTGAAATGCAATAGGTACTGTACATTTTACGCATTGTTTCCATTCTAAGCATATAACAGAAGTGGAATGCAACGTGAATGAAACAGGAATATATACATATGATGAAATGGTCGATAAGTTCTTACAATCAAAGCCATTTGCGTATCATGGAAGTAAATGAAATGGTAGACAAGTAAGGTGACAATGTGTCCCTGGAAGTATTCAAAGAAGTCCGTTTTATAAGACTAGTTCTACTGTAAGCAGATTGTTCATTTGCCATGTCTTTTCAAAAATTTAAAAAAGAAAAAAGTTCAATTCTGGGAAAAGGTCCAAGTTTGAAAAATACGAAGGCCAAAATTCATTGTTGCCCTGGTACACTGTGAGCCAAATCAAAGTCAGTGTAGGGGTCTGGTGTAAACATTAGTTCATCTATTTCCGTAGCCAAAATATCATCCACCGAAGTCGGTGACATTTGGAACACCTCGTTCAGAATGTTAATTGCACAGAGATGAGAAACATCGCCTTCAGCAGAAGATGCAATGTTCGTGTCCGTTGTTACCTGTGTGCCCGTTGATCCATCTCGTACCTCAGCAGCAGTCGGAAGCGTCTGTGAGATCTCAATGAATGCCGCCATCAGGATTGGAAGCCGCTGGGGACAACACACAGCATGGGCCGTTATCGGGTCCAGCAGAGTATCGATATCCGTTGGCATGACTGATGGGAGTGTTAGACAGATGTCTAGCACGCATTCTTCACCGCAAAACAGGCAGCGTAGAACAGGTAAGATGCAATCTTGCCAGATTGGTCTGAATGACAGGAACCACGTTGTATTAAGTTCCCGTAGACGAGGCATGCCCAAAAGCTGTACTATTCGCTCACGGCATTTCCGTTCAAGGAGGGCTCTCTCCACATCGCTCGGAGTGATGTTGGCGAAGAGGCTTGCCATAGCGTAGTAGGAGGAATAGAAACAGGATTCCTGCAACTAGTGCTAGAATTAACGGCACACCACCAAACACCGAATGTGCGAAGTTTGGGATGATTCCGAGGATAGCCTGGAAAGGTGCTAATAGTCCGGAACAGATGGTCTTAAATACATGTACAATTCCGCTTGTATCTGACATATTAAAGATACGTCCTATCATTTCTATGAAATGTATAGGGCAGTTTGTACGAATTAAAGCTTGTATCTCAGCCGAAGTCCTTGCAACTTGTAGATCATAGGTTTCTTTAGCCGAGGTCAAAGGCACTGATTGTTGTATAAGCATGGCTTTCATTCTGCTTAAAGTATCAAATCGAATAAAAGAGACATTCAACGAAGGCCATAGAGGCGACTCCCTGACTGTGTCTATTGGGGCAAACAATACTTGCATACAGCAAGTGACCCTGGAGTTGACCGTTACTAGATATGGGATGCCTGGCAACATGCCACAGCAGCTCTGATCATTCAACATGAGGTAACTCCCATTAGAAAGTTGTCCAAACATTGGATTAATCACAGCAGCTGGTGTACCCTGCTGGTGGCAGGACAAGTTTGCCACAGAACCATTACAAGCCCCGTGTAAAGAAATGTCCTGACAAATCAGTGAACCGCTTAGTGCAACTTCACAGGATGTACCGCTTAGAAACACTTCACGATCCCCACTCCAACATCTATAGGTGTAAGGTAAATTCCAGGATGTCTTAATGTATTCTTTACCCAACCTTTCATATTTGCCTGCTTGCATCTGTTTAAGGCAATACTGAAACTGGAAAGTAGTCACAGCTAGACTAATTTTGCCATGAATAAGCCATTCTGTAGCTGGTTTTTCTGCCACTGTGAATGGTAACTTTTCAAGTTTTTCAATGCTCAGTACTGTATACTTCGCTCCCCTTTTTGCCAGTTCGATCTGTTTATCAGTTAGATTGTATTCTGCAAACAGAGCCGACGTGTTGATAAAATGCCATGGCACATAGCCCGCACGCAAAGATTGCAGCGTCCAGCTTAATAACATAATAGAACGTAACTGAGACTGGCCTTGCTGTAACATGGCTAAATCTTGTTCCAGTATGTCGACAGCAGAGGATACAATACTGTCCAATGAATAAATTCTGGAGGACAAAGTTGTTAACCCATTGTCGACCACAGAGAGAGTTTTCTCTAAGTTAATATGATCAAGTTCACGTATTCGTTCTGCGGCCTCCATCTGTGACACCTTCCATGCTTCATTATAAGCAGCATAGATGCCGGCATATATGAAACGTTTTTGACGCGGTTTTCTTGGTCCAAGCAAGAATTCCCTAAGGTCTGCGTCTTCTTTAAGTAAAGATAAGTGTTGTTTCACATCCTGAAGTGTAGATTTTTGCAGCCAATCGAGGCATAATTTTCCTACACTGTATGTTGTTACTACCCCCGGATGCTGTCTTTGGACGTATCTTGGGTCTGGCCTGTGAATAGAAAACCCCTGTGTTTTATTCAGGAATCTGTCTTGACAGTTGCTTGTGTCTGTGGGCCAGATTAACCATTTTATCCAATCAGGATTTGTTCTGTTGAGTTTTAGTATGGTGTCAACTGTAACCGCTGCCTGTGTATTGTTATCACTTGCAGGTGTTGGTACAGAAGGATTTTTCATGTCTTTAATCTTGGCTAACCCAAGGCAAGATGTTTGTTGGACCGTGTCATTCAAAAACATTATTTGTTGAGGGACGATACAGGCTCTAAATAAAGCTTCTATCCCCTGCACTTGCCAATCTTTAGTACCCCAGACAGATTTTGTGTCTATTGTGTCTTTCCATAAGTCAAAACCCTGTCTAGACAGTTGGGCAATAAATGTTGCAGAGTAAATCTGTTTTGTATTAGTTAACATAATTTTCAGTCCTGTTTTGTTTACATTTTTATAGTAAAATTTTTCTGGATCAGATGTATTGTATCCTGAAAAATATGGAAACTTTTTAGCAAATGTTTTTGAACTACCTTTTGGTGGTGTAGGACAATGCTCCCATTGGTTAAACATAAACACATTTCTAGGTGTTGCAGATTTATGCAAAAAATGATGACCATAGTGGTTATAGCAATACAGCTGTTCATAGTCTGATGAACCCTCTAAATATTCATTATTAGAAAATGCAGCAGATTTTTCTAGGTCAAACATTATATTATTCACAGTTTCAAAGTCCCAATCATCTGAAAAGGTACTGGAAGAAACAAAGTCACTTAGTGAAATTTTAAATAAATGTGGAATGTTCAAATGTTCCGTCGGGCCAAAGATATCGAAATCTGTTTTGTCCGACACACTATACCATCCTGTATAGGAAAGGCTGTGATGTTCACTGCAGACAAGTCTCTTGTTTCACGATGGGATGATTTGTGAGGTTTCAGAAGTAAGTTCACTTCTTTTCTTTCAATGTCCAAATGGATGTATCTCCCATTTATAAGCACGCTCATAGTCATAACCAAAGCTAGCCAAAGCAGGAAGAAAAATATTCTAGAAATAACCCAAAGTTCAATCCATGGTGAAACTAGATAAGTCTTTTTCAAAAAATGCAAAAAGTCTTGTACTTGCTGTTTACATTTTTTTGATGCTGGCGACGTCTCGGGCTCACTCGGATCCTCAGAAAACGTATCAAAGTTAATGAAGTAGCCAGAAGCAGTTCTGTCAATTGTTGGAATTGCATCAGGATTTGTAGAAATCGCTGGAACCAGTTGATCACTTGTTACATTGGTGTAGACAGGTGTATTTGGACGAACTGTTACTTGTGTTTCAAGAGGGATGAGTTCCATAGCATTGTTGCTCAGTCCTTCATCTGTTACTGCTGAAGTCTCGATGGTTATCAGTCTTTCAGTCTGAACCTCTTGGATAGTAGCGAGAGGAGTGTGTCTGCTACTAGGTCGGAGTTCACGAGGCCTACTATTTAGTATTGGCCACATACTGTGGTTTGATGAGGTCGATGGACACAAATCTTTTCTCCTTTCTTCCAGCAAGGGGCGGCAGAAGTACTGTTCTTGTTCCGTGTACGGCTAGGACAGGTACTGGTTGTCTGTATGAAGGTCCAAATTCCTTCTTGTCCGCAATCTTTTCTCTGACTAGATCCCCAACTTTTGGAATCCAGACATGCCTTGCTGGGACCGCCGGTTTTTCCCCAGTGGTGGTTGGCTGCAGGAATACGTTGCTTTGTTTCGTTCTTAATTCGTTTAAGTCCTGTAAAACAGCCAAACGATCTTTGATATCAAAGGGTTTATTTTCCACCACTGTGCCACTGCATGCCAGATCTGGCACCCACATTCTTGTCCCAAATAGGACCTCATATGGAGTGACCCCCCCTAGAGAACTTCTTGGCAAGTTGTTTAATGAGCTTTGGACCCCATAAAGATGTTTGACCCACCCATCACCCGAACCACAACAGAATTTCCCTCAGGATGAAACGGAGAGGAGTTCCGCAATGCAACGCCCAGACTGGCCATGGCGTCTTTGTAAGCCCGAGAGCTAAACGCAGGGCCCTGGTCAAAATGTAGCGTGCCTATTGCGTATGTGCCGATAAAGACTCGCAAATCTTTTATAACAGTTCGAGCGTCAGCCGAGCACTGAGGCCATAGCCATAGGAACCTAGAGCAAGAATCCACTGCGACCATGATATATTTATAGTTACTGTCCCTTTGCAAGGGACCGCAGTGGTCCAGGTAAACACAAGCTAATGATTTGTCTGAAATTAACAGGGGTGTCTGCGCAGGACGTTTTACTGTGGAGACTTTCATCTGTTGGCAAATTTCACATTCCAGAACATAGTTCTTGGTCTGCTTCCTTATGCCAGGCCACCAATATCTTTGTGTTAGTAAAGATACTGTTGCAGAAATGCCTGCATGGGCAGAAGCTATCCCTTCGTGTGCTGCTAGGATTAGTCCTAATCTGCGTTCCTTGTTTGGAATTACCCTATCCCCCACTCCAGGGATTCGAGCAGAAGGAACGTTGTTCGCATCAATTACATAAGAGTACTTGAGTGGAAACTTTTTTGGTAACGCTGCACCACTGCCTTTGCTCGTAGCATTGACAGCCAACATTATCTCACTGTCTATTTTCATTTTTGAACGAGTGATCGCAGCTACGGAAGCCGTCTGAACAGCCCCTCTGCGGCTTCGTCAGCCAATGAATTCCCTGCAACGTGAACGCCATCACGTTGATGACTCAGTGTATGGATCACGTGAGCCTTTGGTAGTTCGCTTTTTAACTGAACTACTTGTTCCCAAAGCGTTTTATGCTTTATTGTGCCACCTTTTGCATCTTTGAACCCGTTTTCAAGCCAAGTTTGTATATATTCATTATACGACTGTACACAGTAGAAAGAATCGCACACTATTAGTGTGGGGAATTCTCGATCTGTACTTTCAAGTGCCAGTTTGAATGCTTGCAGTTCAGCTCGCTGAGCTGTGCAATCTCCTAGAGATTGGGTTTTTGTGACCATAGGTCTGAATTTGCCATCTCGCATGCGACCTTTAACGATTGCGCACGCTGCACTGTAAGCTTGCTTACTCCCTGTTGCGGGTTGTACGGATCCGTCAGTGTAAATTATAAATTCGTACTGATCGAGAGGCAGAATCTCAGTAGGCAGAGGACATTCATGTTCATACTGCAGGAATGCTTGTGTTTTTAGATCAGGATCAAAAACATATTCAACATCTGTTGCAGCAAGAGAATTAACCCATTGTATCCATCTCGGATGTAAAGCTTTAGCATTTGGAATGCTCGCTTTAGTTACCGCCTCTAAGGCCGGTACGGGAGTTACGACAATAATGCGTTTCCCTTGGGCTAGAGCTTTTTCTTTTGCTACAGCGGTTTGAACTGCTGTCAGAATTTTTTCAGTTGAAGTGAAGCGCATTTCTGCTTGTGTATACGAGTGTGATTTGTATGCAATTGGTACTTTTTCACCCTCGTTAAATGTTAAGTAGGTGAATCCGCATTGACCCGAAATTATTCGGATCACTAAGTTGCGTTGACTTACGCGTGTTTGTAAGTGATTTGTTGCTAACATGTTAGCTTGGAGTTAACGCAAGATTTCTGTGTGTTCCTGTGTCCAGTTTTTGATTGAAAAATCAGGTTTGATTAATGCGTAGAGAGGTTTAACCCTTTCTGCGTAATTTAGAATGTAAGTTCTTCCAAAATTGAGGAAACCCAGGATGGATTGTAACTTTTTCAGCGTCTTTGGAGGTTGTAGCAGTGCACACCTTTCTAAAAAGTTGGCTGCCAAGCTCTTGCCTTCACTTGAAAGCTCATATCCCAGAAAAAGGACATTGAGATGGGCAATTCGGGACTTTTTAAAGTTGAATTTGTAGCCCTCAGAGGCGAAGCCCAGTATAATGGTGCTCACCCTGTTCAAGTGTTTATCCAGGTCATCGTCTGTCAGATAGATATCATCGACATATGACAATGCCTCATTATCATAAATTTGTAGTAACTCCGTTACCCTCGCTGAGAATAACCCCGGGCTGTTCTTGAACCCTTGTGGGAGTCGACAAAATTGACGATCCCCATTATTGAGAAAGCTGTTAAGTACCTGCTTTCAGGTGCTATGTTTTGACAAAAGAAACCATTTGAGATATCCAATGTGGTTTTATATTTTAAACGCACAATGTTATTCATTAATGCTGTACTATGTGCATTTTGCACTGCAAATGTTTTAGAACAAGTGTTTAAGTGTCTGTAATCCAAACCTAGACGATGGGTATTGTCTGGTTTGAAGACAGGAAACAAAGGATTGTTCATTGAGGAGGTGCATGTTTCAATCACCCCCTGGTATTCAAGTTGATCTAAGATCCCCCTGACCTGTTTTTTAGCTTCTTGCTTTATTGGATACTGCCTTTGTGCAGTAGGTTCATTTTTCAGATGTATTTTATGGTGAGGTGAATCCTCATCCCATCCTACATGATTTTTGTATAATGCTGGGGCCTGGGCAACTGCCCATTTCCTGGCATAACTGTATTTTAGATGAATTGGAATATGGTTAGAGAAGGCAGGCATAATAATGTCCTCGCCATGTGGGCACTCCCTGACAAATTGTGGTGGCCAGTCTTTTTCTGCTAGAAGTATGACATAGCCTACGTTCCCTCTAAGGTGCGCGCATGAGTGGCCGCGCAGCTCTTCTTACTCTACCGCGCATTTCAATTGCAGGAGCGCGCACACTTCAAATTCAATTCAGGAATGTATAAAACACTCTGGCAGAGTCATTGTCACTTCTTCCTTTTAAGTATGAGCTAGATAGACCAACATTTTCCCCTCCCAAACACGAGGGCAGGGTGAAACAAAGGGCAGCATTAACAAGCATTCATACTGATGACTTTGTAAACATCCCCTGTAGAGAAACCCTTTGTTTAAAACAGTGCTTTGCACCTTTTTGCTCTGTGAAACAAATGCTCGCCTGGGGGCCCAGGGACGCACAATGTAAAACTATTGTTGCCAATATGTGGTGGCGGAGAGCAGTGGGAATGTGTGTGTTCTCCTGTTTAGCAGTGCTTCTGGTTTTTGGGAGAAAGAGAGAGGCGTGCACCGATAGCAGTCCAACTGCATATGCGTTGCCTAAGAGCCCGCAGCATCACACAGCAAGTAAACTTTCGCGCATTGTTCAGTAGGATTGCACGCATTTGGGCTGTCTGATGTGACCTTGACAGATTACCAGCCCCCTGGAGGTCAGTGAAGCTGAGACAGTAAGCTACAGAAAGAGTAAAGTCATGGAATCAAAGTACATAGAAAGAGGGGCTGGGAGAGAGAGGGTAGGGTGCGATGAGTGGAAGCTGAGAGAAGGAAAGGAACGTTTTTTGTGTTTGTTGTTTATTGTGTGCTTTCATCATGCTTACCTGGGTCTACTTAGTTTAATTTATTCAAAAGGAGGCCACTTCAGCTTGCACCAGAAATTGCCCCTGCCATGCTACCAATGACAGTAACAACATGACTATTAACCATCACACTCCTAAAGTGTGACAATTCGGACTATTCCAGGCCCCTAAATCCATAAGAATGGCTTGGCTGTCAGGTAATAGTCATTTTTAATGTATACTAAATTAATAAATAAAGTTGTTGTGGTAGCCAGACAGTGCCACCTTGTGGTAGACTGTCATAAGCGCCAGTGTTGACAAATCAAAGGACGGTGCAGAGCACCAGAAACCACCGGCTCAATTTAAGCACTTATATCAAATATTTGCGATGTAAATAAAGCAACAAACATTGCGTAACATATGGTAATGTCTTTTCAAAATTCAATTATTTCTTTAACATGTGGAAGCTTTAACATTAATAAGGCACTTTATAGCACTGCATTAAGAAGTTCTTATTAAAAGTGATATTTTGTACAACTGGTAGTCTGAACTCACATACTCGAAAGTGCTTTCATATGGGATAGTGAAAAAAAGAGTTAGGGTGAAATAAAGTATTGGCTTAAGATCACACTTTAAGCGGGGAGGCTGTGATTTATCTAGGTTTTCTGATTTCACTTTGAACAAATCAGCCAGAAAATGGGTCTCTATTTGTTTTCCTTATATTAAGGCTTTTTTTTACCTCTTAGTTCATTTTCTGCAGTTTCTAAATACAGAGCAAATTCGACCCAAAGCCTAAGAGCTTTACATGAGCACCAGGGGCCATACTACTGAAAGTGCCCGGGGGCGCAACAGGCATGTGTGCCTGAGTGTGTGCTCCTGGGGCACTTTGGTATTACAGAAGGGGCCGCAGACGCTTGTGCGGCCTCTTCTGTAATACTGAGATTGCTGGAGCAGGTGCAGTTCTAGCACTTTCTCAAGAGGGCGTTCTCTCGTTTACATGAGGGCATGACCCCATGCAATGGGGGCATCTCTTTGCCTCTGCACCCGCGCCATACTATGGACGCGGGCACAGAGGCAAAGAAGCTGTCAGGAGGCGCACTGCAAGTGCGCCCCATGAGTGCAGCCGTCTCGAGGGATGGACTTGGGTCCCATGGACCCCCTAGACATCCCCCTTCAGGCGGGTGCAGTCACTCGCTGCACCCTCAAGCAAGGGAATCTCTAATCCATTTTGAAAGTGCAAGCGGGTTGCTGCCTACACAGTGAAACGCGGGGCAGCCACTCCATGTTTCACCTGATTGCGCTGCCCCCAGGATGCCCTAAGAACAGCTCATTCAACATAATCGGGCACACTTTCCCTGTTTACGGATGGCGCACCTGTTTGAAGGTGAGCAAACAGGGAAAGTGTGCCCTTGTCATAATAGGGGCCCAGTTGCATTAAACAAAGTCACATGCATTGTTTATAGGCATAGGGAAATTAAGTGATGTGCCCAGAATCACAGGATGTTGAGCCAACATTGAAACTGGATCCTGGTTTGCCAGTTCCACAGCTGGCAGCAATGCCACATCCTAGGTAGAGGGACGGAGGCAGGCAGAAGCCACATGAAAGCTCGCCTTATTATGGGCTCGAGGTTCCAACAGAACCCAGAGTTGAGCCTGAGTCAGGCTTCAGGCTCAAGCCTGGCTTGAGATCTCAGTGGCTCGCCCACCTCTATAAAGCTGGGAGCTCTGCCTTCCGTAAAATAGAAGCCCCATCAAAGTGACAAGGGTACCATAAATTGGCAAATGTTAATATCTGTTATTTTCAGCACTTAGAAATACCTCGTGTGGTGTGTAGTACTATATAAAATATGAATAACATAAGGGAGAAGGCATGAGGGAATAAGAAATTAATGGAGGGAAGGGCAAAAGCGGGAAGAGGGCAGTTCTGCTTTTCTCTTATCTTCTTCCAGCCATAGAATGAATCAGTCCTAACTAGGCAAAGTCCTGCTTCACTCTTCTCTCCTCCCATAGATTTTGCTAGTCCTGTCAAGAGCAGTTGTGCTTCACTCTTCTCCCTTTCCACAGACTTTATCAGCTCGACCCAGGCCAGTTATATTTTACTCTTCTGTCCTTCCACAGTTTACAAGTTTCACAAAAGCCAGTGCTGGTTTGCTTTTCTCCCTTTTTATAAAGTTTACCTGTACTTTAATGTTCATATTTTGTATGGTCTTTTCAGTTATAGTCACATAAAACAGATTAGATACACAATTTGTACTCGTATGTAAATTATTGTTTGACCATGAAAATGGATAAATTCAGTGAGAGATGTGATATTTCTGTACCCAGTCACCAAGTGATGTGCTTTCCTAAATCCCTCTTCCAGAAGGTCATACATAAATATTACCATAAGAGTTAGCAAAGACCATAGCATGTGAATGTGCACTGCTATTCTTCTTTAATCAAATTTGTCTCTAGCACTTACTTCCATGCAGGACATGATACTTAAGTGCCTAGAGGTGATTCAGTTCATAGAGTTCACTCTAGAAAATATACTTTCCTACTTAGTTTTTAGGTTCAAATCTACTGTGCTTTTCTGGTGCACTGCATACCATAGTGGAATGTGCTAGTTGTTAACAGAGCTTGAGTTATGAAAATAAAATAATGTTATTGTTGGGATGGGGACCTCAAAGATGAGAAAGGCACGCCTTTTGGAACTGTTTTTTTACAGCTTGTCAAGCTATTTGTCTACAAACTCTTGTGTTTTAATTGAGTATTTATATAAAAATGCTTTAAAATTGCATGATTTTATTTTGCACAAAGTAGAAGCACAGTGATGGAGGATACCTCTTACATTTCCCCTACCCGATACATAGCCCATTCAGTGTGGGATAGGGCAGTGACATAGTGACATAAAAAGCCACTCAGGTTTGCACATGGCTGATGAAAGTGCTTACACAAATGCTCAATAAATGCATATGGAGAAATAAAATTAGAGGAAACATTGCTTCCGCAAAACTGAGCTTTCCACTAAGTCACTTCCATCCCCAACTCACAGGCTTGAGTCATCCCTACTAGAAACTACTTCACAGTAAGTGACTGCATTTGAACAAGAAATTTGAATCTATTGATGAAAAGTCGACTTATTGAATCATGTTGTGCTGCTGAGGAGTGGCTAAATGCCCTTGAAATTGTGGCTCAAACTAGCAGGCATACAAATGATGAAAGATGTTGGGTCCTAGATCGTATGCGTGTGGACCAAGAGAATCTTTAACCTCCAAATTGCAGTTATCACTGAAGGAATAGACTGCGAGGACAGGGTGGGACACTAACCAGTTGGATAGCTTAATTGATTAATGAATGTTACTGGGTTTACCAGAATTGACCATGTCTAGGACAAATAGAGCTCCTCTATGCTCTATTAAATCAGGGAGTCAGGCGTGTATTATTTTTGTTTATCTTGAGGATTTTCTACTAATGGAAAAAAAAACTGGTTGAAGCCTGAAAAAATAGCTGAGAGTGTATGTTTTCAATTTTCCATAAATGAACCCAAAGTACAAGATGTTGATGTGACCATTTTGGTTTGCGATGCAATAACATTAAATCAGTTGCCTTAAAAGTGGCTTTCACATGTTGATAAACTGAATCAAAATGAAGCATTAATTTTCACATAAACCTTAATCGGAGCGAACACAACTAATTTCAGAAGCTCACGCACCACACTCACTTACACAGTGAATTTTCACTAGTCTCCAGAGCACACAGCCTTGGTTACAGTGCAGAGAAGCCCTTAATTGCTGCACACAGAGGAAAATAATTAGAGGGAACATTGGTCATAGCCCCTTGAAAGTTTTTCCCAAAAGAGTGCTTTCACCTGTCTGGGTATGTCTCCCTCCATCCGGAGTGTTATTTCATATAACCTTTGTGGAGTACTAACCCTGGTGTCTACAGTCTCAACTGTAATGTACTCATTCAAGTCCACTATCTCCAGAAGTTCCTTCAGGTTCTGGCGAGCTATTGTGACTTCTGCAGCACTGTCCAGCATTGTCTGAGCCCATTCTCCGTTCTTGAGTTGTGTTCTCAGCATCCTCGGCATGTCTGACCTTCAGACCTGCTACTTTCTTCTTTGAGAATTGAGGTTTTGATTTATTTTTCGGAACGTGTTTGTCGTCTTTCGATTTTACGCGTTCTTCTCTATGTTCTGACCGTCCTCTTCTTTCCGATGTCTGTGACGAGATCTGAAAGGTACGAGAGGAACGTGTATCAGTATCTTGATACCTGTCAGGCTTTTCAAATTATCCCTATTCCTGAGGTTATACCTCCTTTCAGAGGGCTCCTTTTGAGGAGACCTACCCCGGGATTGAGAACGTTTCTCGTTTGAATTTTGTTTATTAGTTTCCCACTTCTTTTTAGAAGATGTAGGAGTTTGTTTAATAGAGTCCTTCTCAGGACTTTCAGATAGTTTTGGCTTCACTGGTCTTCCAACCAAACTATCTCTGCCTAATTCTGCATATGATTGTTCTATTATTCTCGGTAGCTCAGTTTGATGTTCTGTAACATCGAATTCCCTTAATCGTTGGCGGATCGCCACTGCTGCTGCCTCCCCTTTAATATTAGATAATATTATTGCTGAGACCTGGTCGAAATTTTTCAGTAATTTCATACCTAAATTTAGAGCAGGCTCTGCCCCGTATTCGTTTTGAATTTGTTTCAGGACATCTGGGGGCATATTAACAACGGCCAGCGATAATTATCGCTGGTCGTGCTTAGCGATAATTATATTATCGCTGGCTATCTCTGGCATTTATCGCCCTGGTAGCGCGTTATTAATAACGCGTTACTCCAGGGCGATAAAAATTCCAGAGATAGCGATAGTTATCGCTCTTTTGCAGGGAACATCGCTGGTTTTCCAGCGATGTTCCCTGCAAAAGGGCGATAACCTTGCTGATACGACCCACAGGGTCGTATCAGCAGAATCCACCTCCTATGGCTAACATAGGTAAGTCGGGATTAGTAGCAGACGTTAGATTTTGGCGAAAACGGCCGTTTTCGCCAAAATCTAACGTCTGCTATAATCCTGTGGGCTGCCTTGTAAATATCGCGATGTGCACATCGGCGATATTTGACAACGTAGCCCATCTGGAGTACGCTAGTAACGCTCACTTTGCATCTCATTAGAGATGCAAGGATGGGCGTTGGGGGAAAGGGCGATAGTGCAGGGATTCACGCGATAGCGTGACCTTGCTGATTAGGCGATAGAATTATCGCCGCTTTCCGTCCAAAAACGGACGCTAAAGCGGCGATAATTGACTATCGCCTCGTTGTTAATATGCCCCCTGGTATTACCGCTATAGACGGAACACCATGTGTTTTAGTATAGATGGCAGCAAAGACTGAGCCCCAAGTGGTGCAGTCTTCCAGTTGTAGTGTGATCCACATCGGTAAACAGATGGTTAGGATTCTGTGTTTCTCATACGGGCTAGTATTTGGAAATACTGCTTCGATTTGAGTAATTTTTTGAGCTATCCAAAACGGAATTTGCTCACGTTTTGTGGGCATTTTTCCCATGACTGCGTATAGAGTCTGTGGTTTAATTTTTAATGTATTCCCCTGTTGAGGAGTTTGATTTGGAAGTTTCAATGGTGGTTGGACTGTGAGAGTCCGCTTGACATATTGGACTAGTTGTCTGTAGATTTTTATTAACTCTGTAAGTTGAGTAAGTAATTCCTCATCTGACATTATTTCGATGTCAGGATGAGGTGTGTAGCCGGCTAGAATCGGCCATGTTGCTCCTGGTCTACCTAGTGGACCGAGCCTGGTAATGTTTTTGTGATGTTTTAGGGCGCCTTTAAACCAGAGCTGATGCTCCTGGTATGTTAGTGGAATTTCAATATCCTCGAAAGGAATATATTCCTCTGGTGGATCATCTTCTTTGTAGAAGTGAAACATTTTTGTTACTGAATTTGATTCAGGAAATATGACCCATGAATAGAATACCTCTGTCTGAAAGGATTCGTGTGCCTCTATCACGAAAACTGCTCTACCTCCTCTTGGTGGTAGGCCGTGTTTTATAAGTTTTAGAGTGATGGCTCTTCTTAAGTTTGGATGGATGTCTATAACACCCTCCTCGGTTTCATTTAATCCTGTAATGTTATAAGCTGTTAAAGCTGGTTGACCCGCAACGTCACCGTTGTCGGAGTCAGGCATTTTGTTTTTTGAAAAATGTAGAACAAGTTTCAAGGAAACAAAAAGATAAGATGCACAATATTTTGGAACACTGTATCCTTCAACGTTGAACAAACCAAACAACTAATTTATAGGGTGCTTCCCTATTTAGTTTATGGCGGATATTTAACCCTACCCACTCCGGACGTCTTATGGAGTATGTGAGTAGGGGTCTCTGAGAAAAGCACGAATGAGTTACTCAGTATCTAGCATTAAATTACTGCCTTACCAAACCGTTGGGCGCCATGTAGTGTAGTTCCTATTTCCCTAATAGGCTCTGCGCATTGGAATAATATAACCTATAGGTTTGACATAGGACTAAGGTCGGTATGTCCCTATCGATTATATTAAACTTAATTACCTGTGCCAGCTAGCTCAGAGGCCACTAGAAACTCCTTGAGAACAAGAAGGGAGTCGTTTCTGGCAACCGAAAAACATGACAACTTTGTTTCCCTTTAGAAGCGGAACATATCTCAGAATCGTGGAAACAATAGATAACAGTTTCACTCATTCAATCGTGCATGCTTAGTTTCTGCAGAGTTACACAGAAAGGAAAGACGGGCGTTTCAATAAAAAGGGTTTTATTGAACAGTCTTGTTTCTCGTGTAAGAGATATGTGCTGTTATGATCACAAGACAGTATGCAAGATAAATAATGTACAGCGTAAGCAGTAGAAATAAATAATACTGCGCTAGCATTATCTTTTAGCATATATTCACGTACATAAATAACATGAGCTAAGAATGCGAGTACTCATATGATGCGTCTCTAAGCTAGTTCTTCCCCAATGTGCCTAACCTAGTCTAGGTGTAGGGAAGAGTAGAAGTAGGTGGAGTATTCTCTAGTATGGTAGACTAAGAGTATGTTAAGTCTAGTGTGCCAAGAGTCCCTCTAGGATCTAGTCAGCTCCATACCTTGAGAATGAGAGAGGTGGGAATCTCCTGCCGGATCTTGGAACTCTAACACCCCGCGAAGGGAGTCAGAACACTGGAAGCTGGATTCGTCTGCGTGCAGGAATGACAGCATCTTCTCAGTGCGTCAGGCCGGGATACGGGCTCCTCTGAAGTCGAGGTCTCCTCTAACTTGCTTGGGCAAGGGAAGGTATATTTATACCTGGTAGGTGTCGAGGAATGTTAGCATTGACGTGAAGTCGGACATAGGAAGACGTCAGGAATGAACCCTTAAGGTATACTGGTTCATACATAATAGATGAGTTCTTGGAGAAATCAATAGTCCTGTGCTAGGGGAACTCCCGAAGCTTAAGGGTCTGGTTTCTAAGAACTCGTTGTGACGTTAGGGTGGACGGATGTCGGTGACCATGCCTGTATTTGGAGTGCACGGTTAATGCCTAAATAAGGACAGGGATTCTATGCCTATATAAGGGCAAGGCGAATTGTGCCTATATAAGGACATGATTCAGGAAAACCTATGTACGGACCCCTAAAGCGGAATACAACATTTCCGCCTGCCATGAGGCAGGCGTAAAATTTTGCCGCACTGGAGTCATAGTAGTGTTGCAGTGAAATCTCATACATTTCACTACACCACTCCCACGATCCTTTTTTACGTGGGAACGCCCACCCTGTATACATTATACCTGAAGCAAGTATAATGTGGCGCATGGTTTTACAAGGTGACGCAGCTGCCTAGATGAGTCACCTTCTAAATAAATCGCAATGTGGCACATTGTTTACGCTGCCTCTGCGTCACGAAACGTGATGCAACGGCGGCGCAAAAGTGTCGCAAGGCCTTCATAAATAAGGCCCTGGGTTTCTTGCTGCACAGATTTATTCATCACTGTTGGCAGTGCCGACCCTTGCTTCAATAGCACCCTAGGAAAGAGAAATGTGCCATGCTTGCTACTACTGGTGTAATAAAGAAATGAGACAGCAGCCCCTGTTCACAGGTCAGTCCTTGGCTGGCTACATCAAGGCAGTGACTTTCCTCTGAACCCACATCTACGCACCTTCCCCAGTTCACCTGCATCACCCACAACTTAGCTCCCTACGACTTCTTCTAAGTTGTTTGTTGGGGAAGGGAGGGGTGTAGATCTGTGGTGCAGCGGGTGACAGGTAGATGGGAGGGCAAGGTAGGGGGCTGATGGAGTACTAAAAACAGCGACTGCAGGACGTTAAAATGATTTTAAAAAATTCAAACTGAATCACTGGAGCCAAGGTAGGGGGCGTCGCTCTTTGCAGGACCTTTATGCAGACAGTTCTTTTCGCCCCTCTGATGACTGGCGCCCTGGACCTGGGCCCATCGCAAAAGCCGCCCCTGGCTGTCGGCCAGTGTGCATTGATCCATGTACATTTGGAGGTCTCTGTGCAGAACCTGTTACCGGTTGTATTTCTTCTGGACTCAAAAACTACCTTTAGATACAGATTTTTATACGTGCCCTGTATATGGCTGTGTGTACGTTGTGCGTCTCTGTCTGCATGCAGCATACAAATGTGCCGGATCTGGTAGCCCAGTGGGGCTGATGGAACCACGCAAGGGCTCTTTGCGTGACCTCATTGTCACCGATTCAAATCAGGGCGGATCCACGCAGCCTTTCATGGCTCTCAGGTGAAAAAATGAGCCTAGTGCAAGGAAGGAAATAGGCCCCCTTGTTGATGTTTGAAATATAAAATACAGCAATAATCAGGGTTCAGTGGGCACGTCAGGTCTCTGGGCACCGGTGCCACTGCACCTGCTGCACCAACGGAAGCTACGCCCCTGTCGTTGAGCTGGGTAACATCTGTTACTCAGTGCCACAAAGCGCTTCAGAAATACACTTTATATAATGTTAAACGCCAAAAACAACAGCGTTGTCAGATCTTGTTCTGTTTCAAGCACTCCATAGAATCTGGAGGAACCCTCTCCGCATTTTCCTACTGATAACAAACGCCTTTGCTCCCAGAAATAAACTTTCTGGGCGGACATTTGAGCGGGAGATGAGACCTCGGAAGAGCCCAGCCCTGCGCCGGACTGCAGGTCACCTCAGAGAGCGGAAACAAAGCCCGTCCTCTGCCCATCACTGACCTGAGCGAATCCGGGGAGCGAAGGTGAGAACAAAGAGGGAGAAATACAAGAATTATAAAAACTGGTCAATGAGAGAAAATCCCTAAATTACTGCCGAATTTAAAACCCTGAGGAAACAAAAGAGAACAGTAAAGAGTAAACTAAAACCAAATAAAGTCACATTTTTATCCTCGTCACAGACAACAATCATGCAAGTAAATCGCATCAAAGTAACATTTCTAACTTTCTTAGCACATATTTTCCAGTCTCCGAAAAGACTGTCAAAAATTGCCATATCGACTATATTTCAAGTCTCCATGACGGGGTATTGGGTAAAGTTTTCAATAAGCAATAATCACACCTCAGTTAGACCTCATTGGCTACGATACTACCACTGCGCAAAGCTAAAGAATCTATTGTGAATTACACGCCCCCTCGCCCTGGTACCTCATGTTACAAAGAACATGAACCCTTTTTAAAATGTTTTATCTGTTTATGCATAACCACACCTCCACTGGCATCTGACAGGCAAAGTAATACATATGTTGGCGTTGTTTTACCAATTTCCATCAGCTCTCTGGCCCAAACCTTCGCTAGCCACATGCAGAGAATTCTGGGAAATCCTATGCTAATTAGCTGACCAGGTAAGCAGCACCCTCCCTTGTTACGGGTTTGATGCTCAGGCAGATAGCCCTTCCCACGAAGATGGGATCTAGGCTGCTAGCCACGGGTTGTGGAAAATATAAGAAGCACGAATGCATAATAGCATCCTTATAGGGCGCACTGTCTTCAAATGTTTACTAAAGGAGGACCGGCAATAATTTAAAGAAAAATAAATTATAGCTGCATTTTTCCATATAGCACTTACTGCAGGTCTGCCATTTCATGGAACTACATAGATGCATTTGCTGCATTTCATTTTTAGCTGTAAGAGGGACAATATACCGGTTTCCTTGTTTTCCAAAACATCTTAGAGTGTGCTGGAGAACATCTGTAAAATGATGAATTCTGCGAATTTTGGACAGATGTAAACAGAAAGAAAAGGGGGGGGCAGGAAAAAGACACCCATGTTATCCCCTTATATAAGTAGTATGTTAAAGGGGGGCGTGGCTGAACTAGCCGCTATGGCGGATGCGTTTCCCTGAGGCTCCAAACGCGCGGTTGACAATCATCTAACATCCACATCGGAAGGGCTCGAAAAACGGACAGAAACTACTTACAGGACACCCAACCCGGTCTAGCTTCAGCACAGGCCGCACAGGAGTGAGCAGAAAATACGGTCTGGCCAAAAATAAAGATACATAGACGGGGGCGTCTGATCCCAATATGGCAGCCCCCTGAAACGTGCCGCAAACGCACAAGCGGTGCACACCCCACCGTCACTGCCGCCAGCCGACAGAGGCCCCCGCGCGGTGATGGAGCATTCCAGTCGGGGCAGAAGAAGTAACCGAGACACCCCCCTCGGACGAGATGCCGGGGTGAAGTGAGGAAACACTACCGTTGGCGGCAACACCCTAACGCCGAGAGAGAGAGGAAGAGGCCCGATCCCGAGGAAGAAGCACAAGGCCGCACCACGGGGGTCGCGATAACGAGAGACCCCCGACAATAGACCCACCACAACAAGCATCTGAGGGTACGAAAACGGCAACCGAAGAGACGCAGCCCAGGACTCGCGGTGCGGCGGGACCCGGGGGCGGCCAGCACCCGATGTGGAGAAGACCATCCAAGCTGGGGGGGGAGAAGAATTAACCAAGGCCCCCCCCCTCAAAAGGCAACGCCAAGAAAGGAAGAGCTCACCTCACTGGCAATAACGATGCCTCGACGCCAGGATGAAGAAGTGGAGGGCCGACCCTCGAACGGGGGACAGGCGACACGAGAGTCGTAGGGACGAGAACCTTCCCAGATATCAACACCTCCACTCACAGCAACAACCGACCTCGGAGTGAGAGGAGGCTACTGGAGTTGCGCGACCGAGAAGTCGTGATGCAGAGGTCCTTCGGGCGGCGAGGCCCGGCGGCGCTCAATAACCACGGCGAAGGTATCAAGAGACCGGTAATAGACCCCCCCCCTCCCCTGCCTCTGAGGTTGGGGATCGGGACGTAAGCTGGGCCTGGGGGAAGGTGGGCCCCCCCCTTTGCGGGGACACTCATGGTGTAGTGGAAGAGAGAGGGGACCAGCAAATAAGGAACCTGGATTGAGGGCACTGGACAGAGACGAGGAGCGACTCCCATTCCCTCCTTCCCCCCCCCCCCCGGAGCATAATTGCAGAGCTCCAAGGCGGTCATAACGCCAACTGCAAGGTCAGACGCTATAATGAGAAAACATTGTGCCCAGGGAGGGAGGGCCACGGTGCCAGCAACTCCCTGCCCCTGCATCGGAACGCTGGATGGGACTACCCCTGCATCAGAACGCCAGGCGGGACACCTAGTAGCCATCACATGACACAACAGAGGGATCAGAGAGTAATTTC
Organism: Calotriton arnoldi; assembly: GCA_963921515.1. NCBI lineage: Eukaryota > Metazoa > Chordata > Amphibia > Caudata > Salamandridae > Calotriton > Calotriton arnoldi. Next base: position 276,602 of record CAWUFW010001064.1, read on the forward strand.
GCTTCCTCTTCTCCCCTCCAACGACATGGAGCTACACCAGAAGGCAACCACTCACATAAGCGAGGAGGTGAACCAACACCTAATGTGTCAGTAGAGAACCAATACGATCCTTCGCTAGCACACGGAGTGAGAGAAATCGTACGGACTATCCAGTGCACTAGTGGGGGTGACTACTCTCACACCTGCAAGACAAAGGGAAACTACAGGCAAGCACAGGGGAGAAGGGAACCAGCCAAACTGAATCTCCACAAATCCAAAACCGAACAAGCTACCACACGAAAACAGACCAACCCGGAACCACCGCTCCTCTGACTCATCCCTCAGGACCTTCCCATTCCTGACCTAGACACAAGCACCAAATGCAGACACTGAAGCGAAGGACACCGGACACTTGGAATACCCCCCCCCCCCTGCAACCATGGGGAGATTACGTACCACAGGGGGATCTCAACCTCCTCACTCGAGGCGTAACAAGTCCCCAACCACTGAGAGCCACAGTCCGGCAACAGAATCCTCTATCATCACCTCCATGTCAGACAAACTGGACAGAGTGTTAGCGGCCATCGAACACTCGCGGGTTACCATGGAGGTCCGCTTTGGAGCTCTTGCCACAGATCTTAACCTCTTGCGGGATGATCATCGAAAACTGACAGACAAAGTTGCGGACGGAGAAAAGGCCCTCTCTACATTACAGCCCCTGGTAAAAGCACAACAAGATTCCTTGAGAGACCACCAGGCCCAGATCATGCTGCTCGAGGGGAAGGCAGACGACCTGGAAGGACGCTTCAGATGGAGCAATCTTCGAGTGCTGAACCTACCAGAAGGGGCTGAAGGAACTACCCCGTCAACCACATAGAAACCTGGCTCAAATCGTTCACACCACTCACTGAACTGACCGCCTTCTTCTCGGTGGAAAGAGAGCACCTGGTACCAGCGCGACGGTCGCCCCCGGGCTCTACCCCGCGACCACTACTTGTTAAACTCCTCCACTTCCGGGACAGAGATGCAATTTTGTGGGCCGCCAGACAAAATGGCCTCATTACATTGGAGGACAAGCACGTTATGCTTTTCCCTGATTACTCTAGAGCGGTGCAACGCCAAAGATCATCCTTCTTGGAAATAAAGAGACTCCTCCGCCAGAAAGGAGTCCAGTACTCACTACTGTTCCCAGCCCGTCTCAAAATCGTACACAAAGAGTCCACAATCTTCTTCACAGACCCGAAAGAAGCCATAAACTGGGTGGATCTACATCTGCAAGTCAACCAGAGCATGGGCAACACTCGGAAGCATCAAGCACGGACGCCTCAGAACCAACGCCGGCTGGGAAAGAACACTCAACGCCACTCAGGGACACAACTACACGGCGTTATTATGAAATCCCTAGACCCAGAACAAATAATCACAGAAAGAGGGAAAGCCCTCCAGGTGGCGGCGGAACTAGGGGCGGGCCAGATGGCCTCAGACGACGACGATGGCCCGCACATCTTTTCGCCCGAGGAGGACCCCATCGACTCGAGCACCTCTGGTGTGGACTCAGTCACCCCTCCCATGGTCACCCCACAAACGGCAGATACACTTATTTGAACAAAGCAGATAGGGGTCCACACATTGTATCTTACTCTCTTGCTCATTATGGCACCCTCACAAACATAGTCCAAACCATGCGCAAAACCAATACATCTAATTCACTCACAGTCAGAGCCCACACCGATCATCTATGTGGTCCTAACGGGCCGCGTCTCTACGAGAGCTCCGGTGTTTCGCGCGAGCCACCCCCCCACCATACAGTAGGGCGTTCATGTTAGAACATGTTTGGATGTGCTGCCTGTTGCAGCAGATCCCCAGAATTGGGTCTCAACCCGTTGCAGTTCTTATTATACCCCACGCCTCGTTTCAACCCAATACCCATTCCCAAATAATGGGCATCTACTAACAATGACATATGTGGGCCACACGCACGGTGCAGACAACTCACACATGGGGACCCCCAGTCTAGCTCCCCCCTCCCACACTGTACACAAACCGCCATGACATCTATAATAGACATTAAATTCCTCACTCTAAATACTCGAGGAATACACACAGCGCGGAAACGCTATGCCATTCAGCGTATATTAAGCTCCAACAGGCGCAGATCATACTACTGCAGGACACGCACCTCACCATAGGGGAACTTGACAAACTCAAGAGACGCTGGCGGGGCACCTTCTGTGTCACTACATACTCAGCATTCGCACGAGGGACACTGATATGGCTTAAGCCGGGAACTCCCTTTCAGGAGACCCGTAGAGTGGTAGACACAGAGGGACGATATGCGCTCATCGAAGGACTACTAGACGAACAGCCGGTACTAATAGAAAGTATATATACTCCCAACACTGAACAAAAAAATTCTGGGAGACCTTATCTAGTGTCCTTGCCCAATTCACAACCTCACCATGGATTCTAGGAGGAGATTACAATTGCACATTGGACCTCTCCCTGGACAGATCCCAGCCCCCCATTCCTACCTCCCCAGCTCACACGCAAACAGCACGCTTTCGCGCAAGGACGAACCAATGGTCACTATTAGACGCCTGTAGACATACACACCCGATGACCAAACTCTATTCCTTCCACTCCATCCCTCACAATTTCCGAGTGCGACTAGACCACTTTCTATGTACACCAACACTCATCCCCATGATCCACAACTCAGATTATTTAGGCCGGGTACTCTCAGACCATGATGCACATGACGTAACTCTTAGATGGCGCCCACCCCTCCTACCAATTCCCACATGGCGATTACCCTGAGACTACCTTGAAGACCCAGTGTTTAGGCATGAACAGAGAGACAACATTCAAAACTATTTTGCGGAAAACACACACACAACATCATCTAGGTTACTAGAGTGGGACATCTTCAAGGTTGTCATAAGAGGAGCATGTATCAGGCAAATTACAGGAGTACGAAAGACACTGGAACAGGCCATACAAGCGACTGAGCTGCAACTAGCGACCCTGATGAAAGCCGAGAACACCAGAACGGTGTCCCTAACACAACTGGTGGAAGCTAAGACCAAATACGCGGAAGCATGCGCGGACCTACGCAGATACAATTTTAAAGCTTAAACCGCTAGAACACATAGAGAGGGAGATTGAGCCGGAGCATTACTGGCCTGGTTAATCCGACAAGACTCGGACACACAACCAATCACAAGAATAATGGACTCCACAGGAACCACCACCTCCATCCAAACAGAGATCGTACAGGCATTTTATGAATACCATGCGGAAATATACAAAGCCCCGACACTAGATAGTTTGGAATTTATTGACAAATTCCTAAATCCTCTCACCATACCACGACTCACCCCCTCTGACAGGACCTCCCTAGACGAGCAGATCACATCGACAGACATTAAGAACGCACTCCAAAATATGGCACGAAATAAAGCCCCAGGCCATGATGGTCTACCGCTAGAATACTATAGCACATTCTCCTCACAACTGGATCCGAGACTAGAAACAGTGTTGAAAGCAGCATTAAAGGCCAGGGAACTCCCCAGATCCATGCGCAAATCCATATTAGTAACATTCCCAAAACCGGACCGTGATCCCCTACTATGGGCCTCATACCAACCAATTACACTATTATCAACTGACTGTAAGATTCTTGGCAAGATCCTAGCGGACCGCTACACTAGGATACTCCCCAATCTGATACACCCTGATCATGTGGGTTCGTACAGGGGAGAAACACCTCCCAAAATATTCGTAGACTCTTCCACGTCCAGGACGGAGCACAGAACCGATTCCCTAATACTGCATGTTTGATCCTAGACCTAGAAAAAGCATTCGACGCCCTGACATGGCTGTATTTATTCGCGGTCCTCCAATGGGTGGGTATTGGTCCCAAAATCATGGCATACACCAGGGGGCAGATTTACAAGCCCATTGCGCCACTTTTGCGTCACTTTTCCCATGTTAAAAATGACGCAAAAGTGGCGCAAGGGGCTTGTAAATCTGCCCCCTGATTGTTATATACAAAACTTACGTCTTGGGTCCGTATTGGCCGCCACATATCGGCTCCCTTCCGGGTAGCCAGTGGAATGCGCCTGGGGTGCCTGCTCTCCCCCCTCCTTTTTGCCCTTGCAATAGAGCCACTAGCAATCCGGCTCCGCAAGGAGGATGAGCATTGGTGTATCCCACTAGCGGGCATCACTCACAGCGAGTCCCTATACGCAGATGACTTAATGATATACATACGGGATAGCACAATGAATCTAACACCCCTATGGACAACGTTAGATGGCGCTTTGCACAAGCAGCTGGGCTAAAAGTCAACTGGGCAAAATCCACCATATATCTCCTCCATTCGGACATACCCCCACAAGAGATCCATATTGAATCGGTCAGACTGGCCTGGAGCGGAGTAGCCCCAAGATACTTAGGAATCAGACTCTATCACTCCCTTAGGGACCTGTACAAAGGTAACCACTGCAGAATACTGAGGGGCATCCACACTCAAATCAACTTCTGGCATACCTTACCCCTGACCCCAATAGGAAGAATAGCCCTAGCAAAAATGGTGATGGTGCCCCGCCTCCTCTACCATTTTGCAAATGTGCCAGTAATCCCCCCACAATCCTTTTTTCGGGAACTCAATTCCCTGCTGGTATCCCTGATATGGGGAATTGGGCGCCCCATCTTTCGAAGCCTACTTACTCGCAGTGCAACTCCAGTGGCTATCATGCTGGACAGCGGGACGCCACCTGGAGGAGACTGTGTGTGTGGAGAGGTGTGGTGCAGCGGCCAGGGCAGCTGACTTCGGAGCACAGGGTTCACGGTTCGATCCCCGGCTCCGGCGGCAGCTTAGCTCAGCACCATGTGACTCTGGGCAATAGCTCACTTAATTTCCACAACGGCCCCCAGCGCCTTGAGACCCGTAAGGGTGAGTAGCTGCGCTATATAAAAACGGACTTACTTACTGGTACGAGCTCAGAACCCCTAACGATTCCAGCGATACACCGCTTACTCCTACCGGGCACCGGACCAGACCCGACAGACCGCATTCAAGTGACGGTAGCCAGTTCTTGCATGCAACGAATTCACCGCCTATGCCAAGGCACACCACTATACACCCCACTGCTACCGCTGGCGGGCTTACCCCAAGGCCACAATCAGTACACTACCCGAGACCTGCGAGTGTGGACGGACCACTCACTTACAGAGGTAGAGTCTCTGTTTGCAGACGGACAACTCATTCCGTTTGACCGCCTAGCAGAGGAGAGCGGGCTCCCAGGCGGTCAATTTCTCTTACATAGACAAATCGTCTCGGATTGTAAGCAGACCTGGGATCTGTCTGGGGAGGAGGCCGCAACGCACCCGACACTCCACACTATTCTGACCATGGGCAGGGGGGCGCCACCTCACCACGTGGATCTACAAGGCTTTTCGAGAGCTCACGGCCGTACCACTCACCCAACTTAGGAAGAAATGGGAGGAGGAATTTGGGCGGGTATTGAATGACAAGGAATGGAAGATCGCATTAGAACATCCCAAGAAAGTGTCACGTAACCTGCGCTTCAAAAACATACAATGTAATATATTACACCAAGCATATTTGACGCCAGTGAAACTCCAACGCTTTTATCCTACGACACAATTTCGTTGCCCACGTTGCCACCTCACCAATGCCACATTCCAACATATGTTCTGGAACTTCCCCACCCTATAACCCTACTGGGCGGTAATACACAACGCACTACAAGAGACTACAGGACTCACTGGTATCGACACGTGGGAGGTCAGCGCATTGGGAATATCCTGACGTAGGAAAGACAGAAAGGTGGAGAGACAGTTCATGTCGCTGACCCTCCTCCTGGCAAAGCGATGCATCGCAAAGCACTGGCGCGTGCCTGCAGGGCCTGCAGGGCCTCCACTGGAGGCCTGGAGAGGTGCTGTAATTGAAAGGGGCATGGCAGATGAAGACACAATTAGATTTGAGGAGACGCGCGGGCAACACTCCTTCACAATTTCAAACGACAAGAGACACCCGCCCAATCACCCACGAAACCACCTACGGCGACAGGATTACTGGACCCAGTCCCTTTGACCACAAACACAAACTTACTGCAACTCGAATATGATGTTGATGTTAAAAATAATAAGTAAAATGGAAAACCCAATAAAATGGTTTTTAAAAAAAAAGAAGTATGTTAAAGGCTTATTTGCCTCTTCAGCAGTCGAAAGAGATACAGGGCTATATTTACCAAGTAGTTGCGTCACACTCGCACCACACAATGGGGTTTTAGCGAAATGTGGAATAACGCAAAGCAGCGCAAATCGCTGTGTTGCATTACTCACCCCTAGGGAGGCGTTCCATGGGTGGTGCATGGGTGTTCCCATGCAACACCCATGGATTTTGGCGCATTCCCAGATTTACCATCACTGGTAGACTTGGGGATGCGCCTAAATGCTGTGCCTTCCCAGGTGAGGCGTAACAAGAAGAAATATTTTTTCCTTTTTCTGTGTGTTCTAGATCCTGCAGCACACATAGAAAGAGGAAAATGCCTCAGGGGAATTCTTTTGTGCAGGAAGGCGTCTCTTCCTGCACAAAAACAATCCTGCTTACAATGCAGGCACCCTTGCACCATGGTGCAAGGGTGCCTGCGTTGACACTAGTCAGCACATTGTATGCCAGCGCTGGGGAAAGACAGTAATGTGCCGTATGATGTTAAATATGGCACATTCCTGCCTTTTCCTTGTCACGCAGCGTAGCAAGGTGGCTTGCTGCACTGCGCTGCATGACTTTTTAGTAAATATGCCCCATACTTGCTAAGTAGGGCTAAGTTCGGCTAGAGTCCATCCGATAATTCCCAGCTCGTACACCAGATAGCACAAAAAACGTAACATTAAGAAAAGGTGCCCGGGCCACCTCTGGTGTCTGATAACCTGAATACTTGTAAACAGGGAAAAAGGACTCACACACGTAATTGTCGGGAGTCAGATCCAATCATAAAAGTAATTGGGTCAAGTAGGTCAGAAGGCAATCCAGCACCCAACCGATAGCCCCCTTTTTTTTTTCTAAAGCAGATCCCACGTTTTGGGGGAAACTGTTTGTATTAATGTTTGCTACTTTACTCTGACTATACCGACAACATGGAAGCAGTGGTTAAAGTCCATAAAAAGTATGGGGACTGCAGGAGCAAACATTGCAGGGACCCTAGCTGTACGAATCTGTATCCCAGTCCCCACGGAGTCCAGTCCGCGGTTTTGCACCGACCTGCACCAGTAGCAGCAGTCGAGGACGAGGACGAAGACGCTGAGCACGCTGAATTTGCCGCTGTTACCGTTCTTGACTCCGCACCGGCCGCACCGGCTGTACCGGCTTGTGTCGGAGGGCTTGGTGCTGCTTTGGTACTGCCGTGTCGTACCAGCTCGCATCGGCTCGTATTGGCGGCCGCCCCTCGCCCTCATTAGCGGTTGGCGTTGGTTGTGGTCTGCCTGTCTGCTGTCAGGAGCTGAGCTGAGGTGAGCTGAGGCGAGCTGACTGCCTGCCTTGGACTGCGGACTGTGGCGGCAAAGGCAGCGGTGGAGAGCGGTGGTGGTGGTGGTGAGCGGCTGAGGTAGTTTTGGCAGGTAGTATCAGCAACTTTGGCAGTTCTGGCGGATGAGGCCGTGGCCCAGCTAGACGCTGGGTGTTGAGTGGAGGAGGAGCAGTAAAGACTGGATTACCAGGCTTACTGGCATACTGTCTGCTGTCAGGAGCTGCCAGGAGCTGAGATGAGGTGACTGCCTGCCTTGGACTGCGGACTGTGGACTGCGGACTGTGGACTGTGGCTTACTGACATAACCGGAAGAAGAAAAAAAAACGTTTAAAGTGAAGGTGAAGGGGTCGTGCAGTGTGTGTGCAGTGGACCTGGCCCTGGTCACTGCTCGAAAACCAACCAGATTCTTGGAAGATTCTTGGCAGTCACTCGGAAAAGGTTGATTTCTGTTTTTTTCCTTTGGCCCCTCCACCTCCTGACACAGGCTCCTGTTCCTGCTCTGTGTAGAAGAAGCAGAGCAGAAGAACAGAGGAAAAACTACGGAGGATTAGAGGAGTAGAGAAGCAGAGAAGCAGAGGAACGACTGTATATGACTGCTTTGTGCCTTTCATACGCCTTTAATATTTGTAGATCAAACAGATAATTGACAATTGATAATTGACTTTAAATTGATCGATTTTATTATATTTTCAAACCGATTTTAACCTTAAAATAAACTAAACAGATATTGAGAATGCGCTCTGGGAAAGAAAGGACTTCGGGCCCTCCCACAAGACGAACGCGGAAAGCCCAAGCACCAAGAGTGATAAAAAATACTAAAGGGCTGATAAAGGGTTCTAATCAAACGCTAATCTCGCCAATAGCACGGATGTTTGAAAAATCTACAAAAATACCTCATAAGTTTGATTTCATGAGAGATCCAGCAGGAGCACTGATGTCAATGCAACTAGAAGTGGAAACAAAACACTTACAATCTCCGATTAAGCCAACCAACAGCTTGGAAAGAAAAATTCAAACATTTGGTCTAGAGCGGGAACAGGAGCAAACTATTAACCCGCAACTTGAAAGTCTACAGGGAGCTATAACTGAACAAAGAGTGGACTTAGAACCTTTAATTCCAGTATCACACACTCAAAGAAATAAAAGTGATGTCGATTTGGGTGAGATTGAAATAATAACAGAAGAAATGTCACAAGATGATCTGGTTATGAGTCCAATGACTCCAGGGGCTCCACTACCAATAGAAGTTAAGGTTGAAACAAGGAAAACTAATGTTCACAACCTTGAACAAGGAAAGCAAACACAAATAAATGGTAATAGTAACAACCTACTGGGGATGAGTATACCAAAAGGAATGGATCTAGGAATAAATATGGAACTGAGTCATAAAGAGCTGGAAAGTGAGACTCCTGATCAGTTACAAACATCGTTCTTCAAGGAAAAAACCCTAGGATTCAATGATCAATCAGTATTCAAAATTGCAAGCAGTAGTAAAAAAATAAATAGACTGGTTAATACACAGAGTTTATTAGATAATCAAGATACTAATCGGGTTGAGGCTACTCAAAATAAGGAAATATATACTGATCTAAAAGCAAAAAAACATATAGACGATCAGGATCCGGGATCAATATGGGATATATTTTACCAAACATCAGTACTAACCCTTGAAGCATTGACATATCAGTCAAATAAAATGGACACACAAATAGAAATACTTGGAGTGATGGCAAATGCAGTCTCTGGAATCGATCACAAGTTGGCGGAGTTAAATAGTTTGATAAATAAAGCACAAAATGAAGCGGCCTTAACTTACTTAGACTGTACATGTGCACCTATAATAAATAAATTAGCGAGTATCCCGGAAGTTGTGCATACGATATTAGATGACGTTAAAGAAATTGTTAGGAAAAAACATGATATTAAAGAACAGGAGATGTGGCAATCAGAAAAAAGATGTTAGTTTCTACAGAAGAAAGAAAAGAGATGCAGTTTGGTCACATAACTTACTCCGATGATCGGATTAAATTAAGCTCGGAAATAAAGCAGAGCGTTAAGCAAGAGCCAAATAAGTTAATAGAAAAGGATACATTGCTTGATCAATCTGAACAGCGGAACAAAGAAGGAGAGGTAAAGGAAGATTCAATAGCCTTAGCACAGCAGAATAAAGAAGGAGAGGTTACGGAAGATTCAATAGTCCTGGAAGAAAACATGGAATTAACAAAAAGACAAAGGAAAAAGTTGCGCAAAGCAAGAAATAAGGCCAAGAAAGAGTTTGCAGCAAAAACAGCCTCCAAGTTGGAAGCCCCCAAGGTTACGGTAAAAGAAGAAAAATATATGAAAACACTTATAGAAAAACAAAAAGATGATTTATTGGGGAGTCAGCCTGAAAAAATACTGCAAGAGAAAGAAAAGTATTACGATATCTTTATGAAGCCTTTGAAACATCTCACTGACCAAAAACTCTCCACGATAAATAAAACTATATTAGATAACAAGGGCCAAAGGTTCTGTGTACCACGAACGGAGAAAAATAAAGGATTAGAAAGAGATGAAAAAAGTAGTCTGAAAAGAAACGGTTGTGTAATAAAAATGGAATCTATTGAAAATATTCAAAGTGATCAGATTGAGGAAGCAAAGAGCCCTTTGATCCCCGTTAAATTTAAATCCTCATCCAGTAACTGTAAGGAGGAACAAACGTGTATTGATCCAGCTATTCCGAGGACAATCCAAGGAGGGCAAAATACTGCACCAAGAATAGGCGGTAATTTAATTCGACAGAAGGAAAATATAGCCGCACTAAATCAGCGGAAAGAGGAAATTAAGAACAATTCGATAAAATCGATAAAATTGTTAGATCTAAAAGAGGATGTGAGTCAAATACCAAAATGGGAGAATCTAGTTATTGTAAAAAGTGGTCAAGCTAAACAAGTTGTATATAATGAATATTATGATTGCAAGGAAAGAAAGCAAGGAGTGCCGTTCCACAAAAGGCCTGCCCAAATTATCCTTAAACCATTATACAACTCACACGGCAGACAAGACATTTTGAATAGAGGAAACATACTTCGCTTGTTGAAATCAATTCCACTGTTAGAAAAAGTGACAACAGAAGATTTAGAATGTGTTGGATTTCTAAAAAATCCTGAAGGTGGGCATCCAATAACTCTGCTGACTGTGGCTACTGATGATATAGCGGAACTAATTATCCATGAACAAGAAATTTTTCGTAGTTGGGGGATAACAATTAGTCAACCAGCCCCAAAGGTATATCCAACACCGCTGATAAAAGAAGAAAGTCCAATAAAAAAAAGGGAAAAAAGGAAAAATGACGATACGGTCTATTCTATATTAAAAAATCCCTTTGGAAAAATAGATAGTGAAGATGAAAAGCTGTTTAATGAAACAAAAGTGGATAAAGCCAACGGAATAAATAAAGAGTGGATTTTGACAGCATTACATGGAAATGAAGGAAAATGACAGAATACACTTGGAGATAATAAAAAAGAATGGAATATGGATAGTTTAATAATAGGAATGTGCTCTTGGAACATAAATGGGATATGTAAAAAGACAAAAAATGTTCAAATAGATAGTCTATCAAGTTCCTTTCAAATTATATTATTGCAGGAAACGTGGGCAATTGACCCATTTTTGATAGAAGGATATAAAGGTTATTTCGAGCCAGCAACTAAAATTCAAAAAATGGTCACCCGTATGGGGGTCTGGTAACATTTATATCTATTGATTTGAAAGTTGATCATGAGCAGTTAGCTACGAACAATTCCAATCTTCAAATGGTAAAGGTGCGTTTAGCATCAGGTGAACATAAACAATTAAAAGCTTTAATTATAATAAATATATATATCCCACCAAAACAGAAATCGAGGAAGGATATGTGTACTGCCCTGATAAGCCTTTTATTGGAGCAAATAATGAAAGATCCCTTTGCTGATTTTATTCTAACGGGTGATTTTAACTTAAATCTATTAATACCCTTTTACGAGATGATGTTGTACAGTCTCAAAATCAACAGTGGGCAATTCCTGAGCAAATAATGGATCCTGCTATACATATTAAACAGAACTCAATGGGGCGAAATTTATTGATGGATATAGAAGCACTGGGCCTAAGAATATTAAATGGTAGATTCATTTCAGATATACCACCGGCTTGGTCATTTTTTTCACACTATTCTAAATCATGAATTGATTACACGATGGTATCACTAAACATCTTTAATAACATCATGTCGTATCAGTTAAGGAAGGTGCCTGATAGCGACCATAGTCAACAATTAATTAATATAAAATTGTCATGCTTGAAACATCAAAAGTATTTAACAATGCAAGGCCATACGTGTACTATCAATTATAGGAACCTTATATGGAAAACAAACAATATGGATAAAATAAATGAAAAGGCGCAAGGCATGGTAAAAGAATGTTTTAAAGAAAAAACTATGAGGTCGGCAATTGACCAATGGGAACATTTTATACAGAAACTAGTTAAGTCTTTTGAGTCTACATCTAGCGTGAAGATTAAACAAGTGACTGAAATGAAAAAATGGGAAACTAAGATCAATCTAACATATACGGTTAGGAAAACAAGAAGGACCCGCAATACACTTAGGAAACAGATCATCAAGTTCCCAAATAATTAAGATTTACAAATTCAATTAAAAATGGTAAATCAAACTCTGCGGAAACTAATCTGGAACGAAAAAAACAAAGCCAGGCAGGATTTGTGGACTAAAATATACTACGTAAGTAATCAAACAAACTCAAGGGAGTTTTGGAAAATAATAAATGGCTTAGTAAGACCTAACAAAATTGCGGTAGTATCCGTGTTAACTGAAGAAGAATGGTCTACATTCCTTATAAAACATTTAAACCCAGTTGCTAAAGCAAATACTTTGAATGCCAAACAGATTGGGATGGTTAAAGTAGATTTAGAATGTGATATAGAAATTAACATAACAAAAACCCAAGTGGCTAAGCTAATAAAGAAACAAAAAGATGGGGCACCAGGCCCAAATGGCATTCCGTTTTCTCTGTACAAAGAAAATCCGGACTTCTGGTCGGAATACCTAGCAGAGGTTTTTAATGAAGTTGTTCAGATGGGGTTGATCCCAAAATCTTGGAGAGGGTCATTAATATCTCCTATTTTTAAAAAAGGAAACTGGCAATTGCCGGAGAATTATCGTTTGATAACCCTTCAGGATACTGACGCAAAGTTATTTGCAGGAGTTTTACTATCAAGCTTAACAGACTGGGTAAAGGAAAAACGGGTTCTGCCCTTGAATCAAACAGGATTCATTAAAGGTCTAGGTACTTCTACAAATATTTTAATTTTATCGGTATTAATGAATAAGGCAATTTCAGCAAAACAGCCCTTGTATCTTTGCTTTGTAGACTTTAAATCGGCTTTTGACTGTGTGAATAGACAACGTCTGTGGCAAAAACTAAAAGAGCAGGAAATTCCGGATTTATTATTAAAATTGGTTCAACTTTTGTATACGGACACTTGGATCAGGGTGAGGATCGGTGATGGTCGAGGGCTAACAAGAGAAATACACACGGCTGGTGGATTAAAACAAGGGTGCGTCCTAGCCCCGCTCCTTTTTAACTTGTTTTTAGCAGATCTTACAGCAACTCTAAATGGTGTAAATGCGCATCCACCAAAGCTAGCCGATAAGCAAATATCCAATTTGCTGTATGCAGATGATGTTATTCTTTTAAGTCAAACTAAAATTGGATTGCAACGGTTAATTGGTTGTATCTCAATATATGCAAAGGACAACGATATGATAATAAATGAAGCAAAGACTAAAGTAATGGTAGTTACAAAAAATACAAGAATAAAATATAAATATAAATGGTTACTGGAAGAATCTAGATTAGAGCAAGTTGAATCTTATAAATATCTTGGAGTCATATTTAATGATAATGGGAACTTTCTCCCCCAAAAAAAGGATATCAACAGGAAAGCAAATTCTTTGCTAGCAGCATTTAGGATTATCCAGAAAGCAATAAGTGATTTGTCTTACCGTCCATTCCTAAAGGTTATCACAGCAAAATTGCTACCGACTTTGACATATGGTAGTGAGGTACTAAACGGGAAGGATGCAGAGATTATTAATAATGCGGTTGCAAGAATTTATAAAACCCTGGGGCATATTAGCAAGACCCACGTTAAAATTATCGCCGTTTTAGCGGCAGGAAACTGCCGCTAAAGCGGCGATAATGGGCTTGATAATATGGCCTTGAGAATTCCAATAGAAGCCCAGGTTAGATGTCCTGCACATCTAACCTGGGCTTCTATTGGAATTCTATAACGCATATTAGGAAGCCCATTATCGCCGTTTTAGCGGCAGTTTCCTGCCGCTAAAACGGCGATAATTTTAACGTGGGTCTTGCTAATATGCCCCTCTATTTCTTCTGCCTAACAATGCCTCGCAAGCTCAAGTGAGGCTGGAATTTGGGTTAAATAACCAGTTATATGCAAGAAAAGGTCAATTTCTGAAAGTGTGGAACCGAATTAAAAATGATCATGAAAATCAAATCTCCCAGCTACTATGGCATGAAGTAAAAGCTAATAGGAAATTGCAAGTGTGGACTTATTTAAATGCAGCGATAGAAGAATTTGGCGTTATACCTATTTGGGAAACTACCATTGCACAGGAAAGCTTTAAAAAAACAATTAATAAACTAACCAACCATCTATCGCTGATAAAAGACAAAGAAATATTTGTAAAAAGAAAACATGCATGGCCAATAATAAATGGATTTCAGAAAAAAAAGGTCCAAGAATATTTGGAAACATCGTGGTCACAAAAAAAAAACACATATTTTCATTAATGCTCGATTTGGCTTAATGCCGGGATTATGTCACTTACCGCCATGGAAGAAATCAGAAGATGATACTCAATGTAGGTTGTGCAAAACAGGACAAGAGAATATTATTCATTTACTGTGTCTTTGCCCCGAATTAGAAAATGAAAGGAAAAGTATATTTAAGAGACTACTTAATGATCGTGGAGTAAGGACATGTAGGCAAGCCTTGATAGCATGTTTAAGCGCTGATGATATTTCCTTGAACTCTGCATTTGTAAAATTTTTGATTTTAATTGGGAAAAAATTATAGGAAAATAATTTGAAACCTGTATCTATTGTATTTAAAAAATAATACTGTGTACTGTATTTATCTGGCTATAACTTTTGGTACTACATACAACTGTTTTAATTTTCTTTTATCTATGGAAATTTTTTGTAGCTTTTGTAAGATTTTAATTAATCAAACAAATAAATAAACTGACTGGGTATGGGGACTGTGATCCTGTGTGCGGTGGGGGTGTGGTCACACTGCGAGGAGCGTCCCGGGTCGATGTAGTAGCATTGTATCAACTTCAAGAAATGAATTAAAATGAAATAGAGTATTTGATATAGCGCGCAGCTACCCAGTCTAGAGTGCGTAAAAGACCCATTAGTTATTAAAAAGCCAGGTTTTTAGGTTCTTCCTGAAGGAGAGTAGGTCTGTGGTTAGTCTCAGAGACTCAGGGAGGCTATTCCACAGTTTTGCACCTAAAAAGCCAAAGGATCTGCCTCCAGTGCGGGCACGGCATATTTTAGGCACGATGGCCAAGTTGGCATTAGAAGATCTTAGGGGTCTAGATGTTATGTAACGATTTACGTGCTTGTTCAGATAGCCAATTCCTAAGCCGTAGAAAGCTTTGAAAAAGATGGTCATTGCTTTGAAGTCAATCCGTTCCTTTATGCGGAGCCAGTGTAGAGACTTAAGAATAGGTGTCATACTAGATCTGGGTTTGGATCTCAGGATGGCTCTGGCCGCAGTGTTCTGTACCACTTGTAGGCGCTGGAGAAGGGATTTGGGAAGACCGAGGTACAAGCTGTTGACATAGTCAAGCTTTGATGTCACCAAAGCCTGCACCACGATCTTTCTGCTCGCAAGCGGTAACAGTGGCAAGAATTTCTTTAACATGTGGAGTATGCCAAAGCAAGCACCAGTTAGATTTTGGATCTGAGAGCGCATGGAGAGTGTCTTGTCTATGACAATTCCTAAGTCTTTGACTTTCTCCTTTTCCGCGGGTGGGGGCGGCAGATCTTTAGGCCACTGAGAGCTCCAGTCAGGTGATTCTGGTTTACCAAAGAAAACAACTTCGGTTTAGTCAGGGTTACATTTTAGCTGATTGATCTTAAGCCAGTTAAAGACATTTGTGAGGCAAGACCTAATCCTAGCCCCATCAAAGTCGGTTCCTTTCTCACCTGTAAAAATCAGCTGAGTCTCATCAGCATAGGAAACAATTTTGGCGCCCTCTTCCTCTACCAAAAATGCAAGGGGAGATAGATATATATTAAAAAGGGTAGGGGTGAGAATGGAGCCCTGAGGGACACCTACATTCATGGCCAGAACCGGGGATGAGAAAGCGGGGAGCCAGATGTCCTGAGATCTATTTTCCAAGAAGGAGGACATCCATGTTAGTGCGGTCCCCCCCAGGCCGATGTTAGCAAGTCTGTCCAAGAGCCTCTCATGTGGGACCGTATCGAAGGCCGCCGACAGATCGAGCAGTATCAGAACTGCCTTGCCTCCCTGGTCCAGCTTACGCTTGAAAAATTCAGTAACTTCCAGCAGAGCGGACTCCGTACTGTAGTTAGCCCTAAAACCGGATTGGGACTCGTGAAGGAGCTTCCCATCTTCAATTGGTTTTGGAGGGCCTTGTTTACGTGCTTCTCTAATACTTTGGAGAGGGCCGGAAGAAGGGAGATTGGCCTGTAGTTGGCAGGGTCCGTCAGCTTGCCGTTAGCCTTTTTTATCAGTGGAAGAATCTTTGCATGCTTCCATAATTTCGGCATATTGCCAGAAGAGAGGGAAGCATTAAAGAGCTGGTTTACCGTGGGGTTTGTGGTGGGAGCTAATAGGTTCAGGATATTCGCTGGACATGGGTCGGTAGGAGAACCAGACTTAACGCTTTGGAGAAGGGTCAGTGATTCTTCCAGCTGAAGCTCAGGGAAAGCTGGTAAAGACGGGGGATCCAAGAAGTGAAATTTGCTGTTTGCACTATGGTAGAAGGTCAGTTCTTCCTCTGAGATGCTAGTAAAAGCTTGTTGGATCACGGATATCTTATTGTGGAAGAATTGCGCTATCTGCTTAGACCATTCTTCCGTGCATGGCCCTTCCTTTGTGCTGGCTTTTGGGAGGTAAAGGATTTAACTATGCTAAAGATTTCCTTACTCTTATTTTGGGCATTTTCTATCTTGGTTTGAAAGAAGTTTTTCTTGGCCGCCTTCACGAAAATGTAATGAGCTTTAAGGTATCTTTATACACCTTCCTGTCCTCAGGTAGATAGAATTTACGCCATTTCCGTTCCATTTTTCTACAATTCCTTTTGCTAGATCTGAGGGAATCGTTGAACCATGGAGCAGGTGGGGACGACCTCTTTGAGTAGCGGGAAACAACCGGTACCACTACATCAATGTTGGTTCGGAGCCATGAGTCTATTAAGAGGGCATCTGAGTCAGGGCTGCCAGACAGCTCCGGTGAGGAACGACCGAGGGCATCTGCTAACATCGGGATGGATATTTTATGGAACGCCTTGTAATTAGGGACCCTCTGCCCAGCATTAGCCCGAGGGGCTGTGTCTGAGTTGGGAATGAGGAATTTTACTAGTAGGTGGTCAGACCAGGTAATGTGAAGCGGTAGGCTTACCGATATGTCAAAGTTGTGAAAGATTTGGTCTAGCGTATGGCCCTTCTAATGGGTGGCCGAAGAAATAGATGGAGCCGTGTTGCAGGCCTGCATCGACTCCAACAAAGAAGTTGTTAGAGGGTCTATTTCATTGTCCATGTGAATATTAAAATCTCCCAGAATAAGGCAGTTGTTGTATTTTAGGGCCAGTGCGGTGGTGGCTGTATAAAGCGTAGTAATAAAATTTCCAATTGCACCGGGAGGTCTGTAAATCAGAAAAACAGCTATGCTTAGATGGGGAGATACGGTGCAATGGAAGCCTAAGGACTCTGCGCCCTCGATGTTTACCATCGGGATGGGAGAGCAGTCTAGGTTTTGATGATAAATTATGGCGATGCGGCCCCCTTCCCACTAGGTCGGTCCCTCCTAAGGATTTTGTAACCCGTAGGGATGGCCGAGGTAATAGTAGGGTTCGAGGCTTCAGATAGCCAGGTCTCAGTGAGGAATAAAAGGTCAGGCTGTTCATCAAAAAGTAGGTCATGAATGTGTAGTTCATGCTTTTGCATAGAGCGACAGTTTAAAAGGGTGGCCTTAAGGTCCTCTGTTTTCTTATTGTTTTTAAGCTTATTGTTGGGAGGGAGGATCTTAGGTGAGAGTTCCCTAGGCTGGAGGAGAGACCAGTCGCACTCATTGCAACGAAAGCCTACCTCCAAGCTCGGATCAGCCGCTTTACACTGACATAAAGGTAGCAGCCTAAGGCTGAGCAGTTTTTCCCTATTGTAGTATAGTGGAAGAATCTCACCAGTGTGGGGCTGGGCAGCATGGCCGGCGCCGGACGCCTCCGGGACGCTGACGGGCGCAGATGGGCTTGCCTTTGGCGCGCCTGCTGCGCGTGTCCGTTTGCATCGGAAATATATAGGCAAATGCCTATGATGCAAACTGGACCGCTAACGCAGCAGAGGAAGCGGAAACTGCGTGGGCGGAAGTGAGGAGCCCGAAAGTAGAACCAGTCCTCCGCAACAATCGGCATATCAGCTGCAGCAGACCAGGACTGGGGGAAAAGCGTGACGCGAAGCGGAGCAGCAAGACGGTAATGCAGGCAGAGTCGGGAAAGTGCAAGTGCGCGTAGGGAAGAATTAAAAATTAAAAGGCACAGATATTACACCACAGCGTACAATTTAAAAGCATTTAAAAACCTAGTTACAGGGTAAGAGACACTCAATCCTACCGCTATCAGCTGCACGCGTCCGTTTGCATCGGGAATATATAACCAAAGGCCTATGATGCAAACTGGACCGCTAACGCAGCAGAGGAAGCGGAAACTGCGTGGGCGGAAGTGAGGAGCCCGAAAGTAGAAAGAGTCCTCCGCAACAATCGGCGTATCAGCCACAGCGGACCAGGACTGTGGGAAAAGTGTGACGCGAAGCGGAGCAGCAAGAAGGTAATGCAGGCAGAGTCGGGAAAGTGCAAATGCGCGTAGGGAAGAATTAAAAATTAAAAGGCACAGATATTACACCACAGCGTACAATTTAAAAGCATTTAAAAACCTAGTTACAGGGTAAGAGACACTCAATCCTACCGCTGTCAGCTGCGCGCATCCGTTTGCATCGGGAATATATAGGCAAATGCCTATAATGCAAACTGGACCAAGAGCATTACCTGAGATTGCTTTGACTCCTTGACAAACTTTTTCCCACTCCTTGTCTTTAAGTGGTTCATCCATATTCATCTGCCACTTCTCCTTCACTTTTAATCTCAACTTTGGCTTATCTTCTTTAGAGCCCAACATATGGCTAGCTACTAATTTTCTGCATCATGGAAGTGATTTTAGGGTTTGGGTAGTGTTGATAGCTCAATGTGGCCTTCCATTCCAACTTTGAAAACAGATTTCAATAAGTTGAGCAGACTCAAAGAGTTATTGTTTCAACAAGAAGTGGCTCTCACTTCAGCTTGCGAAACCTTTGAATTGCAGGTGGCGAGAACTCCCAGTGAGATACAGTCATTGTTTAACACAAATCTCCCCATACATTTTGGTGAACTGACACATCAAATATTTAATGCGTCTGATACCTTGGGCCTGGCCCACTTTTTTACACTTGTAGGCTCCGGCCTCGTGACCTCATTTCAGATTATCATTGGAGTAATACCAGCTTTTATACATTCTATTTTTTCCAGAGTGTTCGGTGGCTTCCTGCTGCTGCTCGTCTTGCTTTTGAGCGTTATAGTGCTGTTCCTGCTATTCTGCAATGTATGTTCCTTTTGTGGTCCTTTCCGGGCCGACATCACTGCAGCTGTGCCGTGAACTCATGCTACGGCTCTTTGAGGTAACGGCTCTGGATGCTCTGGATGCCGAGTTTTGTTTAACTTTCCGCTACGCTTACTTCAACTGTGTGCAACCTGTGTTTCATTGCATCCGGTGCACCTTTCAATGGGCTTTGGGCATCTGCCTGGCTAAGCCAACACACACTGCCCTCGATTTTGAACTGTCGATGAGTCCCTTAGTGGCCCATTACTAGGACTGTTCCATGGGTATGCGACTTCATATGCATATTCATAACCTGGCATTATGGCCATTGGTCGGCATTGGGCCCTGTGCAACGGCACAGCGTCTTTTGGATCTCAGTTTCATCGAAATCAATGCAGGTTGCCCAAGGATGCTTTTGTTGGCAACCAGTACTGAGGAGCATGTTTGTTCCATTGCCTTGCTCAACTGGATGGCTAATATCTGTACCTCGGAAGGTTCGGATCTTGTATTGGAATCCCTAATTTATCAGTTGGCATCCCACATTTTGGGTCCTCACAGCACGTTTTAATTGACTGCTATAATTTGATAATAATTTTGTTTACTCATTCCTCAGCTACACAGGTTTTTTTGACTATGGCCTTGCCATATTACCTAAAGACTGAACTGCTGTTCAAGCGCTTTGGTTCTGCTTACTACCTGAATTCTGTCGTCATCTTGGTGCTCCCATCCTGACCAAGGGGAGGATTTCATATGTTCCGTGCTGGCCCATTGTCGTTTTCCCTTATGTTAGCCTGAGCACGTAGTAGGCTGCTCTCTGCTTTGCGCACGTTGCTATACAAACGTATCTTGATTCGTGCCACTCTGTACTTTCACACAGAACCTGCTGTTGTTTTTGCATTCTGTTCTTTCCTTAGATTTAGTCTGAACACTGTAGACAAGGTCAAACAATAATACCCCTTGTTATTCTGTTCTGGTTAGGCTCTAGCACCTAGACAAAACACACGAATGCAGCTGTTGATTGGGAACACGTACTCCTTGTCATATAGATATCGAAAGACATGAATGAACACAGACGAGATCACAACCTCACATGAGATGTAAAGCCTTTATCTGTGCATGCTAAGGTACGGGGTCTGCTGCAAACACTCAGAGATCTTTTGACATATAATCACTTTACTTCTGTAGAAGGAGAGGGGGGTTAGCTTACCCTGTCTTACATAATGACAGCTTCCTTTATGATTTATGGATTACTTACTATGATGACCGTATTTGTGTTAGGCATCTTCTTGCTTATTGTGGCACGTATACCACATACTAGAGCATGATAGTTAAAATAAACATTTTCAACTTTTCTCGTGTCTCAGTCAGATCCTATTGTGGACAAGCACTAGTGTGAGAGCAAAAGGGTGTGTTATGTTACCGCGAATCCTGAGGGGGTCGGGAGTGTTGTGTTCTGGGGTGTCAAATCGCTTATTCCTCTGTGAGTGAGTAGGAGGGCAAGTGAAAACAATATAGATAGTCGGTCCCAGGCTCATGGGTGCTAAGATGTTAGGATAATTCAGTCCCTGCCTACTAAGGTTCTATGGTCCCAAGGACATTTCTGGGGATTTCGCATAATCCCTGTAACAGTACAATTCTGTGTTCACTCTGATGTCCATCATCCTGTGGCCACCTGCTGCACATCACCCTTTACCCTGCTAATGATCATCGCCCTGTGGTCCTTATGCACATGGTCATGTTCTCCACTGAGAATCTTCACCCTGAGGGCCTCATTTATAAAAACTGTTGCATCGCTGCGACAAAACAGCAATGCAACAGTTTTCATTGCGCCCTCCTTGCGACACGATGGATGCACCGTATTTAATGTACGGCGCTCCATGTTGCAAGGAAAGACAAATACGTCAGGAATCCTGACGAATCTGCCAGCGCAAAGGTCACGCATTGCGGGAGTTGTGTCGCAAGCATGACGCAACTCCAGCAATGCATGGGGTAGGCCTATTCCCATTGCAATGCGTCACCTTTGCGCCTGCAATGAGGCAGGCGTAAGGTTTTGACGCACTTGAGTCATAGAAGTGTCGAAGTGAAATCTCATAGATTTCACTGCGCCACTCCCACAACCCTTTTTTTACGTGGGAACGCCCACCCTGCATACATTATACCTGACGCAAGTATAATGTGGTGCATGGTTTTACAAGGTGACGCATCTGCCTAGATGTGTCACCTTGTAAATATGTCGCCACGTGGCACACTGTTTACGCTGCCTCTGCGTCACGAAAAGTGACGCAACGGTGGAGCAAAAGTGTCGCAAGGCCTTCATAAATAAGGCCCAGGGTTTCGTGCTGCACAGATTTATTCATCACTGTTGGCAGTGCCGGCCCTTGCTCCAATACCACCCTAGGAAAGAGAAATGTGCTGTGCTCGCTACAACTGGTGAAATAAAGAAATGAGGCAGGAGCCCCTGTTCACAGGTCAGTCCTTGGCTGGCTACATCAAGGCAGTGACTTTCCGCTGAACCCACATCTACGCACCTTCCCCAGCTCACCTCCATCACCCACAACTTAGCTCCCTCCAACTGCTTCTAATTTGTTTTTTGGGCAGGGGAGGGGTGTAGATGTGTGGGGCAGTGGGTGAGAGGTAGATGGGGGGGCAAGGTAGGGGGCTGATGGAGTACTAAAAACAGCGACTGCAGGACGTTAAAAATGATTAAAAGCACTTCAAACGGAATCACTGGAGCCAAGAGGGGGCGTCGCTATTTGCAGGACCTTTATGCAGACAGTTCTTTTCGCCCCTCTGACTGGCGCCCTGGACCTGGGCCCAGCTCGCCCATCGCAAAAGCCGCCCCTGGCTGTCGGCCAGTGTGCATTGATCCATGTACATTTGGAGGTCTCTGTGCAGAACCCGTTACCGGTTGTATTTCTTCTGGACTCAAAAACTACTATTTTAGATACCGATTTTTATACGTGCCTTGTATATGGCTGTGTGTACGCTGTGTGTCTCTGTCTGCATGCAGCATGCAAATGTGCCGGATCTGGTAGCCTTGTTGGGCTGATGCCCTTTGCGTGACCTCATTGTCACCGATTCAAATCAGGGCGGATCCACGCAGCCTTTCATGGCTCTTAGGTGAAAAAAGAGCCTTAGTGCAAGGAAGGAAATAGGCCCCCTTGTTGATGTTTGAAATATAAAATACAGCAATAGTCAGGGTTCAGTGGGCACGTAAGGTCTCTGGGCACCGGTGCCACTGCACCTGCTGCACCAACGGAAGCTACGCCCCTGTCGTTGAGCTGGGTAACATCTGTTACTCAGTGCCACGAAGCACTTCAGAAATACACTTTATATAATGTTAAAAGTCAAAAACAACAGCGTTGTCAGTTCTTGTTCTGTTTCAAGCACTCCATAGAATCTGGAGGAACCCCCTCCGCATTTTCCTACTGATAACAAACGCCTTTGCTCCCAGAAATAAACTTTCTGGGCGGACATTTGAGCGGGAGATGAGACCTCGGAAGAGCCCAGCCCTGCGCCGGACTGCAGGTCACCTCAGAGAGCGGAAACAAAGCCCGTCCGTCCTCTGCCCATCACTGACCCGAGCAAATCCGGGGAGAGAAGGCGAGAACAAAGAGGGAGAAATACAAGAATTATGAAAACTGATCAGTGAGAAAAATCCTTAAACTACTGCCGTATTTAAAAACCTGAGGAAACAAAAGAGAACAGTAAAAGGTAAACTAAAGCCACCGTTTTACCCTCGTCACAGACAACAATCGTGCAAGTAAATCGCATCAAATTAACATTTCTAACTTTCTTAGCACATATTTTCCAGTCTACGAAGAGACTGTCAAAAATTGCCATACTGACTATATTTCTAGTCTCTATGACGGGGTATTGGGTAAAGTTTTCAATAAGCAATAATCGCGCCTCGGTTAGACCTCATCGGCTATGATACTGCCACTGCGCAAAGCTAAACATATTACTGTGAATTACACGCCCCCTCCCCTGGTACCTCATGTTACAAAGAACATGAACCCTTTTCAAAAGGTTTTATCTCTTTATGCATAACCACACCTCCACTGGCATCTGACAGGCAAAGTAATACATATGTTGGCGTTGTTTTACCAATTTCCATCAGCTCTCTGGCCCAAACATTCGCTAGCCACATGCAGAGAATTCTGGGAAATCCTATGCTAATTAGCTGACCAGGTAAGCAGCACCCTCCCTAGTTATGGGTTTGATGCTCAGGCAGATAGCCCTTCCCACGAAGATGGGATCTAGGCTGCTAGCCACGGGTTGTGGAAAATATAAGAAGCACGAATTCATAATAGCATCCTTATAGGGCGCACTGTCTTCAAATGTTTACTAAAGGAGGAACGGCAATAATTTAAAGAAAAATAAATTATAGCTACATTTTTCCATATAGCACTTACTGCAGGTCTGCCCTTTCATGGAACTACATAGATGCATTTGTTGCATTTCATTTATACCTTTAAGAGGGACAATATAAAAAGTATGGGGACTGTGATCCTGTGCGCGGAGGGGGCGTGGTCACACTGCGAGGAGCGTCCCGGGTGGATGTAGTAGTATTGTATCAACTTCAAGAGAGCATTACTTGAGATTGCTTTGGCTCCTTGGCAAACTTTTTCCCACTCCTTGTCTTTAAGTGGTTCATCCATATTCATTTGCCACTTCTCCTTCACTTTAAATCTCAACTTTGGCTTATCTTCTTTAGAGCCCAACATATGGCTAACTACTAATTTTCTACATCATGGAAATGATTTTAGTGTTTGGGTAGTGTTGATAGCTCAATCTGGCCTTCCATTCCAACTTTGAATACAGATTTCAATAAGCTTAGTAGACTCTAAGCGTTATTGTTTCAACAAGAAGTGGCTCTCACTTCAGCTTGCGAAACCTTTGAATTGCAGGTGGCGAGAACTTCCAGTGAAATATAGTCATTGTTAAACACAAATCTGCCCATACATTTCGGTGAACTGACACATCAAATATTTAATGCACCTGATACCACTGCCCTGGCCCACTTTTTTAAACTTGTGGGCTCCGGCCTCGTGACCTCATTTCAGATTATCTTTGGAGTAATACCAGCTTTTATACATTCTATTTTTTCCAGCGTGTTCGGTGGCTTCCTGCTTCTACTCGTCTTGCTTTTGAGCGTTATAGTGCTGTTCCTGCTATTCTGCAATGGATGTTCCCTTTTTGGTCCTTTCCGGGCAGACATCACTGCAGCTGTGCCATGAATGCATGTACGGCTCTTTGAGGTAACGACTCTAGATGCTCTAGATGCTGAGTTTTGATTAACTTTCCGCTACGCTTACTTCACCTGTGTGCAACCTGTGTTTCATTGCATACGGTGCACCTTTCAATGGGCTCTGGACGTCTGCCTGGCTACACCAACACACGCTGCCCTCGATTTCGAACTGTTCATGAGTCCCTTAGTGGCCCATTACCAGGACTGTTCCAAGGGTATGCGACTCGTTCGTAACCTGACATTATGGCCGATGGTCGGCATTGGGCCCTGTGCAACGGCACAGTGTCTTCTGGATCTCAGTGTCATCTAAATCAACGCAGGTTGCCCAAGGATGCTTTTGTTGACAACCAGTACTGAGGAGCATGTTTGTTCCTTTGCCTTGCTCAACTGGATGGCTAATATCTGTACCTCGGAAAGTTCAGATCTTGTATTGGAATCGTTGATTTATCAGTTGGCATCCCACATTTTGGGTCCTCACAGCACGTTTTAATTGACTGCTATAATTTGATAATAATTTTGTTTACTCATTCCTCAGCTACACACGTTTTTTGTCTATGGCCTTGCATATTACATAATGACTGAACTGCTGTTCAAGCGCTTTGGTTCTGCTTACTACCTGAATTCTGTTGTAATCTTGATGCTACCATCCTGACCAAGGGGAGGGTGTCATATGTTCTGTGCAGGCCCATTGTAATTTTCGCTTATGTTAGCCCGAGCATGTAGTAGGCTGCTCTCTGCTTTGCACACGTTGCTATATCATAATGTATCTTGATTCTTGCCACTCTGTACTTTCACACAGAACTTGCTGTTGTTTTTGCGTTCTCTTCTTTCCTTAGATTTAGTCTGAATACTGTAGACAAGGGCAAATAATAATACCCCTTGGTATTCTGTTCCGGTCAGGCTCTAGCACCTAGACAAAACACACAAATGCAGGTGTTGTTTGGGAACACGTACTCTTTGTCATATAGGTATCGACAGACATGAATGGACTCAGATGAGATCACAACCTCACGTGAGATATAGAGCCTTCATCTGTGCATGCTAAGGTACGGGGTCTGCTGCAAACACCCAGAGATCTTTTGATATATAATCACTTTACTTCTGTAGATGGGGAGGAGGGTTAGCTTACCCGGTCTTACATAATGACAGCTCCCTTTATGATTTACGAATTATGTACTATGATGACCGTATTTGTGTTAGGCATCCTTTTACTTATTGTGGCGTGTATACTGCATACTATAGCATGATAGTTAAACTAAACATTTTCAACTTTTCTCGTGTCTCATTCAGATCTTATTGTGGACAAGTACGAGTGTAAGAGCGAAAGGGTGTGTTCTGTTACTGTGATTCCTGAGAGGGTCAGGAGTGTTGTGTTCTGGGGTGTCTAATCGCTTGTTCCTCTGTGAGTGAGTAGGAGGGCAAGTGAAAACACTGTAGCGAGTCGGTTCTGGGCTCATGGGTGCTAAGGTGGTAGGATAATTCAGTCCCTGCCTACTAAGGTTCTATGGTCCCAAGGATATTTCTCGGATTTTGCAGAATCCCTGTAACAGTACAATCCTGTGTTCACTCTGATGTCCATCCTCCTGTGGTCACTACCTGTACATCACCCTGTAGCATGTGCTGTACAATCCTATGTTCACTTTGATGTCCATCATCCTGTGGTCACCCGCTGCACATCACCCTGTACCCCACTAATGATCATCGCCCTGTGGTCCTTATGCACATCGTCCTGTTCTTCACTGAGAATCTTCACCCTAGGGTCCTCATTTATAAAAAATGTCTCATCGTTGCAACAAAACAGCGATGCAACAGTTTTCACTGTACCCTCCTTGCGACATGATGGATGCGCCGTATTTAATGTACGGCGCTCCATGTCGCAAGGAAAGACAGATACGTCCGGAATCCTGATGAATCTGTCGGCGCAAAAGTCACACATTGCTGGAGTTGTGTCGCAAGCATGATGCAACTCCAGCAATGCATGGGGTAGGCCTATTCCCATTGCACTGCGTCACCTTTATGCCTGCTATGAGGAAGGCGTAAGGTTTTGACGCAGTGGACAGTGGCGGCTCCTTCGCAATGGCGGAGGAGCGTCGCCCCATTGCCTGGCTCAGAGCCAGCAAATGTAAGATAAAACAATGCTGTTGCATCGTTTTATCTTACATTTGCCGGCTCTTAGCCAGCGGTGTTGGGTGGGGTGGGGCTTAGGCATGGGAGGGGTAGGAGGAGTGCTACGTGCACTCCACTCCTAAGTGTGCATATGTGTTTTGGCCGGCCGTTTCAGGTCGACCAAAACACACATGCACCTCTAGGTTTTCTCCAGTCCAGCTGCATTGAGCAGCTGGGCTGGAGAAACCCCACATACTCCCTGGTCTGAGTAGGGCGTCTTTCTTGCCTGCTCAGACCAATCCCCGCACAGCTCTGCAGCACGGGGATTGGATGGGAGTCTGGGACCTAGGGGCTGCTGGGACCCAGGAAGTGGAGAGGCGGCGAACACGAAGCTGGAGACTGCCGGCCGCGGCAGCAAAAGGTATGTTTTTTAAAAATATTGTAATCCCCCCCTAGCGCGAGGCCTCCTGCGCAACCCCACCCACCCACCACCCTTTGTTTATGGCAACCGTTGCTGGCAGTGGCGTCCTAAAAGTGTCGCAGTGAAATCTCATAGATTTCACTGCGCCACACTTATGACCCTTTTTTACTTGGGAACGCCCACCCTGCATACATTATACCTGACGCAGGTATAATGTGGCGCAGGGCTTTACAAGGTGACACATCTGCCTAGATGTGTCACCTTGTAAATATGTCGCAACGTGGCACATTGTTTACACCGCCACTGCATCAACAAAAGTGAGGCAACGGCGGCACAAAAGTGTTGCAAGGCCTTTCTAAATAAGGCCCTGGATTTCTTGCTGCATAGATTTATTCATCACTGTTGGCAGTGCCGGCCCTTGCTCCAATAGCACCCTAGGAAAGAGAAATGTGCCGTGCTCGCTACAACTGGTGAAATAAAGAAATGAGGCAGCAGCCCCTGTTCACAGGTCAGTCCTTGGCTGGCTACATCAAGGCAGTGACTTTCCTCTGAACCCACATCTACGCACCTTCCCCAGCTCACCTGCATCACCCACAACTTAGCTCCCTCCAACTGGTTCTAAGTTGTTTGTTGGGGAGGGGAGGGGAGGGGTGTAGATGTGTGGTGCAGCGGGTGAGAGGTAGATGGGAGGGCAAGGTAGGGGGCTGATGGAGTACTAAAAACAGCAACTGCAGGACGTTAAAAATGATTAAATGCACTTCAAACCGAATCACTGGAGCCAAGATAGGGAGCGTCGCTATTTGAAGGACCTTTATGCAGACAGTTCTTTTCGCCCCTCTGATGACTGGCGCCCTGGACCTGGGCCCAGCTCGCCCATCGCATAAGCCGCCCCTGGCTGTCGGCCAGTGTGCATTGATCCATGTACATTTGGAGGTCTCTGTGCAGAACCCGTTACCGGTTGTATTTCTTCTGGACTCAAAAACTACCTTTAGATACAGATTTTTATACGTGCCCTGTATGTGGCTGTGTGTACATCGTGTATCTCTGTCTGCATGCATCATACAAATATGCCCGATCTGGTAGCCCAGTTGGGCTGATGGGAACCACTCAAGGGTTCTTTGCGTGACCTCATTGTTGATGAAATGAATATGTTTTGCTACCTTGCTTGTGTTTTGTTCTTATGTTAAGTTAGCATTCGCAGCACCATTTTATGTTTAGCCGCCATTTTGAATCATGTCGCAAGCTGCATATTCCCTTCTCAAGAAGCAGGCTGTGGAAAGTCCCATTTACCCAAGGTTAAGCCTTGCTCTGCTAATGAATACAATGTTCTTATTAACGCATTCCTTTCCCATAGATAGAGGCTTTTTCCCACTAGCCTAGCGGTAGACACGAACAGAATGACCTTGGCATAAAGATAATGTGTGTCCGGCCTCAGAGTCGAAACTTGTCTTACTGTACTCCTTTGTTTTAGCTGCACCTGCTAGTAAAATTCCATTATGGGAGGGACTTTCTTGGTTTAGAAGTGTACATAATGTATCTCTATGTTGGCTGAAGTCAGTCCCTCTGCAGCAATCCTAGGAGGCTGGTAAGACTGGACTCTGCTCGAGTGTACCTGAATAAAATATACTTGATTTGTATTCTCTACTGTCTGACCGACTCTTCATTTGTATGGAAGGCTGAGAGGTGGTCGCAAGTGACCCGGGTGGCCCTAATCGGGTCACTTCCTTCAGTTGGCGCCCGAACAGGGACTCCATCGGGTGACCCATCCTCACCCGCGGACAGGTGTGGAGGTCGGGGCCATCGTCGGGTCAGACGGGTGGACCAGGGATCCCTGCATGAGAGAGTTCTGAACTCGCAGCTGCCTGTCTGTCTGGCCGTTCGGTACCTCGACCAGCGGTCATCCCGACTGGGGTCCTGAATGGCGAAACCTTGGATCTGGCCGTTTGGTCCGAAGAGTCCGCAGTGGAGAATAAATTCGTTTGACCTGTGCGCGCCAGGTGAGTTTGTTTTGGTTCTTTGTGGATATGGTACCATATTGGTTTGTCTTTGGCACGGTCTGAGGACCGATTTTGTTTTGCATTTGGTACGTCTGAGGACCGATTTGGATACAAAGTGTTTGTGAAAACTTTGCCCGGCAACATAATGAATTTGACTTACTTTTGAAAATTCCGGTGTTCAGTCGCTTTTTGGTTTCTTGTTGTCGTTGTTGTTCTGCTGATGCTCAACTTGAAGAAAGTCAGCCAGCGCCTCCAGAAGGCACTCCAAATTTGGATATGTATGTAAAACCCGGTTCTTCTGTCTCTTCTGTTTCTGCTTCTGTTGCTGTTGATCAGACTGCCTGGGCCACGGCACCTCCTGTCCTTTCTTTGTCTTCGTCGTCTGTGGCAACTGTGACTGTTAGCACCCCTGCAACACCTATTGCTTCAGCATCCCTCTCGCCAGCTCTTACACCCACGACCCAGCCAGCAGCGACGTTAATGCCCACTACCTCTGTTATCACTCCCACTGTGTTCCTCCATTCCCCGACATTACAGAGTGGTGGGACACCAGTAAGCGGCCCTGAGGATAGAGACTGGACGAAATTTATGGAACGCCTGGAGGCGAATGTTGGTACGATCTGATATTGGGGAGGCAGAGAAAGAGGTAGTGGCTAATCAGGCTGTGCAGTGGGCCTGAAACCCCATTTATGGTGTGGAGGATGTGTGGAGTGTGATGAAAGATTATGAGCCTTTTGTACAACAGCATGTCCTTAAGCACATGTCGGCTACTTTGATTGGACTTTGGGAGCAGTGTTTCAATGATGCAGCGCTGCAGATTATCTATGATATTAAGGATCATGTATATGTTGCTGATATGGCGCCTGGTCAAGTTTTTAGTAATGTCACGACGTTAGTCGCTTATCAGGGTAGGCTGCTTGAGAAGAGCCCGAAGACAGTACCTCAGATTCAATGAGGGAGGTCCACCCCATATATCACCCTGAAATACCAGAGCTAATGGATCAGCATAATGTTGTTACTAGACCAGGGGTAGCGGCCCGTTTCCAAGAACAGTGGGTTTATACTCCATGGAAAAGGAGTGAGGTCTTCTCCTTTAAGACTCAGTTACCTGACCCTAGGAAAAATCCTACTGCATATTACAAAGAATTGAATGAGGCAGCCTCTTCAACAGTCATGACGCTTGCGGATATCGAAATGTTCTTTGGTTTGTTGGTTCCGGTTGATATTTGGAGACAAGTACACACACAGGATCATGTTGCGGAATTGGGTGGTACCTGTAATCAAATTAAAGTATGGGACCAGGAGAGGAAGCCTGGTGAGAAGCCTCAAGCAGAGATACTTGCTTTGCCAGGCCGCATTATCACGTATATGCCTTCTCTTATCCCGCCCAGAAAAGTTGATTGGGACAAGTTCTCGGCTTGTCGTCAGAAGAAAGATGAGAGTGTATCTGATTTTTTCACTCGGTTTGAAAATGTGTTTCTGGATTATAGTGGGCAGGATTTGTCTATTGAGGGAGGTGTCCTATTGTTTGTTAATAGATTTGTTTCAAATTTACTTCCCGAGATTGCGACTCGATTGCAGGCTTCAGAGAGCACCTGGTCCACCTCTTCTCCTTTTGTTATCTTGAATATGGCGCAGTATTATGAGCACAGGGAAAATGAGGATAAGGAGAAGGCGGAAAATAAGCACAAGGATTTGAAGACGAAGGTGTTGTTGCAACAGGCTTCTTGAGGGAATTGTAGAGGACGTGGTGGTTTAGCCAGACAGCTTCCCCGTACTAGCAGGAATACTGCGCCGGTGGGGCCGAATCAGTGTGCGTATTGTAAGGAGGAGGGACACTGGCGCAGTGAGTGTCCTGTACTTCTGCAGAAGGTGGCGGTCCCAAGAGGACGAGGGTCTCGTGGACGGAGTCGTGAATATGGTGGCCAGGACAGGGCTCAGAACGCTGTGGCACCCCAGGGTCGTACTGATCAGAACTACTTTGACGACCCTCGGGGCAAACAGTATTATCACGATGACTATGATACGGATGAGGTGACCGGGACGTCTTACAGCTAGGACAGCCGGGGACAGGGTGAGGGACTAGTTTTGATACCTGTAGACCGCGAGGTCGGTATGTTAGTGCGAATGTGCATGGTTCGACTAAGGAGTTTTTGGTGGATACAGGTGCAGTGAACAGCTCTATTTCTCGTTCCTTGGTCCCTGGGGCAACTCTGTCTGGCCATAATAATGTTTCGGTAGGATTTTCTAGTGTACCGGTTGTGAGCCCCATTTCAAAACCTCTTGCGTTGACTATTGGCCCTTTCACTGTGGATTCGCCATTCTTGCTGATGTCCAATTGTGGAGAGAATTTGATGGGTTTTGGACTTGTTGAAGAAATTGCATGCTACAATTTACTGCTCCCCAGTTGGCGTCATTATGACGATGGGTCCTGATGTGGTGTGCGCTAAGCAGTGTCTGTCCAAAGATGCGCCCCTCCCTGCTGAATGTAAAGATGTGCCACCCACATTGTGGGCAACGGGTGACACAGATGTGGGTTTGTTGCAGATATCGCCTGTTTCGATACGTATCAAGGAAGGTGCAATTTTACCACATACTCTTCAGTATAAGACACCGGAGGCAGGTGAGCGAGCTTTGATAAAGATTGTGCAGGATTTGATCGAGAAAGGAGTGGTTGAGGAGACGACTGCTAATGTTTGTAATAGCCCTATTCTTCCCATTCTTAAAAAGACAACTTTGGGTCCCTCTGAGTATCACAAAGATGTTTATCGCTTTGTGATTGACTTGCGTGAAGTTAACAAAATAGTGATTCCCCAGTTTCCGGGGGTCCCTGACATTACGACTCTCTTGACGATGATTCCTTCTTCTGTGAAATTCTTTTCTGTCATTGACTTGAAAAATGCATTCTTCAGTATTCCCATTCATCCTGATAGCAGATATCTGTTCGGGTTCACCCTCGCCGGTAGAAGCTTTAGATACTGCCGTGCTCCTCAAGGCTATGCAGAGAGTCTGAGTATCTATAGTCAGGCATTGAATGGTCAGCTGGATTCCTTGTCACTCCCTACAGGTAATGTATTGCTTCAGTATGTCGATGACTTGCTCATCGCCTC
This sequence comes from Calotriton arnoldi, assembly GCA_963921515.1. Lineage (NCBI taxonomy): Eukaryota > Metazoa > Chordata > Amphibia > Caudata > Salamandridae > Calotriton > Calotriton arnoldi. The sequence goes on from CAWUFW010001064.1 coordinate 308,972, forward strand.
GGATACAGAACAAGGTTGCAGAGACAGTACAGTTAAATTGCTGCTACATTTACCTCAACATGGCCATAAAGTATCCCTTTCCAAATTTCAGTAATGTCGAAAGAAGGTCACCTACTTAGGTCACCTACTGTCGAAGGAGGGTAGGAGATTGACCCCTGAGCGCATCAGTACCATTGTTAAAATGTCTGTCCAGCAAACTCAGAAAGACGTGCGTGCTTTCATAGGTATCACTTCCTATTGCAGGCAGTGGATACCTGGCTATTCGTTGCTTATTAAGCCCCTGCTTGCGCTAACACTAAAGGATGTGCATGAACCCTTGTCTTGGACGCCAGAGTGTCAGCAGTCTTTTGAGCAATTAAAAACTGCACTTTGCTCAGCTCCAGTGCTTGGTACCCCTAACTATGCTAAATGCTTTGTATTGTACATCCATGAGATGGGTGGTTGTGCGCTTTCTGTTTTAACACAAAAATTTGGAGATAAGCAATGTCCGTGTGCTTATTTCTCTGCTGTGCTTGACCCTGTCGCCCGAGCCCTCCCGAGCTGTCTAAGAGCGGTCGCGGCTGTGGCCGTCTCAATAAGACAATCAGCGGGATTCGTACTCGATACTGACCTCACAGTTATGGTACCCCATGCTGTGGATACACTTTTGAATAAGACAAGGACACAACACTTCACCAGTGCACGTCTGACAGGTTACGAGCTAACGCTCTTTCAAAAGCACATTCCGATCAAACGCTGTGCCACTCTGAATCCAGCCACGCTAGTACCCCTCCCTTCTAAGAATGAGGATGTTGACATACATGATTGTATCTTCTGGACGGAAGTGGAGACGAACGGACGGGTAGACCTGACTGATGTTCCCTTATCTGACCCCCAAGTGGAACTATATGTCGATGGCTCTTGTTTTAAATTACCAGATGGCACCACAACAGCTGCGTATGCGATTACTACGCTGCGCACGGTAGTCGAGACATCACGAGTTCCCTATCAGTCGGCCCAAGCTGCAGAGCTCGTTGCCCTAATATGAGCCTGCGAATTGAGTGAGGGACTGGTTGTTAATATTTATACTGACAGACAGTATGCCTTCGGAGTCACCCATAATTTCGGGAGGCTCTGGGCAGAGAGAGGGTTCCTTACTTCCCATGGGACGAGAATACAGCACGGCCCTCTCATATATATGCTTTTGTCTGCTTTGACACTTCCTAAGAAGTTGGCAATAGTGAAGTGTAGCGCCCATAAGAAAGTTACTGACGATGTGGGTAAGGGGAACACTTTTGCAGATCAGACAGCTAAGGAAACAGCCCGAACTAAGATGAAAATAATGTTAGTAGCAGGTCCCGCCAAGTGGCTGCCCGAGTTCTCCATGTTTGAGGATACACTTGACAACATGAAGAAAATACAGAGTGAGGCCACGGTGGAGGAATTAGCAATGTGGCAAGAAAGTACAGCAAACTTGAACGATGAGGGATGTTGGATTGACAAGTCAGGAAAGCAGAGATGGATGCTACCAGATGCATATGTCCTTCCTGTGGTTACAATGGCCCATGGCCCGGCTCATATCAGTGCTAAGGGTATTTGCAAGTTGTTAGACCTCGAATGGCAAAATGCCAACATTTCAAAGACAGCTACACATTTAGTGAAATACTGCATGGTGTGCATGATGCACAATCCTGGCAAGGGTACCCCTACACCACCTGGTAATTTTGCACCTCCCACTTTCCTTTTTGAGGTCCTTCAAATGGACTTCATAGAGATGGACAGGGTCAATAATTTGAAGTATGTGTTGGTGGTTGTTTGTGCGTTCAGTAAATGGGTTGAGGCCTACCCCACTAAAGAAAATACAGCCATTGCGACTGCAAAGATACTCCTGAAGGAGTTCTTTCCTCGCTTAGGCTTGCCAAGTTTGATCTGGAGTGATAACGGAAGTCATTTCAATGCCAAGGTTATTCAGTTAGTTTGTGAGGGACTACACATCAGACAGAAGTTTCATGCTGCAAATCACCCCCAGTCAGCAGGTTTGGTTGAGATTTACAATGGTACTCTCAAACTGAAATTGGCAAAGATTCAGGAGACCACCGGGTTGCAGTGGCCAGATGCCTTACCACTAGCTCTTTTGTCCACAAGAACTACAGCACATTCTAGGACAGGATTGTCACCCTACGAGGTCGTGTTCTGAAGCCCGGCGAATGTCTGGGGCGTCCCGCGCAGGTTTTCAGAGATTGATTACCCTTTGTTGACTGATTACCTGTGTCAGTTAACAGAAAATTTGCGTTCTATTCACCAACAGATTCGAGAATCACTTCCGCCCATACCAGAGGGGCCTGGTCATAACATCCAGCCGGGGGACTGGGTGTTGCTCCGAAAGTTTCAGCGGAAGAAGAGCTTGGAGCCCTCTTGGAAGGGGCCCGAGCTAGTCCTCCTCGCTACCAGGACCACTGTGAAAGTCGCTGGCCGAAAGAATTGGATTCATTCCAGTCACTGCTGCAGAGTACCCTTGCCCTTACCCTATTACCAGTGTGTGAGGGATGGTATTGGGGATGCTGAGGGAGAAAAGATACCTCAGTTCGTCCCCTTCAGTGACGCGCAGTTTATACGGACCCAAACGGATGCTGAGAACAACGATGTACTGAATGCAGCAGTCCCTCCGGAAATTCAAGCAATAAAAGAGCCCCTCCTCATTGACCCCTCTGTGCCTGGAGTCACCAGGTGCAATTTGCGCCCTCAGTTGAAGAACGGTGCACCAAAGGAGAAGTCAGACTAGTTAGGGATGGACTGTGCACGTCAGGGTGTACTTTGTCATAGTACCAATGGTGTTAGTTTAGGGTGAGGCGGAATTGGTGCATGGTTCTGACGTTGGACAAGATAGATTGAACGTGCTCCCTTGGAGGGGGGGTACATTATCCTGTGCGACGTGGGATTCCTCGAGAGCTAGGACTGAGCAGCTCCACCGCCGGTGCTCAAAAGCGCCAACATTGATGAACAATAGGAGCCTGTACCAGTGAGGCTCAGACGGACACTGGGAACACTTGCCTTTGTTATTACTTTTTACTGCATTCCCTTTTTGCTTCATAATGCATCCGGTTGGTCGGCCTATTAATGAGGAGGAACAGCCATTTGCACCACCGCACCCACCACGGGGTTGGTCACAAAGAGTAAAATAGTTTTTGCATTAATAGTTGGGATTGCCCTAGTAGCAATACTTGGAATATCTTGGTTTCTAGAGGAGAAGTATCCCGTGCATTCCTTGGTTGGTACAACGCCCGTTCCCCTGAACACATTTTTGTTACTTTGGCCCCTCACAAAGGAGAGCACCGAAAGACTTACACCGATAATGTTTTTATACAAATGTTGCATCAAGCTCATGACGTGTCAAATACAACAAATTGTTGGGTTTGTTGATTGCTCTCCTCAGTTACTCATAAAAGTGATAATTTGTTGTCCATGCCTTTGTCACTTCTGGGAAGTTGTGAGGATTGGTTTGCATTGTTTGTCATGGTACACTACCATTTCCACCACTCCGCTCAGGTTATGACACCTGCTGATTCTCGCACTGTGGTTGATTATATATGTTTTCATCATGGGTTTACTCCTATAGGTAAGGCAGAATTAAACATCTCTGGTACTTTGTCCCCAAACTCCGGTATGAGCAAATATGACAAGGTGAAGAACAACACATGGCTTCGAATGGAAATGGCCGATTTCCAGAAGTTTAACACCTCTGAGTATTTCCAATCTTTCCAAGATCTTACCCCCTACGTCTATTTCATCTGTGGATCCCAAGCTTATATCTGGCTTCCTAGAGGATGGTCAGGCAAATGTTACCTCTCTTTTCTTCTTCCCTCAGTGTATGTTGCTCTGCCCAATTACCATAAAGATCACCAGCTGCAGCGTAGAAGTGTATACTTGCCCCGAGTCAGAAGGGTTATTGACACAAAGGATATAGATCAGACGGATACCACCTTACAACAGTTTGAGGATGCTATGAAGGGTATCATACCCTTTTGGGGCCCCATGTCCAATAGCCTTAAAATTCATCGGTTAACAAGGGTTGTTGAAGGGGTCATTAATACAACAGCTGGTATACTGACAAACATCACTGCTGAGCTTCAGGCTATGCTGTTAGTTACCTTGCAGAACCGGATGGTGTTAGACGTCATACTTGCACATAGGGGTGGGGCCTGGTCGCAGTCATTGGCAGTAGCTGTTGTGTGTACATACCTGACCACGCCCCAATGTGTATGCTGCCATACAGAAATTGCGTAGACTCTCATCTGACATACACCAAGAAAATGGTACTTGGACTTTATCTGGGTGGTTCTGGAGTATGCTCACGTCCTGGGGTTGGAAGATCCTTATCTTTCTAGCTGTGATTGCTGGTATTTTCTTCACATGTTGCCTTTGCATACACTGTCTCCCGACCTGCTGCACTTATTGCATAGGTGTTCTCTCCCCTAAACCGAAGAAGCCAGTTCATGACACTAGTGCTGCGATCATGTTGCAAAAGGACATTAATGACATGATGCAGATTGATGAGGGCATCTTTGGCTCTACATCGTCCCTTGCAACTTCTATTCCCGATACTGAGTATAGGGATAGTTCTGAGTGTTGATGACCTTTTTCTCCTCAGAATAGTACATCGTTTCCACCCACACTCTAAAATGAGTTTAGCGAATGCTAAAAGGAGGGTCTGATGAAATGAATATGTTTTGCTACTTTGCTTGTGTTTTGTTCTTATGTTAAGTTAGCATTCGGGCACCATTTTATTTTTAGCCGCCATTTTGAATCATGTCGCAAGCTGCTTATTCCCTTCTCAAGAAGCAGGCTTTGGAAAGTCCCATTTACCCAAGGTTAAGCCTTGCTCTGCTAATGAATCCACTGTTCTTATTAACGCATTCCTTTCCCATAGATAGAGGCTTTCTCCCACTAGCCTAGCAGTAGACACAAACAGAATGACCTTGGCATAAAGATAATGTGTGCCCGGCCTCAGAGTCGAAACTCGTCTTACTGTACTCCTTTGTTTTAGCTGCACCTGCTAGTAAAATTCCATTATGGGAGGGACTTTCTTGGCTTAGAAGTGTACATAATGTATCTCTATGTTGGCTGAAGTCAGTCCCTCTGCAGAAATCCTAGGAGGCTGGTCAGACTGGACTCCGTTCGAGTGTACCTGAATAAAATATACTTGGTTTATATTCTCTACTGTCTGACCGACTCTTCATTTGAATGGAAGGCTGAGAGGTGGTCGCGAGTGACCCGGGTGGCCCTAATCAGGTCACTTCCTTCATTGTCACCGATTCAAATCAGGGCGGATCCTCGCAGCCTTTCATGGCTCTCAGGTGAAAAAATGGTCCTAGTGCAAGGAAGGAAATAGGCCCCCTTGTTGATGTTTGAAATATAAAATACAGCAATAATCAGGGTTCAGTGGGCACCTCAGGTCTCTGGGCGCCGGTGCCACTGCACTTGCTGCACCAACGGAAGCTACGCCCCTGTCGTTGAGCTGGGTAACATCTGTTGACCAGTGCCACGAAGCACTTCAGAAATACACTTTATATAACGTTAAACGCCAAAAACAACAGCGTTGTCAGTTCTTGTTCTGTTTCAAGCACTCCATAGAATCTGGAGGAACCCTCTCCGCATTTTCCTACTGATAACAAACGCCTTTGCTCCCAGAAATAAACTTTCTGGGCGGACATTTCGAGCGGGAGATGAGACCTCGGACGAGCCCAGCCCTGCGCCGGACTGCAGGTCACCTCAGAGAGCGGAAACAAAGCCCGTCCTCTGCCCATCACTGACCCGAGCGAATCCGGGGAGCGAAGGTGAGAACAAAGAGGTAGAAAAACAAGAATTATAAAAACTGATCAATGAAAAAATATCCCTAAATTACTGCCGTATTTAAAAACCTGAGGAAACAAAACAGAACAGTAAAGAGTAAACTGAAGCCAAATAAAGTCACCGTTTTATCCTCGTCACAGATACCAATCATGCAAGTAAATCGCACTCAAAATAACATTTCTAACTCTCTTAGCACATATTCTCCAGTTTCCGAAGAGACTGTCAAAAATTGTCATATTGACTATATTTCAAGTCTTCATGACGGGGTATTGGGTAAAGTTTTCAACAGGCAATAATCGCGCCTCGGTTAGACCTCATTGGCTAGGATACTGCCACTGCGCAAAGCTAAACAATCTATTGTGAATTACAAGCCCCCTGACCCTAGTACCTCATGTTACAAAGAAGATGTTACATGAACCCTTTTCAAAAGGTTTTATCTTTTTATGCATAACTACACCTCCACTGGCATCTGACAGGCAAAGTAATACATATGTTGGCGTTGTTTTACTAATTTCCATCAGCTCTCTGGCCCAAACCTTCACTAGCCACACGCAGAGAATTCTGGGAAATCCTATGCTAAATAGCTGACCAGGTAAGCAGCACCCTCCCTAGTTATGGGTTTGATGCTCAGGCAGATAGCCCTTAAAGTGAAGATGAGACCCAGGCTGCTAGCAATGGGTTGTGATAACCTCTGCACTGCGCCCATTCCAGTATACCTGTCCCACAAGCCAACCAACCTTGTGTTCCCTAATAAACAGCCAACATGCGTTGTGATTATAGTGGTCGTTGTTGGCTGCAGTTTATTAGGATTACATACATACTCATCTTGGTCATAATTCGTATGACCCCAGGTCATAATTATCATTTGCGAACTGTCATATCGCGGGTCATAAATCATATCCTTATCATGTTATACATTATGTATTGCTGTACATTGTGTGCACATCCCCAGTTCGTAAATGTCTTGTCTTGTCCCTTTTGGGACCATCGTTCGGTTGGTCTCCACGCCCTTTGCATGTGGGGGGTAGCTTCTCCCCCGGAGTTAGGCCCCAACTCGCTACCGTGTCCGTCTTGTTTGTGGCCTGCCATCTGGCGGGGTCTGGGCTGTGAGTGCCATCTCCGTTTGCTACCCCCTCCTTTGTTAGGCCAACTCACCCTGCCGTACAGCATCCCAAAGTGAGTGACCCTCCTCCTACACACCGCCCAGTCGGTGTGGCTCCTTAGCCAAAATATTGTACCATTACTTCTCCGCAAACACTCATAGTATTGTCCAGCACTGCGACACTGCTGCTTTTGTAGGTGGGGGTGGGTGGGTCCAGAAAACGTGAGTGCGCCGCTCCCCTGCTCCACGAAGATAGGAGCTACCTGGGTGAGCGGCAGCTTATATGCCCCCAACACTTCTCGCCTTGCAGGTGTTGTCCCCCCATTGGGGGGTTTGTATCTCGCCAGGCCCCACCATTGGACGGGGGCCTGGCGCCCATACTGGCGCCCGTGGGGAGGGCGCGGGGGCTACCTGTTCTGCTTCTGGGCACTTCAGGGCGCCCAGAACCAGATTCTTGCAGGGCTTGGCATCGGTTATGGCGCCGGCCACTGAACCCCCCCTTTCAGGGGGGGCGGTCTCTGCGATAACCCCCGCACTGCGCCCATTCCAGTATACCTGTCCCACAAGCCAACCAACCTTGTGTTCCCTAATAAACAGCCAACATGCGTTGTGATTATAATGGTCGTTGTTGGCCGCAGTTTACTAGGATTACATATATACTCATCTTGGTCATAATTCGTATGACCCCAGGTCATAATTATCATTTGCGAAGTGTCATATCGCGGGTCATAAATCATATCCTTATCATGTTATACATTATGCATTGCTGTACATTGTGTGCACATCTCCAGTTCGTAAATGTCTTGTCTTGTCCCTTTTGGGACCATCATTCGGTTGGTCTCCACGCCCTTTGCGTGTGGGAGGTAGCTTCTCCCCCGGAGTTAGGCCCCAACTCGCTACTGTGTCCGTCTCGTTTGTGCCCTGCCGTCTGGCGGGGTCTCGGCTGTGAGTGCTGTCTCCGTTTGCTACCCCCTCCTTTGCTAGGCCAACTCACCCTGCCGTGCGGCATCCCAAAGTGAGTGGCCCTCCTCCTACACACCGCCCTGTCGGTGTGTCTCCTTATAAATAACAGCAAAGACCTAATCTGATCGGGCCAACGAATTCTATTCACTTCCTGAGAGGGAATGGAAGTTTATTTTCTTCCTTTACAGCAACCCTTCATATTTTATAGGTATTGTCCCAACTCAAACTACGCCCTATATTTAATTTATAAAAGAACCCACCCATGAGTCAACAGTCACTGCGTTCACATAACATACCCTGTACTTTAACAGGTATACATGACACATAAATGTGAAAAAATTTGAAAATGCGAGGTAGCACCTCACGTGCGCACCACCAAAGGAGCTTACTGGTTAATTATCACCAGTCATGCCCACGTTTCTCATCATTGGTTGCTACCTCGCAAACAAAGATAAACAAATTCGGTGTCCAGAAACCCAGTGAAAACCAGTGAATATGTGTATACCATAACACAAATCAACCCCGTGTGAGTAAAATTGAAATAAGCCAACTCAATCACCAAGGAGCCACTTTTATTCTCAACTCGAGGGCTTATTCAAATTAAAAACATACTGCATGTTTGCAGACCATATAATGTTGGGCCGACATGTTTCATTGCCTGTAAATTGTAATGGCAATTTCTTCAGGGCACGAGGACTTTGTCCACCTTTTTCTGGACCCTTATTGTGAACACGCAGTGACTGTTTAAACAAAAGGAGGTTCATTAAAAGCACTTCCAGCCAGAGCAGAATTCATCTGCCTATGATTGTCCTGTATACAATTATTATATCCCCAGATGTATATTTACCCAGTAGCAGCCAAGGCCTCTCGTACCAGCTAGCCACCATGTCACACAGGGACTAAATACTATTGATAGCCCTGTTTCGTGTAAGAGGACACATATGTTGTCCGTTTTCTGCAACGACAAACACACGTTAGTATTCTGATATACAACAGTTTGCCTGTAATCATAATTTTTATGGCACTCATTATTGGTGTGTCTCCTTAGCCAACCATTGTACCATTACTTCTCCGCCACGCCGTCAGGGAGGCTAACATCTTCCTGCGGCTCCCCCCGATTTCCTTAAGTCCGGGTTTTTTTTTTTTTACTTGCAACCTGCCAGGGCCATTGCTCCCACACAGGTTGTCCCAGAAGACTCGCATCCCTTGCTCAGATAGATGCACCCCATCCTGCCCATAGAGTTCAGGGCGTCCCGGGTGGATGAGCCAATGCCTGACGCTTTCTAGGCCGCTGGTCTTGCAAAATTTGTTAACCGCGATGTTTAACTTCCGTCTGGAGTTATCTACTGCTTTGTGCGACTCGGCTCCCCTCCATTGCATTCTGCTGATCACTTCAGACCATATGATGGTCGTGCTCCCAAAGATCTTGGATGCCTCCGTGAGGTCCGCCTGGATGTCCTGCAGGAGGGCCTTCCTTCCTCTCTGTGCCAGGTCGTTACCCCCGAGGTGTATAATCAGCATGTCTGGGTGCCAGGCAGTGTCTGCCTGCAGATTCTTGTGAGCCGCTGTTAGTTGGTTCCATCTCATCCCTGGTTTCCCTAGCCAGCGGATGCATGTGCTCACCGGTCGTCCTGTCATCCTGTGGCCCCCCGCTGCCTTCAGGTCTGCACTCTGGACACGAACGGGTGGCCCACTACCCACACCAGGCGGGGGCATTTTCCTGCTGAAACAATGGTCACTAATGTCAAACGGTCTCTTGTGGTGGTGGCTGTGCTCCTCCCTCAGCTACAGCCCCTTTTGCTGCCCTGCCGGCGGGCTCTACAGCAACTGGGACCTGATGTAGGTCCTGTATGCCCGGGACCGCCATCTGCCTACTGCCTGTATCCCTGCTTCGGACATGCCGTACTGTGCCGCTGAGGTTGCTGCGCCAATCCTAAAAGAGTGGGAACCAAACGTCGCTGGGGGTAGCCCGGCTGTAGCGAGGGCATGGCGCATCACTGTCGTGAACTGAAACTTGCTTAAGTGGCTCCCATCCTGATGTTTGAACAAAGGGCCGTCACCCACCGGGCGAGCCACCATGTATGTGAACAAGCAGCACACCGCACAGTATCTATGATCTTTGATGCATTGTAGCTGTGATCCAGCGGCGTACTAGGAACAGATACTCCACTACCATATACTCACCTGGGCCCATACAACTCGCTTCCGTTCTGCACTAAGTAGACCACTGGAACTTTTTAGTTTATAATGTTTCTCATACCTCAAGATCTAGTTATTGCTTCTTTAACTAAACCTTTCACTGATCAAACAGTTCTTTCCTCTGGTCAATGGACCAGTTAGGTGGAACTAGTTGCTGGCGATAATTGACATAACTTATTATACATTTCTTAATAAAAATAAAATAATGACAGACTCAGTAAGTTTTAAAATCTTTATCTAAATTAGGGGTTTTGAACCATCTCAAAGCGTTTCAGTACAAACACCCTCATTCACGGGAGTGCCCATTCAAAAATATTTCAGATAACATTTATCAATTCAGATCCACACAATAACTATGCTCAGAAAGAAGAGGATAGAGATAGAAGAGCATTTATCAAACGATGAATTTCATAGTTACCAAAGTATGTTGTGAAGACCAACCCCCTGGCCAAAGGGCTGGTAAGAGTCTCCCAGGACAGATCAGGAGACAAAGACTTCAGGACAGGAATCAGGACAGGATACTTCATCTCTCTAGATACCGACGACTACGTCGCACCCCTCTCTGACACTCTCTTCCTCCTCGTGGTTCTTCCGCGATCTTCTTTCTAACCCACCCAATTTAAGTAGATGGTTCTGCATTCGATTTCTTCATCAGTATTTCAGAGCATCAGCACCACCCGCTCTCAGTTCTCAGGCTTCTTCAACGCGCTCCAAAAGCTTCCTTTCCTTTTCATCTAACTAGACTACCTCAATTATACCTTTCTATAAGCCATGTACTACCCATTAATGTTTCATTTTTACAGAATGCTAACTTCTGATTGGACAGGCGAGGGGGGATGATCATCACACCATGCTTATACTTCATTAATTTCTTTAAACCATTGTTCCCAAACTCCTCCCCTCAAACTTTTATTCCGCCCTTCCTTTCCCATACATCTTTAAAACTTTATTAATACAAATGTAACAGTTTTCTCGAATAAGCTCCTTCATATGAACTCTTCTCCCTCATGTTCCCAGGGCACATCTCCGCCGACCTTGGACGCGTGACAAATCCTTAGTCATCCTCCAAGCTTCCGCACCAGGGCGCATGCGTTGCACCACGTCAGTCTGCTCGACTCAGACAACTTTAACAGGCCCAAATATGCACTAATAATAAAGTCAAAAGGAGAAATGTTATTCTCAAAAATAAATGATTTCACTGTATACCACCAACCTCTACTCTAACCCATACCATTTATTATTTCTCTTTCTGCATTTGCGTTAGTGTAAACTCATTTTCTAATTTCAGCAAAGCAGGTGCCATGCATTTGAGCTTTCAAGCGGCCATTTTATAGCTCTTTGCGCAAGCGCCAGAATTTCCCTCCAAGCATTATTTTCGTCATACTACGTAGGTGCAGTAGACGCATGCGCAGTAAAGATCCCGTGTTAAAATGCTTTCTAGTCCTACGTCCGTGTTATTGCAGTTAGTAAACACATAGGCAAGCTTCATTCTTTTCCCACGTATAATGAAAATGCGTATTACTAATCACAAGACACGTTGTTAGTAATTCGCTAGTAAGTTAAAACGAGAGGATTGCTTCCGAGCAAGTCTCATGTCCGAGTCCTTGCTCCATCAATCCCCTCTCTGATGGCATATTAAGCCATCACAAAATTTCCCATCCATCCCAGATACCAACTTTAACACTTCTCAGTTTTCTCTATTTGACCTCCCAACTTTTCATCAACTATCTCATTTCCTTCTAAATCTCGCATCTTCTTATTTAACCTGCCTTTCATTTCTTCCAAGCGTATTTCCTCGTACTTTCTCTTACGTGTCTGTCCCTTTCCTTTTCTGTTCAAGTGTACCTTTCCTTTCGTACCTTTTCTATAACATCTATATGTAATCATTATTAACATCACTATTGTTATTATCATCACTAATGGTATTATTATTTGACCTAGAAAACTTTTCCCAAACCCAACAAACCATTTCCCTATTGATGTTATACTTTTTGTTAGTCTTCCCTACACACTGTCAACCTCCAGTTGGGTCAATTCTTTATGCATTCCCGTAATATTTTCAATATATCCTTTAATTTCTCTGCTCGTGTCCGGAATATAAGTGCAGCAATGTTGAACTTTCAACATGCCACAGACTCCACCTTCTTTTGCTAACAATATATCAAGAGCAAGACGGTTCTGTAAAACCATTGATCAAATTGCTACCATTTCTGTGTTAATCATTAAAAATCCTCCTGCAGTATCTGTAGAAAGACGATCAACTATGGTTGATAACTTACAAATTTTCTGTGAATTTAGGATGACTCCAACTGAGGGTATCAGTGCACTAAAAATATCTCCTACAATTTCAGAAAAACTAGCCCTTCTTTTACGTGTTAGTCCATTAAAATTCCCATTGGTTCCACTGATTTTATCTACATGATAAATTTTTGGAAAAACTATTCCAAAATAACAGCTTCTGTACCATCTTGCAGGTAACCTGTAATAGGCATTGCTCCCACAAACATAATACACTCCTGGAAACACAGGATCAGTTTCCCCTTTTAGTCCCCATCCTCCTAATATTAGGAAGTTATGTTCACATTCACTGGAACCAATGTAATTATTGTTATAATCTGTCTTTAACCTATGGAGGCAGAATTTTCCCCTTCTCACAAAGTCCAAGGACATCGCAGCATGAGCCTTGCCACTTGCATAGATTCCCTCCTTCCCAACCCATGGAGGTACATGGGTTTTCTGTGTAGTTGCCTTCCTCATTAAATCCTGTCTCCTTTCTTCTACTAAATCCAAAAAATCTTTTTCTTCTTTTCTTAATGTACATGTTAGATTATCTTTGTGTGCCTGAATAAATCTATCGAACTCACTGTTATGAAAAATTCGCCCATAAACTGTGCGTTTTTACTACTAGCTACTGGATTCATATTCTTTCTAATGGGTAGTTCAGAAAATATTACATCTAAATTAGAATAAAAATACTGCAATCTCCCTGTAGTGTAAAATAAGCTTGATAAAATACTACGTGACACACCATACGTTAAAAGTATATGGTGATACGTCATCCCTTCTGATACTGATGAGGGCAACTTCATACATACATAACAATTGTCAATTTCCATGGTGCTAACATACTGAAATAACAATTTAATAAACACATTAGAGGACGTATTATAGTCTGATTCATTGTGATAGTTTGCATCATCTTCTACTCCTATTTCTAATTTAGTTTCTCTTAATCTATCTACCTTAACATTAGTATCTGTATTATTCTCGTTACTTGTTTTCATTATCAAAGGTACCCCTACTGTTAGGAATAGCCATCAACTACTGCTAATAAAATACTACAAAAACAAAATCTAAGACATTTTCTTTTTACTCCACATTTTGGTTTTCCGTTCACTTCATTGTCAGCCATTTTATTACTGAGAAAATTTCTTTTCTCTATCTTTTCCCTTTTCAGTCTTTTGTCTTTCTTTTCTGCTCTTAAGGAGGTTTCAATTGGCTTTCATCAATTTGTGCAATATGGACTTCTTCTGTCTCATCAGACAGATCCAGAGACTCAAATTCTTCAGGAATGACGTATGTCCACTCTGGAGTCTTGTATTTTCTGTTTAAATTTCTCAATCTTGGACTTCTTCGAGTTATTTTTGCTAATGTGTGCTTAGGTCTTGTGTGACTTGTTATTTCGTTCACTTGCTCTGGTTTCTTTTCAGATTTTCTCAGGTGATATTTTAGTTTCTTTACTCCAGTTGGCCAATTGTCTCCCTTTCTGACTCTTTTAAAATGTGCTGCTTTTTCACCTTCCTTATCTCCTTGTAAGGTTCTTTTTATTTCATTTATTCTGGGCACAATCTGTTCTATTTCTCTGTTTTCTGTGCTTGTACCTTCTTTTGCTTCTTCCTGCTCAGGTTCTACCGTATTTTGTTCTACTTCTTCCTGAGCTTGTTCTTCTAATTCTGTCTGATCCTGCTCAGGTCTTACTTCAAAATCTTTCTTCTTCTGCCTGAGTTTGTACTTCTAACTCTATCTGGTCCTGTTCCGATCTTAATTCAAACTTTTCTTCTTCTGCCTGAACGTGTTCTTTCTCTTTTCCCTCCTCAGGTTTGTTTATGTCTCTTTCTGTTTTTACCTGAGTGTGTTCTTCTTCCCCTGTCTCTTCCTGACTACCTTCCTGTCTTTTCAGTTCTGTTCTTCTTCTGGTTTCGATGGCATCATCAATTATTTCAATTACTGGGATCCATTCTTCCTGACTTAGCTCGGGCTGTTCATCATATGGTTGTCTTTCAGAATCTATCACTCTAGATCCTTCAACTTCACAGTTTACAACTCCTGACGCTTCAGCCTGCTCAGTCAGTGGTGGCTCATGTTGATCTGATGGGCTCGGTACCCTTCTGGTATGGCTAGCGTGAATCCAATTGGGCAAACCTGCACACTTCACTGCTGTGGTAGTGACTAGTATGACTTGTCTTGGTTTGTCCCACCTTGGTGCTAAACACGATTTCCTTGCGTGTTTCTTCACTAGCACCCAATCTCCAGGATTCAAATCATGTGCTTGGTCTGGCTGTCTTTCGACTGCGTCTTCTCCAACCTGATGAGAGATAGAACGCATCATTTCAGCCAATCCTTTGCAATAGTCCAATACCAGATCATCAGTTATACTCATTAGTTTATTTCCAGGAATAAACGCCTGTCTCATGGCTCTTCCCATGAGAACCTCATGTGGACTCATTCCTGTTTTTCTGTCTGGGATGCTTCTGAGACCCATCAATACAAGAGGTAATGCATCTGGCCATTTTAGCTTTGTGGATGCACACACCTTTCCCAATCTTGACTTGATTGTGCCATTCATTTGCTCAACAACTCCAGAAGCCTCTGGACGATAAGCACAGTGTAGTTTTTGTTCAATGTTAAATGCAGCACAGATTAATCGAATTATTTCACTATTAAAATGAGGGCCTCTATCTGATGCCAAAGTGACCGGAAAACCAAACCGTGGCACCAACTCCCTCAACAACAATTTTGCAACTGTAAGACTGTCATTTCTTCTAGTAGGATAGGCTTCCACCCATCTTGAGAAAAGGCATACTATGACAAGTACGTATTTCAATCCGCTGCAGGGGGGTAACTCAATGAAATCTAACTGCAATCTGGTGAAGGGTCCTTCTGCCTTTCTGATTTTTCCCCAGCTTACCACTGTCTTTCTACCTGGGTTCTGCTGTTGACAGGTTAAGCATCTTTGACAAAGGCTCTCTGCGACTACCCTGAACTTTGGATTGTACCAACTCTGTCTGAATAGCCTGATCATTGAGTCTCTCCCTATGTGTGTTGCTCCATGGTATACTCTCGCCATTTTTGAAAGCAAACAATCTGGCATGACTGGTCTTCCATCTAGATACACCCATACTTCATCATGTGGTCTTTTGGTACAGGCTGCCTTTATCCAGATTTCTTTTTCCTTTTCCTCAACTTCTTTCTGCAATTGTCTAATCTCATCCCATGTCTCTGGTACTGAGAAGTACATAAGTTGGCATCTGGTTTCACCCGTTTCAATTTTTCTGTTTATGGCTACTGCATTTTTAGCGCAGTATTTCGCCACTTGGTCAGCATAATTATTGCCAGCAGTCACATAGTCATTTCCTGACTGATGTGCAGCGCATTTTACAACTGCTATTTCTTTTGGCAATTGTAATGCTTCCAACAAATCTTTTACATTTTTGCTGTTTCTGATAGGAGACCCTGAGGAAGTCAGAAATCCCCTTTGCATCCAAAGCTGGCTGAAGGCATGCACAATCCCGAAACCATATTGACTATCCGTAAATATGGTTACTCTCCAATTTTTCCCCTTTTTACATGCCATTGTCAAGGCAACCAATTCAGCTACTTGTGCAGACTTGACCCCAGGTAAACAGGATGCTTCAATTACCCCGAAATTTTGCAAACAGCATATGCAGCACTTAGACCTCCTTCTTGTGTCCTAAGGCAGGAGCCGTCTACAAATAACTCATGATCTGCTTCTTTCAAAGGTGTCTCCCTTATGTCTGGGCGGGGCTTCATGCATAACTCAGTCATGTCCAAACAATCATGATCACGTTCATCTTTTACTTCCTCATCACAGGGGTCTGGCAATAGGGTGGCTGGGTTCAAAATCGTACACCTTATCACAGTCACGTTTTCAGCTCCCAAAATCACTCTTTCATACTTTGTCAAACGGCTAGGAGTGAGGTGCTGTGTTCTTGTCCTTGTCAAAAGAATCTCAACTGAGTGTGGAACGAATACCTTTACCAGATGTCCCATCACTATCGACTCACTTTGCTCCAGACTCATACAAGTGGCAGCTACTGCTTTTAAGCAGCCAGGCAATGCTGAAGCCACTGGGTCCAATGTGGCTGAAAAATATGCCACTGGACGCCGACTCAATCCATGTCTCTGTGTTAAGACTGAAAGTGCACAATTTTCTCTTTCGAAACAAAGCAAAGTCTTTTGTATAGTCTGGCATGCCCAAGGCAGGAGCCTCACACAGACAATTTCGCAATTTCACAAATGCCTCTAGGAAGTCATCATTCCAATCAATCAGATCTTTTGCTCGTTTCCGAATCATCTGTATCAGTGGTTTCGCTAACATAGAAAATCCATTTATCCATTGTCTGCAGTATCCAACCACTCCCAGAAACATTCTCATTTCTCTCTGAGTCTGTGGCAATTGCATTTCTTTGATTATTTTTATTCTTTCCGGTGTCACTTTTCTAACTCCTCTTTCTATTTTATGCCCTAAATATCTTACTTCTTGTCGACAGAACTGTAATTTTTCTGGAGACACCTTGTGTCCTCCTTCAGCCAAATGGTTCAGTAACGCAATTGTATCTGTGACACAAACTTTTCGCGTTTTTGATGCCACTAATAGGTCATCAATGTACTGAACCAGAACAGAATTTCAAGGCATATTCAATGATTCTAGCCACTTTTTCAAAATCTGATTAAAGATTGAAGGACTTTCTGTGTACCCTTGAGGAACACGACACCATGCATAAATTCGATCTTCAAATTTAAACGTAAAAAGATACTGGCTGTCTGGGTGAAAAGGAATAGAAAAGAACACTTGGCATAAATCAATTACTGTGAACCAGCCTGCATTCCATGGTATCTGATAAAGGATCACTGCTGGATTTGGCACAATTGGACAACAGGGAATTACAATTTTATTTATTTTCCGTAGGTCTTGCACTATTCTATATTTTCCGCTAGGCTTTTTCAGTCCCATTATTGGCGAATTACAGGGACTACCCATCACTTCTTTTAGAATACCTTGTTTAACCATTCGTTCAATTTCTGGAATAATTCCTGCTTTTTCTTCTGGACTCATTTTGTACTGTCGGGTATTTGGATACACTGCACCTTCCTTCACTGTCACTTTAACTGGGTCTATATTTTTCATTAGCCCAATATCTTTTCCGGTAAAATCCCACACTTCTGGATTGACTGTCGTTCTTAACTCTTCTGGCAATTCATTCTCGGTTATTAATGAAAACATTTCGTCTACCTCTGTTCCCTGTTTGGCCAGCATCATTTTATAGACTACGTCCTCATCGGGAGTTTGGAAAGCAACACCATCCGGTGTACAATAGATCGTGCAATTCATCTTGCACAAAAGATCTCTTCCCAACAGGTTTACGGGACTGGAATCGCAAACTACAAATCGATGCATTTCTTTGAAGTTTCCAATGTGCACCTCCATTGGCTTGGTGATATGGGTTCTAATCTGTTGGTTAGATACGCCTACAACTTGGATAGTTTCTCCCGAGAGGGTAGGTTTGGGATGTCTGCTGTTCTCACAGTAGACCTGGTAGCACCAGTATCCAATAGGAAAGTTATGTCTTTACCTTCTACTTTCCCGTCAACAAATGGACCTGACTGATCTACCGGCAAGGATGCGCCAAGCACGCACTCCTCTTCCTCCCCCTCAGGCACCGTCATTGTGCAGTATCTGAACGTTCTTCATCATTCTGCAAAAAATATTGTGCAATTGTTCTATTATTCTTACCACTTTCTCCTTGAAATCCGGTGTTCGCACTGAAACTTTTATGGTTCACAAAATTTGGCATAGGAGCTGGTGGCACCTGATATTGTGGGGTGACTACCTGTTGCTGCTGATTCATAAGTACTTCATTCTGCATCTGTGGGATTACATTTTGATTCAGCCCATTATTATTATTATTCTGAGTACTCTTACACTCGTTCTTCCAATGTCCAAGCTTTCCGCACGCATGACAAGGAAACTTCTTTTTCGCTTCTTCTCTGTCCATTCGCCCCTTAAATTTATTGCCATTCGCTCCTTGATTATTCTGACTCTGTTCTTTCACTGGATTATTATTTTGCTAATTTGCCTTCTCTTCCTGCTGCTCTGCCAATTTAACTTGAGCCCACATCATTTTCTCTTTTAGCTTCCTTCGCCTGGCCTCTATGTCATCTCCACAATATTTCGCGTACTTTAGAATTTCATCCACTGTCTTACTTTGCCAACAAAACATGTGCTGCTGTATCATCTGACTGATTTCCGGTTTCAAGCCATATACAAACCGATACACAAAATGTCCCATATCTTTGTCACCAATATTCTCAAAACCACTATACTGCTTGAACACCTGCAATAACCGTTCATAGTACGCATGTACAGATTCATTTGGTTCCTGTGTTGTTCTATCTATTTTTACCCAATCTGTTTCTTTAGGAGGGATTTTCCCTTTCATATATGTAATCACTTGGTGATACTTTTTCATCACTTCTTCCGACGGTGCTCCTGTTTTTGCATCTCTAGGATACTCCTCATTAGGCCAATCAATTGTGATCTTACATTCTGTCCATAAATCAGCAGGTACCACTATGTCAAATAGACCATCAGGTCTTTCAATAACACCTTTGAAACTTTCACAAACCTCTCTACTTGTTTGTACCACTCAACTGGCTTTTCTCTCAACTTTGGAAAATCATTTGTAAATGATAAAATATCTTGTCTACTCCAAGGGACATGAACATATCCTCCTCCAGGAACCTCTCTCATTGGACACAATTTTTCCACCTTTCCTGATTCTCTTACTGGAAATGCAGCTGCTGCCTCTCTCACTTGTACTTCTTCTTTCTTTCTTATCCATCTAATCCTCCATTTATCAATGTCTCCCCATTTTCGCAAAATGTTCATTAATTCCTTTATCTGTAACCTTTTTCCCGAAGCATTCACACTTTCTAAATCTTTATCAGTAAAATCCACTCGATAGGGCTTCTGTAATAAGTTTGATTTCCCTATGTCTATTCCAATCTCTGAAGCAACTTCAGTTAATCTCTCATGAAATAGTCTTGCTCTCCTGGTTATCTCTTCCAATTCCACTTTCAATCTACTGATATCCAAAAGTTTTGGTATTGGGTTCCGATTATCCCTTTCCTGAGCTCACCTCTCTAATTCTTCAGAGGTAACTACTGTTGTACCTGAAGTTCCAGCCGGAACCAAAGGTCTTCTCTCTCTCAGATTCATAGGCGTAACTCTCTTTTGAGTTTCCGCATGAGGTTCCACAATAGGGAGATCCATTAATGAAATAACCGACTCACTTTCACTAACTTGATCATCTGTGATTACTACCTCTTTTCTAGGATCACTTAATGGAACTGTCACGAGTTGTGGTTTCTGTCAAATCTTATTATCCCCATATAATGGGATTACTGGACCAATGGTTACTGGTACTGTCAAAGCTTCAGTATTTAAATTCAATTGACTTATCCTTTGAACTAGTTCTTCCCTAGTTTTGTTCAAAGCTTCTCTTTCATTATCTTCCAACCCTCTGTTGTATGATGTCTCATGTAAAATCTGTGGAGTTAATGGTATTCCCATTATGGGCACACTTGGGACAACCTTACTAGCTGCTTCTTGATACGGTGGTGGATTTTTAATTAAAATATCCTCTAACAATTCATCATCTGACTCTCCATATCCTGTCGAATTCATATGTTTCGTTTTCTCTTTACACTTTCCTCCAGATTGTTCCTCAGCCATCAACACTGGATATAACCCTTCTGATACCATCGCTCTCCTCCACTGTTTCATCTGCCCTTCTCGTGACTCGTGCAAGTGTCTCTGAAAGAATCCTCTATATCTTCCACCTCTACATTTCTCTCTTTCATATGACTCAGTCTCCCATTCTTCCAAAGCCTCATATTGAGTTAACCTAGGTCTCGGTTCTAAATCATTAATTTTCAACCTCAAATTCTGAAGAATCCTCCCATTAAACGTACCATCCTTAGGAAACGCTAACACCCCATCATCCTTCGTGTACTCTACCCAGTTTTTCAACCACACGCAGGTATGATATCCTCTTTCTATCATCATAAAAGATGCTGGTGTCTTCGGTGGCGGAATAGGAATGCCCTCTCTAGTCAACACAGGCTTATCCTTAACAAAGAAATTCTTTATTCTCTTTAAAAATGACATCTTTCTTTTCTCTCCATACATTCTTGAAGAACGATGTTGGAAATTGTATTCCGCAAACGCTTGAAATCTTCTACCTGTACGTCTTGCACTGACAGTCAAATCAAAATCCCGCATACAATCCTTCTGTCCACCAATCCTAGCGCGGCTTCTAACTAAGTATCCAATGAAATCAGGCTCACACTCGTACTCTGACCAATGTCAGCGCAGCCTTTTCCTGACGTCAGTTCTGCTCCTCACTACTGACCCCTCCTTTACAATGCTTCTCCTGTCACGCACCCGCTGCTTCTACCAATCCCAGCGCGGCTCTCTGTGACATCAGTCTTACTCAGGCGATTTCTCACCCCTCCTTTACCAAGCTCCTCCTGTCACACACCCGCTGTATCTACCAATCCCAGCTCGGTTCTCTGTGATGTCAGTCCCACTCCGGCAACTGACCCTCCCTTTGCAAGGTAATACAAAATGTTATTTCTTCGAAAATTCTTTAAACTTCTTTGTTATTAACAACGTAAAAACATTCGCTACTCTGTCTGTTCCACTAAATCAAAAGGATAGCTTATTTTCTTTCACTGCGAGTAAAACCTTCCGCTTACTCTTCACCTAAGCTCCAGAGAACCTGCTACTCTTCCGGTATCTCCCGTTAGGGAATTTTTTAGACCGATGTTTCACCAGCGAACTCCTTTTGCTGCCAGTCTAGCTTAGAAGAACCTGCTATTCCTTCAGGGTTACCCTTACTAGGTGATATAACGCCTAAAGTTTCACCAGCGAACTCTTTGCTTTCAACCACTCTCACTTTTGTACAGAAAATAGTCCCTAGTTTAACACTGCCAGCCCTCCCTAGCTTCTCAGTGTTATTCCAACAGACGAGTAACCTCACTGCAGTGTGATTTCTATCGCCACCTGCTATTCATTCCCCGGGAATTCTCCGGACAACATAGAAACAGGACACTAACTCTTTTGTTAAAACATTAACCAAAAATCAATAATCTATACTTATCACCAAACTAGTCACTAACAACCATAGCTCTGCTGCCAGAAAACGGATCCAGCGGCGTACTAGCAACAGATACTCCACTACCATATACTCACCTGGGCCCATACAACTCGCTTCCGTTCTGCGCTAAGTAGACCACTGGAACTTTTTAGTTTATAATGATTCTCATACCTCAAGATCTAGTTATTGCTTCTTTAACTAAACCTTTCACTGATCAAAAAGTTCTTTCCTCTGGTCAATGGACCAGTTAGGTGGAACAAGTTGATGGCGATAATTGACATAACTTATTATACATTTCTTAATAAAAATAAAATAATGACAGACTCAGTAAGTTTTAAAATCTTTATCTAAATTTGGGGTTTTGAACCATCTCAAAGCGTTTCAGTACAAACACCCTCATTCACAGGAGTGCCAATTCACAAATATTTCAGATAACATTTATCAATTCAGATCCACACAATAACTATGCTCAGAAAGAAGAGGATAGAGATAGAAGAGCATTTATCAAACGATGAATTTCATAGTTACCAAAGTATGGTGTGAAGACCAACCCCCCGGCCAAAGGGCTGGTAAGAGTCTCCCAGGAAAGATCAGGAGACAAAGACTTTAGGACAGGATGGGGGCGTGGCTTGGCACATGGCAAGATGGCCACACGTTAGTGTAGCTCTGCCGGCCGCCGTCATTATCCTGACATTATCCTGTTCCCCCTTGAGCCACCCACTACCGAAACGCAGGTGACAGGGCTCGCTACGCCTGGGGACCTGTCGGCGCTGAGGCGGAGGGCGGTCCGCTCTCTGTGGGGGCCCGAAACACGACAGCGGGGCGCGCTGCCTGAGCACAAGATGGCGGCTGGCAGGCTGTAGGAGCGTACTCTTCCCGGAGA
The DNA here is from genome assembly GCA_963921515.1 of Calotriton arnoldi. Classification (NCBI taxonomy): domain Eukaryota; kingdom Metazoa; phylum Chordata; class Amphibia; order Caudata; family Salamandridae; genus Calotriton; species Calotriton arnoldi. The sequence goes on from CAWUFW010001064.1 coordinate 331,410, forward strand.
TGGCCCCTGCGCCCGGTCTGCCTCGCTGGGTCTGCCGGAGAAGTCCGCGGCGCCGGAGTGTGGAGCCCAGCGCTGGAATCGCGGTGCGTGTCCTGGCTGTGAGGTGGACGTTGGAGCGGCGGCGCACCCGGCACCTGCAGTTAATCGAGGCCCCGGTGCCGCGCTGCCAGGTAGGCCGTGGAGTGGTGGTGCCGGTGGCTGGTGGTTGCTGGGCCTGAGCAGATACTTTGCTGTGGATCGCCTGCGCGCCGGGGTAGCGGCACAACGGACTTGTGGTGCGGGGCTGCGGCGGCCACCGGCGGACGCTGCATCCACCCCTGGGGCTCGGCCCAGCTGCTGGAGGAACGGCCTTGACCTCTGGGGACCCCGGGAAGGCCCGCTGCAGCGCGCCCATTGACTCAGACGGGCGGGATAACATACCGCCTTCCAGCTATTATCTCTCGGCCCCCCGCGCATCGCTTCTTCTGCTCCCCGGTGACGTTGGGAGTCTCCCGACCTTGGGTGTCGCCTCTCGCACCCCCCCCAGTTGCCTGCATTCCCCGGGGTGTCTGGACCTGACTCTGACCCGGTGGGTGCGCCACTCGGGGGGTACACTGAGCTTGCCCTTGGGGTTGGCTGGGTGACTCCTCTGCAATTGGGATAGCCGGAGTAGTAGCTGTGGCCCCTGAGCGCTCGCACCATACATACACGATGGGCAAGCCAGAGAAGAACCAGCCCAGGCTCACCTTCGAACTTCGCAAGGGCGGTAAATCCTCTCAGACTACTGCTTCTGATTCAGAGCTGGATTCGACGGCGTCGGCCCCTTCCGCGCTGGAAAAATCACTGGCGGCCATTCACGCTAGCCTCCAGGCCATAGACCGCAAGATAGAGGCGCTTAACGGTCGCATGGACCAGTTCTCCTCTAAGCTGGACAAGCAGGCGGCACGGATAGGCGAGGCCGAACAGCGCATATCGGACACAGAGGATGGCTTGCAGCAGATGACGGCTAAGACCACGGACATGGAAAAATTGCTGGCCGTCATTCAGGCAAAGAATGAAGACATATAATGGCGCGCTCCCTGCGCAATAATGTGCGCATTTTGGGGCTGCCGGAATCCACAAATGTGGGGCGTCTGGAGGACTACATCGAGACGCTGCTGCGTGACATCTGTGGACCAGACACCCTCTCCGGTATGTTTGCTGTTGAACGTGCTCACAGGTCCCTGGCAGCGCGGCCGCCCCCTGGAGCACCCCCCAGACCGATAATAGCTCGGCTACTGAATTTTCGGGACAGAGACACGGTCCTGCACATTGCTCGCCAAAAGGGAGCGGTGACTCACCAAGGGAATGCCTTATCATTCTACCCTGATTTCACGGCGTCGGTGCAGGCGGCGCGTAAGGAGTTCCAGGGGGTAAAGAAACTCCTCATGAAAGAACAAATAAAGTACGCTATGCTTTACCCAGCCCGCCTGCGTATAGGCCCGGAAGACAAGGCTAAAATATTCTCGAATCCGAAGTTGGCCTGGGACTATGCAAAAACCCTGCGACGCCAGCGTCAATCAACGGCCTCCACCTCTGATGTTGATGACTGAGTACTTACTAATTGTAACTTTCCAGATGCTTGCTACAAGTGATCAAGATTGCATATTGGTGCTCAGTACAGAACTGCAATGAAAGGTTTATTAGCTGTTGTTGCTTTGCCTCCTGGTGGTTGAGGGGGGGTTATTGGTTCAGCCACATAGATATTATAAGCTGTTATAGCACAGAGTGATTGTCTTCCCAGGGGACATCTACCTATTCGCCATCTGGCGTGATGTTGCTGTGTGCCCGGGGGAGTGGGCTGCATGTGTTCTGGGTCCTGCTCTTGCTGGGGCCCCCGCGGGCTGGTGTTCTGGTTCCGTCCTGGCATACACTGTCGCCTGGCGGGTCTCTCTTTGAAGGCTTGCCTGAGTGGGTGGGGGGGGGGGTTTAATCATTAAGGCGGCCCTCTCCCGTCTTCATCTGGGAGGGAGCTTTTTGCCGCTGCGTTCCCCCAATGGGTGCACCCCATGTGTTGAGTTTTGATTCTCAGTTCCTGTTGGGGATGTTTCTGAACCTGGGATTTGTGTTTAGCAATGTTGGGATGCTGAAGTGGGTGGGGGGAGGGTTGGGGACTGGGTTAATTACATTTGAGGGTTCGATGATTGGTTGGCGCTCTACAGCCGGTGCCCGCAGTGCATGGTATGGTTACAGTTTGCTGCTAAATGGAGTCGAGAGAGCGATTATTCTGGGTGACGCAGATGGGTGAAGCATATAACTGCATAACTTGGAACATACGCGGGCTCAACACCCCCAAGAAGATTCGCCAGGTACTGTCGTATCTAGACAGGCAAGCTGCTCACATCGCACTACTACAAGAGACACACCTCAACAGACACTCTGAGACTGGGGTGGCACAGAAATGGGCGGGCTTTAGGCTGGCGTCCTCTTATTCTAATTATGCTCGTGGAGTGCTTATCCTCATCAGAAATGGAACAACATTCGTGCCCATACACACTAGCACAGACGCTGAGGGTCGCTGGGCGATGGTACAGGGCAAGCTGGGAAGGTCCATAGTCACGATCATTAACATGTACGGACCGGTAGTGGATGACCCGGCGCCCTTCCTAAGCATGCTACAGGTACTGCGCTCATGGCCAGACTCTGCTGTCTTGTGGGGGGGCGACTTGAACACCCACCTTAACCCACAGGTAGACAAATCCAATCCTTCCGGGGCACGTATGCTCAAAGTGGCTCAGTGCGTGCGTGACGCCATGGCGGAATTTGGGTTGATTGATGTCTGGTGCCTGCGGAACGCGGAGGCCATGGAGGGAACACACGTCACTCCGGCTTTTGGTAGTTGGTCGCGCTTAGATTATTGGCTGCTTAATGAAGAAGCTAACGGGTGGGCTAATGCAATACACACTTTACCGCGTACCTTGTCAGACCACAACCCTGTATGCTTAACTATCGTGGTTCCCACTAACCCTCGCCGCCCATTCACTTGGCGCTTTAGGGCAGAGGCATTGCTAGACCCGATATATGAAAACACCATCCGGACTGCTATTGCGCTATATTTCGAGACAAATGTGGGCACAGTGGAGAGTCAATCTACGCTATGGGAGGCGTTTAAGGTGACAATAAGGGGTGTGTGTATAGGTACGTCAGCGGGGATTCTCAGAGACATCAGGGGCCAACGGTCCAAGGCCGAAAAGGCATTGGGAGAGCTAGAGGCACAATATCTTTGCACACCCGCATTAGACCTGCTTGCGCAAATACACGCCCTGGTAACCGAATATAATGCACTTGCGGACACAGAGGCAAAATACATCACAAGGCGACATGTGGCCCGTGCATATGGGGAGGGGGGCCGACCGAGTAAAACACTGGCGTTCAAACTGAAATTTCGCGCTGAGCACCATCAAATCGATTGTATCGCTGACCCTGATGGCACGACACACTACACACCACAAGACATAGCGGGGCAATTCCGACGATTCTACGCGGACATGTATACCACCCGCGGGGGAATGGACGCTGAGGCCATGGACGAGTACTTGGCGGATATAGCGTGCGCCAGGCTTTCAGATGCCCACAGAGAATATCTGAGTCAGCCTATAGACGAGGCGGACGTGCGGGACGCTATCCTTTCCCTTCCCAACAATAAGGCCCCGGGGCCTGATGGCCTAACAGCGGAATTCTATAAGGCTTACGCCGATCTCCTTGTGCCCCACCTCCTGAGAATGTATGCGGAGGCGCACGACTCTGGGATGTTACCCCCCTCTCTTAGGCAGGCCTTGATTGTCACTCTGCTTAAAAAAGATAAACTGCCCACATCCTGTGACTCGTACCGTCCTCTCTCTTTAATCAACCTGGACGCAAAGATTTTAGCTAAGATATTGGCCGCAAAAATTCAACCGCTGATGCCTCTTCTCGTGCTCCCGGATCAGTCCGGGTTTATCCCTGACCGCTCCACTTCTCACAACTTATGCACTATTTTCTCTATGTTTCATGTCCTGAATCCGGAGCTGCTGGCGGCGGCGGTTCTTCTAGACGCGGCCAAAGCGTTTGATTCGATAGAATGGAGATACATGTTCCACATACTGGCTAGAATGGGATTTCCCCTGATCCTGACAAGGTGGATACAGGTGTTATATACAGATGCTTCAGCGATGGTGCGGGTGGGTGGCTTTACGTCGCAGCCTTTCAATATTGGCAGAGGGACGATGCAGGGCTGCCCACTATCCCCCCTCCTCTTTGCCCTGGTCCTGGAGCCCTTAGCGTGTAAAATTCGCCTGTGCCACAGGGAAGCTGCTTTAAATTTTAATCATAGACCGGTTGGGATCTCTATGTATGCCGACGACATGGTTCTTTTTGTCCGTGATCCGCAGCTGTATCTATCTCCAGTCATCCGGGAATACATTCGATTCGGCCTCTTCTCAGGGTTAAAAATAAATTGGGAAAAGTCGGTCATTATCCCCTTGACGCTGGCGACGTCCTCGCCTCAGCTGGAATACCCACTGGTCTGGTCCACCGACCCGGTGAGGTACCTGGGTGTCCGGGTGCACCGGGATCCCGCCACTGTGGTTAGGGAGAACTATGGCACGGCCTACGAGTCCTTGGTCCAACAGGTGGACCGGTGGAGTCATCTGCCGTTGTCCTTAGCAGACCGCGTTGCCGTGATCAAGATGGTAATCCTTCCTCGGTTCTTGTATCTCTTTTGTAACATCCCGATTAAACTCCCTAAACATTTTTTTACCTAGATACGTACCCAACTCCTGCGACTAATATGGGGGAATAAACAGCGTAGAATTAGCTGGCACACATTAACATTGGCATACGATAAGGGGGGTTTTGCAGCTCCTGATTTCTATGTATACTATCTTTGCGCTCAAGGCCAATACGCATATTATTGGTTCCGGGCGCACGAGTACATCCCACATGTTGCGGTGGAGGAAGGGACGCACATCCGGTTCCGCTCACGAGTATTCTTACACACACCAACAGACACACGTCCCCTCTCGAGATTAACACTATCGACACAACTATCGCGGCCTGGAAGGCGATTGGCAAGCGCACTCAGAAGCTCCCGCTCTATGCCCCTGCGCTTCCCCTGGCGGGGCACGCTGCACTGTCAGTGACTCAAGAGTGTGGGCCTATGACAGCCCTGAGGGAAGTAGGCATCACACACATGGGTGATCTGTTCCCGGGAGGTGGGTACCTTACAGAGGCGGACACGGGCTACATTCAACATCCCACGCCACTGTTCCAATTTTTGCTGCATCGCCTAAAGCGAGCAATTAAAGATCACTACCCTGACTTTCTGGTGGAGCCCCCTATTCTCCAGTCGCTGCAACTGCTACTAGTCGCCCCCACGAAGAAGAAGTTGATTGCCAAATTGTACAAGGCGGTGCAGGGGGAAACGGTACATGGGACAGACAAAAGTCTAGAGCGCTGGAATGCGCTGTTGGAATCTCCGATTCCCCCGAAGGCATGGGAACAGATTTGTACTCTCACAGGGCGCCTTACCCCAAATGGCAATCTACGCATTATTCACTTTAAATTTATACATCAAGTGTATCACACCCCGGTTAGATTGTGTGGAATGGGTCTGCGGGACTCCGACCACTGCAAACGATGTGGCCTCCCGCGGGCGGACTTTATTCACCTGGCATGGCAGTGTGAGCGTGTGTACAGGTACTGGGAAGGTGTGACTGCACGTATACACAACATGGCTGGCATCAATTTGCAGTGTACGCCTCTAGTATGTCTCCTTGGGTACGTCCCTGAGCTGAAGGCCGCCTTGGGTAAATTTGTTCGGGTGGCTCTCCTGCTCGCCAAACGCTGCATTCTGTTCACGTGGGAAAGTCGGCGGTCCCCCAAGGTCGATGAGTGGCTCAAAGACTTGGTGTATTGTCGCGAGCAGCTAGAACTATATGGCGAGGAACTGCCGGCATCGTCCAGGCCGAATGACATCTGGTCGCCTCTGCGAGATTATTTGCTAACACATAACACCATGTAGACGACCTGCTTATATCTACTGTGGTGCTTTCTGACTTCTAGACAACGGGCAATCTAATATGCCGAACTGGGGCTTAGGAACTGTATGTACTGTATCGTCTGATCATCAAATGTACCTTCTCGTGTTTGTTTTTCTTGGTTTTATTGGTGACTGCCACCTAATGTGGCAGATTGTTTGTACGATTTTGCAAAAATGTCAATAAACAGAAGTTTAAAAAAAAAAAAAGACTTCAGGACAGGATACTTCACCTCTCTAGATACCGACGACTACGTCGCACCCCTCTCGGACCCTCTCTTCCTCCTCGTGGTTCTTCCGCGATCTTCTTTCTAACCCACCCAAATTAAGTAGATGGTTCTGCATTCGATTTCTTCATCAGTATTTAAGAGCATCAGCACCACCCGCTCTCAGTTCTCAGGCTTCTTCATTTGCTCCAAAAGCTTCCTTTCCTTTTCATCTAACTAGACTACCTCAATTATACCTTTCTATAAGCCATGTACCACCCATTAATGTTTCATTTTTACAGAATGCTAACTTCTGATTGGACAGGCGGGGGGGGGATGATCATCACCCCATGCTTATACTTCCTTTATTTCTTTAAACCATTGTTCCCAAACTCCTCCCCTCAAACTTTTATTCCGCCCTTTCTTTCCCATACATCTTTAAAACTTTATTAATACAAATGTAACAGTTTTCTCGAATAAGTTCCTTCATATGAACTCTTCACCCTCATGTTCCCAGGGCACATCTCCGCCGACCTTGGACGCGTGACAAATCCTTAGTCATCCTCCAAGCTTCCGCACCAGGGCGCATGCGTTGCACCACGTCAGTCTGCTCGACTCAGACAACTTTAACAGGCCCAGGGGGCGTGGTTTGGCGCGCGGCAAGATGGCAGCACAGTAGTGCAGCTCTGCCGGCCGTCGCTGTAATCCTTCAAATATCCTGAGAGGTTGAGACCCACCGGGAGTTTCACATGGCAGCGGAGTGCACTGGAGCGGAGAGCTACCCTCCGGTACGGCGCTGAAGGCGGGGGATCGCCCCTGAGCAGAGGAACGCACGCCGCAGCGGACGCAGATACGACATAAGCTGGCAGACGGGCGGCGCTGACCGGGGCCGGGTGCCCAACGCTGCGCCTGCTGTCCCACCGCGGAGGCGGCGCGGCGATTTGTAGGCGGCGGCGGCTACGATACCTGGCAGACGGTGGAGCCCTGTCCCTGAGCTGGCGCGGATGGAGTGCTGCAATTGCTTGGGGCCCTACACACCGCGAACCTGCAGGGCGGCGGGTGAGTGACACGCAAGCGCCCGGCTCCGCCCTGTGATAGAGGCCCCAGCACACAAAATGGCCGCCAGCTCCCTGTGAGACGGAGACTCGAGGTTTGGAACGTGGCTCGGGGGGACTGCATTGTCGCCGCCACACCTGGCATTTATTAGCTCAGGCCATTAGCGCCTCTCCCCCTCCACCTGCCCCGGTGGGCTACAATTGACTGAGACTGAGGGGCTGGTGCACTGGAGGTGGAGATATGAATCCTGAATGACGCAGGGAGGAAAGAGTGGAAACTAGAGCAGAGCCTTGCTGTCTGGAGCTGCCGGCGAGCGTCTTGAGGCCGGGGTGGCGGCGGACTTGTGGCCCTGGGGCGCGCTGGCAGATGTGGGTCTCCTGGGGCTGGAGACTGTGATCACGGCCCTGCTGCTGAGATACCTGCGGGCTGGGGTTGCTGCCCGCTCCAGTGACGGAGCGTGAGTTTGGGCGGTAGGCCTCAATCATTGAACCTCGAGACAGCGTGATACTGTTGTGTGGTGGGGCTGCCCGCGCCGGTGGGAGTCCGGGTGGCGGCGGCAACCCTTGTGCGCTGGCTGCTGTGCATCCTATACCCGCAGTAAATATGGGCAAGCCGGATAAAAACCAACCACGGCTAAACTTTGAGCTGCGTAAGGGTGGCAGATCCACCCAAAACGCGGCATCGGACTCAGAGCTAGAATCGACTGCGCAGACATCCACCGCACTTGAAAAGACGCTTGCGGCAATACAAGCCAGTCTGCAATCTATAGATGGCAAGATCGAGGCGCTGAATGGTCGCATGGACACTATGTCGGCCAAACTTGATAAGCAAGCAGCTCGGCTGGGGGAGGCAGAGCAGAGGATATCAGATACCGAAGATGGCCTGCAGCAAGTTGCAGCCAAGACCTCGGACATTGAAAAGATCCTAGCGCTCATAAAAAATAAGAATGAGGACATCGAAGCGCGGTCACGACGCAATAACGTGCGCATTTTAGGCCTACCGGAGTCCACGAATGCGGGGCGGCTGGAAGAATACGTTGAGGCTCTCTTCCGGGACATCTGCGGCCCAGAGACCCTATCCAATATGCTGGTGGTGGAGCGGGCGCACAGGTCTCTTGCCCCCCGGCCTCCACCGGGAGCCCCTCCCAGGCCTATTATTGCACGCCTGCTCAACTTTAGAGATCGTGACACGGTGCTACGCGTAGCCCGTCAGAAGGGCACCATACAACATCAAGGGAACACCCTTTCTTTTTACCCGGATTTTACAGTCTTGGTCCAGACTGCGAGGAAGGAATTCCAAGGGGTCAAGAAAATATTGCAACAAGAACAAGTACCTTATGCCATGCTGTATCCCGCTCGCCTTCGGATAGGGGTGGACAATGCGGCAAAAATCTTCAATAATCCAAGACAGGCCATGGATTACGCCCAGTCGCTACGGCGTAAAAAGCAGACAGCTGCGCACACATCTGACATTGATGACTGACTACATGAGTCTCTGCTCTCCTCCCGCTCTGGGATCTGGCTGTATAGTAGGTGATGTATTGCGATACTGATGCTGTGTCCCGGCTCCCCATGTTCCCTGACTGCATGATGCTGTTTGCCCTGTTTAAGTATCTCTCCTGACAGGTTTGCTCTGCATTGGATTAGACATTCATGTTTGGGTTGTGGCGGCCTAGCCGCGGGGTTCTCTGTGCCACACAAAGTTGCTGGAGGGGTATCTACACATCAGTATACTGTTAAATATTAGGATAGGGCAGACGCTTAGGGTCTGCGGAGGCGACCTCCCTTACATATGATTATGAGCGGGTGGGCCAGGCTGAACTATGCGTCCGGCAAGCGTTAGGAGGGTATTGATGGCTGGACCGCTCTGGGTGCACTCATTTTTTGTAATATCCAAATGTAATAAATGGACTGAAGGTGGGTCAGAGGCTTTACCTCACACATCTGTAGGCGGCCTCCTCCCTACCACACCGGGGAGAAGTAGGCGCCACTACGTTCCCCCCTATGGGAGTACCCCATCAAGTTTCGAGGGGGCAGTCCTCCGTGTTTTTGTTGGAGCCCTTTCTGGGCAATGGGTATGGCTTTGGCATGATTGGGTTGCTGAAGTGGGAGGAGGGAGGGGGAGTTAGTTTTGATAAGTTGCAATTAGTTTTATGTGATTATATTGGTACCTCTTTGATGCAAGAAATTCTCTTATTAATGTGTCTACTAAATGGGCGATTTCACGCTCTGCTAGAATATACACCACCAGGCACCTATGGGTGAACAATACAGATGTTTGACATGGAATGTCCGTGGGTTAAATAACCCCTAAAAGATTCGTCAAGTGTTTGGGTATTTGGACAGACACGGCATACAAGTGGCTCTCCTGCAAGAGACGCACCTTACCAGGGAGACAGAAGCCAGAATTGCACGAAAATGGGCAGGGTTCAAATTGGCGTCCTCCTATTCCTCTTACGCCAGAGGTGTCCTTATACTGGTCAAGAGGGGCGTCCCTTTTCTTCCAATTAATACTCACATAGATACAGAAGGAAGATGTGCCATGGTACACGGGAAACTTGGAAACACACTGGTTACGTTTGTAAATATGTATGGGCCTATTGCTGACGAACCAGAGGCATTTCAGCGCATGGTAGGAATACTTAGAGACTGGCCAGAGGTAGTCACACTGTGGGGTGGAGACCTCAATACACATCTAGACCCTGAGCTGGATAGATCAAGCCCACAGGGTGCCCGGTCACCGAAGGTTGCCCGATGTGTAAACGAAGCTATATTGGAATTCGGGTTGGTGGACATCTGGAGATTGCAAAATAGCTCAGTGAAGGAGGGCACACACGCCACACCTGCACACAATAGTTGGTCCAGATTGGACTACTGGCTTATTAGTGCTGAGATAACTGGGTGGAACACGGAGGTTGTCACGCTACCCCGCACATTCTCTGACCATAACCCAGTACAGCTAACCTACACTCTCCCAGATACACTGCGCCGCCCATTCACATGGCGTTTCAGATCTGAGGCGCTGCTCGACCCCATTTACACTGACACTATAAGAAAGGCCATAGAGCAATATTTTAAAATCAATGTCGGCACAGTTGGTAGTACGGCAACACTATGGGAGGCATTCAAGGTCACGATCCGGGGTGTCTGTAGTGAGTACCACGGCCGGCATGATTAAAGGACCTTAGACACCAGCTAGCAAAACTAGAAACTACGCTTGCCGGTCTGGAAGCGGCATATAATACGCACCCGGACCTAGAGACACTCCACCGTATTCACGAACTAATTCTTGAGTACGACAATCTGGCGGAGTCTGAAATGTGCTATCTCTCTCGAAGGCATGTAGCCAAGGCATATGGTGAGGGCGGGAGACCAGGCAGAAACCTTGCTACAAAACTCAAGATACGTATCGAGCAGACGCGCATTGACAAAATAACCGACGCTAGGGGAGTAGAGCACTATGCAACACTGGAGCAGGTGGAGCAGTTCCGAGCCTTCTATGCTGAAATGTACCAATCGGGCGGGACCACGACCGAAGCCAATATAGCGGAATATTTAGCAGATGTTGCATGCGCATGGCTAGCAGACGGCCATAGAGAATATCTATCCAAACCGATTGGAATATCCGATATTAAAGCGGCCATACGCGACCTTCCCAGTGGAAAAGCACCAGGGCCGGACGGCCTTACGGCTGAGTTTTATAAGGAATTCGCGGATCTTTTAGCACCACACTTGTTAGCTGTCTACGCGGAGGCTCACGAAGTGGGCATCTTGCCACCTTCCCTACGGCAGGCACTGATCATAACGCTACTTAAAAAAGACAAACCTGCTGATCGATGCGACTCGTATCGACCGCTGTCACTGATTAATTTAGATGCCAAAGTACTGGCAAAAATACTGGTGATGAGATTGCAACCCCTGATGCCTTTGCTGGTTCTCCCGGACCAATCCGGTTTTATACCGGAGAGAACCACTTCCCACAATCTTAGAACTATATTTGCGATGATGCACATTCTTGATCCAAGCTTACATGCTGCAGCAGTTATGCTTGACGCGGCGAAAGCCTTCGACTCTATAGAATGGAGCTATATGTTTGTCATCCTACAGAGAATGGGATTCCCTCCGATGTACCTGGGCTGGGTGCGGCTGCTTTACAATGACCCGACAGCACGGGTTGGAGGGACTGACGTCAGAGCCATTCTCGATAAGACGTGGCACCAGACAAGGGTGCCCATTATCCCCCTTACTATTCGCGCTAGCGCTTGAGCCCCTGGCGTGTGTGATACGCCAAAGACATCGGGAGACAGCCCTTAATTTTCTACATCGCCCGGTAAGCATATCCCTATATGCGGACGACATGGTCCTATTTGTGCGGGAGCCGGATTGTAACTTAGCGCCTCTACTGAGAGAATACACTAGATTTGGCCTATTCTCAGGACTAACTATTAACTGGGACAAATCTGTCATTATACCTCTGACAGCCATTACTTCCCCTCCACCGAGAGACTACCCCTTGGTGTGGACTTCAGATCCAGTTAAATACCTGGGAATCTGGATACATCGAGATCCGGCGTTGGTCCGGCAAGAAAACTATGGGCGCGCTAGTGCCACCCTTGATCAGCAAATCGATCGATGGACTACTCTACCGCTCTCCCTATCTGATCGCATAGCCATTATAAAGATGGTGGTCCTCCCGAGATTTTTATATCTTTTTTCTAATATCCCAATCACTATGCCACTGCACTTTTTTAAAACCTTGCGTACGGCTTTGCTCCGATTGATTTGGGGAGGCAAACAGGCACGAGTGGGCTGGGCTACCCTGACACTTGACTACGCCCAGGGTGGGTTTGGTGCCCCGGATTTGTACGAGTACTACCTGAGTGCTCAGGCGCAGTATGCATTTTATTGGTTCAACCCACATGCCTATACTCCACATGTTGCCGTGGAGGATGGTGACGCTAGTCCGACTCCCCTGTCGGGTATCATTACACATACATCTAGAAACACCCCGAAAGATGAAATTAATCCCATAGACACCACAATTACAGCATGGCAAGATATTGGTAGGCTCACCTCCAAAATACCCATATACGCCCCGGCATTGCCCATTGCACACCACGCGGCCATCTCGGTATTGCAGGAGAAGGGCCCGTTGAAGGCACTCAGAGAAGCTGGACTGAATACAATGCAGGATTTATACCCAAACGGTAAACTCCTCAAGACGGCGGACCTACAATACATTACTAACCCCACACCTCTTTTCACATTCACGATACACAGGCTTAGGCATGCCATAAAGTCACATTATTCGAAATATTCAGACGAACCATCTACTTTACAATCTCTGCAAGTCTTATTGACTACACCTACACGGAAAAAGCTGGTCACAAAGCTCTACAGAGCAATACGAGCCGACATCCCTAGGGCCCCAGACAGGAGTCTAGCCCGGTGGAATGATAGGCTTTCCACCCCCTAACATTATCAGAGTGGGAAAGTGTATGTAACCTAACCAGTCAACTCACACCCAATGGCAACCTTCGTATCATACACTTCAAGTACATTCATCAATTGTATTACACGCCGTCCAAGATATACAAATATGGCCTACGGGACTCTAGTCATTGCACGCGTTGCCGCCACTTGGAGGCGGACTTTTGGCATTTGGCGTGGGAGTGTGCACGTGTTGCGGATTTCTGGGTGCGAGTCGTGCAGCATCTACGCCAAATGACTGGGATAGATTTACAGGAGTGCGCCAGTGGAATGCTTGCTGGGTTTGCTGCCACAAGTGAAGGGCACTATGGGTAAATTTGTAAGAGTATCACTGCTGATGGCCAAAAGGCGGGTTGCCATAACATGGGGAGGTAAACATGCACCGCGGGACACTCACTGGCTCAAAGACCTAGTATATTGTAAAGAAAAACTGGAGTTATACGCAGAGGAACTGCCGACGACATCGAAACCCAGGGACATTTGGGAGCCACTGCGCCAATTCCTTCACCAACGTGACATAACTGATTCACCTACACAAGATGCTTAGGGGTATTGTAAGGCGGAGTGGGCACAGAAGATTTTAGAGAAATGATAAACTTGAAATATGTAAACTATAATCGCACTGTACCGATGAGTCACGAGCTGTGACAGTTGTTTGTGTTTGTAATGTTGCGTAGTAACGCATGACACCTATGTTGGTGAAATTTGTCTTTGAAATGCAATAAACAAAGTTAAAGGCAGCGTCTGCTGGCGAGGACGTGCGTAGGACTGCTCTCGTACCAGGCCAACACCAACCTCAGGTGAGAGCGGGGGGACCAGGAAAAAACGCTCACCTCACCGAAACAGAAGTACACAATCCCAGGGCACAACGCCATGTCCCCGCAGTTTCACCGAAGGTGGCCGCTCGCCGAGAGGCCGCGTCTGCGGGCTAGGGTGTGCAGGCTGGATCGTCCACCGGGCCGACCCGCACTGTAGATTGAGAGCGGGGGACCAGGAAAACCGCCCACGCTACGGAGATTGTGAAAAAAACCCTGGTGGTCTCGAAGCGAAGCAGAAACGGGCGCACTCCGATCCTCCGATCCGATATCTTCGTTCCAGGCTTCGCCAGCAGAGCTTCGCCTCCTTCAAAGAAGATGGGTCCTCTCACCAGCAGAGCTTCACCTCCTTGAAAGAAGATGGGACCTCACTGAGAAAACGTCCAGAAAACGTGAGTGCGCCGCTCCCCTGCTCCACGAAGATAGGAGCTACCTGAGTGAGCGTCGGCTTATTTGCCCCCCCCAACACTGCCCGCCTTGCGGGTGTTGTCCCCCCATTGGGGGGTTTGTATCTCGCCAGGCCCCCCCATTGGACGGGGGCCTGGCGCCATACTGGCACCCGTGTGGAGGGCGCTGAGGCTACCTGTTCTGCTTCTGGGCACTTCAGGGCGCCCAGAACCAGATTCTGCGTCGGTTATGGCGCTGGCCACTGAACCCCCCCTTTGAGGGGGGGGCGGCCTCTGCAAAAATATAAGAAGCACAAATTCATAATAGCATCCTTATAGGGCGCACTGCCTTCAAATGTTTACTAAAGGACGAACAGCAATAATTTAAAGAAAAATAAATTATAGCTACATTTTTCTATATAGCACTTACTGCAGGTGTGCCATTACATGGAACTACACAGTTGCACTTGCTGCATTTCATTTACAGATTTAAGATGTACAATATACTGGTTTTGTGGATTTGAAAACATTTTAGAATGTGCTGGAGAACATCTGTAAAATGGGGAACTCTGCAAATTTTGGACTGATGTAAACAGACAGAAAGGGGGAAGTAAGAAGACACCAATGTTTGCCCCTTATATCAGTAGGATGTTAAAGGCCTATATACCTCCTCAGCTGTCAAAAGAGCTGTATGGCCATATCTGTCAAGTAGTTGCGTGGCACTGGCATGATGCGATGGGGTGTATGCGCAACGCCACGACTAAGTGTGATTTATCAAGCCATGCAAGGCCACCTGGCGTAGCCCTGAGTGGCTTGATAAATCTAGAGTAATGCAACGCAGCACAAATAGCTGTGCTGCGTTACTCTGCCCCAGGGAAATGTTCAATGGGTGGTGCATGGGTGTTCCCACGCAACACCCATGGATTTTGGCACAATTACCAGATTTACCATCAATTGGTAGACCTGGGAATGCGCCAAAATGCTACGCCTTCACAGGTGAGGCGTAACGAGGAGAAATATCTTTATGTCTCCTTGTTTTTTTCCTTTTCTATGTGTGCTGCATTCTGCAGCACACATAGATAGAGGAAAATGCCTCAGGGGATTGTTTTTGTGCAGGAAGGTGTCCCTTCCTACACAAAAAGAATTATGCTTACAAAGCCAGCACTGTTGACAGGGCCTTATCCTATGCTCGTCAGCTGTACATCACCCTGTAGCACGTGCTGTACAATCCTACGTGCACTTTGATGTCCATCATCCTGTGGTCACCCGCTGCACATCACTGTCTACTCCGCTGATGATCGTCATCGTGTGGTCCCTGCATTGGCACTAGGCAGCACCTGTGGCGCCAGCGCTGGGAAAAGACAGGAATACGCCGTATGATGTTAAATGCAGTGCATTCCTGCCCTTTCCTTGTCACACAGCGCAGAAAGGTGGCTTGCTGTGCTGCGCTGCATGACTTTTTCATAAATATGCCCCATATTTGCTAAGCAGGAATACGTTCGGCTAGAGTCTATCCAATAATTCGCAACTCATACACCAGATAGCACAAAAAATTCAAATTCAGAAAGGGTGCCGGGACCACCTCTGGTGTCTGATAACCTGAACACTTAATACAGGGAATAACAAAATCACTCACATAATTGTCGGGAGTCAGAGCAAATCACCAAATTAATCGGGTCAAGTAGATCAGAAGGCACACCAGCACCCAACCAATAGCCCACTCGCTTTTTAAAGCAGATCCCACGTTTTGGAGGAAAACGTTTGTATTTAATGTTTGCCACTTTACTCTGACTATACCGACAACATTGAAGCGATGGTTAAAGTCCAGAAAAAGTATGGGGACTGTGATCCTATGTGTGGTGGGGGCGTGGTCACACTGCCAGGAGCGTCCCGGGTGGATGTAGTAGCATTGTATCAACTTCAAGAGAGCATTACTTGAGATTGCTTTGATTCCTTGGCAAATTTTTTCCCACTCCTTGGGGCAGATTTACAAGAAAGTGATGCATCTGTAAAGATGCGTCACTTTCCATGCGCCACCTTGAGAAACCCTTGCGCAACCATGGATGCGCCGTATTTACAATACGGCGCACCATGGCGCAAGGATTGACAGATGCGTCAGAAATTCTGACGCATCTGCTGCCGCAAAAGTCACGCATTGCTGGAGTCGTGTCGCAAGCACGACGCAACTCCAGCAATGCATGTTGAGGCCTATACTTATTGTACTGGGTCACTCCTTATGCCTGGTTTAAGCATGCGTAAGGTTTTGATGCAATGGCGTCCTAGAAGTGGCGCAGTGAAATCCTGTAGATTTCACTGAGTCACTTTTACAAGGCATTCCTGCTTGGGAACGCCCACCCTGCATAAATTCTACCTGACGCAGGTATAATGTGACGCAGGGCTTTACAACGTGATGGATCTCTTTAGATGCGTCACGTTGTAAATTGGCCGCATTGTTTACGCTGCGTCACAAAAGTGACGCAACGGTGGTGCTAATGCGTCGTAAGGGGCTTGTAAATCTGCCCCTATAGATAGTCGGTCCCAGGTTCATGGGTACTAAGGTTTTAGGATAATTCAGTTCCTGCCTACTAAGGTTCTATGGTCCCAAGGATATTTCTGGGATTTCACAGAATCCCGGTAACAGTACAATCTTGTGTTCACTCTGAAGTCCATCCACCAGTGGTCACCACCTGTACATCACCCTCTAGCACGTGCTGTACAATCCTATGCTCACTCTGATGTCCATCATCCTGTGGCCACCTGCTGCACATCACCCCGTACCCCGCTAATGATCATCGCCCTGTGGTCCTTATGCACATCGTCATGTTCTCCACTGAGAATCTTCACCCTGAGGGCCTCATTTATGAAAAATGTTGCATCGCTGCGACAAAACAGCGATGCAACAGTTTTCACTGTGCCCTCCTTGCGACACGATGGATGCGCCGTATTTAATGTATGGCGCTCCATGTTGCAAGGAAAGACAGATACATCAGGAATCCTGATGTATCTGCCGGGAGTTGTGTAGCAAGCATGACGCAACTCCAGCAAAGCATGGGGTAGGCCTATTCCCATTGCACTGCGTCACCTTTCCGCCTGCCATGAGGCAGGCGTAAAGTTTTGACGCACTTTAGTAATAGAAGTGTTGCAGTGAAATCTCATAGATTTCACTGCACCACTCCCACGACCCTTTTTTACGTGGGAACGCCCACCCTGCATACATTATACCTGACGCAAGCATGATTTTACAAGGTAACGCATCTGCCTAGATGCCTCTAACCTTCCTGGGCCTGTTCACATATGTCTCTATCTTCATTTTCCATCATTTTTACGTATCAATTCCTCAGGGCTAGGACACCATTTTGTTAATTGCTGCGCTATACAAATTATATTATCGTACACCTGATGATCACTGTTGTATATCACCCTGAGCCCCATGATGCACATTCTCCTGTGCTCATTGATGTACATCACCCTGTGCCGCCTGATGAACTTTATCCTATGCTCATCAGCTGTACATCACCCTGTAGAATGTGCTGTAGAAATCCTGTGTTCACTCTGATGTCCATCCTCCTGTGGTCACCACCTGTACATCAACCTGTAGGACGTGCTGTATAATCCTATGTTCACTCTGATGTCCATACTCCTGTGCTCACCACCTGTACATCGCCCTGGAGCTCTCTGATGTCATTCCTCCTGTGGTCACCACCTATACATCACCCTGTAGCACGTGCTGTACAATCCTGGGTTCAATCTGATGTCCATCATCCTGTGGTCACCCGCTGCACATCACCCAGTACCCCGCTAATGATCATCACCCTGTGGTCCCTGATGCACATCGTCCTGTTCTCCACTGAGAATCTTCCCCCTTGGTTTCTTGCTGCACAGATTTATTCATCACTGTTGGCAGTGCCGGCCCTTGCTCCAATAGCACCCTAGGAAAGAGAAATGTGCCGTGCTCGCTGCTACTGGTGAAATAAAGAAATGAGACAGCAGCCCCTGTTCACAGGTCAGTCCTTGGCTGGCTACATCAAGGCAGTGACTTTCCTCTGAACCCACATCTACGCACCTTCCCCATCTCACCTGCGTCACCCACAACTTAGCTCCCTCACACTGGTTGTAAGTTGTTTGTTTGGGAGGGGAGTGGTGTAGATGTGTGGGGCAGCGGGTGAGAGGTAGATGGGAGGGCAAAGTAGGGGGTGGGAGGGCAAAGTAGGGGGCTGATGGAGTGCTAAAAACAGCGACTGCAAGACATTAAAAATGATTAAAAGCACTTCAAACGGAATCACTGGAACCAAGGTAAGGGGCATCGCTATTTGCAGGACCTTTATGCAGACAGTTCTTTTCGCCCCTCTGATGACTGGCGCCATGGACCTGAGCCCAGCTCGCCCATCGCAAAAGCCGCCCCTGGCTGTCGGCCAGTGTGCATCGATCCATGTACATTTGGAGGTCTCTGTGCAGAACCTGTTACCGGTTGTATTTCTTCTGTACTCAAAAGCTACCTTTAGATACAGATTTTTATACGTACCCTGTATATGGCTGCGTGTACGCTGTGTGTCTCTGTCTGCATGCAGCATGCAAATGTGCCGGATCTGTTAGCCCTGTTGGGCTGATGCAACCACGCAAAGGCTCTTTGCGTGACCTCATTGTCACAAATTCAAATCAGGGCGGATCCACGCAGCCTTTCATGGCTCTCAGGTGAAAAAAGAGCCTTAGTGCAAGGAAGGAAATAGGCCCCTTTGTTGATGTTTGAACAGGAGCAGCTTGTGTCAGGGAAAAGAGTCGGGTGGGGGAGAGGGTCGGGAGGTGGAGGAGACAAATAGGAAAGAAATGACCTGCTTCCCTCCAGCATTGTGTTGTGTTCTTCAGCTCCTCTCCGTTGCAGGCAGGTGCAGGCTCCCAGCCTGCCCTGCAGCCAATCCTGAAGCTACTCTCATGTATGAGACCAGCTTCAGGATTGGCCTGAGCGCCGATGATTTGCGCTCCAGGACAGACTGGGGGCCTTTGCCTGCTCTCTCCATCCCGCGCAATGCATCTGGGGTTGGAGAGAGCTTCACTGTGCATGTGGGTTTGGCCGGCCTCTGACGGCCGGCCAAACCCACATGCACAGTTAAGGCAGTGCCCACCACTCCCCCTCCAGCCTGTCACCACCTTGGCCCCGTCCCCAAGACTTAGCGCAAGAAAAATAAAACGGGTCACGTTTTTGAAAGTGATGGGAAGGGGGCTACGCTCCTCCGCCCTAGCAGAGGAGCCGCCGCTGTTTGAAATATAAAATACAGCAATTATCAGGGTTCAGTGGGCACCTCAGGTGTCTGGGCGCCGGTGCCACTGCACCTGCTGCACCAACGGACGCTACGCCCCTGTCGTTAAGCTGGGTAACATCTGTTACTCAGTGCCACGAAGCGCTTCAGAAATACACTTTATATAATGTTAAACGCCAAAAACAACATCGTTGTCAGTTCTTGTTCTGTTTCAAGCACTCCATAGAATCTGGAGGAACCCCCTCCGCATTTTCCTACTGATAACAAACGCCTTTGCTCCCAGAAATAAACTTTCTGGGCGGACATTTGAGCGGGAGATGAGACCTCGGAAGAGCCCAGCCCTGCGCCGGACTGCAGGTCACCTCAGAGAGCGGAAACAAAGCCCGTCCTCTGCCCATCACTGACCCGAGCGAATCCGGGGAGCGAAGGTGAGAACAAAGAGGAAGAAATACAAGAATTATAAAAACTGATCAATGAGAAAAATCCCTAAAATACTGCCGTATTTAAAAACCTGAGAAAACAAAACAGAACCGTGAAGAGTAAACTGACTCCATATCAAATCACCGTAGTATCTTCAAGAGAATTACACGTAAAGTAGATAAGTATTACTTTTTTACAGAAATTTTCAGTCTCCGTGGAGACTATCAAAAATTTCAATGTCAACTATTTTTCAACTCTCCATGACGGGGTATTGGGTTAAGTTTTCAATAAGTAATAATCGCGCCTCGGATGGATCTCATACTGCCACTGCGCAAAGTTAACTAGGACATTGTGAACTACGTGTGCTTTCACTGCATGTCGTCATGTTAAAGAGAGCAAGGAAAGGTTTATCTGTCTAGATATTACTACACCTCCACTACCTTATGGCAGGTAAAATAATGCAAATGTTAAAACTCTGGGAAATGTTTTGCTAAGTAGTTAATCAGGTGATGCTAGTGCACATAGCCCTTTACGTGAATATGGGGTCCGGTGTGCCAACGATGTGAGGAGGCGTGGCAATAATTTAAAGAAATAGAAACAATACCTACATTATTCCATGTAGCACTTGCTGCAGGTGGGCCATTTTATGGAACTACACAGTTGCATTTGCTGCATTTCTTTTAAAGCTTTAAGAGGTACAATATTGGTTTCGTGGATTTCAGGACATCTTAGAATGTGCTGGAGAACATCTGTAAAATGAGAAACTCTGGAAGTTTTGGACTGATGTAAACAGAAAGAAAGGGGGTAGTCAAAATACACCAATGTTAGCCCCTTATATAAGTAGTGTGTTAAAGGCCTATATGCAGGGCACGAGTCGGGGGTACACGCCCTATTCAGAGACGTTTTAAGGCATGGGCAAAGTGGGCTCTGGCCCAGGGCCCCACCTTTTCAGGGGGCCCCCGATAGAGCCAGCTCTGTTCTGCAGGTAATCTTGCCCTGATCACCATCATCATTTTTAAACAGATTGTTTCAAATACCGTTTTCCTTGCATTTATTTTTAATGTGGGTGATGTGTGAGAGTCTATCACAGACATTTTGGCACAGAAATGTTGTGTTTATGTTGCATGCAACATCCATAAAAAGTTTTTTAGACCAAAACACGACCTCACATATTCATATGTCACAGAGATTATTTGCAGTAATATTAGTAAGCTGCTGCTGCTGTGTTAGAATATTGAAAACACAGGTCACTATCCCAAAATATTAGATGTCCAACACATTTAGAATTTGGAGCAGTGTGCCTGTGCACTGCCAGTGACCTGCCCAAAAGGGCATAAAAGAGCTGAAATTGGATCATAAATTCAAGGCTCTTCGGAACAGGGGCCCCCAAAATACATTTGGCCCAGGGCCCCCAAAATCCTTAAGATGTCCCTGGCCCTATTTTCACAGGGTTAACGCCGTCCACCCTGCCAAGAATTTGGGCCCCATTAAATAATGTGCTGAACTCGTCCGGGTGTAATTTTCAAACACCGGGACACTTTCAGCAGCGCCTGCACGTTGTCTGCTTTCCATCTGCAGCAAGCAACACCTGCAGGCAGGGACCTGGCTTTCTTATTTAAGACTCCTGCTGGGCCCATAACAAAGGCCGAATTTGAAGGGCCATCAGGCCTCCTTTTGTTCGAGTCTCTTGTCTGGGAGCAGTCAGGAGCCTCACACCTAGATGCAAATGAAGCGGAGGGAAAACAAAGGTTAGCACTTCACACATACTTAAGAAAGGCAGCTTTTCACTTTGTTCAGTCCCTGTTTAGGAGATATGCATGCACTGTAAGATATTTACAGAAAGCTAATTGCGTTTATATAGAGCTTACTACACCTGAGGAGGCGTTTAATTAATTTAAGTACCACTATATTTTCTTATATAGCCCTACTCATCCCAATGCAGGGTGTCAGAGCGCTTTACATCAACACGTGCATATTACATGTACAATAAATGATATAAGTTTGTAAATATATGTACAGGATGTGTTACATAAAACGGGGGACTGCAAGGTGTAGAAGTCACATATCATCTTCCATAGCTCACTGTGCTATTAGCCTAGCAATGCGCTCAAACGTACACATGATAGACCTGCTAAACATATATGTGAGCTCTTTAGATATGATGTCACTTCTTGTGACGCCACTTCCTGTAAACTCTTGGCTTGTGATGCCACTTTCTATGATGTCAATTCCTATGATGGCATGTGTGATGTCATGCGCCATGCTGTTGTGCGCCGTGATGTTGTGCGCCATGATGTCGCGCGCCGTGATGTCGTGCACCATGATGTCACTTGCATACTGCCTAACTAGGTTAGTTCCCCCACTTCTTTTTTTAGGACTTGTGCCCTGCCTATATGTCTCTTCAGCAGTCAAAAGAGATATAGGGCCGGGGTGTGGCTTGACGCGCAGCAAAGATGGCTGCCTTTTCTTGAGTTCCGCAGCATCTCCGGTGCGGACGCTCAAGTTGGTATGCTTGTCGGGTGATTTTGATCACCTCTGGACGGCAGAGAACGGCGGAGCAGTCCGTGAGCACTGGAGAGTGTTGTTTCGTGCTCCGAACCGCATTTTTGATGACTGCTACACGCAATGTGTTTCTACCGCAGCAGTTCCCTGAAATGGCGGCCGTTATTACAGCTACGTCACGGCGAGTGAAAGCTGGTGTCAGTTCCTAAGTTCCTCATGGAGGATTAAGCGCAGTGTGGAGGACTGCAGATTAGTTTTCATACAGAGATAGAGGTACTGTGTGCTGCAATTTTAAATAATAAGACCCTAGGTCTTGGAATATATATTTATCAGTGCCGGGAGTGCTTGATTCTTTCACCATTGGAGGCTCCAAAATGGCGGCCACTGAGAGAAACCTCATTGTATCCTGCAGTTCTGCTGACAGGTTCTCGTCTTGTCATTGAGACTCAATTCAGTGCCTGATACTTACCATATTTTCTCCAGAAATTACTGTTTTTTCTGCTGTTTGGTGATAATTCTTTCCTAATAAACAGCGAAACTTCAGTGGATTCTTCACTCAAAATAGCAGCACTGGTGCTTCTCTCCTCATGATTAATTCCTGCGCTGCTTTGGGGTGTGCTCCTATGTCTTATTTAAAAAAAAAAAAAAAATTCTACAATTTGGAGATCGGACACTGCTGAATACACTCTGTTTATTTATTCTCCCAATACACGCTTGATACCTCAGCAAGTGATTTGCAATGTATAGATGGAGATTCTCTCTGCATAGCAGCTAGATTATTTACTCTGATCTCAGTGGCTCGATGGTTCATTCATATTGCCTTGCTTGCTCTTCTGAGCATATATTAAAGTTACCTAATTGTGGTCATTATGGTGCGTGAGTAATTTGCATTCCATTCCTAAACATCTTTCTTTGATATATTTGCCTACTTTGCCAGGTAGCATATCTTGTTTCTAATCTCAGCGTATATTATTATCGTCCATACAAGCGTAACCAATGGCAGAAGGTATGGGTGGTAACATTAAAGACAGAGGGGCATATTACCAAGCCCCTATCGCCACCACAACGTCACTTTTTGTGACGTTGTGGTGGCGATAGGGTCAGCGCCCTAATACCAAGGCAGCGTTAAACCACATAACGTGGCTAAAAGCCACGTTAAGTGGCTTAACGCTGCCTTGCTAATAGTGCCCTTTCACGCTAAACTTAGCGTGAAAGAGGTGTGCAGTGGGTGTTGCGGTGGGCGTTCCACCGCAACACCCATTCACTCGACGCTGCCACCTATTATCAAGAGAGGCGATAATAGGTGGTAGCGCCGAATCCTAAGACCAGGAAAATCCTGGTCTTAAGGTGGCGATAAGAGGAGAAATGCTTCATTTCTCCTCGTTTGCTTTTCTATGTGTGCTGCCTTGTGCAGCACACATGGAAAAAGCAAAATGCTATAGTATGTTTATGTACAAGAAGGTGTCCCTTCCTGTACATAAACAAACCTTTTTGAAATGCCATTTTGTAACTTACATGTGTGCTGCATGAAGCAGCACACATGTAAGTTACAAAATGGCATTTTAGGTTTGTTTATGTACAGGAAGGACACCTTCCTGTACATAAACAAACCTCCCTGCTCGCAGACACCTTTGCACTCTGGTGCAAGGGTGCCTGCGTTGGCGTTAAGTCGTGAGACTTAGCGCCATCGCAGGGGGAAACGCCAGGCTGCACCATATCCTTGGTAATATGGTGCAGCCTTGCGTTTCCGAAGTGGCGATGAGAGGCGTTAAGCCAAGGAGGCTAACACCTCTCACCGCCACTTCCTAGATAATATGCCACAGAGATTCCAAAGTGAACCAGAAACGCTCCAAACGCTCTCCATCTATCCCGGAATCACTGGTTAAAGGCAGTCCTGACTCTGCTTCAACTTTAGAGGCTATAATACTTAAGATCAACACAGTACATGATATAGCTCAAAGCACCAAAACCAATATGGATTTACTTCAGGTGGAGGTGGCAGGGATTCGTAATGACTTTAAAGAGCTCTCAATACGTGTGTCTAATGCTGAGACAAGAATAAGCAATGTGGAGATTACACGAATAAACAAGCAAAACACATCCAAAATCTGGAACGCTCTATCACATCTTTAAGGACAGATTTAACAGAACAGAAAGATCTTAATCGGAGAAGTAATCTTTTGGAGTGCCGGAGGGGATTGAGAATTCTACTCCTTCAGTGATTGACTTCTTGATTACTTGGATCACAAATGTCCTGCAGCTCTCTTTCAAAAAAGAGTTCGAAATAGAACGAGCTCACAGAGTTCCAACTTTTAAACCCAGAAATATGTCCTCTTCAAGACCGTTGATTTTCAACCCATTGCGACACCAACACACAGATCAAATCCTAGCACAAATGAGGAAGGTTAAGACGATTCAACGGGGTCACAAAATTTCTATTTCGCAAGACTTTGCCAGAGATACCATAATCCATCGAAAAGGCTTCCTTAATCTGCGTAGTAGACTCACTGATATGGGCATCCCATACTCTTTCTCTGGCCCCTCAAGAGTCCGAATAACCTTCAAAGGTCACCCACAGATCTTTTATGAACCTGCGGACCTCTCAACTTTTTGGGATAATCACTCTGAATCTCAGATGAATTCGGACTCTCTACCTGCCACTTAACGCTCGTAGCCATGCAGATGGACCTGATCTGCTCCTTACGCTTCCATGATAAACATATCCTTTTTGTTGCTCAATAGCCTTTGGTTATATCTTTGCATATTCTACTAATTACTAGATTTTTATGTAACTTGTTCTAATTATTCTAGGTGGCTAATACTGTATATTATACAGCAACTTCTATTGTGTTTTCGTTTGCTACTACTGCTCTGATGTATTTTGTATTCCGCACAGATCAGATTTTGACATTCTATACAACGTTATGCAATACACATGTTGTGTTTAGGTTACTTTAGGGACATATTTCTTTAAGAGTGTCTTATATGATGGCGGAAGGTGGGGGGTTTATCTGGTATGGTCTTTCTAAGTTACATAGATGCATTTGAATTTCTTTGGCCATGATGTTATTTTCTCGACATGATTATTATTGGCACATTGTAAAAATTACTCTAACCGTTTAACACGTGATGGTAATTCATTCAATATTGCCTATTCTTGTGCCTCTTTTTGACAGCTTTCTTATTATAGGTAAGTATTCTACCCCAGATCTCTTTTCAAATATTTTTAAATGAAAAGATAGTCTCTATATAGATATTTATTATCTAATGGTCATCAATGAATTGCTCTATCATTACATAGGGGCTCCTAATACTATAAATATCTACTTTGCTCTGCTTCCAGTGCTGCGGTCAGTATAGGCTCTTTTTCTAATGGTATTTAACATAAATACTTCTTTCTGTGGTGCTAATTAAATGTTTGTCATTATGAAATGCATCTTTAGAACTTGATATACACAGTTACATATTACCTTACACCATATAGCCAATTTACGATGATGCTATAAGTATAACTCTCGAACTTATATCAATATTTTGCAGACGTGAAGGGGTACATCTAAGCTGAGATGTATATGCTATTATAGTTATGACTAGTTTACTTATGGAATGTCATCCTTTTACATAAGATCTCTTTACGTCATATTTAATTATTTAACAATTGCTTGATGCTACCCCCTTGTTATACGAATGTTGTGATCAGACAAAGCGTTGGTTATACATTTATGATGGCAGCTTTTGCTCTGCTGTTTTTTCCCCTGTTCTGCTGATTATCTCTTTTTGAGTAGTCTGCTCCGATGATGGCAGCTGTTGCTGCTGCTCATCCACGTTGGTTCCCCATGCAATATGTTTTTTACAGACATCCCCTGGTGGGACAGGGTTTGGATGTTGCTCCGGATATATCTGGAGTGCGTTTGAACCCTCTTAATTTTTCCCTACTCTGTATTCCTCCACTCCCTCCACACTTTATTAATGGGACATCTGCTTCATTTCCTCTGCTTCTAACATATTTTCTGGTTGTCATTGAGCCCCTTACTCAGATTTATCTTCTGTTTGTAAACTATATATATGAATTCCTGGTATAAACATAGTTTCCCTTAATGTTAAGGGTTTGAATCATCCAGTAAAGAGGGCCAAGATTCTAGCTTATTGTAAGAGTTTGTCTGGTGATTTGATTCTACTCCAAGAAACTAAGATAGGCTTTAAGGAAGCCCTTCTTATGAGAAGAGATTGGGTGTTAGATGTCACATGCTCAACGGGGTACTCTCAGAGCTATTCCCCATTGAACGGGGGATGAGGCAGGGCTGCCCACTCTCGCCGCTCCTGTTCGCCCTGGTGATGGAGCCCCTGGCATGCCTGGTGCGCTCTGACGATCGTATTCAAGGCTGGAAATGGCCCAATGCTGTAGAGGACAAAATCGCACTATATGCAGATGATGTCCTACTTTTCTTAGCTGAACCAGCCCAATCTGGCCCTCGCTGCCTTCGGGCGCTGCACCTCTTCGGGCAAGTATCTGGTTTGAAGCTGAACTCCAGCAAATCCGTCTTAGTCCCTCTTCACCTGTCAAGAGACCGTTTTGACTGGCAATCTACGATCCCCATCAGAAGACAGTCCTTCAAATACCTGGGGATCTGGGTGGCTCAATATCACCCCGTTGATGAAAAAAGCACGGGCCGACCTCCACAAATGGCAAACGTTACCGCTAAATCCCCTGGGAAGAGTCGCCCTCTTTAAAATGATGATACTCCCCCGGTTCCTCTATGTGATCCAAAACACCCCCTTCCTATTCCCACGAACCTGGTTCAAAGAACTTGACAGCTTAACTATTAAATTCCTTTGGGGCGGGCGGAGACCTCGTTTGGCCCTATTCCAGTGCCGGATCCCGTCCTTTGATGGTGGAATGGGTATGACCGACCTCTATCTTTACTGTTTGGCAACCCGCCTACTCACACTGCATGACTGGTTTAACGGGGGCTGGTCAGACCCAGCATTCAGGCTGGAATTGGGTGAGCAGGGCCTATCCAGGATTCAGGCGATGATGTACGGTGCCACCGTCCCCAAGACGATGCCAACGGTGACGCAGACGGTCATCCTGGCCTGGCGTGCCTCCCTGCGCCATACCCAATGGACGAACAAACTGCAGCCTAGAGGGATTCCAAACCTGGGACCTTATTGGCATCTCGCAGCTCGGGGATGTGTGGGCGGGTGACCACATGCGTACCTTCCAGGACCTACAAACCCGCTATTCCCTGCACCCCTCGCAGTTTTATAAATATTTGCAACTACGCCACGCCCTTTACACACAGGTACCCCAGGGCACATTCCTCCCAGAGTATAGTCCCCCTGAGGCGCAGATTATGACAGGTAACCTGGGGAAGGGGGGTGTCTCGTATTTACCGCTCTCTCACTAACAACACTCCAAACACACTAGACCGGCTTCGAAACTTATGGGAACAATGGGTGGGACCCCTCGAAGAAGAGGACTGGAGGGATGCCTCGATGGCGCCCAGGACAGTTACCTCCTCCGCCCGGCTCCGACTGGTTCAACTATATTACTTACATGCTACCTACTTAACGCCCAAACGCCTCTTCCGGGCAGGTATTAAACCAAATGCCTCTTGTGCACGATGCGCTCATGACCTGGCGGACTTCTTCCATATGGTATGGGCCTGCCCGATCATCACGCGCTACTGGGATTCCATAGAAAAGGAGCTCACGAAGGTCCTGGGCTGGGAGGTCCCGCATAACCCCCTCAACATACTCCTGAGAATCACGGGTAGCCTGGATGGCTCCCGGGCTGACAAACAATTCCTTACCACAGCCATAATGGTAGCCAAGCGAGACATCGCGACTAGCTGGATAGATCCGAAGCCCCCTGGCATTTCGAGATGGCGCAAAGGCGTAGACTGGTGCGCTGCGCAAGAGAAACCGTTGTATAAGTCCAGAGGGTGTCCAGCTAAATACCGTAAGGTCTGGGGCAAATGGCTGGGGCAGATAGACTAAACATGTCTCCTTGTAAATGTATAACTATATAAGACTCGCAGGACTGTGTAATGTAACCTTGTCTCCCGTGCATGTAAAAGGTAATCACAGATGAATGCTGCGATATATTGTACTTGACTGCTGCTGGTAGTTTCTGTCTAAAAATACAATAAAATTGTTTATCAAAAAAAAGATGTCGCATGCTCTGAAGCTTCTGGGAAGAAAAACAGGGTTATTACTCTTATTTCTAAAAAATTTTGCTTATCTATAATTGCAACTGAACATGACACCAATGGGAGATGGTTACTTACACAACTGACTAATGGATCTGAGGATCTGTATATTATGAATTTATACGCTCCAAATACAGATGACCCAAACTTCTGGCGTGCGATAAACAAAAAACTTGCTGACATTCCACAAAATTCAAAAATAAATGTTGGAGGGACTTTAATCTTCCACTCGATCCTATTTTAGATAGGCATTCTGCATTTAAGTTTTGACCCCCAAGGGCACACAAACAACTGCTTAGTATGTGTTCTTCACATCATCTCCTGGATGCCTGGAGACTCCATAATCCTATGTGTAACGATTTCCTGTTTTTCTCCTCCCCCATTCAAGCTTCTCTCATATCGATTACCTTCTTGTTGACGCTTACCTTTTAAAAAATGCAACAAATGTCATGATCCACCCAATAGTTGTCTCTGATCATGCAGCAGTTTCGTTATCTATTCTTAGCCTCACAGATACAAAAGGGCCCCGTAATTGGCGTCTAAACACAGAAATTTTGGAGGATGATGCTGAAGTCAAGGAACTTAATGACGAGATTGTTTGTTTCTTCAAAGAAAATGAATTGTCGGTGGATTCTCCGATAATACTTTGGGATGCGTTTAAGTGTAACATAAGAGGTCACATTATTAAAAAAATGTCCAAAAGAAATGGCGATATTAGAAGAGCTCTCCAGTCTCTAGGAGATGATATTAAACAAACTATATAGACATACTAGCAACAAATCTCTTTTGCAGGACATTAAACAATTGAAATATTCTTTTAATTTCATAGTTACCAAAAGAGCTTATCTTGGAGTGCATGCTCAGAAATCACGTCAATTATTGTTACGTAATAGGGCTGGCAAATTGCTAGCGTCGACTCTCAAATACCGTATTACTAACACCACACAAATGACCAACATTACTGATAAAAACGGTTTGAAAAAGTTTCATACCCAAGAAATTCTTGTAGTCTTTAGGGATTTTTATGAAAAATGATATACCCCTCAAAGGCAGTGAACTAAGCTACTTTGCCAACAATTCCTCAATTCTCTTCCTATTGCCACTATATCAGATGATGACAAAGTCAATTTAGGTAAGCCAATTGAAATTGAAGAGATTATTCAGGCTATTAAGGCTACTCGTTCTGCGAAAGCTCCTGGCCCGGACGGTTATCCCATTGCCTTTTACAAAACGTTTACTTCCTCGATCATTAAATATCTTAAGAAGATTTTTGACCATTATGTTTTATCAGGCAAAGTTTCGGTACGGCCGTCGAGGCCACTATAATAGTTATACCTAAGGAAGGCAAAAATCATTCCGAACTAAAAAACTTCCGTCCCTTCTCCTTATTGAATATGGAAACAAAACTTTTTGCTAAGATTTCAGCAAATAGACTGGAAAGTCACATTCCCAACCTCATTCATGGCTCACAAACAGGTTTTATTAAGGGTAGGCTTGCTAGGGACAACATTCGCACATTCTGTCACATTTTAGAAAAATCAAAACTTTCCTCACTACCATCTGCGGCGATCGCCCTTGATGCCGAAAAGGCATTTGATAGAGTATCTTGTCCTTTTTTACATTCGGTTTTAGAGACTCACAACCTTGGCAACTCTTTTATTAATATGGTCATGGCCCTTTATGTGCAACCTAAGGCTAATATGAGAATTAATGGCATAACGTCCTCCTTTTTGATCTTCATCAAGGAAAAGACAAGGGTGCCCACTTTCACCCCTACTCTTTCTTTTATCCATTGATCCACTTCTCCACTTGCTTAATCTGAATCCTGAGATTAAAGGGTTCCAGTTTGGAACACACAACCTTAAAACGGCTGCTTACGCTGACAATGTCCATATTTTTTCAGAAGGCATTGAATCAGCGATCCTTCTATTTTTAACATTATTCGTGATTTTTCAGTTGTCTCTGGCTATACTCTTAATAAAGAAAAGACGGAAGTGTTCCCCCTGAATCCATTGTATCTTCCCCCACACTTAGGAGATTCAGGTTTTAAACAGCAATCTTCACGCATTAAATATCTGGGGATTTGGTTTTGTAGGGACCTTACAGATACTGTATGCTATAATGAATCTCACACAATAAATATAGTTAGGGATCTCTTGTTTTCTTGGTCACCTAAATATATTTCCTGGTGGGGTAGATTACAAACACTTAAAATGATGATCACTCCAGTTATTAATTTACTGTCTTCTATGCTTCCTTTAAAACTCTCATCATCATTCTTTCATGAAGTTGATATGCTCACTACAAGGTTTTTATGGAACAATAACAGAGCTAGAATTTCCTATAAATATCTTAGGAAACCCCCCACATTAGGAGGTTGTAAACTCCCGGACTGGAACTTATACCAAACATCCTTCCTAGCGGCCCAAGGAGCAATTTGGTTTTTACCAGACTCTCATTATATTCCTCTGTGGGTACATATAGAATGAGATTTTTGCTCTCCTTTTACCACTCTCTCCCTACTCAAAATCTCAAAATTTACATTTGCACACTCTCAGCGTATTATTTCAGATACGATCTCTGCTTTAAAATACCTTGATAGGAGACTCTTGAATCCCATTCATACATCTAGATGGGCATCTTTATGGCTTAATCCTAAGCTCACTACTAACATTGATTTTAATACGGCTTCTCAGTGGGCCTCTAAAGGTATTAGATTAGTGAGAGACCTCTATGATACTAATCATGACCCTCTTCTCTTTTCCTCCCTAGCCAAAAAACATAATCTCAGTAACATGGATTTTTATATTTTTTTAAAACTCAAAGTTAAGCTTTCTAAGGTAATCCTTTCTACAGACTCGGTTACTGTTACACTTCTCACTCTGTGGTTACGTTCAGGCCATATTGCTTCCAAAATTTATAAATTTTTCCCTACTCCACAGTCTCCACAATCTCCACAATCTCCACAATCTCCACAATCTCCACAATCCACAATTACTTGTGTTAAATGGTCTCATCATTTTGAAGAAGATATATATATTTAAACACACTTCCCATGATACCTGGCAGTTGATCGGGAAATTATCCCTTCGTAACAAAATCCCTCCATCACAGATTCAGTTCAAATTTTTCACAATGAATCTCCTACTTTGGACTCTAGCTCGCTTGCACAAATTGAAATTACAAGACAACGATCTATGTTGGAATTGCAATTTCGAACCGGGCACCCATCAACATATGTTTTTTAAATGCACACTATTAGACTCTTTTTGGGGCCTACACAGAAACATTTGTCTATAGTCTTTAATACACCTATCATTCTCTCCTTTCCTATGATTATGCTGGGTCCGTGGGCTGCAGTTGCCCCCCTACCTCTTGATAATATAGATCTGGAATTAATACATTTGCTCTTATCCATCGCAGTCAAGATTATACTCACAGAATGGAAATCCTTTCATCTTCTATCATACGACACTTGGTGGGCTTGGGTGTCATATCTTCGAGGTGCTCATACTCTTATTGAAGGTAAAGAATCTATGCCTTCAATCGCTATCAGTGTATGGCATTCTTTGGATAATTACATGGATTTGTCTGCTCAGGGTTTAGTAGCCCAACATCCTTTTGGGTCTCTCTCTTGATTTTGTCATTATATGTGTGGCAGATGTCCCATCGTAGCCCATCCCCCTCCCCACTACTACCCTTTCCTCTTCCCCTCCTACTTTTTCCTTCCCCTTCTCATTTTATCCCCCTTGGTGATACACCTTACTTACCAAGTGATACATGTTTTACCATGCATGACATTACTGCGCTACATGGTGGTCTTTCTTCTGACCCCTCTTCCTTTGGGAAGATATCTATTATTCGTTGACTTTGAAACACCTGCTTTTTATCACTATATACATGGTCATTTATATATAATGAGTTTTTCCCATTATCATCCTAATTCAAGTACTTTCTGTCATGTAACTCTTTTTAACGTTTTAACTTTTTACTTGTATGCATCAATTTTTGGTATTTATGTATCGCTGTTTATCTTGATTGTATTTCTTTTCTCCATATACAATAAAATATTATAGCACAAAAAAAAGAGATATAGGGCCATATTTAACAAGCACTTGTATCACACTTGCACTATGCAACATGGTTTTAGCGCGATGTCACCACTAATTGTGATTTATCAAGCCACGCAAGGCCACCTTGCATGGCCCTGAGTGGGTTAATAAATCTGGAGTAACGTGACGGAGCGCAAATCACCGTGTTGCGTTAATCACCCCAAGGGAGGCATTCCATGGGTGGTGCATGGGTGTTCCCATGCAACATGATGGATTTTGGCGGATTTACAGATTTACCATGCTGCTAGACCTGGGAATACACCAAAATGCTACGCCTTCCCAGGTGAGGTGTAACAAGGAGAAATATCTTTATTTCTACTCATTATTCTGCATTACACATAGAAAGAGGAAACTGCCTCAGGGGATTGCTTTTGTTCAGGAAGGTGTCCTTTCCTGCACAAAAACAATCCTGCTTACAATGCAGGCACCCTTGCACCACAATGCAAAGGTGCCTGCGTTGGCACTAGGCAGTGCATTGTATGCCAGCGCTGGGAAAAGACAGGAATGCACCGTATGATGTTAAATACAGCGTATTGCTGCCAAATATGTCCCATACTTGTTAAGTAGGAATATGTTTAACTAGTGTCCTTCCGATAATTTCCAACACGTACACCAGATAGCCCATAAAAGGTAAAATTCAGAAAGGGTGCCCGGATAACCTCTGGTATCTGATAAACTGAGTTCTTTAAACATCTTTAAACAGGGAAAAAGGAAATCACGCACACAATTGTCGGGAATCATAAAATTAATCGGGTCAAGTACGTCAGAAGGCACACCAGCACCCAACCGATAGCCCACTTGTTTTTTAAAGCAGATCCCACGTTTTGGGCGAAACTGTTTGGGGCAGATTTACATGAAACAAACGCAGCCCGGTGCCGCAAGCCAATTTGCTGAGCCGCGCTGCGTTAGTTTTGAAGCACAGGGATGCAACATATTTACAACAATATGTCGCATCTCTGTGCTTCTCCCTGCGCTGGCGCACAAACTGCTGCCATGCGCCGGCGCAGGCACTCTTGCACTTTGGTGCAAGGATGCCTGCGTCGTGGGGAGATTGTTTTTGTGCCGGAAGGGGTACCTTCCTGCACAAAAACAATCATTTGAGGTGATTTCCTCTTCCAACGTGTGCTGTAGAATGCAGCACGCATTGAAAGAGGAACAAAACGAGGAGAAATAAAAACATTTCTCCTCGTTGCACCTCGCTACGCCACCCCTAGGGTGGCGTAGCATTCTGACGCATTTCCAGATTTACGATTCCTCGTAAATCTGGAAATGCATCAGTGGACATGGGTGTTGCGTGGGAACACCCATAGCAACACTCATGCAAAGTGTTGTGTGAAAAGGGGCGATATTTACAAGCACAGGTAAAGTCACGCAGGGTGGTTTTACCTGTGGTTGTAAATATCACTCAGTAGGTTGCGACACCGGGGCGTCACGCTACGTGACGCACTGGCGGCGCTAGGGGCTTGTAAATCTTCCCCTTTGTATTTAATGTTTGCTACTTTACTGTGACTACATCAACAGCATGGAAGCAGCGGTTTAATTCCGTAAAAAGTATGGGGACTGTGATCCTGCGTGCGGTGAGGGAGAGGTCGCACTGCGAGGAGCATCCTGGGTGGATTTAGTAGTATTGTATCAACTTTATCAAGCATTACTTGAGATTGTTTTGACTCCTTGGCAGCTTTTTCCCACTCTTTAGGGCTTATTTAGAAGCCCTTTGCGCTGCCAATGCATCACTTTTATTCACACCCCGGCAGCGCAATGGGCTTCCCCATATTTACAAGGCCATGTAAAGTCACCCTGCATGACTTTTCATGGCCTTGTAAATATCTTTCCCTTTCACGCATAACTCTGCGTGAAAGGGGCATTCTATGGGTTTTGCTGTGGGTGTTCCCACACAGCATCCATGGAACTTGAAGCATTCCCAGATTTACAAATTTTGTAAGCCTGGGAACGTTTCAGAATCCTATGCCTCCAGAGGGAAGACATTAGGAGGTGCAACAAGGAGAAATACTTTTGTTTCTCCAGGTTTTTTCCTCTTTCTATGCGTGCTGCATTTTGCAACATGCATAGAAAGAGGAAAATGCCTTTTATGATTGTTTTTATGCAGGAAGGTGTGCCTTTCTGCACAAAAACAATCATCCCCTCAGCACAGGCACCCTTGCAAAATGACGCATGTGTGTCTACGCTGGCACATGGCTGCTGTTCCTACGCTGGCGCAGTGGAGAAGGACAGGAATGTACAGTATCTTGTAGATATGGCGCATTCCTGCCCTTTTATTTTGACGTACGGCAGAACAGCAGGAAGGCTTGCTGCTCTGCAGTGCGTCAAAATATTGTAAATGAGGCCCTTTCTCTGTAAGTGGTTCGCCCATATTCATCTGCCACTTCTCCTGCACTTATAATCTCATCTTTGGCTTATGTTCTTTGGAGCCCAATTTAGGCTGGCTACTAATTTTCTGCAGCATGGAAGTGATTTTAGGCTTTGGGCTTTGCTCAGGTGCCCCTGGGAAAGTAGGCCATATTTTTGTAGCTGTGAGGGCTATTGAGACACCAGATCTTCCTTCTGGGACTCCTGCATCTCAGCCATGCCCTTCTGTCCATCTGCAATAAATCCATCCAGTTATCTTTGGTTCTGGAGGTCTGGAAACAGGCTCTAGACGTCTTTCTCTTGAAAACGCCCACTGCGGACCCCTCTGTTTGAAGCAATGCAATTTCCACCCATTTTCTCTACTTCCTTTATCTATGAAGCTATTCACAAGACCATTAATAAACAGCTCATTGACTTCCTTGAATCTCTTCCACTCCTCTGAAAGTGCAGAGTATGCATTAGTCTTGGTTCAAGGCGATCTACTGATGCTGGCAGGCCATGGTAGAGCTTGGAAAATCCCACAGTGGACCCCTCTGTTTTAAGCAATGCAATTCCCATCCAATTTCTCTACTTCTTTTTTTCTGTTAAGCTATTGACAAGACCATCAATAAACAACTCCTTGACTCTCTACTAGATCTACTGATGCTGGTAGACCAGGGCAGAGCTTCTGCCCTGGTCTTATTGAATTTATCTGATGTATTTGACACAATACCTCACGATGGGCTACTAGCCTGACTTTCTGAAACAAATCCAAGGCTCTGCCCTAGCTTGCATCACAGATTATGCCACTAATAGATCCCAGGCACTATACCTTGTTCTTTTTCGATCTGAATGCAAAGCCATTCCCTCCGGTGTCTCCACAAGTATCTGCCCTCAATCCCACCCTCTTTAAAATATGCACCCTCTAGGATAATTGCTTCATTTTCTTGGCCTAAAAGTGATGAACTGTTCTGATGATACTCATAGCTTGCTCTCTCTGGACACCATGGATCAACTGAATTTCCAGAAATGCATGACTGCAGTGGTCAACTGGATGGGCCACAAGTTTCCTAAACTGAGCACTGAGAAAACTGAGATTTTGATCATCTCCTGCTTGACTCTCCTAGGTTTCACCCTTCTTGCCTCTGTACTTCTGAATTTGGAAGCACACCAGCCCCTGCTACCACAGTGCGCAATTTGGACCATAAGCTCTCTCTTTGTGGCCTGGTCAGCAAGTTTTCTTCAACTTGTTTCCTCTTGTTGAAACCCATATCTCCCTGGCCCCACCCAACATACAGTAATTCAGGCCATCATTCTTAGCCAGCTATAGTACTGCAATTCCCTTCTCCTGCACTTCCCTGCATATATTTTCTACTAAATGCAAAAATAATGACACAGCTCTGCTAGCCTTGCAACTTCCCCATCGATCCTCCACCGATGTTGCATTATCCAGGCTACACTAGCTACCAATTTTCAAACATATCATCTTTAAATTGATGTGTTACTTGAACATGAAATACCTTGAATAAACAAGAGGCATTTGGCAAAACAGGAACAGTTTGTTTATTTAAACATAGCGGCCGGGAGAACAGTTACAGGCACAGGATCTGAGGACTGTCTCAATTTGCAATTGGTCTGTGGCCTTTTATGCAGTTCATCGTAGGTAATAAAAAGTTTTCAGTGATCCGTGTATGGTGAGGAATGTAAGTTGCTGCCTTTGGAGTCATAAATTAATTGTCTAATGGAAAATACAGGTGGGCCTAGACCTGGCGTGGACACAATGTGGCCAGTGGGTAACGTGTCCACATATCCGGCATGGGGAGCATTTGATCACTGCATGTGCTGTGCCCTGATTAGCTATATGTTCCTAACTCATGTGGCATCTGACTTTATGGTGTTTTAGAAGCGCGCGTACCCCCTCCAGCCATGTGCGCTTTATTGGGACCAATCTCCTTTGACCATTGTAATGTCGCTGTGCCTATCTGTGGGATTAATCTGAGGTTTCCTGTTCGTGCGTTTGTCTGCCGGCTATGCACCATCATACCTGTGACCTATCAATCAATAACCTCAGGCATAGGTCTCAGTGCTTGCCTGACTACGTATTAGCGAGTCGGAGTTGATGTGGAGTTCACAACGGGGTGGGGGGAGGTTCGTTAATAAAGACATAATTTTGTTCTCATACTTGAATGTATTAGCATTGACTTTTTTCCCATAGTAACATTCCCACCTCTCGCTGACTCTTCAACTACACTATCTAATTCATACTTTTTTACAGTTATTTTATTGGGTGCCTGTTGTTCTTTATGCTCGATTTCAACAACCACTGCCTTCTTAGTTACTAGCATTTATTCCCAGTTTGAGGACCTGCATTTTTAGAGCAGGTCATTCCCAAATGTACAGACCTGCATAAAAATCGAAACACAATGAAAGCTGGCACCAGTGTTGCGCACAAATCCGAGATCCACCAGGGTAGCCAGGAGAACCAGTTTGAAAATCACTCCTTCTCAAGGGCACCTTCCTCCTCAGGCATGTCTCTTTGTAAATGATGCAATACTTGGATGGCAAGTGTCAGTGTTACATTGTCCCTGACGTCCCCTGGGATGAACGTGCAGCAGGCCGCACCAATTTTGGCACACACCGTGCCCTCCATCGCAGTTATTAAGTCTAATACATATCGATCCTGCATCATCATGAGGTGGATCGCTCTTAGTTCTTCCTTGATCGAATTGAGGATGTGCTCAGTGCTGTTCATCATTTTAAGCATTTCCCACCTGGTTATTTGAAGTCAGCGGGCTTTAACTTTTGCCTATAGGGTAAAGAAGGGTATAGACCCTCCAGCCGATACGTGTGTGTCTTCGAACAGTCGGAATTCTTCTGGGATTTCTTTGAAATGAGCCCAGCCAAAATATTGTGCAGCTCTCGTTTCACAAGCTTGATGCAGCAAAAACAAATTTTTTAAACAGATTTTGTTTGATATTCTGGCAGTACATCATGGCCAGGGAGGCCCATTACATGCATCAAGTTAGAAAGTATTACAGAATGGTACCCGTATTTCAAAACATCAGCAAAAGCATAAAGGAAAACTACTAAAAGAACTCTGGCACACGCAATGCACCTCACCCCACCCTGACAGGAGTACCTATCTAGTTCATTCGGGTGGCCGGGTCTGCAAATCGTGAGAAAGTCTGTGTCTGTATGAGTGTATTCCCTGCTTGATGGAAGATACTAGGGATTGTGCGTGGGCAGGTCTATACCTCTGTATTCTGCAGAGCGAGACTAGATCTTATTATGTTTCTGTGGGCAGCCCCGCGCCTTGAACACCGCTATTTCCATCCCCATGCACTTGTCCATAGCACGTTCCCAACCACCCACTGATGGTGGAGAGGTCCCTTTCCAGTAATGGGCTATGCCCCGCTTGGCCAATGTGAGCCCCAAGAATAAAAGGTGTTGCTTATATCTGTTTCCCCCAATCCCGTCTGTGCTGTGTAGTAGAAACAGTTTGAGATCCAGAGCAAGTCGCCAGGGTAAAACCTGTTCTAGGCAAGAGGTCACCTTCATCCAGAAGGGCTGATGTGTCCTGCAGCTCCATACTGTATGTAGAAAGGTCCCCTCCTCCTCTCCACATATGCCAGAGGCGGGACCTCATGTAGTATGCTCTATGCACATACTTAAACTGGATTAGGCGGTATCGTGTGGTGATAGTGGCGCCACTGGGGCTTGCCAGGGCCTCAGTCCAGTCGTCATCTGTGAGATCTGGAATGTCCCCTTCCCATGTCGTGCATAGTGCGCCTAATGTAGTTTGGTTATGTGTGATTAGTGTTTGGTAAATTTGTCTGATTTTGTGGGCACCCAGGTCTCCCATCAGCAAGCCCCCCTCCAGTGGGTGAAACTCCGGCAAATCCACCAGGGATCAAATATGTGGTGTCAGTGCATGCCTGAGCTGAGGATATCGGTAAAATTGGCTGTGTTGGAGATGGTATTCTGTTTGTAATTGTTGAAAGGACTTAAGCACTGTCCCCTGCATTATGTCCCCAAGTGTTGAGATCCCAATAAGGTCCCATGCATGAAATCCTGGTAGTGTAGCGACCTGACGGAGTTAGGTTACGTGCCAGAGCGGGGTCGTTTGTGTCAGTCGCCCTCCCCAACCCATCCTCCTAACTATGCAATGCCATAGTTGTATTACCACTTTACATGGTGGAGGCAGGTGATCTAAGTTTGTCTGACTGTAAAGAAGGTCCAACAAAGTCTGGGAATTCATTGCTCGTCTCTCAACTGCAAATGCCGGATCCGTCTGTGCACCATACCACCACTCATTAATGTTGAGTAACTGAGAGGCAGAGTAGTAAGCATATATGTCAGCTGTGGCGATTGCCCCCCAATAGGTGGACTGCGTGCAGGTTCGCAGGGCCACCCTGGTGGCGCCTCCCCCCACAGGAATTGATTAAGGAGTGCATTGACTTGCCGGAACCATGATTGTGGGATGGCATAAGGGAAGTTTTGAAGTCTGTACAGCATTCGTGGTAGAGAGACCATTTTGAAAATGGCAGATCGCCCGTATAGGGATAGAGGTAGAGGCGACCACACATTTGTCTCGTCTCGGAGATGCGATAACAATGGATGGATACTGCGTGACCAGGAGGCGATCGGATATGGCAAAATGAATACCCCCAGGTATTGAAATCCTCCCATAGCATGGGTCAGTTGGGTCGCCCATGAGCCCCTCCCCTGGTTTCCGCAGTACCTACTTTGCCGGTCTGGTTCTGAGTCCAGTGGTTTCCCCAAATACACGGAGAATCTGCAAGACTCGCGGACCGGAAAACCCGGGGACCGTAAGGAAAAACAAGATGCCGTCTGCATATAATGCAATCCTGTCGGACGTCTCCACAGACCATTCGTATCCCCGCACCAGGGTCCCGCCTCACCCATGTCGTGAGGGGCTGGATCGCCAGAGTAAATAGTAGCTGGGAAAGCCGGCACCCCTGTCTTGTGCCCCGATGGATTGGGAATCAATCCGAGTGTGCTCCCGCCACCCATACTGCGGTGGAGAGATCTGTATAAAGGAGATGAACATATGAAAGAAACCGTGGACCGAAATTGAGGGCTCGTAGGAGAAGAAATAAGTAGTCCCAACTGAGTGAGTCAAATGTCTTATCAATATCAGCTAGTAAGAGGGCTGCCGGGCGGCTTAGTTCTGGAGCCTTCGCAATGGCATTATGAACTCGCCTGATATTGTGTCACGTAGATCTGTGGGGCATGAAGCCCGCCTGGTGCGGATGGATGAGCTTGTGGATATGTGCACAAAGACAGTCAGCGAGGACCTTACCCAGGAGTTTAGATTCAATATTCAGTAGGGAGATAGGGCGGTATGAGGAAGGTTCCTCAGGTGGGCGCCCTGGCTTAATGAACACCACTATTTCCGCATGCTGCCAGTTCGGGGGGAGGATTCGCTGTTCCAGGGCTTTATGGAGCGCCTTTAGGAGGTGTGGGCCTAAGAGGGCCATGTGAGATCATAAAAATTCACTAGAGAATCCATTGGGGCTGGTGCCCAGCCGGGGCGCAAACCTGACAGGGCATTGCTGAGTTCTTCTACTGTGATCGGCTCTTCGAGTTGCTCATGGATATGGTCGGGCAGTGATTTTGGTGGTATATCTCTCAGGAATTCACCAATTTGATCTTGGTATATAGTTTCTTGTCTTGTGTACAACGTCGAGTAATAAGATGTGAACGCCTGAGCAACCGAGGCAGGAGTAGTGCATAAGATCCCTTCTGTGTTTCGCAGTGTCGGCACCGAGGTGGGCAACTGCGCCGCTTGGCAGAGGCAGTGTAGCATCTTGCTTGATTTGCCACCCCATTGATATATTCTGGATTGGGTCGCTTGCCATATGTGTTTGGCTTTGTTTGTAAGCGATTGGTGTAGTTGCTGTTGTGCGAGGAGAAGACAGCGCTTGGCGTTGGCTCCCTTGCCCTCCCTCACTTTGATCTCAAGAGAGCACTGACGTGTCTCAAGGTCCACCACCTGCGCGAGTTGGCAGCGTTTCTCTCCCACCCGATGGCTGATGTCTATACCTCGTATCGTGGGTTTAAGGGCTTCCCATATTATCGTACAAGAAGGGGCAGTGTCAACATTAGACTCTAAGGAGTCTATGATCACTTGCCGGAGGGTAATTTGATAGGCCGGGTCTCGCAAGTGCCAGGGCGACATTTGCCATCTAAAGTGAGATTTACGGGGTCCTATGTGTAGCCTTAGTGTTATTGGGGAATGATCTGATAACCCCCTGGGCAGGATGGGGACCGCCATGACTCTATAGATGTGTACAAGTGGGAGGAATAGGTAGTCTAGTCTAAAAAGCGGCCTGTGCACCGCCGAGAGGTAGGTGAAGCCTGGCTCTGCTGGATGGTAGGCACACCATGCATCCGACCACCCCAGAGCAGAGACCAGGCCGTGTAATTTAGATTCCCCCTTGCTGTGTCCCGGGCCCGTCTCTCGCCACCGGTCAATGGGTGCCATAGTGTCGTTCCAGTCACCCCCCATTACTGATAAGCCGTCTGGGAGCTCCCCCCATAAGTATACAACCCTGTCTACAAGAGTTTGCCCCATAGGAGGGGGGGCATAGAAACTTCCTAGTGTCAGGGGTTCACCAAGCAGTGTACCTGCAACAACAGTATACCTTTTGGCCGGGTCCGACCACAATTTGGAGAATCTATATGGGACCCTGCGTTGCATTAGGATAGCTGTACCCATTGACCCACGGACAAACCCAGAATAAAAGACCTGGTCGAATCCCTAACGAGCTAGGCATGGTGCTTTAGTTCCCATCATGTGGGTTTCTTGCATGAGGAGTATGTCAACTTCTAGTCTTTTAGCCTGCTTTAGAACTGCTCCCCGTTCAATTTTAGCTAGAACCCCACAGACGTTCCATGTCATAATATTAAGCCCAC
This sequence comes from Calotriton arnoldi, assembly GCA_963921515.1. Lineage (NCBI taxonomy): Eukaryota > Metazoa > Chordata > Amphibia > Caudata > Salamandridae > Calotriton > Calotriton arnoldi. Next base: position 373,182 of record CAWUFW010001064.1, read on the forward strand.
CCGGCATAGTACTAGTATTATTTGTAGCCATCCATGTATCAGGGGGTTTCCTAGTGCGGAGTGAGTGTGTAGGGTCTATGGTGTCACTGTGCCTGAGCCTAAACTGAACTGAACTCTGCAAAACTGAGTATATCGCCCTCCCCACCTCCCCCAACCCCAATATCTCAGCCAACATGAAGTATCTGTCGTGGCTGGGGAAGCTCCTAGGACCCCAACAGGGGGCCCCGGGAGCCTCCCACCAATGGTTCCCCAACATCCCAATATCCTCAACCATGGTTTCTTAGGGCATGCAGATAAAACCTGTTGGGGTCACCCAAGCCCGGTAGTTTTCCCAGGGGCGGACCACGTGAACCAGGTCTATACATATCCAGGCCGGGAACTTGTGACTGGACACCAGGCGGCTCCCTGTTGCAGTCATGAGTCTTCACCCTATGTCTGGGAACGCCAGTTGGACCTGGACCTGTGCCGTTGTTTGGAGGTGGATTTCTTCGGACTTTTTCTTCTGTTGCCCTGTGAGGAGTCCGACTCCAATGGAGGCGGAGTATGCGGCCTGAGGTGAACAGTTTCATCAGTCCAGGTGAAGATCGCCTCTGGGGTGTCAAAGAATAGGGATTTTGTTTTATAGATTATTCGCATCGGTGCGGGGTATAGCAGCATATATTGAATGTTCAGTTCTCGAAGTCTAAGTTTGGCCGCAGCGAATGACTGGCGCTGCTGCTGAACAAGCCGGGTATAGTCGGGAAAAATTATGATGTTATGAGAGTCATATACTAGTTTATCTCTGTGACCCCATGCGAATCGAACGATAGTGTCTGTGTCCATATAGTTCAACAGTTTGGCTATAACGGGTCGGGCCATTCCCCCGGGGGGAGGCTTCCTTATGAGTGCTCGATAGGCTTGCTCCACCACAAAGCAGGAGAGAGAACCTCAGGCAAGAGAGATCTCAACCATTGCGTTAGGAAGCCCTCCATTGAGGTACCTTTGCATCCCTCCGGGAATCCAATAGGCATAGTTTGTTCCGTCTTGCCCGATCTTCCGCATCTTTCACCCGTGAGGCTAGTTCCTGTGTCACCACTGTAAGCTTATTGACCTTTTGCTGTAAGGATGCGACTGTATCCTCAACAGATGAAACTCTGGTTTCAGCCTCGGTAATACGGTCCAAGGCCTTCCTGAGGTCCTGTCTGAGAAATGAGACTTCTGAGCCGACTGCGCTGATCGTGCCATCCAACATGTCACAGGACTGCGTTATTGGGGCAAGCAGGGCGGCGTTGTCTGGGATGGGGCCCCCGCCATCGACATTGCTTGCCCCCACGAGGGTGGTGGTGTACTGGTCCAGCATACTTTGTTTTGTGGTAGGGCCCGAGGGCTTGTCTTTTGACATAGTGGCAGGAGGAAGGACCTACAGGCCGAGCACCACCTCACCTGTCACTTCCCAGTAGGAGCAACTGCCTCACAACACCGTCGGCCTCCCCAGGCGCACGGAATCAGTCCGCCCCAGGCCGCAAGCCGCACCAGGCCTAGCTCGGCCGCTATCGCAAGCCCGGGGACAAAAAAAAGTAGGGGGGGATGACGGGGGTTCCGTGCGATGCCCAATCTGCGCTCTCACCAAGTGTCCAAGTAGTAGTGAATCCTGTAGGAGGCCCCGGGCTGCTGTCCTGCTGTGAGGGGGAGGCACAGGGCCACCTCTCACCCCGTGCGCCTCAATACTGGGTCCTGCACTGCGGACCAACCTTGTGTGGGCCGGGTGCCCAATGTATCCGTCGGTTCCTGGCCACAGCCTAAGCTCCCAGGGTGCAAAGCTTTCCACCAGGCCCTGTGGGCCCAACGTGCCACTCAAGTATGATAGCCGGCTGGGATATCCTGCGTTGCTTGAAAGGGGTCTTCTGTGCTCCGCCTCTGAGCCAGCTCTCCTGATGAGGAGCTGGCTCATCTCTGCCTTGCTGGGGAGCACCGCCGTGTGCACGCAGCCTCTCCCAGTCACTGTCCAGGCCTCAGGAGGGAGGGCCCACCAGACCAGGCCGCACCAACCAAGTCTTCACAGCCGACGCTCCAGCCGACTCCTCACAATCCCCGGGGAGGCCGGATGGATTTGCAGTGCGATGGAGCCCCGACCGGGTCGAAGGGGCCAAAAATGCTCACCCGTTCAATCTCTGCTCCAGTGCAGTCAGACAAGCAGCGGGGTGTCGCCGGCCGAAGAGGCAAGGCCGGGGTGGTTTCCCCTCAGAGCCGGCCTCTCGCGCCCCCGGCGCACTGCTCCACCAGGTCCGGATCGCCGCCTGGGCGCCCCCTCCCACTGGGGTAAGTGTCACCCGGTCCGCCCGAGGTGTAGTTGTGTCAGATGATGCCGGATTTGGTGCTTGGTGAGACGGAGCTCGCTTAGATGGCGTCCTCCATTATGGCTTCCCAAGCCCGCTCCCCTGTTGCAGCAAATTTGTCTTCTTCCTTAAAGGATGCCTGTACAAGTCCGGGAATGATCAGGGTCGGGGTCGGGGTGTGTATGGTTACAAGGAAACAGAGCAGCATATTTACAAGCCCCTATCGCCACAGGAATGTCACTTTTAACGACGTTCCTGTGGTTAATGTGGTTTAACGTCGCCTTGTAAATAAGGCTCCCTTTCATGCTATACTGCGCGTGAAAGGGGTGGGCAATGGGTGTTGCGGTGGCCATTCCGCCGCAACACCCATTGACTATGACGCTGCCCCCTATTTACAAGGGTGGCGTAAATAGGAGGCAGCGCCAAAATTAAGACCAGGAAAAACCTAGTCTTAATATAGTGAAACGAGGAGAAATGCTTTATTTCTTCTAGTTTTTGCTGTTTCTATGTGTGCTGCATTGTGCAGCACCCATAGAAACAGTAAAACGCCATGAAGGATTGTTTATGTGCAGGAAGGTGTCCCTTCCTGGACATAAACAATCATTAAAAAAATGACGATTTGCAACTTCTATGTGTGCTGAACAATGCAGCACACATAGAAGATTCGAATCGCCATTTGTGATTATTTATGGGCAGGAAGGGACACCTTCCTGCACATAAACAATCATTCCCTCAACGCAGGCTCCCTTGCACTATGGTGCAAGGGTGCCTGCGTTGGCGCTAGGCAGCCTAATTTAGCGTCAGCGAAAACACCGGGATGTGCCGTATCTTTGTAAATATGGCTCATCCCTGCGTTTTCGGAATGGCGGAGAGTGGTGTTAGCATTTGTGCTTAACGCCATGCTCCACCATTCCCTTGTAAATATTCCCCAGAGTCCACACCATCTGAGGATGAACTGAATATAGGCAAACTCGCTGCATTGCCAGTAATAATTCATCAGCGTGGAGGTGCCCCATTGTATATCTGGAATGCGCATAATCACTCTACAGTTAGCATTCATGCCCATTGGAAGCGTTCCTTTACCTCTAAAACATAAGGAATACAATGTGAGTTTCCGTACAATACGGGGTTGACCCTTCCCTTCTAGCCAACTGTATCCACACATCTCGGTGTCCCAGATTTCCTGACATTGGGTGGTCATGCTCTCATTCAACCCTCCCCATGTGACTCATTCCCCTTTCTATCCTCGAGCTGGACGGCCTTACACAGGAACTCCATGTCGGGGACCACTTGTTGTTAAAGAAGACCGCCCAAGATATGCTAAGGACCACCCTCGGTCCTCAGATGGATGCAGGAGCGGATGTGTTTGTGCATTGGGTTGGGATTGTGCTGCCTCCAAGAATCGTTTCTCTGGAAAGTCTTGGGCCAAACAGTATCCTCCCCTATGGTGCCCTTTCTACGTATCCTGTCCAGCTTGGTTTGGATATCATTAGGTTCAGTGAAGAGGTATAACACAGTTGGATCGATTTCATATTTGGTCAAATTTACTACTAACCTGTGTGGTTCTACCTTGTTGGGTTAGATCTTGGCCCTTATTCTGCATAGATATAGGTGAATGAGACGTTTTGCTTTCTTGGGGACAACCCCTTGGGACAAGTAAAGTCTGCGCCTACCTGCGGAATCAACAAACAGACATAACATGACCTGGCGGATGTTTGGGAGTCAACTACGGTCATGTGCTGGTACCGTGTGTTGGGAAAAAGGGCGCTGTGTAGTGCATGTGGGATGCTGGTGTTCTGCTTAGTGTAATTGTAGGTTACATGGGACAGGTCCCTACGCAAGCGCTGTAGTAACTTTTGAATAGACTTCATTTTACTCTGCAGTAAATATGGCAGTGAATAAGTGCAGTATCACCCATAGTAGACAAAGGGTACATAACAATTCAATCATACATAACTTTTCATTTGACATTACAGGTCTTGGTATGGATCCCCAGGGAGGCGTCTGTGGGCCTCTGGTGGCAGTGGTTTCCCTTATCAGTTCAAACAAAAAAGTTCACTCGTGTTAGTTCATGGTTTTGAATGTACACTTCTTGTCCGGGCTGTGGTGTTTGATATGGCAGCTGGGTGTTGGTGCACTTGAAGGTTCTGTGGTTGACCTGTTTGGATAAGAACTCGATTCCTTGTTGACTCAGAAACATTACATGTGCGCCGTAATCAATGGTTTTCAGAGTTCCTGTATTTCTCCTTAGGGGTGTGTCCTCCACACTCCACTAGTCACAATTTTAGTGAGGCACCAAAAGGTGATCCCTGTCGGGTATCTTTTGATAGCTTTGGGGAATAAGGATGATTAGACAGATTAATCTCTCTTATGAGTCATTGAGCCCCCCTCCATTCCTAACTGGATGCTTAGATTAGTGTAAAATATTTGTGGGTGGGCTCATGAGCATGAGGATGGATTGCATCATGTTTTAGCAGGGGTTCCATGGGCGTCACTAACTTTCCAAGAACGTGTGTCGCCTGGTGTGTGCATAGTGGCGCCGACGGTGTGAGTTGCGTTTTTCAGTCTACATGTGCGCTGGAATATGTGATGAGGGGGCGTGTTGCTGTTTAGTGCTGCTGGTGGTTGCAACGTGCCCCGAGATCACGTGTGTATGTACCTCTCAGTTCCCTGTATGTGGCGTCTCACGTGACCCTACCTTGCCTGCCGTGACCCTACCTTGCCTGCCTTTATCTGGAAGCTTAATTTTGGGCTTACTTTCGGGTGTCTTTCTTTAGTTTTGGGTGTTCTTATAAGTCTTGCGTGATCTACTACCTCATTTGTTGTGTGGGGGAGGGGGTCGCAGACTACTCCATGGCCCCCTTTTACCCCTACCTATGCCGTCTTGTGGGGTCCGAGGTCGGGGACAACTATTTTCCCTGGATGGTACATGCAAGGTTTGGAGCGTTTGTTAGTCACTATGCTTGATATGGGGGTGAGCGCATCCAGCGTCCTACCTTTGTCTGAAGCTGCGGTGGACATTTGGGATCCCCCTTCCTAGGCACCCCCCTCTCCCTTGGACCACACCCTGCTTCCTCTCAGTGCACTTGGTCCTGTTGTCCCTAGCTTATGGCTAGGATCTCACAATGAACTGGTATACATTTTGGCGCTATTTGGAATGGTATGGCATGGTGGCCGGACTTTGGAAATCATAAAACCAGAAAAAACAGGTTTGGGAATTCCAAAAACACGAAAAACCCATGGCCTTGACCAAACACTTTCACCACAGTCTGCCGGTTGATGATGAAGAAGCAGGACCGCCTCAGCAATTCTAGGAAGCCTGATCACCCTGGTGAATCCCCCAACTGGAGGCTTGAACTCAACATCATGCAGATGCCTCACAGCTTATTGGCTCTTTGTGCGTGCACTGTGGAGTTTTTAGGGTTTTTACCATATCCGATGTACCAGAATCCTGGCTCCGTCCACTGAGGACAGCTTCATTTTAGAACTGAAAAGGAGGCCTCCATTTGGCGGAGACCCGAAGCTTTTGGAGACATTGTTGGGACTATACCCCATGATGGAAACATTGGCCCCGGGCCAGATGCCCGAGCATTGGGCCCTCTTGACATGGTTATTGGAACACGCCCCTATTGACGGTGACTGCTTTTTTTTAAAATACGTTCTCTGGGTGCCGCCCTGCCCCCTCGTCAGACTGCTCTCCCCCTGGGGTGCAGCCAGCCAACCCCACCCTGGGGGATCAGCATCAGATTGGGACCTTGGATCTGAGGGGCGCCCTAGGTAACCTGGTTATTCCACGCTCCTGTGGGGTCGCCATTGAAGTCAAACTTTAGTGAGGCTACCCGGTCAACACAGCTATCAGTCGCTCTGAATTTCTGGATGCAAGTAAAAATTTTATTCCCACTGCTGTCTCATTTGTCCTTTCTTTTGGTTTGGTACAGATTTTGGGGAAAGAGGGTAATTGGGTGCTAGTTATTAACCACTAAGATCTAAGTTGTTGGGGTAGTTCCTACTTATGTTGGAGGTTTATCTTAGTGCGTGTTTTGGCTCTGTGATTGCGTGAAGGCGTTACCTCCCTGTAGGAAAGTAGGATCTGTTTTCATGGTTACCCTACTTTTTGCCTGGTGTCAATGTGTTTTGACTGTAGTTTGCTTGGATCCTGCTAATCAGGACCCCCCGCATCTGTGCTCTCTCTCCCAAAATGGCTTTGGTTAGTACTTTTGCACCTCCACAATTGACTACTGGTGTACCCTTATAAGTCCCTATTATTTGGTACTAAGGTACTGTTGGGTTTTACATGTTGTTGTTTTCCCGTGACCTCAAGGAATCCTCATCCCGTGAGGTTCCAGAACTAGAGGCTCGGGGAACGGTTTACGGTTGTTCTGCTGAGTGGTACGGTCCAGCGGTCCTTTGCTCTGTCTTGGTGGAAATAAAGAATCTGACTACATACCTGAAGACTGCCTGTCATCTTCCTTTCACTGGCGACGATCTTCGAGGCCACCAAGACCAGATGTCCACGCGTGTCTGCCATTTTTCAACTCGTCTTCAAGGATTTAGAAGATATCATGGAGCAACGGACCATTAAAAGTATTTGAATTATTCAAAAAGAACATTGCCGTTCCTGAAGAAGAAAAGCGTACCTTCATCAGAGGTTGTGGTGAGAATTTATACAATTTAAACGCTATTAGCTGTTTCGCCATTTGACAAATTGCACGCTCGCGCTGTACACAGCTTCGTGATCCAGGATACTTTCTTTTATGACGTAAACACGTCAGACCTTGACTTTCCGCCTGGCTGCCTGAACGATGCGTCTTCAGCGTAGGTGAAGCCATTTTGAGCACTTTGTATTTGTGATTGCTTGTGTCACCATAGCAACGCAATATTTGTTTAGCGGCTGCTTTGTGGTGATTTAAAAAGTGACTTTTGCACATGCGCGAGTTATATTTGTACAAAAGTGTATCCATAAGCAACAGCTGTTTGAATTGTTCATCAACAAGCGCACAGTTTAAAAGGAAATCACTGATGCGCACAGTTCTTTGACATTTATTCTACCACTACGTTTTTGCATGCCATCTATAGTAAAGCACAGAGAGTGAATTTCACGGTAAATTCACCACTGTGTATATTTCACTTAGTAAGAAAATTCAACGGTCACACACACATCATTGCAGCCATGCAACAATCTTTACAGCCTCCTCCTGTGTTTTCACCGAATCCTTCCTCTCCTGAGACTGATTGGGAGAAATGGAAGGAAAGTTTCGAGGCATATTTAGATGCCCTTGATGGTGAATCATTCACGTACAAGAAAAAATTCGCAATTTTAAGACATTGTCTAGGCACAGAAGGTCGGAGTATTCTTAAACATATTCCAAAGGTTCTCGTATTGTTCATTGAAGGCGAAGGAGATGGCGTTGAAAATGAATATGCACAGCCATCAAATCATTGGACACCAGATTCAAAGCATGCAAAAATATCACGTTGGAGAGACATAAATTCTATAAAAGAGCTCAACTTTCTGGAGAATCTGCGTCCAGTTTTGTCTGTGCTTTACGAATCCTAGCAGCTTCGTGCAATTATAAGACATTTGAGGAAGAAATGATTAGAGACCAACTTGTGGAAAAAACAAATAACAAAAAAGTCCAAGAAGCTCTTTTGTCAAAACCTGATTTGTCTTTACAAAAAGCACTGGAGATAGCCACAAGGATTGAGAGCACTACTTCTTATCTGGAAGAGATGTCAATTTCTACTCCAACCTCTTCAACGCAAAATGTTTTGGCCGTCAAAAGTAAATATAAGTCTTCAAAAGAGATACCACACCAAGGGAAACCTGGAGAGCATGTAAAATCTGACACCAGACCCTCTAACAAACGATGGGAGTGTTACCGTTGCGGTAGTACCTCTCATCTCGGAAATGCCAAATTTTGTCCTGCTTTGGAAAAAACATGTGCTAAATGTTTTAGGAAAGGACACTTCACCAGTGTTTGTAGATCTAGCGGAAAAACAACTGCTAATTCAAAGTGGTCTTCTTCGAAAAAAATTCTCAACATCGAGCAGCACACCGGAGAATCGTCTTCAAGTGATGAGGACCAAATTTGTTTAATATCTGAATCACAAAGCACTGATGTTGTCTCCACCGTTTTGCAAGAGAGAAGACGTCCTTTATGTATCCTCGCTGTCAACGGTACAGATGTTAAAATGTTGGCTGACTCTGGGTCCCCATTCACAATTATCAGTGACAAAATATGGGAAGAGCTCTTTCAGTCTCAAGGGTTCAATTTAAACCATTCAACTGTTCGTCCTGTTGGGTACGGTGGGAAAACCATTGATGTGTTAGGTGAATTTCATGCCAATTTGTGTTTTAAAGGTAGTAATGCACAGGGTGTTATTTATGTTGCCAAAGATGATACATGTTTGCTAGGATGGCATGACCAGGGTAATCTAGGTATCATTTTAGATCCCAATGATCCTCACCAGGTCATATTAAAGGTGAGCAGAAAAAATATCGAAAATAATATATCGATATACAAAAATATCGAAGTTAAAATATCGAAGGGACAGAATATCGACGGGACAGAATATCGATGGACAGAATATCGACCCTAAGGTAAGTAATATCGAATTTTTAATATCGATGTTACTAATATCGATATTTGTATTATTGTTATGTATTTTATGTTTTTAATATGTATGTGTTATATGTGTTTTTGTTAAGTGTTCTACTTGTTTAAAAATATATGTATACAATTTTTATATGTTAATAAAAAAAATGTTAAGTAAATTTTTTTTTTTTGTACTGTAGCGGATTGTGGGTTTATAGGGGAATAGGGTGGGAAGTAATTTAATTATACTAAATTAATTATTAATTTTTAGGAATTATAAATTAATTTTAATTATTTTTTGCGTTTAAGTTCTGTAGCGGGTTGTGGGTTTATAGGGGAATAGGGTGGGAAGTAATTTAATTGTAATTAAGTTATAATTTATTTTAATTAATTGTTATTGATAATTATATAATTGTTAATTAATTAATAATTGGTAATTAATTTTTATTAATTGGTTATTAATTCATTAATTGATCATCATGTAATTTAAATGTAATTAACTTATAATTTATTTTAATTAATTGGTATTGATAATTATATTATTGTTAATTAATTGATAATTGGTAATCAATTATTATTAATTGGTAATTAATTATTATTAATTAGTTATTAATTTTTATTAATTGATTAATTGATCATTATGTTAAGTGTATTATTTTATCATTGGAGTGTGTTGTGCGTTTATAGGGGAATACTTTTGGAAGTAATTGAAATCTAATTAAGTAATTATTAAATTTATTTTTGGGTATTGAAAATTAATTTATTGGATATTAATTATTAATAGGTAATTTTTTTAAATTACAATTTTTGGTTCTAAAATTAATTTATTGTTGTTTTATTATTAATTGGTAAATAAATATTATTCAATATTATTTATTGATAAATTTAATCAATATATTAAGAATTATTTATTAATTGATAATTAATGTTTAATTATTATTATTATTGGTATAAAAGCATTTAATTGTTTAATATTAGTTAATTGGTAATTAAGTTTTAATAATTTATATGTTTTTTGTTATTAAAAATATTTTATTGTTCAATATTTATTATTTAGTAATTAATATGTATTACTTATTATTTATTGGTATTTATTATTAATTTATTGTTAATAAATTTTCTATTGGTAATTATGGGGCCCATTACGATGGCGGGCGGAAGCACTACCGCCGTGCTGGCGGATGCAAAACCACCAGTTACCGCCGGCACGCAGCAGTCCACACGCCCGCCCAATTACGATGCGAAAAGCAGGCCAAACACCGCCGGCAAGCCAGCAACACCGTCCGCCATCAAAGTGCGCCCGCACACGTAGCGGCGCAGCACAACTGACACACACCGTCCGACGAAACACGTCCCGCCCGGCGCATAAATTACGATGCCGCAAACAAACGGCTCCCACGGCAAAGAGACACCGCACGTGAAAGAGAGGCGGAAACACGGACGCAGAGCACGGACAACGAAGAAGCGGCACCCCGGGCATGAATCCAGCACTGCAGGCCCTTCCCATGCTTCTGCTGATGCACCACCAAGGACGCAACGTACCGCGGAGACGCAGGTAGGCACACACACAACAAGTGCACGCAAACAGCGCACACAGTGCAAGGGCGGAAAAAGCGGACAACCCCCACCAGCGCGTGCACACTACACATCCACCATTGCATCCACATATGACACACAGGCCAAATCCTAACATCGCGGAACACATGTGTACACACCACCTGGGACTAGGAACCAACCACCCCGTCACGGCCCCAAAGCGCCGATGACGCCGCCACACATGCGCACAACGCAGAGGCCAACCGCAGCGCCATGCATGCGTCGCACACAGACACAGGGACACAACCAAGCAGCACACACACCAGCCCCACCCCGAACGCACATGACACGTGACAGGCCTGCCACAGACATGTCCCCAACGCCCAATTCACGGACAACACCCAACGCCACACAACCGACGCACACATGTCAGTGAAGTCACGCAACAGCAGGACACACCCCAGTGTAACAAACATGGCGAAGCACACAGCGGCGGCAACACCAACTAGGAGAAGCAGGGCCCCTTCGGGAAGAGGAACGCCAGTACCACACTGAAAAACCCATACCACCCTGCACATATGAACAAGACACATGAAACGGAACACCAAAGAGCCCGGTGACCGACAACAGGTGGCCCAAGAATTACATCCACACACAAGGCCCAACGCAGAGCGGAAAGGCAGCCTGCCGCCCACACAAGGGAGAGCAGACAGCACTGAATGACCTTCCATTCCAACTCCGAAACCACAGCCCTACGACAGAAGCCGGTGAATACAGCCATTGTCCAAGAATAGACCAACACAGGCATGCCGAGGAGACCGACCACAGGGCAGATAGCGCATATCACAGAAGCACACAACGGACGGGGAAGAAAGAAGAAAACACTCCCCATGTCGGCCACATGCAAGTTAATTGGAAGGAGTCACACAGCACTGACCTTGAACTGTCTGAGAAGCATGTGGGAAGAGGGCCCGTGTCCTCCAAACAAGCCAACAGAACACAAGTCCTGTCTCCCTACGACTACACAGAGCTCACAGCAACCTCGGAGCGTGCACATTGCAGACTGCACACACAGCCGGAGCACGCCACCACAACGCACCGCTGCGAAATGGCAACCGCAACACACCTACCCAACTACGCCGAAGAGCTCAAGCTGTACCAAACCAGCACGATACATACATTGGGATGCGATCTCCTGTCCCTGCTGAACGTAAGTTACCGACTGACTTACCGCATCACATTGTTCAGCTGCGTCATGCCCGTCTTCTACTGTCGGAGGTGTCCCTACCAGCATCCCGTCGAGATATGCCTCTCCAACCCGGCATGTCTGAAGGCGGACCTGCTACCACTACTCCTCCCTCTGGACGCACACGACAGGGCCTGCTCTGCCTATGGGGGCATGGCGTATGTGGCCAACATCGCACGCGCACTGAAATGGAACCACTGTGCCTCCACACGACGGATCATCGAGAACAGCTACATCGAATGTCACCCAGCATGCCCCATCATGGTCCTCCAAGGGACAACCTACGAACAACACCTTGACAGCCACCATCCGCTTCATTGGCTGGCAAACATGTACACCACCAATGACATGGAAGCCCTGCTGGACGGCATCGCATACCTGACAACCTGTAAATACGTCGGACCACAACGCAGGTTCCCCGAGTGACCTATGAAGTCCAACCCCGCACCCATGCTCAGCTTCCGCACGGACTGGCCAGTCACCACCACAACAGCCATACCAAACGACCGGCAACTGTAACCACACCATCAACGACATCGCCATGACATCGGATATGACCGGGACATGCACACTGTTCCCCATCACATCCAGGAACACCGCATGCATCGTGGGAGGCAGTGGCATGGGCTCTGTGCATCGCACCCACATGGACGGAACTGCACGAACAACCAGGACACGACATGGATCCAGCGCCCATGGACACACACACCGCTCAGTGGACATGAATAGGTCGCCTGGAGTCTGTGGGTGCTGCACCCCTCCCACCCCCGCCCCGGGAATCCCATACCAGGACCTTTGCATGGACGACAAGTGCATACAACAACAACACGACCCCAGTGACTGTGACATGTCCAGTAACCACCACAGTGCAACAACAAGTGGCACGCCGCTGCATGCACGCAAGCACATGCCCTGATGTCATCTCACATGCACGCGTGCATGAGGAACAACCGCAGCAAACCTGTCACATGGAACTGAGATGGACTGTGCCCATGATGCCGAGCGGTCTGGTAGGCTACATGTATACCGTCTGTGTCAAAGTCCGCAGCTCCGCAGCTATACGTAAATGTACATTAGCACAGCCTTGGCCAAGCAGATGTAACCCCACACCCTATCCCATTTGTAATCATGCTCAGTATATCCTCAATATGTATTCCGCTGCCAGTAGTGTCCACTATACTGCATCACAGAGGACAGAAGACTCAATATAATGTTTGAAACCAGAACTGTCTCCGCTGACTCATTTCACAAGTACGAATGAGAGAGGATGAGAGTATGTGAAGTACACGGCAGTCGTGACATGACCATGTAGTCCACTGGTATTGGATGTCAACGCAAATGAGTAGCACTACTGTGGAAGACACACATGTGTCGTGTGAAGTCGTATGGACGCAGTGCTCAGGTGGGTGGGTGCGACGGGTAGATGCGCACATGCCAAGTTGGAGCACGCCGTGTTGGGAGGGCTCATGAACAGTACACCACCGCTTCCCTGGGCATTGTGAGAGGACACCTGTCGGGGGGAGTGAACACGTGTGTGCACAGCAGCCGGGCACACGTACAAAGCGGTACCAGGCGCACCTCAGCCCACCCTCTGTGGACGAGCTGGATCCTGTTGTGCGCCCGCCATGCCCCTTGACAAGGCACACACAGCCCCAGTCGACCAGGTGTAACCCCAACATAGTCAATCCGCACAGGCGATACAGGGCACGGGATGGCAGTGGAGCATGGTGTGTGAGAGGTCTCCTCGCGCTCCTCCTGGTCATATCACGCAGGCAATAGAACCTCAACGTCCAGCATGGCAAAAAGTCAAATGGAAGTGTAGGGGGACGCACCACAGCACGAGCAGCACTGACGTCACGGGAGGTGGCTCGCACCATCCCATCCATTGCCCATCATACCAACCACGCCACATGCCATTGCGACTAAGTGCAAGCGCGTGCGCCACCACCCCTGAGCCCTCCCCAGAGAGGCCAAAGAGTGAATGTGTGGGCCATCAGCCACAGACGGACGCGGCATGGCCGCAAGGGCAGCCACAGCCACTGGGTGTCGCAGGTGGCGGATCCGGAAGGCGAAGACTGTGATGCATAGTCCATGCAGGCCGGGTCTCCATTTGGGGCACCACGCAGGTGGACGGCGTCCCGCCACACATCATACCCTGAGACAGCCCACTCGTGCAACTGGACCCACACATACACTCCTTGCCCTCTCTGGTGCGAGCTTGGGGCTGCCTGTGCAAGCGCTAGCCTCGCAGGTGAGCATGCATATTGGGGGGCGAGGGGAGGACATGAGGGCTGGGGCGAAGATGACTGTATCACTGTCAGTTAGTACAAGGGATGACCCAGATGTGGAAAGGAAGAGACGTGTCCCGTGTGTACTGCAACTAGTCGCCAATCCAACTACCCCCCATGTCCGGAATGTAAGCCCGCACCTAGGCCCGCCCATCCGCCACATCGAACATACCACCAGCACGACAACCTTCCCATTCGAAACACTGACTGGGGGTGGCGACCAGTGAACAATCATGTGTAGCCTACCCACGCGTACATGTGGGCCCTCCATGATCCATGTCACCTGCGGCAAAGACATGACATGCGCAATGAGGGAAGTGAGGAGAGCTGTCCGCCCCACGCGCAGAAGGTGCATCAGCTCCACAGACCCAGCAGCGAGTCCAGCAGGGGTCACATGTGCAGGGGCAGCTGTGCCTGGTGTGAAGGCACATGCATATAGACAGCACATCGACCAATGTGTAGTCTGCCCACATCCACAGTCCATCATCATGCGGACATAGGAATTGAACACAGGGCAACACATCTTAGCTGGTGCACCCACCGTGACCAACAATGCGCAATCATCGACGTACCCGCCCTGTGCATGGCCCCCCACCCAACGGAGGCACATCCAGTGCCACCATCCCACACACACAAGCCTTCCACGGAACATGCTGTGTCCAATGGTCAGTACAGAGTCAGCGCCCATCTGGTGGATCCTGAACAGGAGACACATGCACACACATGCCAGCTCCCACTATGTACGACTGCCACCTGGCACGTGCAATGTAACCTCTCACCTGTGACGTGTGACTGCAAGCACACAGCCGTCTTGGCATGGGGCTGTCAATGTGGACACCAGTCAATGTTTCGGGAGCTGTGATCCGTACAGTGCTGTACATAGGGTGCAGTGCTGACACCTACTACTGTCTCATATCCCCTCGTGCCACAGGTCCCACTTGTATTGGCCGCTCAGCCCGTGCCCACATCGTCGTCGTCGTGTGCCATACTCATCCAGCCTCGGAAGCAGTACCATGCTCAGCAGACACTCATGTTGCCGTGGCGTTGCCGCTTGACGAATATGCAGTCAGTCCCCATCAGCACGCCCCGCAAGTCATTGGGGCCTAGATCCCCATGTGCATGCACATGGCAGTGGTATGTCTCACTTGCCATTGCCATTGTTGGGAGACCTGTGTAAGTGTATTGTGGCCGTGCCGTCCCAGCTTGACAGCTGGGCTGTGGCTCATGTGCTTGCTCAGTCATGTCAGTGATGTGTATGCGAAATTGCTATGTGCCGTGTTGCTTTGACATGTGTCCTCTGCCATTTAACCCAGGCGGAGACCGAACATTGACCGCCCATACCAATTGCTGGCGGACATGGACGATACAGAGGTAATCAGGAAGTTTCGGCTGGACAGGCCAACTCTGCATCGACTGTGTGCCATGTTAGAGCCCCATCTCCGTCCCCGCAGGGTGTATCCGACTGCTGTCACCCCCACGGCTAAGGTGATGGCCGCCATGCATTTCTTCGCCACTGGGTCATTCCAGCACACAGTGGGCAGTGGAGGAGGGATGTCCCAGCCCATGTTCAGCAAGGTGCTGAGGGATGTACTGGCAGCCATGATGCTGTACCGGAACAGGTACATCAGATTCCCCAGGGCTCGTGAATTGGCGGCAGTGAAGGGTGCATTCTATGCCCTTGGCAGAATCCCACACGTCGTGGGAGCCATTGACTGCACTCATGTTGGCCTTGTTCCACCACAGGCCACTGAGCACCTGTACCGCAACAGGAAGCACACGCACTCCCTGAATGTGCAAGTGGTGTGCCTTGCGGACATGGTGATCACCCACGTGTGTGCAAAGTTTCCAGGCTCGGCCCATGACGCACACATAATGCGCAACAGCATCTTGCCACGACTGATGGCCAATCTGCAACAGGATCGTGGCTGTATTGTCGGTGAGTATGTGGAGTGGTGTAGCGTGCTGGTTGTGCGATGCTGTCCCCTGTCCAGTTGGAATAGCAACGGTTCTCTGTGTCCCTCACACCCAGGTGACTCTGCGTATCCGAATGGGGCATGGCTGCTCAGTCCATTGAGGAATCCTCGCACCCCAGCAGACGATCGATACAATGAGGCACATGGGAGGACCAGACGTGTGGTCGAGCGTACCTTTGGCCTCCTCAAGTCCAGGTTCAGGTGCCTGGACCGCACCGGGGGTGCACTGGCGTACTCCCCACAGAAGGTGTGCCAGATAGTGGTGGCGTGCTGCATGCTGCACAATCTGGCCATTCGGAAGCAGATCCCCCTCATTGTGGATGACGGAGATCAACCAGGGCCCCAGCCCGCAGACCAGGACAGCTCGAGTGAGGTGGACAGCGGAGAGGAGGAAGCTGGGAATGTGCGCCAGCAGCTCATCGCCCGCTACTTCACTTGACGGTGAGTGTCCATGTACGACGGATGATGTGTCTGTATCTATGCAGGTGTGTGTGTGCTGTGTCAGGGTGGCCGTATGTTCACTGCGTGCAGTGTGTCAACGCTCCATGGCCAGGGTAGTATGCCACTGTTGGTGGCTGTGGCATTGTGCCCTATTGCTCTGTGCGATGTGTGTACATTGCTTGTAGTTGTTGACATGTACTGTGTGATGGGTGTGTGACACACTCATTGAATGTGCTCCTGTTCTGTCTCCCACCCCTAGGTCCCTACAGGCCCTCCGGATTCCATTTCCATGCCACGCATCAGGTGCCTTTCCGCCCAAGGTGGCCGTTGTATTCCGTACAATAAAGACACAGGGCACAAACAGCAGTTAGTGAAAAAGGTGCATTTATTACAAACTGTGACATGTGATTGTGTGTAAGGTGATGACAAAAGTGGTGCGTGCAGTGACAATGAGCTGTCGGTCATGGCTGCGTGATGATCAGGGTGTACCCACTGGTTCTATGTCCATAGTCCAACACACACATGCCATCCAGATGGCTGTGTGGAGTGGGATCGTAGAGCAAGTCAATGCAGTGGCTGGTCAAGGAAGGCTGGCGGAAGGCTGGCTGGCTGCCTCACTTGCGACTGGAGCGTGCGAAGTCCTCCCGGGAGATCTGTTTCCTCTTCGGACGGCCCCTTCCACGTTTGGGAGGGGGGTGTGTGGTGGCGACCTGCTGGTGGTGGGTGAGGTGTGCTCACTGGCTGTGGACGCAGGGGAAGTGGACACTGCTGCCCGAGCCTGCGCCCTAGCAGGTGGTGGCGGAGGTGGTGTTGCTGGCCTTGCCTGTGACCCCACCGCCACCACCAGCTGGCCCATGAGGTCCACGAGTTGGTCCATACGGGACACGAATTGGCCCATATGGGCGTCCATGGACCTCAGCACCCCCAGCACCTCCCGCGTGTCAGTAGCAGACCTGGCCCATTGTCCTTGGGCCTCTTCATAGGCCCCAAGGACTCTGGCCATTTGAGGCAGGGCATGGCTCCCAGGGGAGGCTGGCGTTTCCCTGACCCTGCTCCTCCTACCAGTCCTGCTGCCACCGGCCTGCCCACTAGCCACATTGCTCACCACGGTCCTCGCTGTGGCTCCCAGGGTGGATCCAGTCGGCCGGGCCACCACCTGCGCTGGGGCTGGTGCCAGCGAAGACGTGGTGGTGGTGGAGGCGGTGGTGGTCGGTGCGGCGATGGTGGCGGTTGCGGCAGTGGTAGTGGCCGCAATGACCGTGGGTGTGGCCGCAACGACAGTGGCAGCAGGGGACTGGGACTGTTCAGCATCCCTGGATGATGGGTTGGTGGGTAGGAGGGGTCCTGGGGAGCGGCTGGGCCCTGCCACGCCAGATGGGCCAGCTTGGTGGTCCGTGTCCGAAGAGGTGGACAGATCCTCCAGATCCGTGTGTCCTCGTTGGGGGCTTGTAGGCTGGCTGTGCTGGCTGCTGTCTCCATCCCCAGCGTCCAGCAGTTCGTCACCTGTGGAGAGAATGAGATTTGTTATTGTGTTGCACCTGGCGAAGTATGTATTAGTCGTCTGACATTGGCAGTTCGTGCAATCTCGTACATGGGTTTCCCCGGAGGCGAGTGTGTGGCTGTGGCATCTGTAGGTGTGTGTGCTAGGCAATGGGACTGTGTGCTGTGCACATGTGGCATGGGACGGATTGGCCATGCCGATGGGTGTGTTGCTTTGCCCCTACTCATTGTGACTCTGGTGTATGCGGGCTCCTGGCCCATCCTGGGTCTGGTTTGTACTTTGCTTTTGGAGTTCAAATGGAACGCTTAGGAACGCATATGGCAACATGGGGGCCATGCCCCAGATTCGCATTTGGGATGGAATATGCTTTTGGGGTTCAAATGGAACGCTTAGGAACGCATATGGCAACATGGGGGCCATGCCCCAGATTCGCATTTGGGATGGAATATGCTTTTGGGGTTCAAATGGAACGCTTAGGAACGCATATGGCAACATGGGGGCCATGCCCCAGATTCGCATTTGGGAGGGTATATGCTTTTGGGGTACATGCTGTGAGCCATGGGTGCCGAACGTGACATGTGTTGTGGCAGCATGACAGTGCATGGTCTGAGGTGTGTGCATGCCTGACATGCCCTGCATATTTGCTGTCTGTTGTGGTTACTGGACATGGCATTGGACGCATCGTTATGAGTGAGTGATAGTTGTGTGCCAGCCAACGTATTGCAGTTGTCCCATCTCCTTGGTGTGCGTGCTGCCCTGTGCCATGTGCATCACTGCAGTGCTCGGGGGGTGTGGCCCATGTTGTGTGTTGTTGCTCACAGTGTGTCGTGCGCTTAATTGACTTCTGGCACATGGTTGGTCATGGGCATGTGTCTTAGCGTGACTGCTGTATGTGTGGCAGCTGTGCGGATGACATGCCTTTCATGAGACTGGGGCTGACGGATGGGATGGATGGTATGTTGTATGTGCATGGTGTGTCTGTGTGTTTGATGGGTTCAGTGGTGTTCGTGTGCATTTCTGTTGTTCCGCTCTGTTGCGTCTAGTGTTGTTTGTCTTACATAGGCGTAGTTGTGGGGTGTGTGGTTGACAGGCAGTAGGGGCTACATGGACAGGACTTCAATGGTGTTTCGGTTGTGTGTGATGAGTTGCACAGTGGCTGCCGTGTGGGACTATATTCAGTGTGGCTTGTGCATGCAGACGTGGCTCCTTGGGTGTTGCTATGTCTGTGATGGGTCATGTGGGGTGTGAGTCTGCTGTTCATGTCCGTGTGCACATTGTTCACTTGTTCGTGACGGTGGGCGGTGCTGCGTGTTCGTGTGCTACGTGACATGTCCCATGTGTTGGTGGTGTTATGGTCCTCATGCCTCCAGTAATCCAGCCCTGTCCAGTTTCCCACCTGCAAGTTGTTCGTGCGTGCACTGTACTGGATGCCACATGGCTCTTAGCGGGGGTGCTCCATGTTGCAGGTCTGTGGGGGTGGGGGGGTGTAGTGGGTCGTGGGGGTGGCTGTACACCCACTGACACCGATTGCTGTGGACCGTGATGTCTGCCTTTCGGCTGTCGTTGT
Source organism: Calotriton arnoldi (assembly GCA_963921515.1). Taxonomy (NCBI): domain Eukaryota; kingdom Metazoa; phylum Chordata; class Amphibia; order Caudata; family Salamandridae; genus Calotriton; species Calotriton arnoldi. The sequence goes on from CAWUFW010001064.1 coordinate 392,645, forward strand.
GCACTGCGGTGGCTGACACGTGGGTGTGGGGTGTGGGGGATGCTCCTCCTTGCTGTGCTGTGGGACTGGGGCCTGGTGTGTGTTGTACTTGGGCTGTCCACCGTCCCACCCACTGCACTTTGTGTTCCTGCCACTTACCTGTTACTTGTCGGTTGGTGCAGCTGTGCCTGACACATGGGTGTGGGGAGTGCTCCACCTTGCTGGTCTGTGGGAGTGGGGGCCTGGTGGGTGTTGTACTTCAGCTGTCCCCCTCCGACCCACTGCACTTTGTGTTCCTGCCACTTACCTGTTACTTGTCGGTTGGTGCAGCTGTGCCTGACACATGGGTGTGGGGAGTGCTCCACCTTGCTGGTCTGTGGGAGTGGGGGCCTGGTGGGTGTTGTACTTCAGCTGTCCCCCTCCGACCCACTGCACTTTGTGTTCCTGCCACTTACCTGTTACTTGTCAGTTGGTGCAGCTGTGGCGGACACATGGGTGTGGTGGGTGCTCGTTGTGGCGCTTCTGGCATATTTGTGGACCTGTTGGTGGTTACGTGGCTGGCTTAGTGTACACATGTCCCCACGCATCTTACAGTTGTTCGGTTTGGCCTGTGTGTGGTAGTGTCTGTTGCATGTGCGTGTGATGTGTTGTGTATTGTGTGCTGGACATGGGGGTGTTTGTCCCTGGGAGCTGTGGCATGGTGGTTGCGCATGTGTGTACATAGCGGTGTGCTGGTATACATTAGTTTGTACTTACCAGCCTCCACTCCCTCTGCTAATCCGGCGAGGATCTCCGGATGGATTACGACTCGCACCTTCTCCTCCCACGCTTTGAAGGTCTTAAAGAGCGCGGGATTCCCTCCGCCAGTGACGGCAGCCAGCTCTCTGTTTTTGCCCTCCTTCTTCTTGACCAGGCTCTTTACGTCATTCCAACGTTTGTTTATCTCGGTTCTGTTCCTGGGCAGGGTCCCGACTGCATTGACCTGGTCTACGATCCGGGTCCACATTCTGTTTCTGGTGGCTAGTGGTGTGTGCTGGACCATGTTCCCATAGATTTGTGGGTACACCTTGATGATCTCGTCGACCATGACCGTCAGCTCCATGGGCGTGAACTTGGGCATCCTTTGTGGTGCCATGGTGTTTGTGGTGCTGGTGCGGTGTGTGTTGTGTAATGTGCAGGGGGTTTGTGGTGCCGGTGTTTGGTGGTGGTGGTGGTGGTGGTTGTGATGTGTGCGTTTCTGTGGTGTGCTGCTGTCCTTGCTGTGTCACTGTGTCCTCTCCTCTCCTCTCTGGTTTGCAATGTAGCAAGGGGTTGTGGTCTGTGGGAGTGCTGCTTTTGTACTCACCTATGTGGGTGTGTCCTCATGGTCTGTTGTTTTCAGGTGTGTTGTGTCTGGGGTTCTGGCCTTTGTATTTTTTGTTTGTCCGGGGGGTGTTTTCGGGATGTGTACTGTGCTTGTGTATTTGTGCGTGCCTTGCTGTGTGGACTTGTTGGCCATGTTGTGTGCTATTGGTTTTGTGTGCGGATGGTTTCTGTGCAGGTACGTGGGCGCCATGGCTTCTGCCGTGTCGATTCTCATCGGCGTTGTTTGCGCTGGCGGGCGGTATTTTTGTTGTTTTTCCGCGCTCATGGCGGTGCGATCGTAATTTCACGTGCGGTGTGTCGGCCGTGTGGGCGGGCGGTTTTGTGTTGTCGTGCGTGTTTCCGTCCGTGGCGGGCGGTTTGACTCCGACTCGGACGATGGCGGGCGGTATTTTGTATGATTTTTCCGCCGATGGCGGTTTTCAGTTTGTGTACTCATAATGGCGTGGTCGGTGTTCAGGCGGTGTGTGCGGGCGGATTTTTGCCGCTTCCATGCCTGGCGGATTTTTTTACGCCGGGTATCGTAATGTGCCCCTATGTTTTTAATAAATATTTATTGGTATTGGTAAATAGTTTAGAGTTATTTAATAATTAATTAATTATTTTTTAAAATTTATTTATTTATAAGTATGTTATTTGTAACTTCTACGCCAGTGGTTCCCAAACTTTTGACTCCTGAGGACCCCCATTGAGTCACCACTGGAAGCCGAGGACCCCCAAGCAATTTGTATGATTTAAATTTCAAACATTAAAACAGTAATTCAGAAAAAATAAACACGTGCACACAAAACAAATACTCGAATTACTAAGGATTTTAGGGGCATATTTAGAAGCCCCTATCGCCATGGGAACGTCACTTTTGCAACGTTCCCGTGGCGATAGGCTTCGCCTTATTTACAAGGCAGCGTTAAGCCACTTAACATGGCTTAACGCTGCCTTCTAAATAAGGCCCCTGTCACACAATGCCTAGCGTGAAAGGGGTGGGCAGTGGGTGTTGCGGTGGGCGTTCCACCGCAACACCCATTGATTTTGACGCTGCCCCCTATTTACAAGGGCAGCGTAAATAGGAGGTAGCGCCAAAAATTAAGCCAGGGAAAACCAGGTCTTAACTTGGCAAAACGAGGAGAAATCCTTTATTTTCTCCTGCGTTTTTGCTTTTTCAATGTGTGCTGCTTTGTGCAGCACACATGGAAAAAGCAAAAACGCTTTGGATTGTTTATGTTCAGGAAGGTGACCCTTCCTGCACATAAACAATCTTTTAAAATGCCATTTTGTAACTTCCATGTGTGCTGCATTAAGCAGCACACATAGAAGTGACAAAACGGAATTTCAAGATTGAAGGGGACCTTCCTGCACATAAACAATCTTCCACTGCATGCACACACCCTTGCACTATGGTGCAGGGTGCCCGTGGCGCTACACTGCTAAGTGTAGCACCAGCACAGGGGAAAACGCAGAGGCTGCACCATATTCTTGTAAATATGGTGCAGCCCTGTGTTTCCAAAGTGACGGAGCGTGTCGTTAGCCAAGGAGGCTAACGACACGCTCCGCCACTTCTGTTGTAAATATCGCCCTTAGTATTTTATATTCAAAGAATTTGCAAAAAACAAAACATTTTAATGGGAAAGTTGGTGCTGCATCTCCGTGACTAACTTTTAAATGGTTGGTTTTATTTCGCAGTATCGAGGCTCCTGCTCCTGCTAGGGCCAGACTGGAAACCCAAAGCAGCCCTGGCAAATGTTTTCAGACCATTCGCCATACGGTGCACACCAAGGGCAGTGTGTGAGTCTGACCACTACAAAGGGGGCTTTGGGAGGCTCTTCCCCCCCAAGAAATTTAGGAAACATTGGTGCAGTCTAAAACACATTTATTGTTATATATTAAATTGTATTGGCTTTTAACGAATAGTAATTGAAGACCTTACTTTGCAACAGGATACGACAATCTTTGTTGGGGTTCTTCAATGATTCCCTTATTATCACCCTTCAACAGTGCCTCTCATCTCTCCATAGCCTCTCTGTCACGTGTATTTCATTTGTTTTATAGTATCTCTCATACCATTGTAGGATGTCAGAGCACTTTACATCACACACATATAGCGACAATGAATCATACGTGTAAATCAGTGTATAGAAAATGTTACATAAGGCAAAGGGTACTACAATGTGTAGGATTCACATGTCATTCATACTGGTAGGCATTTTTAAAGAGTGCTTGATCCGGAGAAGCGCAAACTTGGGATTCAAAACATCAGCCAGTGGTTGGCATTGACTTTAAAAAATAAAAATGTATTTCCGCCCAAATAAACCTTTTTAGCAGCATCAGGATAATGAAAGACTGGGAAAAAACATAAGTTACTAACTTGTACCATGCAGTTTGCAAGCAGCTCTTTGATGACAGTTTATAGGTCACTGTGCTAGATTACGATTGTCACTTAAGAACTGCAGAGTAACAAAAAAATCTCTGTGACAAAAGCAGCAACCCACTGACCAATGCACATAAAACACTGTTTTTTAAAATGCATGGTACACGTTCTTTGCAGTAGGCAGATTAACCCTCTGTGCTACGTTAGATTACTCAAAGCAGCAACTGGACAAAACTCTCATCTCTCCAGCAGGTGCAGTAATCACTGGCGTTATTTTGACACTTTTATTGTTGCTCGAAAACTGCTAATTAGACAAGGAACTTTGCAGTGCTTTTAAAACTGCCTCCTGGGGACCCCCTGGGAATGGTTCACGGACCCCTGGGGGTCCGCGGACCTCAGTTTGGGAAACACTGTTCTACGCTATCCAACACTTTCCCTACTGTTGCACTCTCTGGAGTTGGAATAGTAATTTTTACCCCTACGCTATCCAACACTTTCCCTACTGTTGCACTCTCTGGAGTGGGAATAGTAATTTTTACCCCTACGCTATCCAACACTTTCCCTACTGTTGCACTCACTGGAGTGGGAATAGTAATTTTTACCCCTACGCTATCCAACACTTTCCCTACTGTTGCACTCTCCGGAGTGGGAATAGTAATTTTACCCCTACGCTATCCAACACTTTCCCTACTGTTGAACTCTCTGGAGTGGGAATAGTAATTTTTACCCTACGCTATCCAACACTTTCCCTACTGTTGCACTCTCTGGAGTGGGAATAGTAATTTTACCCCTACGCTGTCCAACACTTTCCCTACTGTTGCACTCACTGGAGTGGGAATAGTAATTTTTACCCTCACGCTATCCAACGCTTTCCCTACTGTTGCACTCCCTGGAGAGGGAATAGTAATTTCTACCCCTACGCTATCCAACACTTTCCCTACTGTTGCACTCTCTGGAGTTGGAATAGTAATTTTACCCCTACGCTATCCAACACTTTCCCTACTGTTGCACTCTCTGGAGTGGGAATAGTAATTTTTACCCCTACGCTATCCAACATTTATCTTACTGTTGTTTTTTGGGGGTTGTAATAGTAGTTTTATTCCCTACGCTATTTAATATTTTTTGTATCATTTTAGTTAATATAGTATATAATTAATTTTCAAAATATTAAAAGTAAATGTAATTTTTTAATTTGTTATAATAATTATTTAATTTTTATTTATGTTATTGTTTTATGTGTATAGATGTATTTGTAATTTATAATATTTTTAATAATTTATAATTTATTAAAATAATTATTGAAACTCATTATAAAGTAAGTATATATATTATCTATTATATGTATATGTTTAATTAATGTTTTATTTAATTATATATGTTACTTATTAATTTTAAAAATTATAAAATATTTTTAACTATGTTTATTTTAATTATAAGTATTATTTAGTTTATTTTACATATTATTTTTAACAACAAAAAAACGATATATTTTGGTAACGTATATTTTTGACAATCGATATTGTTTTTTTCGATATTTTTGTACTTACCATGTTGTAGATAGGATTTCGATATTATTGACATCGATATTTTTGTTGCGATATTTTTGTAGGTCGATTTTTTGACCTTCGATATTTTGTCAGTGATCCCATATTAAAGAAAGATTTAATTTGTGTACAGGCTGTCAAGGAAGAAACATGGGAGTCCAAATATCCCAAAATCTTAAATGACAAGTTGGGTCTATTTAAGGGATTTAAACATAAAATCAGATTACTCAATGATGCAAAATCTGTGGTACACAAAGTCCACAGAGTTCCTTTAGCTTTACGTGATGCACTTAAAATAGAATTACATTAGCTGTGTTCTAGTGATGTAATAGAACACATTGAATCCTCCGATTGGGTTTCCCCCATTGTTTTGGCCCGTAAAGCCAATGGGGCATTGCGCATGTGTGTTGACCTTCGCGATTTGAACTGTAACATTTGGGTTGATCAACACCCCTTGCCCAACATCACTGAGATGACTACCACATTGAAAGATGATAAGTGGTTCAGCCTACTTGACATGACTTCAGCCTACCATCAAATTGACTTACATCCTGATTCCAGGCATTACACTGCGTTCATCACCCCGGAAGGTCTGTACCAATACAAACGCATGCACTTTGGACTTGCTTCTGCATCTGCAGTCTTCCAAAGGATTGTAGAAAGCATGTTCAAAGACATACCCGGGGTGGTGGCATTCCAAGATGATGTGTTGGTCTACGGCTCCTGTCAAGATCAACATAACGAACAGAAGAACAATGTCTTTTCCATTTTACAAGAAAAAGGTGTCACATTGAGTCTTGAAAAGTGTAAATTAAATGTAACTTCTGTAGATTATTTGGGGTACAGAATATCTGCAAATGGTGTTGAGCTGAAAGCAACTTTAGTTAAAGCTATTGAAGATTTCTGTGCACCTGGTGATAAAGATCAGTTAAGTTCTTTTATGGGACTCATCGAGTTCTATGCAAGATTCGTACCCAATTGTTCAAGTAAGACTTTTCATATGAGGAACCTCCTTAAAAAGAATGTTGTTTTTCAAGTGGAGTAATGAATGTGCTGAGGAGTTCCAAAAAATCAAAAAAGAAATTGCTCATGCTATTCCGCTCAAGCCCTTCGACATCAATGACCATACCATAATCATGACTGACGCCAGTCAGAAGGGTCTTGGTGCTGTGCTAATGCAACATAGGAATGGTAGAGATGAAGTGGTAGCGTTTGCTTCTAGAGGTCTCAAGGGAGCTGAGGCTACGTACTCAGTAATAGAGCGTGAAGCGTTAGCCTGTTGGTGGGGGCATTGTTCACTTTAAACAATATTTATGGGGCTCCAAGTTCACTGTAAGAGTGGACTACAAACCTTTGGTCCAACTTTTCACTACGAAAGGAGGAGACAAAGCCACTCTTCGGATTGCCAAATGGCAATACAGGCTTTTGGAACACAATTATGATGTTGAGTATATTCCAGGCATACGTAACGCTTTAGCGGACTGTCTGTCCAGGTTGCCCAGCAGTACGCATGAAGTGAATGATGATGATGATAAGAATTTTGATTCTGACATCTTCTGTTACGCTGTGTCTTACCCCAATGGAGCCATTTTAGAGAGTGAGTGGAGAGATGCGTGTGATTCTGATTTAGACATTAAGAAACTTATGAATGTAGTTACACAGGGTGGACAAGAGAATGTTCTCACGATGATGATCTCGGTAAATTCAAGCATATTTTTGATGAACTTTCTGTGGTGAATGGTCTTCTATATCGCTCTTCTTTACTGGTAGTTCCTATGAGCATGAGAGACAAAGTTCTTACCCTGGTTCATGAAGGCCACATTTGCATGCGCGCCATGAAAAGAAGAATTATAGAGCACTTTTGGTGGCCTGGTTTAGACAAACAAGTAGAGCATTTTGTGAGCGACTGTTTGTGCTGCGCTGTGAGTGATAAATCTCAAGTGACAGTTCCCAGTCCTGTTCAAGCTGTAAGCGTGTTTTCTAAGCCTTGGTCCAAATCTTGCCGTTGACATCATTGGCCCTTTTAACTCTGTCCGATAACGGTGTTTCAGAATATGGTATAGTTCTAATGGATTACTACAGTCGTTGGCCAGAGTTGAAATTTGTTAAAACTCCCACCACTGTCTGTGTAGTAGAATTCCTTGAATTTCTATTTGCTAGAGAAGGTGTTACCGATGAAATAGTCTCTGACAATGGTTGTCAATTTACTTCATCAGAATTTGAGAAGTTTTTAGACTTCATGGGAATTAAACACACAAGAACCTCACTTTACCACCCCAGGAGTAATGGTCTCGTTGAGAGGTTTAACAGGGTGATCAAGGACAACATACAATTATCAAAAGCCAGTAGTTTAAATTGCAAAAATGAAATTAAAAACTTGCTGTGGGCAGTCGCACTACCCCCAACTCAGACACAGAGGTTTCCCGCTTATATTACTTAGGGCCGGCTTCCTTCTTCAAAGTTGTTAAGGAAGTGGATGGGTGCGTTTGCATTACCAGCTGATAAGATAAAAGAGGTAAGCAAGAATAGGGTAATAGCCCAAAACAAGTATGTCCAACATAGTTCAAGAGAGTTGAATGTGAAAGTGGGTGATCGAGTCAGAGTCAAATGTTCTCGGATTTTGCCCAAGGGCGAATCCAAATTCTCTGATCTCAAGTCTGTTGTAAGAGTTAACAAGAGTGCTGTCCAAGTGGAAGACAGGAGATGGTGGAATAAAAATATGATTTCCGTTTCCAAGTCATCCCATGTTTTGACACCTAGGGGCCGATTCTGATGCGGGTTGGAAAAGCTTCCCGACCGAATCGGTTGGGAAATGGTGTCCTACCCACTCGGATCGGGAAGGTCCGACCGGCGGAGTAGGATGCATCCGGATGCTTCCAGATACGATTTGGTTGAACTCCCATTGACTTCAATGGGAACATTTGTTCCTAACTGCATCAGAATTGGGCCCTCGGTCGGGAAGACACGTTCCCGATCCGATTTGGAAGGAGCAAATGCCGTTAGGAGGCCTTCCTAACCGCATCAGAATCAGGTCCTCGGTCGGGAAGCTTTTCCAACCCGCATCAGAATCGGGCCCCTGGTCGTTCCAATCAAGGTAGGATGTGTCAAGATCTCAATGACCGTGTTCCTTCTTCCAGAACAACGAGATTACCCAAAAACTTCCATGACTATGTTATGTACTAGCATGTTATGCACTAGCATGTTTCGCATTTATTTATACTTGCCATTCTTGTTATTCTGTTATGAATTCTTGTATTATGTTTTTTTATTCTGTTCTTTCATTTTATTTTATTCATATAGGGGGAAGATGTGTTGGGTTTTACATGTTGTTGTTTTCCCGTGACCTCAGGGAATCCTCATCCCGTGAGGTTCCAGAACTAGAGGCTCAGGGAACGGTTTACGGTTGTTCTGCTGAGCCGTACGGTCCAACGGTCCTTTGCTCTGTCTTGGTGGAAATAAAGAATCTGACTACATACCTGAAGACTGCCTGTCGTCTTCCTTTGAGGTACCCATGGCATAGGTACACCAGGGACTCCCATGGGCTGCAGCATGTATTATACCACCCATGGGAGTCCACTTAAACTCAGACTACAGGCCTGCCAGTGCAGCCTGTGTGAGTTGGTGCTTGCACCTCTCACAACAGATATAAGTTTCCTTGTATCTGAGGTCCCTGCACTTAAAACCAATAAGTCACCCCTATGGTAGACCCTTCAGTCATGAGGGAAGGGTGCTTGGTTATTAGTGTGGGAGTTCCCCTGCATGAGCAGGACACCCCTACAAACCCCAGAGTCGATTTTCAGGCTTTGCAAGTGTGGTCAGTCATTTTAAGACATATGGTGGACATCAGTGATTACGAGATGTCTAACTATATAATGGCTGCGCCGAACCTGGTCATGTTTGGTATCAAACATGTTGGAATCATACCCCAACACCAATTCCGCTGCTGGAGGTATGATACCATGTAGTGGGTGGCCCCTTAGGGAAGCCCCCTGTGCTCCCGGTTACAGCCTTTCAGGGTCTGCCAGCAAGCTAGTGCTGCTGCCGACCACAGACCTGACTCTGCCCTCCTGCTGCTGAGCTGAGTTCGAGCAGGTAGAACAATAGGTTTCCTGTCAAAGGGAGGTGTGACCACCTCCCAGATACGAATTGGTGTATTGGGCTGGGGTGTGGGCGCTTTCCAGCGCCACCAGACTGCATTGAAGGGCACATTTGGTGCCCTCCTTGCATACTTTGGTTTGAGTCAGTTCAGGAACCCTTGGTTCCCGCGTTGGACAGTGCTTGAAATGGAAAAATAGAAGTGCAGGTACTCTGTACCAGAGTACCTGCTTGTTTCTGAGAAGCACCGGTACTCTCCAATTAAAAGCATTACGTCTCTCTTGAGAAGTGCCGGTACTCTCCCTCTCAAAATAAAAAAGTGCCGGTACTCAGTACCGGGCAGTTCCAGCCCATTTAAAGCACTGGCTCTGGAGCAAAACTGGACAAAGGACAGGGGAATATCCTCCCCTCTGTCGAGCCCCTCCTCTGGAAGGGACCCCCGGGTCGTTCCAACCGTTTCCTTGGGTATTTAAGGGCTCCCTTGTGGGTGAGTCCTCAGATTCGTCGTGGAACAAGACTCACCTCTGAAACCAAGACACTCTTCGACCGGCTGAATACTTGGACTTTGTTGGCCTTTGCCTGGAACCGAGACTACATCAAGGAAGACTCCTGCTGCTCCTGGTCTCGTGGGCCTCCATCTTTAGTGAGCTGCCTGAGGTCCTCTTGCGACTCCTATGCATTTGGCCTGTGGGTCCTCTCGAGGGTCTTCTTCTGCTTTGGTGGGCTCCCTGCTTGCTCGGGGCCTGCTCTGACTATCCTGCACTTGGTGAGTCCCTTGGACCTTGCTGGTCCCAACAATTGTATTTTTTTATCTCCCACGCCAGTTGCGGCTACCAAGGCTTGTTTGTACTGCCGCTGGACACCGACCACCTAGACACCGACTTCCAACATGGAAAAGCTAGTGCATGGCTCCTGGTCTTCCTTAGCATCGCCTAGTCCCCACAGCTGCAGGGACAAGGTCCTCGTCAACTCTCCTGAGCTCCCTGACAAGGGTGGGCATTGTGCTTCTGTGCCTCCTGATCACCTCCGAGTGGCATAGACTCTGTCCCCTCTGCTTGCAGGTTCTTCTCTTCAAGAATCAACCCTTGGATTACACTGGCCATCTTCAGAGGCTTCTCCAGAGGCCTTTCTTCCCAAGTCTTCCATTGTCGTCTAGGGGAGGTTTCGACATCACATCTCCCCTATGCACCCGGCTCCCCTGGTGCAGGTAACCTGGTTCCTGGGGCATCCACAGCTGGGGTGGCTCTCCAACTTTCTGTCCTCCAAAGGGTTTCTTTGGGGTCCTCTGGAAAGCATCTTTTTTTAGGTCGAGCCTAGCGTTGCAGCGCATGCGCTGCTCGCTCTGCGAGGCATATTGTAGTAGGGTTAGATGTTGAAGTGCCGTGGAAGCCCCGCCCATATTTTTCATTGGCTGTTGTCATTGTCCATGGTAAACGCTGGCTTCGGATTCAATATGAGGCTTCTTAGTCCGGCCTTGTTACCGCCCTGTCTCCTTTTGTGACCGCCCATCAGGACTGGATCTTTTACCTGCTGCGTTACACGGTCTCCTTCATAAGTCGGTAGGCACTATGTTTTGTCAGTCGCCTTTGGCAATGGCGGCCACGTGTTTATTTTTGCATCGCGCTTTCACTTTAACAATAGCTAGCGCCCCACCCCGCGAGTGCTGTGTAGGGCGGCAGCTATTGTAAAGTGAAAGCGCGATGCAAATCTAAACAAGCGGCTGCCTTTGCGCAATGGCGACAGCTTGTAATGAATTGCTTCTGGACGCGAGCGCCTCGCCGCAGCTACAATTGAGTCCCATTCCATTGCTTTAGCTAATTAAAAAATAGGAATACATTTGGCTTCCTTTTTGAATGATAACAATTCAGCAGCAAGCAATATGCAATAATGATGTGTCAAAAATGTACAGTAATGCTGTCAATAGAGCAATTAGCATTTGTCTGGGAGATTATTGCGACACAAGACCATACTTACTGGGCAGTACAGCACAACAACAAAGAAACAGGGGCAAAGGGCCTGATTGGTGGCAACCTGGGAGCGCCGCGCGCGAGTCTGACAGATATTAATTGTGCTGGAAGCCGGGATAACAGCTCCACGCTGCGGCTTCCACCAGGCGATATTATAGTCAGGAGTTTTCACATCACGAATGGGAGGAAACAATATTTACATACTTTCCACCTGAAGCAGGCAGAATGTTAGTTTTCATCTCTTCTGTCTGCCTTTGCAACAATGCTAACAACCACGAGGAAGTGTATTCATATTTTAGAGAAGCGCTGAATAAATCATGGCTCATACTAATCCGAGATGACAACTCTTTCCTTTATTATCAATATTGTGGCAGAGGAGCTGGTAAAAGTCGAGGCTTTTATAATTACTTTTCATAGAAGGGAATATGCTGGAAATGGTTTTCCCTGCATTACATTAATGCCTACGCTGAATAGAATGAAGCGGATAAAGGCCGGTGATTTCCAAGAAGCGCTTTCTTTGGTGTTCCAGGAACAATGCGCCTGGCGCGTGTACAACAGCTTAGCATTCTAAAACGCATACCTGATGAGTTGTCTGAATAATTTGTAATTAGATGCATGTTATTAATGATCTGTTTACTAAAGGTAGCAAGGCAAACAGAAGCCACAGGTAAATTAGGCTCATCAATAACGAACAAAGACCCAGGCTCGGACATCTTAGACGCACGTGTACACATACTCGGAACACTGAGTACAAGCATGCTTATGCAGTTTATTATACACAGCCGTTCTACATGTATACATATTTATAAATGCTTACACTCCACTAGGCTCCTCAATTGTACTGCCATAATTAATATGCTTTTTGTTTATTTAATTAAGGGGTTCACTAGCAGCGGGGGGAGGTGAAACTACTGTAGACCTGTACTTCTTTAAATCTGTATTGAGTCCTGCACTAAACTAACCATGAAAAATAGCACCAAACGTTGGGTGCTACACATTTAAACACAGAGGCCCTTTGAGATTCAGGATTATTCATTAGTATAACGGTCCTAACAAATTAGTAATTTAGTATTTTGCTAGAACTAGACAAATTTAGGCTTAAACCGTGGTAGCTTTGGAACAAACAAGCAGGCTATTCTGCAGAGAAATTAGTGTAAAGTATATAAGCAACACTAAACAACATTAAAGTGTAGAAACAAACCGATACAATGGCATAATCGGTTAAAAAAAAGGAAACGTAATAAAAACAAGCATTTGCAATGCAATAGGTCTCGCATTTACGCGAGTTTGAGCTATTGGCATTGTAAATGACAATGCCGTTTATTTATGTTTTGGTTTTTAAAACATAAATAAAAGGTATTGTCATTTACAATGGCAATAGCTTAAACTCGCGTAAATGCGAGACCTATGGCATTGCAAATGCTTGTCTTTGAAACTGCAACCGCAACCTCTCCATAGACTTCCATTGGGCACGCAGCTGTGTTTCCACTCTGCACACAGCCTCCGTGGGGTTCCTGGGTACTTACCTTGGGTGGTTCTACCAGCTCCTCTGAGTCTTCTGGTCCAAGTCCTCATCTCCCTAGCAGTTTGCATTCCACTTCTTTAGTATATGGTTTGGTCTTTCCCTGGAGACCAGTGTATATTTGTGCTACTTACCTGATCTAGTATTTTCATGTGTATTTTTGATATCTCCGGCTAGGAGATATACCAACGTGTTAGTGATTGTGTTGTGAAATTAATAGACTTATTTTTATAACAATGTGTGGTTGTTTTTCATCTAATCTACACTGTCGATTAAATGTGGTAAAACAAGCTGCTTTACACTCCTTCAAGATAAGCATGAAGGCTGCTCTCCACAGCTACCACTTTGAGAGCTTTCAAATGTTATCAAAGAGCACTAAAATCACTATAAAGGTTGCCTGGATTAGTGGAAGGTGCATCACTTCCTTAAGTGTGCACCATATACTAAGCCAGCCTCCTACACTACCCATACATTTACCCCTCCCAGAGAGGGCTGTGGCCCCAGTCCCTGTTGAGCTGAGTTCCCTGTCTGCTGTTGCTGCTGCCACATGCTTGTCCAATTACCTGATCCCTGCTGTGGGGGTACGGCGGATGGCAGACCTCCCTGAGGCTGAGTGAAGGGTGCATGCTGATTACCTGGTCTTTCGTTTTGTGGATGGACATTCTTGGAGTTTTGTGGTGGATGGCCCTGGCTCATCGATCTCTGCTCATGGTACACCTTTAACCGGCGTCTGTCTGCCAGGTGGCCCAACCTGTGGCAATAGTAGCGCTCCTTAGGGTCTGGTTGCTGCTAACCTCCCTCGTGTCTACCGCCATAGCTGGGTTGGAACCTTCTGGGGTTTTGTGGTGGAGCTCCCCTTGAGACTGATGCCATTTGCATCACCACGGCCAACGCGGCCCCCTTGAGGGCAGTCTTTTTCAATTTGTGATGGACCAATTTAGCTGTGCCTCCCTGGGCTTGCTCCTGTTTTTATCCATACTCTTCTTGCCTTTTTTGTGGTAATGTAATATAAGGGCATGTATCTCCTGCCAGGGTTTGGTATCTAACCCAACCACGCTTCCTAGCCCGCTCTGTATCTCGGTGGGTAACCCCTTTTCAAGAATATTGTAGAAGAATGCGACTTGTGGTACCTTATCGGCCTACGCCTGTCCTGTCTCTTGTCCCTATTGTTCCCTCATTCTATTCAAGCAATCAGTTATGCTCTCCCCTGGCTTCATAGTCTTTACCATTAACCATTCTACATCTGGGCAGTCAGGGAACATATCTCTCAGGGCTGTCCATATCGGGTGCCTATATGAATTAAATGCAGCCCCGTCATGCTCGGTATTGCTTAGCGTAATTTCTGGAATGTGGGCTTGGGTGAACACTGAGTTAATCTGCTCTCCAATAAGGCTCTTAATGACACCTATCACTATGTTGATTTCTGTGGTGTTCTTCACAATGCATGAACTCCATTTCCCTGCTCCATCCAGCAATGACAGTAACTTTGTCCTTAACCCTTCTTTGTCCATTTGGGCCCATGGCACATATATCATCCTCGCTGTGCCCCTCTGTAGAAACGGGTACATTCTTATTTCAGGTGACTCTATGGGTTTCTCCCTGACATGGCGTTCCCATCTTTCTAGGCATTCCTGCATGTAGGGGAAGTTCCACTTGGGGTCTAATCCTCAATGTCAGATGCAATCCTCCACCATAGCCATGTCCTCTGGCTCAAATGACCCTTCCTTCGGCCAGGGTCTATCATATTGGTCCCTTTCCACAGTCCAGTAGGCTAATAGGTGGCAGAATGGGCGCACAAAGATCTCACCTTCCTTTCTTGCAACTATCTCCCTCGGGGTTAACTTTTAATTGTCGGTGGCTCGTGTGGAGCAGCACGCATCCTCGTCGCTGCTCCCTTAGTGTGCACGCAAAGGCGCCATCTTATTTTTCCTGCATCTCGGTTGGGTTAGTACGAGGCTGCCTTGGTCTTTTATTTCCTGGTCAGCCCCTCTTCTTTGCTGACTGATTGGTGAGGCTTTGATCCCTGCTAAAAGCCTCTCATTTATTTCTGCCCCTGGTTCTTCCCAGATCAGTACCTTGCCCTACCCGCTTCCCTCATATGAAGAGCGCGCTGCCCTGTGTTCTTGCTGTACTTCCTGGGTGCATGCTCTTTCTCTCTCTAACCTCAGCTCACGCCTTTCTTCCTCTCCCTGTCTGGTTTCCCTCCTTCTCTCTGAGCTAGCGCTGTTCTTTTTGGCGGGGCTTCGCCTTCAAACTCACTCTCTGTTGTCTCCTCGGCTACCTGGGCAAATCCCGTAGCCCCACCCTCGCCATCGGTTCCTGGGTGAGTGGAGTTCCCTTCCTCACCCCCACTTGCTGAATCATTATCGAGAACAGGCACAAACCTCCCTGTCACTCATTTATGTTCGCCTGAACCAGTGAGAGAGTGTGTTTTGTTTGAGGTTGAGGTCCTATGTGTTGGCCATGGTAGACGGGGGTCGAGCTTTTGGGGACCTTTCCAAGGGACTTTGGCTGCGCTGGAGGAGTGTGGGCTCATTGGCCTTTTGGTTCCTCGTGCTTGGGCCTAAATGTCCATCTGTCGGTCGGGGGCCCGTCGGCTCCAACCATTGGTGGATTGGAATATCTTAATGCAGGGGGAGCTGGTTTGAGCACCTCCATTCATGCATATGGTAGGGGAGGCGCTGACGACTTGCTTTTTACCGGCATTGTAGGGCTATCGCTCTGGGCCTCTTTGAAGATGGCCCATAATTCTAGTAATGCCTCTCTCCTGTCTCTCTTTTGACCTGTATATATGGGGGCAGATTTACAAGCCCCCTGCGCCACCAGTACGTCACTTTTTGTGACGTACTGGAGGCGCATTCCACTTCTCCATATTTACAAGGAGAGGAAATGCCACCCTGCGTGACTTTTCCTCTCCTTGTAAATATGGCCCCTTCACACGCAGCACTTTGCGTGGAAGGGGCGTTCCATGGGTGTTGCTGTGGGTGTTCCCACGCAACACCCATGGGATCGAGACACATTTCCAGATTTATGAGGAATTGTAAATCTGGAAATGCGTGTCAATGCTACGCCTCCCCGGGGAGGCGTAGCGAGCAGCAACGAGGAGAAATGTTTTCATTTCTCCTCGTTTTGTTTCCTGTTTCAATGTGTGCTGCATTCTGCAGCACACATTGAAAGAGGAAATCACCTCTAATGATTGCTTTTGTTCAGGAAAGGTTCCCTTCCTGAACAAAAACAATCATTGAAAAGAATGCTGTTTTTCAACTCTATGTGTGCTAATGCAGCACACATAGAAGTTGAAAACGGCATTTCAGATTGTTTTTGTTCAGGAAGGGAACCCTTCCTGAACAAAAACAATCTCCCCACGACGCAGGCATCCTTGCACCATGGTGCAAGGGTGCCTGCGCCGGCACATGGCAGCTGTTTGTGCGCCAGCGCAGGGGGCCGCACAGAGATGCGACATATTGTTGTAAATATGTCGCATCGCTGTGCTTTCCAAACTAACGCAGCACGGCGCAGCAAAATGACTTGCTGCGCCGTGCTGCGTTAGTTTATTGTAAATCTGCCCCTTAGTTTTTATGTGGGTTATAGTATGATCAATTACGTTAGTGCCAAATGTTTCCTCCTTAGGCCAGGGAAATTTGTGTGCCTTTGTGTGCGTGTGCCATTCTTGGCAAAACTTATTACGTTTCTTTACGTGGTTTCTGTGTGTTTTAATGGGGAATCCATAACAATTGTAGTGGTTTTGTGGACAAAATACGACTTTTTGGAAGTTTTTGTTTGTTCTAATCTTGGGGACAAATGTATGTTGTGCACTCTTATAATTTTATGTACTATGAGCTCAGTGCTATTCACAGATGCATCAAACAATTCAACTTGAACATTTCAATAAACACAAGATAATAATCCATATGAAGATTTGAATCATAGGTGAAAAAATGCAATAATAGGACAGTATCTATACGATATCAAATCTTGCACAAAATACAGTTTGCAATAAATAACAGCACCATAACATCACATACACACTATGCCAACTTAACAAAGGTTGACAAAGAAAACAAGCATTGGCATAGCAAATAGGTCTCGCCTTTGGGACCTTATAAGTGTTTAGCCAGAGCTATTGGCTTTGCCAGTGTCTTTAAGCTATGTTTTTGACCAGCGTGGCTGCTGTGCAGCATGTTGAAAAGTTATAATAAAAAAGTGTTATAAGCGTTTTTGCTACCTCATATATAACCAATAAGACATTATGTACAACTGAACGACCCTATTAAACAAGATTTATTGGGAGGTGTGGGAACAAACAAAAGGCTAAACATTCTGAATCTGATATGTTAAAACTGATTCTTTATGTTATGCCCCATTTCCAGATTGAAATCTCGGAACAGGGGATAGTTACCATACCCTGTAACTAACTACCTCACCCCTGGGTATTATTATTTACTAGGTCTGGTAAATAGTCCACCCTACTCTGCACAACTTGTGGTTGGCACTTTACAGGACAAAAAAACCTGCTAAAGCATATTTTTATATTTGTCTCTTGATAACATTTAACTAAGATTATAAATTCAATCTCTTTAGATACAATTTAGCATATAGTAGAGAAAATAGGAACTGCCAATATTTGTCTGTTTCTTAATTTGATTATGAAAAACACATTTATCTATCCCCTAAATACTTGCATGCGCTCTGCTACCTCCTCTGCACACTTTATGACTCATACAGTTTTTCTAGGCAGTACTTGCATTATACAAAAGGACCCGTTGCCTCAACAAAGGTCAATTAGGAGGAGCTGCACTTTGACTTCATATTCTATGTTTGAAAGAGGCACAGAAAAAAACTAAAATATCAGAACAATTGCGTGGATGCGAGCCCACTAAACGTAAAATGCAGGGGCCTACATCATGTAACTGCAGTTTTTTCTAAAAAAAAATACATGATCAAATAGGCAGGACAAGAAAAAGTAAGCCTACAGCATTAAAAATTATCGGCGCTTTGCTTGGATCTCGTGGAACTTTGTGATCAATTATTATTTCCACTAATGGCTTTTCAGCAACTGGCACCCCAAAAATAAAACTTGAAAGTGAGATTTTTATATGAGTTCTATCTGGCCTGTGATAAAACATTTAAAAAATAAAATATATTTTAGCAAAAAAAGAGATTGAGATGAATGGTTTCATGCTAACGCGCTGCCTGTGAAAATGTACATTTTGTGAAAATGGCAGCGTTAAACAATAGAGAGTAAAATCGTGAAAGTTTGCGGATGCTTTGAATGAAGCAGCCTGTTACCAGCGAGGCTCACTTCCTGTACATGTCGCACACGCCCCAACGACAACATTGTACCAGACAGGAGGAGGGGCCATCGCGCGCTGTGCCAGGAGGAAGCGTTGTGATGGCCAACCAAAAGGATCACTTAGTGTAATCCTGCTGTCTTTTTCTGTGGCCGAAGTTATCACAACACGCCCCCTGGGTGAGAAGGAGGCAGGGCGCGGGAGTCATCTTGTGCTTTGGGAAATCTTGTTTTCATTTCCCAAGGCCTCAGGACATGAAGTTGTAAGATTGTTGGCCATTTGCAAAAGAGGCATTTACTATATATTCACAAAATGTCTGTTTATCGCTTCAGCCCTATCACTTTTTGTCTGAATTTCCTTTCTGTGTGCCGGATTTATCAACATACATCCCTGCCTGTCCCGTGTTAATAAAAGGTGCGACGCATTTATTCGAAGCCAGTGACTTCAATAACCGCACCTCCCTCTCCGTCCAGAGTATGAATCAGAATGATGCGAGTTCAGAGTTCTTTGTAGTAAAAGAAAATTAAGCGGCATCACACTGTGATATTTAAAGATGTGACAGCAGAAGTAGTTGAATAGGCGAATTGTGCTAATTCCCTGCTTGACACTAAAACACTGGGGCATATTTACAAGCCCCTATCACCACAGGAACGTCACTTTTATTGACGTTCCTGTGGCGATACGGGCTGCGCCGTAATTGCAAGGCAGCGTTAAGCCACTTTTGTGGCTTAACGCCGCATTGTAAATAAGGCACCCTTTAATGCTATACTTAGCGTGAAAAGGGTGGACAGTGGGTGTTGCGGTGGGCGTTCCACCGCAACACCCATTGATTTTGACGCTGCCCCCTATTTACAAGTGTGGCGTAAATAGAAGGCAGCGCCAAAATTAAGACCAAAAAAACCCTAGTCTTAACATGGCGAAACGAGGAGAAATGCTTTATTTCCCCTCATTTTTGCTGTTTCTATGTGTGCTACATTGTGCAGCACACATAGAAACAGCAAAAAAAGGCATGAATGATTGTTTATGTGCAGGAAGGTGTCCCTTCCTGCACATAAACAATTTTAAAAAAGACGATTTGCAACTTCTATGTGTGCTGCACAATGCAGCACACATGGAAGTTCCAAATCGTCATTCTGAATTGCTTATGTGCAGGAAGGGGCACCTTCCTACACATAAACAATCTTTCCTGCAATGCAGGCACCCTTGCACAATGGTGCAACAGTGACTGTGTTGGTGCTAGGCAGCTACGTTTAGCGCCAACGCTAAGGGAAAGGCAGGGGTGCACCTTATTCTTGTGAATATGGGACATCCCTGCGTTTGGAAACTGTCGGAGAACGGCGTTAGCCTTCTTGGCTTAATGCCACGCTGTGACAGTTTCCTAGTAAATATGCCCTCACTATTTATATCTGCTCTCCGATTTTGGTGTTTTTGCAGGCACGGTGTGTGATTTTACTTCAAATGCCGGCATCCTCACAATCCACTGGTCTCTTAGTTAATTGTCAATAGCACAAAAATGCAAAAGATAAGAGGTGTGGCATGTTCACCTCTGCCTGTGGCGGACAGCAGCGAATGGGACACCAGGTATTCACTTGAAACAAAGTGTAAACTAATATGCCCAGTGCAGACACATGACCATCATGGAATCACAAAGATGATTCCTGCTGCGTTTTATGGACTGAGTCATGTCTGAATCCCCCCTATCTTTTTTCCAAATATAATTTGCTGGGTTAAAAAAAAAGAGAGCAAGCAGGAAGCCTTGCAGGTCCCTTGCCTTTGACATGCATCAGAGCACAACATTAAAACAACATGAAACAAGCATTGGGCGCATCTCAGAATATTAGACATTATTATATCCAGCTGCCCTGTCGGGTCAGAATTAGTATGACGTCACTTTGATACTCTTCCACAAGGCAAAGGCAAAAATAAGTACACAGGTTGCAAATAATGCAACAAGCCGCCTCCCTGCCCTGCCTGCTGTGCGGGTTGGTGGTGTTATCCCTCTCTTGCCTATGCCAAAGTCTCTGGTTTAGTGTTTTAGCATTGTCAAGGCACAGAGAGGGGGATCTTGGCTTCCAGCTCCGAGCCGCGTGCCAGAGCCGACTGCTTAAGTGCAGTCATCTATAATTGAGCAAAAAAAAGGGACCATATGCCGGAGCGTCTGGAGCAGGTTAGCCCCTCATCAATCGGGGAGAAATATTGCCTCATGGGTAGAAGAAGAAGAAAAAACTGAGATGCAGTGATGTCCTTGTCACAGTTTGGCTACCCTTACAGCAGCACTTCCTAGGGAAGCTTGCGCCTCCGCAGCCTGATGACAGCTGCTGTGCCTGTCCTGAGTGTGTGGGTCTGCTGACTTTGTGATGCTTTGGGTGTGCGTGTGATCAGAGCGCCTTCCTGTGCTTGCCCTGACCATGTGTGGAGGTATCCCCGGTGCCCTAAACCTGCTACCTTCACCTCACGGCTGCAACGAACCTAGCACTGAGCTCCCCCGTGCTAGCAGTCCTCACTGGATGCCCTGGAGACCAGATGGGAGGAGGGGCCATCGCGCACTGTGTGAGGAGGAAGCGTTGTAATGGCCAACTAAAAGGATCACTCAGTGAAAATCGCCTGGGAGGGAACCGAGCGCCCAAAGGAGGAACAATGCACCAATAAAAAGGCAGCATTTCCAATTGCCACAACAAAGAACCTGTGGCAATTGGAGCTTGTATAAAGTCCATATTGTACATACATCAGGTCTTGCAGCAGCTCATGCATGCTGCCTAGATCCAACCTAAAAATAATTGCTTTGTCAAAAATGTCTTATCCAGCTTCTGGCACATGCTATCTTGTAAGTAGGGAAAGCTCTGCACGGTACACGGTACTAAGTGAGCCTGATAGTCTGCCAATATCGGCTCCGGGACAAAGGTAGAAGTCATAGATGTGGAAAGAAGGAATAACTCGGGAACCAGAGGCCCCGCCTGGCCACACACAAGTTACACCTAGTTTTGCAGATCCGAATCTTTTTCCCGAATCATACCCTGTATCACACCCAGTGTCCAAGCGTACCATCTGTGTCACTCCCAGCACTCCAAGCATCTAACACCTTTCACTAATCACACCCTGTATCACACCCGGAGGCCAAGCGTGCCATCTGTGGCAAGCCCACTATTCCAAGTGTCTGACACCTCTCACTCCTTTCAGATACCAACGGTGTTAAGAAACCAGTAGCACTGAGAAAACCTTTTCAACTTAAAAACTATGAGATTGAGGTGCCAACTCCGCCCAATAATCTATCACAAAAACAACGTCCTTGGAGTTATCAAGGGCTATACCATGAATCTTGACTTTTTCTAGCGTACTGAAAATCGAAAAAAGGTGACTTTCGCTGGATCACCTCAGAGGCCACCTTATGACTACTGAGCTAGGACATATAAAATAGGTAATATGACAGGATCTGTCAGTGGCAGGGCGGTCAGGTTATCTTTTTACGCTTCTCTCTAGTTTACCATACGCAAAATGCTTTAAATTAGGTTCTGATGTAGTCTCTTACCCTCTGTGACGGCTGCTTCACGATGGACCTCCACCCGCGGATTCAGCAGAACTTCCGATCAATTGCAGTTTCTGCTCACCTTCCTTGATGCGCAAATGTGAATCAGTCTGGGCAGGGTCTCCTTCCTTTGGCTGCAGTCGAGTTTGAGGTACCAGTCAGCTCCGATGGTGGCTTGTCAAAATGTTACTTGAACATGAAATACCTTGAAAATACAAGAGATTAGAGGCAATTGGCAAAACAGGAACAGTTTGTTTAATTAAACATAGCAGCCGGGAGAACAGTTACAGGCACAGGCTCGGAGGAGTGTCTCAATTTACAATCGGTCTGTGGCCTTTTATGCAGTTCATCGTAGGTAATAAAAGGTTTCCAGTGAACCATGTATGGTGAGGAATGTAAGTTGTTGCCTTTGGAGTCATAAATTAATTGTTTAATGAAAATTACAGGTGGGCCTCGACCTTGCATGGACACAACGTGGCCAGTGGGTAACGTGTCCACATGTCCGGCATGGGGAGCGTGTGATCACTGCGTGTGCTGTGTCCTGATTGGCTATTTGTTCCTAACTCATGTGTCATCTGACTTTTTGGTGTTTTAGGAGCGCGTGGGCTTTATTGGGGCCAATCTCCCTTGACCATTGCAATGACGCTGTGCCTATCTGTGGAATTGATCTAAGGTTTCCTGTTTGTGGGTTTGTCTGGCGGCTACGCACCATCCACCCCGCGACCTATCAATCAATAACCTCAGGCCTAGGTCTCAGTGCTTGCCTGACTACGTATTTGCGAGTCGGGGTTGATGTGGAGTTCACAACAGGCGATTTCATTAATAAAGACATGAATTTGTTTTCATACATGAATGTATCGTTTTCCATATTAGTATTGACTTTTTCCATATTAACAGTTGTACTTAACCTTCCAGGCCTTTCACAGTCTGGGTCCCATTTACCTACAAGACAAGATTCAACACTATCACTAGCCCTCTTCCTCCTCAGCTCCCATCTCTTAACCAGCCCCTACCTTTTTGCAAAGCTCTAAAAACTTGTCTCTTCTCTGATTAAACTTCATGGGCCTGTTCACCTATGCCTCTCTTCCCATCTTCCGTCATTTCTCCATATCAATTCCTCCCTGCCAGGATACAGTTCAACGAGGAGAAATATCTTTATTTCTCTTCGTTTTTTCCTTTTTTATATGTGCTGCATTCTGCAGCACAAATATGAATAGGAAAATGCCTCAGGGGATTGTTTTTGTGCAGGAAGGTGTCCCATCGTGCACAAAAACAATCCTGCTTACAACGCAGGGAACCTTGCACCAAGGTGCAAGGGTGCCTGCGTTGACGCTAGGCAGCACCTTGTGCATCAGCGCTGAGAAAAGATAGGAATGAGCCGTATGATGTTAAATATGGCGCATTCCTGACCTTTCCCTATCACGCAGACCAGCAAGGTGGCTTGCTGTGTGCCTTTTTAGTAAATATGCCTCAAACTTGCTATGTAGGAATAAGTTCTGCAAGAGTCCATTAGATAATTCCCACTTATACACCAGATAGCACAAAAAGGTAAAATTCAGAAAGAGTGTCCAGACCACCTCTGGTGTCTGATAACCTGAACACTTTAAACATGGAAAAGGGAAATCACATGCACAATTGTCGGGAGTCAGAAACAATCATAAAATTAATCGGGTCAAGTAGGTCAGAAGGCACACCAGCACCCAACCAATAGCCCACTCATTTTTAAAGCAGATCCCACGTTTTGGGGGAAACTGTTTGCATTTAATGTTTGCTACTTTACTGTAACTATATCAACAACATGGAAGCAGCGGTTGAAGTCCGCAGAAAGTATGGAGACTGTGATCCTGTGTGTGATGGGGATGTGGTCACACTGCAAGGAGCATCCCGGGTGGATGTAGTAGTATTGTATCAACTTAAAGCGAGCATTACTTGAGACTGTTTTGACTCCTTGACAGACTTTTCCCACTCTTTGGCCCACATTTATGAGGCCCCTAATGGCACTTTTGCTCCGATGTTGCGTCACTTTTTTGACGCTCTGGTGGCACAATGTGCCTGAGCATATTTATAAGGACACGCAAAGCCACTTTGCCTGGCTTTTCATGGCCTTGTAAATATGTGCCCCTTTCATGCAGAAGGGGCGTTCCATGGGTGTTGCTGTGGGTGTTCCCATGCCATACCCATGGAATCTGAAACATTCCCACATTTACTAGGAATAGTAAACCTGGGAATGCATCAGATTCAAACCTAAATCTTTAATTCTCATTGTTTTTTCCTCTTTCTATGTGTGCTGCAGAAAGAGGAAAACTCCTCTTGTGATTGTTTTGGTGCAGGAAGATGTCCCTTCCTGTACAAAAACAATCACCGCTACAACGCAGGCACCCTTGCACCATGGCGCAAGGGTGCCTGTGTTGGCGCTTGGCAGCCCATTGTGCGCCAGCGTTGGGGAAAAGGACAGGGATGCGCCATATCTTATTTTCTTTTGATGCAGGGCAGCACCGCAAGATTCCTTGCAGAGCTGCCCTGCGCCAACACCTCGTGAATGAGGCCCTTTGTCTGTAAGTTGTTCATCTATATTCATCTGCCACTCCTCCTGCCCTTTTACTCTCCTCTTTGGCTTATCTGCGCTTGGAGCCCAGTGTAGGCTGGCTACTAATTTTCTGCATCATGGAAGTGATTTTAGAGTTTGGGTAGGCTCAGGCGCCTCTGGGAAAGTAGGCCATATTTTTCTAGCTGTGAGGGCTACAGAGGCCCCAGATCTTTCTTCTGGAATTCTTGTGTCTCGTCCACGCCCTTCTTGTGTCCATCTGCAACACATTCATCCAGTTATCTTTGGTTCTAGTGCTCTGGAAACAGGCTCTAGCCCACAGTAGACCCCTCTGTTTTAAGCAATGCAATTTTAACCCAGTTTCTCTACTCCCTCTTTATATTAAGCTATTGTCAAGACCATCAATAAACAACTCTTTGACTTCCTCGAATCTCTCTACTAGATTTGACCCAGTTGGGCTTCCACCCTCTAAAGGTCTGGAGTCTGCATTAGTCTCAGTTCTTTGAAACTTCTACAGAATAATCTTCGTACATGTACTAATGAGAATTGCTAAAAACAATTTAGTTGTCATATATTTTGAAATTATTCTATATGTTGATACCTTTGAAATGCAGTAGTGTGCCATAGTCACATGGGCAATCTGCAATGGAATTACAATACTGTATTAATTACATAGATTTCATAGAACATAGAGATTCAGAAACTTTAGAATGAAATATGTATTCCTATTAATTTATATTGTGTATATCATGGACTAAATTTCACTTAGGCTTGCATTTTTCCTTCCTCATGCTCGATTCCGTTCTCATGAAAACGCATCATACATTTGCAATGTGGGATGAAACTGTGTTTCCGAAGACAAGTTCCCAAGCACATACCAGAACTTTTCGTAACAAAAAATGATACAATGGGACCATCTGCTGTGAGAAATTGTCCTTTTCAGCTCACTCATGTGCCTATACTGAAAGCTGATTTTTCGTAATAATACATTTTTGAATGCTTCGACAGCTTACGTGATGAGCTCAACCATTTTGCGATAAAATTGTGTCTTCTTTACGCTGCATGACAATCATCCTATACGAACTTACCAATGGACTGAGTAGTCTGATCTGATGAGGTGACCCAGGAGGTGCCACCCCGCAACTGGGAAAATATATTATCCATTGGATTGATGATTGCACGTACACATTCCTTTTGCCACCTTTCCCATGAGGATTCCTTCCTATCAGACTGAGAGACCGTTTTTCAACTTGAGGACTCTCCTTCCTGGTGCTATTCACGGACTTCTTTCCCCCTTGGGAGAGAATCCTTGAGCTGATATGATTCATGCCCTTTCCTGAACTCTCCTTCTAGAACTTTGTTAATTGAAGGCCCAAGAACGATAAATCTGATTAAATTTGTACTCCTAAATTTAAATGTTGAGATTGATGTATTTACTTCCTAAATGTAATAATGAATTCTAACCATTTAAAGATCCTGGGGCAGATTTACAAGCCCCTTGGGACACTTTTGTGCCGCCGTTGCGTCACTTTTGTGACGCAGCGGCAGCGTAAACAATGTGCCACGTTGTGACACATTTACAACGTGACGCATCTAGGGAGTTGCGTCACGTTGTGAAGCCCTGCGTCACATTATACCTGCGTCAGGTATAATGTATGCAAGGTGGGCGTTCCGATGCAGGAAAGCCTCGTAAAAGTGACGCAGTGAAATCTACAAGATTTCACTGCGCCACTTCTACGACGCCACTGCATCAAAACCTTAAGCCTGCTTGAAGCAGGCGTAAGGAGTGACGCAGCACAATAGGTATAGGCCTTCCTGAGCATTGCTGGAGTAGCGTTTTGCTTGTGAAACGACTCCAGCAATGCATGACCTATGCGCCAACAGATGCGTGATGCATCTGTCAATCCTTGCGCCATGGTGCGCCGCATTGTAAATGCGACGCATCCATGGTGGCGCAAGGGTTTTTTTTGCATGGCGCAAGGAAACTGACGCATCTCTGCGCAGAGATGCGTCAGTTTCTTGTAAATCTGCCCCCTTGTTTCTGTCTCTCTATGACTGGTCTCCAGTGATTGATTGTACATTTCCATAGTCTTGAAGAGGGATGGGAATTCTAATAGAGAGGTTTCTAGTCAACAGGTCCTAATGTTACTTTTTGTGTATAGCTTTAACTGAATTACTTGTTTGTATGATCCTAGTTCATCTAAATTTCTTCAGGCAATTTGGTCTAGCAGTGATAATTCTGTACCTTTATAGTGTAGTATTGAGAGTGATATACATGAATCTAATTACTAGCTTGTAAGTCAGTTCTCTAATTCCTGGTCCTCATTGGATGGATGGATTGGATCCCCTATGTCCAACCCCTCTCGGCACAGTTCAAGATCCATTGGAGGACCAAGTAAATAACTCTGAGGTATTATACTAGGGCGGTATTAATAACAAAAGTAAATGGGCCCAGTGGCGCTACAGCATTCCCATGGGCTAAAGGCGATGAACTGTGCTGATGATACTCATAGTTTGCTCTCTCTGGGCACCATGGATCAACTGAATTCCATAAATGCATGACTGCAGTGGTCCATTGTATGGTCCAAAGGTTTCCTAAATTGAACACTGAGAAAACTGAGATTTTGATCATCCCCTGCTTGAGTCACCTAGGTTTCACCTTTCTTGTCTTTTTCCTTCTGAACTTGGAAGCCCGTCAGCTCCTGCGCAATTTGGAGTTCCTTATGGACCACATGCTCTCTCTTTTTTTGGCCTGCCCAACAAGTTATCTTTAACTTGCTTCCTCTTGATGAAACCCATATCTCCCTGGCCCCACCCATCATACGGTAATTCAGGGCATCATTCTTAGCCAGATAGATTACTGCAATTCCCTTCTCCTGCACTTCCCTGCATATATTCTCCAAAAAATGCAACAACAATGGCGAAACTCTGCTAGCCTTGCAACTTCCCCATCGATCCTCCACCTCTGTTCCATTAGCCGGGCTGCACTGGCTACGAATTTTCAAGCATATCATTTTTAAATCCATGCACTTAACCATCCATGCCTTTCACAGCCTGGATCCCATTTACCTGCGAGACAATTTTCAACAATATCACCTATTGTTCTTCAGAGGCCTGGCTCCTTGCTCGTCTTAGGTTCTGCCGCTCTAGAGCCAGTGGTCAAGCCTTTTCTCTGATGGCAGCTAAGAATTGGAGCTCTCTTCCTCTGCAGCTCAGATCTGCCAACCAGTCCCTAACTTTTTGCAAAGCCCTAAAAACTTGGGGCAAATTTATGAAAAACTCATGCAGCGCAGCAAGTCACCCTGCTGCGCTGCCTGCGTGACAGGGAAAGGACAGGAATGTGCCCCCTTTAAGGTAATACAGCGCATTCCTGCCTTTTTCCCTGCGCTGGCACCCTTTTGGTAGCCTAACCCCAACACAAGTACCATTGCACCATGGTGGAAGGGTGCCTGCGTTGCAAGCAGGATTGTTTTTGTGCAGGAAGGAGCACCTACCTGCACAAAAACAATCCTGAGAGGCAAATTCCTCTTTCTATGTGGGCGGCAGAATGCAGATTTACAAATCCAGATTTATGGAGCTACTCAGGGCTACACAAAGTGGCTTTACGTGGCTTCATTTATCTAACTTAAGGTTTGCGTCGCGCATGTATCACATTGTGTGATGCAAACGCAATGCAAACAGCTCATAAATAGGCCCCTTGGCTCTTTCGTTAACCTTCCTGGGCCTGTTCACTTATGTCTCTCTCCTCATCTTCCATTATCTTTCTGTATCAATTTTTCAATACCATGACACCGTTTTGGTAATTGTCGCGCTCTACAAATTATATTACAGTACACCCGATAATCTCTGCTGATGATCCACCTGTTCCCCCTGATACACTTTATCCTATAATCATCAGCTGTAAATCAACTTGTACCCCCGATGCACACTGTCATATGCGCATACGCTGTGTATCACCCTGTAGCACGTGCTGCACAGTCCTATGTTCACTCTGATGTCCGTCCTCCTGTGGCCACCCGTTGCACATCACCCTGTACCCCGCAAATGATCATCGCCCTGTGGTCCCTGATGCACGCTAACCTGTGCTCATCGGCTGCACGTCCCGCTGTGTCCCCTGATGCAAGTTATACTGTGCTCATCAGCTGTCCACCACCCTTTGCCCTCAGATACATGTTATCGTGGGCTCATCAACTCTCCACCACCCTTTGCCCTCAGATACATGTTATCGTGGGCTCATCAACTCTCCACCACCCTTTGCCCTCAGATACATGTTATCATGGGCTCATCAACTCTCCACCACCCTTTGCCCTCAGATACATGTTATCGTGGGCTCATCAACTCTCCACCACCCTTTGCCCTCAGATGCATGTTATCCTATGCAAACATAAGGAGATGATGGACGGAGCGCTGAAACTTTTCAGACACTTACCCCCAATCACAGATATGGGTTGAATCCATCATTGTTCTTTAGCTCACTTCGCCACCCCAGTACAGACACAGCTACATGCAAATCAGTCTTGACCCTATGCCTCATGGGAACAGTCCAGCCCGAACTGCCAAGCCATGTCTTCCCTGGACCGGAAACAAGCATTGGGACAGTTTTTTTTTGGGGGGTCAAAAACTTTTATTAAGTGCTTAAAAGTTTGCAGTACATAGGTTTATAATGAATTGGTACCTCTCCCCTTAGAGAGGGCAGTCCACTTTAACTTTTGTTTCAGAGTATTTCAACATTTACATTCCATCAGTTTGGGATTCAGAAATATTTGCAATGCGTGGCAGGTCCCAGCAGGTCCCTGGTTCTGATGAGTTTGTGGATTGACCTGGGCTTCCAAAGGCTAGGAGCAACACAGTTCAGCCCAAATTCCTTCTCAAAGGCTTTCTCACACCTATCCCAACCCAGTCTTCTCCACACCAGGAAGGAGGAAAATGCAGAACAACTTGTAGGCGGAGTGGCGTTCCTCATCCTGGGACCAGTTTCGGGCTAACAGCCCTCATCAGCCAGGCCAGCTTAGATTCAGAGGAAAAGTGAGCAAGGCACCCACATCTGGGCATACCCTGACAACGTAGGGCGAACAAAGCAAACACAAGGAGATGATGGACGGAGCGCTGAAACTTTTCGGACACTCACCCCTTGCTCATCAGCTGTCCACCACCCTCTGCCCTCAGATACATGTTATCCTGTGCTCATCGTCTGCATCCTCACCCTGTGCCCCCGATGCATGTTACCCAGTGCTCATCAGCTGTTCATCCAGGTGGATCTGCTCAGCCTTTCAACATCTCTGGCGAAGAAATGGGCCCTAGTTCAAGAAAGGAAATAGTTCCGCTTGTTGATGTTCGAAATGCAAAATACAACAATATCAGGCCCCTCCTCGGGCCTCTGGGCGTCGGTGCCACTGCACCTGCTGCGCCAACGGAAGCTACGCCCCTGTCGTTGAACTGGGAAACATCTGTTATTCAGGTCAATCGTGCGCTTTGGAAATACACTTTATATAATGTTAAAAGTCAAAATCAACAACTTTGGCAGATCTTGCTCTGTTTCAGACACTGCATAAAATCTGAACGAACCTCTCCTCGTTTTCCCCTTGATATAAAATCCCTTCGCTTCCAGAAAACAACTTTCTGGGCTGTTTGTACACATTTAAACGGGAGATTGAGAACGCCACCTCTCGAAGAAACCCAGCATTACACCCGACTGCAAGTCATCTCAACGAAGGGAAACAAAGCCCATCTTCTGACCATCCCTAAACAAAGAACACACACAAATCGAAACATTTTGCTTTTCTTTCCACCGAAATATTCAGTCTCCTTAGAGACTGTCAAAAATTGCAATGGCGACTATATTTCAAACCGCCACAGCGGGGTATTGGGTAAAGTTTTCAATAAGCAATAATCGCGCCTCGGTTACACCTCATTGGCTACGATACTGCCACTGCGCAAAGCTAACAACTTCTGTTTGAATTACACGCCCCCTCGTCGAATTACCTTAAATTAAAGAGAGCAAGCAAACTATGTATCAGTGTGGAGGCATTAGTATAGTACTCGTGACTTATGGCAGCTAAAGTAATAAAAGTGGTAGCGTTATATTTCCCATTTTGATCAGTGCTCTCGCCCCAAACGTTTCCCTGAGACACGCAGAGGACTCTGGGAATTTGCATGTTAAGTAGCTTGTTGGACCGAGCACTGCACTAGCTCCGGTGTTTGATGTTGGGGCTTGGTGGAGCCGGTGCGTTGTAGAAATGGAAGCAGCAGCATCGTCACAGGCGCACGGTCTAACTATATACCGAAGGAGGCGTGGAAATAATTCAACGATGATACTAGTGCCATTTTTCGATATAGCTCTCACTGCAGGTGTGCCGTTTCTCTGAGCTATACTGTTGAACTTGCAGCATTTCAGTCTTAGATTTATGAGTTACAATTTTGACTTCATTGTTTTCAAATCATTACTCCTCCAGATCTAAAATTCAAGGGATTAATTATATTTAAACGGTATATTATTAACCACCCAAGAGAATTAACTGTGGTTTCGACCGCAGAGTGTTTTTGGCCTGGAATTCGTGCTCTGTTCAGATACGTAAAATCAGGGATGTCCAATCAGTCGATCACGAGCTACTGACAGCTCGCTGTCACCCTTTGAGTAGCTTTCAGTCCAACACCTCCCTTTAGGCCTCTTTAACCCACCTTTATTGTTCGATTTACATTGCTTGCCGCCTTCACCCTAACCAGCTGCTCTGATTGGCTGAATTGAGTTTAGCCGGGGCGAGGAGGGTGAAGCGGGTAATGCCATTGCCAAAACCCAGCAGAAGCAGCATTAGCCTGCTGCCCACCGGAAACCACCCTGCCTGCCTTCTGCAGCTCGGCACAGAACTTCCATCTTGCACGACCCGAGTGGTTAAATGAAAATTGCTCCTCCCCAATTATTAGTTTGCTTTTTTTTAATTACATTGTCTGGGAATGAACTCCTTGTTCAACTGAAAAGCTTTCCACACTTCGGTGCATATTAGCAAGACCCACGTTAAAATTATCGCCGTTTTAGCGGCAGGAAAAAACGGCGATAATGGGCTTGCTAATATGCGTTATGGAATTCCAATAGAAGCCCAGGTTAGATGTCCTGCACATCTAACCTGGGCTTCTATTGGAATTCTATAACGCATATTAGCAAGCCCATTATCGCCGCTTTAGCAGCAGTTTCCTGCCGCTAAAACGGCGATAATTTTAACCTGGGTCTTGCTAATATGCCCCATAATTTTATGCAAGCACCTAGGGCGCTCCTGCATGTTCACTAAAATTATGGGGCATATTAGCAAGGAATAGCGATATTTATCGCTAACCGCGCTTAGTGCGACTTTGGTTAACGCCGCCTATCGCTGGAAAATATCGCTGAGATAACACCCTATTAACAAGGTTTATCTCCATAGCGATAAAATTTCCAGCGATAAGCGGTAAAATGTGAGAATATCGCTGGAAAAGCAGCGATATTCTCGCATTATCGCTAAGGTGGATTCAGCATTAGAATCCACCTCCTATACCTTAAACAGGTAAGTCATCCTCACTAGCACGAGATAAAATATAGCGATAAACGCGCTTAGCGCAAATTATTATATCGCTCGCCTGCCTTGCTAATAGGGGTAGTGGGATTAGCGACTGTTTTCAGTCGCTTTTAGTAGGGAACGCCTTCCTTGCATGTCATTAGCGATAATTATCGCTGACATGCAAGGCGATGGTTAACGCGGCCTCTAATGCCTGAAAGCTGTCGCTAACGCCTGTTAGCGAAAGCTTGCTAATAGGGCGATAAAATTATCGCCGCTTTAGCGGCAAAAAGTGCAGCTAAAGCGGCGATAAAGCCCTTGATAATATGCCCCTACATTTGATAAAGTTGATTACTTCTGGGTTTTAAATTCCTGTGTGACTAATTTTTCAAATGTAATATGTACAACTTTTTAAAATTAATTAATGTCGTTGTATCAGCATCTTTGGGTCTATGTCTCTTTGTACATTGGAGTATTTTTATTTTTTAAATATGTTTGCAATGATGTTAAGTAATAATACATTAAAGATGACTGAACTCAAAAGCTTATAATATAATTCACAATTTTAGTTGTGCCAGCTGTATCGGAGTATCGACACATTGAACAGTGTGTTATTTTTTGTTTATTCAACTTTTTTCACACTGGCAGTGTAAAATGATTAGTGTTTATTTCCGTTGTATGTGTTAACCCTTTCGCTGCTAGGCCTTTCCCCCACCCGTGCTAAGCCTTTTTTGGGCTTTTTGGGGTAGTTCACGCTTAGGCCCCTGTAACTTTTTGTCCACATAAGGTATCCACGCCAAATTTGCGCCCTATTCTTCCAACATCATGAGGATTTTAAAGGTACCCAGGGTTTGTGGATTCCCCTAAAGGCGACCCAGAAATTAGCCAAAATAGAGCTACATTTTATTTTATTGGCAAAAAGCACTGCAGAAGAAAACGTCTGTTTTTTTCCCTACAAATGGTATCAACAAAGGGTTTGTGGTTCTGAAATCATAATCTTCCCAGCTTTCAGGGACAAGCAGACTTTTGTCAGAAAACTAACATTTTTTATACAGTTTTGGCATTTTACTGGGAAATAGCCTATTTTTGCTACTTTTTGTGCTTTCAACCTCCTTCCAGTTAGTGGTAGAAATGGGTGTGAAAGCAATAATGGATCCCGGAAAGTTATACATTTCTGAAAAGCAGACAAAATTCTGAATTCAGCAAGGGGTCATTTGTGTAGATCCTTCAAGGTTTTTTTTATAGAAACTAACAGTTGAAAATAAGAAAATTGAAAATTAGTTGAAAAAAACAGCCATTTGTGCCAACTTTCTCATGGCAGATTTTTTAAAGCAATATACCGTTAGATCCGCTGGACCCTTCTGGTTCTGGGGATATATAGGACTTGTAGGTTCACCAAGAACCCGAGGAACCCAGAGCCAATTACTGAGCAGCGTCTTGCAGTGGTTTTTCATTGTGTACCGGGTATATAGCAATTCATTTGGTAAAATATAAAGAGTGAAAAATAGGTATCAAAGACACCTATGTATTTCCGAAATGGGAACAAAATATAGAGTTTTGAAACAGTAGCCATTTTCACATCTCCAAAATTGTGGGTACCCATACTAGCGTGTGAATTGTAGGACATTTTTCAAAGTGACTTCTTTTTTACACATTGTCTTACATTTGGAAGGCAGAAATGCATAGAAAGTCAATAGGTAATAATAGTTGCTCTACAATTCTGAGTTGCCCTAAGTCTCCCGATAAAAATTGTACCTCACTTGTGCAGTAGTGCCCACAACAGGAAACGGCCCAAAATGCAACATGGACACACCACATTTTTACAGTGAAAACAGACCCTTTTTTGCACAGTGCCTAGCTGTGGATTTTGAACCCTAGCTCAGCCGGCACCTAGGGAAACCTAGCAAACCTATACATTTTTGAAAACTAGACACCCAGAGGAATCTAGGATGAGGTGACTTGAGTGGCTCTCACCAGGTTCTGTTACCCAGAATCCCTTGCAAACCTCAAACTTTGTAAAAAAAATTAAAAAAAACACAGTTTCTTCTTATTTCTGTGATGGAAAGTTCTGGAATCTGCGTGTATCCACACAATTCCACCCATCCCGCATTCCCCAAAGTCTTCCAATTAAAATGGTACCTCACTCGCGTAGGTGGGCCAAGTACCCGCGACAGGCAAGGGTCCAAAACGTATTGAGGAGACATCAAAATTACCTATCACAAAACAACCTGATTTTGCAAGAGGGGTCACCTGGGTTTTTGGCCCCGCGCTCAGCGGCCATTTAGGGAAACCTACCAAACCCATACATTTCTGAAAACTAGAGACCCGGGGGAGTCCAGGGAGGGATGGCTTGCATAGATCCCCCAACGTTTTCCTACCAAGAATCCCCTGCAAACCTCAAATTTAGCTGAAAAAAATCAAACTTTTCTCAAATTTCTTTGTGGGAAAGTTGTGGGATCACCGGGTTGACACAAATATCCTACCACCCAGCATTCCCCCAGGTCTCCAGATAAAAGTTGTACCTCACTCGCGTGGGTGGGCCAAGTACCCGGGACAGGCAAGGGCCAAAAAACGTATTGAGGAAACATCAAAATTACCTATCACAAAACGATCTGGTTTTGCAAGAGGCGGCACCTGGGTTTTTGGCCCAGGGCTCGGAGGCCATCTAGGGAAACCTACCAAACCCACACATTTCTGAAAACTTTCGACCCGGGGGAGTCCAGGGAGGTATGGCTTGCATGGATCCCCCAACGTTTTCCTACCCAGAATCCCCGCAAACCTCAAATTTAGCTGGAAAAAATCAAATTTTCTACATATTTTTGCATGGGATCACCGTGTTGGCACAAATGTCCTACCTACTACAGTGTTCCCCTAGGTCTCCTGAGTAAAATGATACCTCACTTGTGTGGGTGGGGCAAGGGCCTGTAACTGGGAAGGGCTAAAAACATAGGCATTAAGGGTGTAGCACAACGAATTATGTCAGGTCAGGAGGCTCCGATTATGCTTCTCATTTCTTTACTACTTATTCACAGCAGCCAATGAGAAAAAAGTTTCCAAAACACTACATTACCCATAAATACCAATATGTCACATGACCAACCATAGAGCATTACCCTATATAAGCTCCAACAACAGTGACAGAGTCCTCTTTCTTTGCTGCTCCACAGCCAGTTAAGTGCTCTTCTATTAATAATGGAAAAAAATTGCATGACGTTTGTGCTTTAGCGCGGATTGGGGTAACATTCTATATGTTAATCAGGTTGCATGCAAGCGCTTTAGAGGCTTTTTCTGCCTTGTGCTGATTGTGGCGCTGCACGCTTAGCGAACTTGGCATTTGGGCTGACTTTGCTTTAAACAGATCTCACACGCTGACGGTCGCGTATCCTGGGAGCGCTCTGCCTACCGACAGGGCGCTGTGCGCCCGTGTCTATTCTCTGGTGGAGCGGGAGACGGGAGCGAGGAGGCGCGTCTAGCAGACGCGCAGTCCTCTTTATATTTTAGCACGAGTGGCATGCCCCGCGCACGCGCAGCGGCCATTTTGAATGCCTTCATAACACATCGGAATGCTTTAACGAGCACAGGAGCAGCTTTTCTGTGCTCTGAGTGTCCCGATCCCTCGTGCTTGCTCCCTCAGACGCCCTGAGTGTACAGATCTTCAGGGCTGCATACTTCTTGCATAGGCTTTGTCTAGAGTGGTTACGGCAATCCCTCCCTCCACCTTATATCACCGATTTGTTGCTTGGCTTGCCTGGGGTTGTCCCACTCCCCCTTGATACTTTCTCCTGAGCTGGGGTTTTAACCCCTCAGATTTGAGTTATTAGTCTTACTGCATTGGGACAGCACAGTTACACTGCGCACCCTCATCATGGCAGAGTACTATTACGATGAGGAATATTTTGATTAGGAACCCTTTGGGTCCTTGGAGCAGGAACTCGTTAATGCACTGGATGCAGGGGTGCAACATTCCTTTAATAAAGCCCTAGTGCGAGCCATAGAGCCTTTGAAACGCCACCTTTGTGGCTACGCCCAACATCAGGGCTGGCTCCCCACCCCTAGCATATGATCCAGACCCAGTGGGTCTGGTCCCAGAAACCGCCAAGCAGCAGATTTTGCCAAACTGGCCAAGACCATGTCTAGTGACCATGATTACACGACCCCCCTACTGAGACGGCGCCTGCAGAATCTCTCCATGACGACGATGGCGATTCCTCCTCAGGCCATACGTCTGACCAAGATGAAGCTCCTAGACCTATTAAACGCTAAAAAAAGGAGCGTCACGTGGAATCCCCCTCTCAACCCAAGTTGCTCATGTTTGAGCCAGCTGAGATCATACACCCTAACTCCACTGCCTGGTTACCACCTCAAGAGGTGACAGATTATGTCCAAACTCACCTACGACAGGCGTTTGACAAGGATGTTAGAGCGAGGTTGCGCTCCGAATGCCCAAGACCAGACTTGCCGGGCAAGGTGGCTGAGACACCAGAAGTGGACCCCACTACGGTAACATATTTGAAGAAATACTCTAAAGACCCCTAAGAAGGGCATAGACAGGGCATGGCGGTCGTGCCAAGATAAGCTCCTCGACATGGCAGGCCCTCTGACAAAAATCTTGGAATTATGTTTTAAGGCAAAAGAATCTGCCATGGCTATTGACCCAGAAGAACTGACAGGATGAGCTTAACGGGCTATATGCCAGCTTGGAAATGCGAATTGCGCCATGTCCAGCGAAAGGTGGTGCTCTATTCTCTTAAAGCTGGATCCTAAGCTCTCAGAACTCTCCACGTCAGAATCTGGTCCCCTGGCTCAAGGCCTGCTATTTGGACATTCTTTTCTCAAGGAACTCACCAAGTTTGTCGCTACTTTTAGCGGTCTGGATAAAGCGCAGGGGTCCCTAAGATGTGCCTTCCGACCGGTTTTTGGCAGGGCCGGATGATATAGGGGACGATCGTTCGGCCGAGGTTACAACCAAGGCGCCCCTCGTGGTCAATACCACCAGCAGCGCGCAGACTATCAAGACCCCAACAACAGCTCATGCTTTTACCCTACCCGACGCTCCAGATATCACTTTAAGAAAGGCAGAGATGGAGGAAACCAGGGTGGAAACCAGGAGGCCGGGACCACAGGTGAGACTGATCCTATGTTCAGAAGTAGTGTTAGAGGGCAGAATTCAGTCTTTTCTTCAGGTATGGCGCACAATCTCACAAGACGCTTGGGTTCTAGAAACAGTACAGGGGTACAAGTTAGAACTGTACAGTTCCCCCAGTCAGATGTCTCTTCCCCCACAGATGTATTTTTCCCTACAAAAGCAGGATTTAATTTCTGCCAAAATACAATCTCTTTTGAAGAAAGGGACCATAGTCACTACGGATCCTCACCCCAGAGGGTTTATCAGCTGTATATTCTTAGTCGAGAAGAAAGGGGGAGGATCCAGACTTGTTTTAAATCTCAAGGATTTCAATGGATGGGTAGTCTATCGAAATTTCAAGATGGAGGGCATCTATCTTCTTCGCGACCTTCTCCAAGAAGGGGAGTGGATGGTCCGTTTGGACCTGAAGAACGCGTATCTTTCTGTTCCCATTTTTGCGCCACATCGGCGCTTCCTACAGTTCCACTGGCAGGGAGTTTTCTACGAATACAAGGTTCTCCCCTTCGGTCTTTCGTCGGCACCTTGGTGCTTCATGAAACTCCTTCGCCCAGTGGTAGAATCCTTGAGGGCTCGAGGAGTATGCCTCATCATCTATTTGGGCGACATAATAATCCTGGCATCTTGTCCACAGCTAGTAGTAAACCACCTCGAATGGTCGATCAAGCTCCTGCAGAGCTTGGGGTTCATTGTGAACTCTCAGAAATCGATCTTGACACTGATGCAGTCCATAGAGTTTCTAGGGTTTCAGATCGATTCCCGTCTATGCCAGCTACTCCTCGCAGCACAGTGTCATGACACGGATATAGGTTAACACTAACCTGGTCAGCCCGATACAGCGGGAGCGATGGAAGATGCTATGCTTCCTCTTCCCCTTATATGGAACCACCTGTGAGTACTATGAACACTCAGCAGATTACACCACAACAGGGGAAGGGGAAAAAAGGGACAAACGAAACAATAAAGTTGCAGCAGTGAAAACACTCAAGGAGCGCTGTTGTGGAGTTCTGTAGACCTCACTCCTATGGTAGCTCCGTGTTTCCTGTATAAGAGACAACACACCACACATAAGTTTCCACACAGGTCCATTCACTATCAATGTTACATATGTGATGTACTACACTTACATTTAAAGCTGCTGCACGTATTCCACCAGAAAAGGCACAAAAGGTAAAAATAAAGAAAAGAAATCAAGCAGTGTTTTCATCACTATTCCTCAGTGATATAGTACCCTCTGTAATACAGAGACAGTAGGTATTCAGATAAACCAAGTACTTATCTGCAACCAGGTAGTCCACTGGTAATTGGTGACTGTGTCTTTAAGTATTCAAGGTAAGATTCTTCTTATCCAAAAATACCGCTTGCAGAATCATACCATCAATTAATAAAGCAACAAAATCTGAACTCCGAGCTTCTCAACGGCTCTGATTTCACCCAGAGTAAGTCCTCCAGTTTCAGTACTCCAAAAAGCGCATACACGCGCTTACTTTCGGGGGGAATATGAGGCTCTTTCTTCAAAGCCTCTAAGAAGCGCTTCTGTGCGCGTAATATGGCAAATGTCGCGCTCCAAGCGTGAAGGTGCTTTTGAAGGTTAAGGCGCGTCCGCGCGCCTTCTAGAGTTAAAGGTCGCGCCTCAGCGCGAAGGTAGTGCAAGTTTAAGCGCGGCAGTGCGCTTTTAGGAATGGCATCCCTGGTCTTCACTAGGATACCTCCGGAACGAATGATGGTCCTCCCACGAGGACTGGGAGCTGGGCGTCTCAGCCCCTTCGTCTCAGAGTGTCACAGAGCAGCTGGAAAGTGCTGACAAGCAGTTCAGGGATCCGGATACAGGAAACTCCGACATCAGGTGACAAGCATCTGATAGCAGTTCAGGAGGAGCTTAAGTAGGGCAGGCAGGAGAAGAAGAGATAGGACTGCTGCCTCCCTCAGCATTCTGGGAGATGTAGTTCACCACATTCATTCCCCATTCATGCCTTCGTGTGTCTACTGCGCCCATGGTTAAACGTGACACACAGAAGGTCAGGTCAATCAAGAGAGAATTGAGATTGATTCTGAAAAAGCAGATTGTATCATTGAGATCAGTAGCCCGGGTGGTTGGTCTGCTGGCATCTTCGATACAGGCAATTTTCCTGGGCCCCCTTTGCTATCGGGCGCTCCAGAGACTAAAAATCCAGCATCTCCGGAAAGACCTCGGGTATGCAGAACAGATTCCTCTCTCAGAGGAGGCGAGGTTGGAGATGTTGTGGTGGCTAGACCTCATGGATGCTTGGAACGGCAGAGCCATTTTTGGCTCCACGCCGGAAATAGTGATCAAGTCGGATGCCAGCCGTTGGGGTTGGGGAGCCGGTTGCGGACAGATCTCCACCAGGGGTCGTTGGTCCCAGGATGAACTATCATTACATATCAACTGCCTGGAGTTCCTAGCAGGCTCATTTGCGATCCGCAGTCTTTCCCCGCGGAAGACAGACGGTTGTATTTTGCTTCGCATGGACAATGTGTCAGTGGTGCGATATGTGAACAAACTGGGAGGGACGAGGTACCGGGTGTTAGCGGAGATCGCCAAGGATTTTTGGCACTTCTGCCTTCAACACAGAATTTCAGGGGTGGCGGAATACCTTCCGGGCTGCAACAACACGGTAGCAGATTGGCAGTCCCGATACCTGCAGGACTTCAGCGACTGGAGAATCCATCCTCGGATTTTCCGGACACTGAATCATCTTTGGGGTCCCTCTTATCTGGACCTGTTTGCTTCACGTCTCAACAGCCAAATCCCAGCCTTTTACAGCAGGCGTCCAGATCCGCAGGCAATGACCACGGACGCTTTTCTCCAGACTTGGCCAACAACACTGTGTTATGCTTTTCCCCCATTTATGATGATTCCCAGAGAACTGGCGCAGACCCGTCGTCATTGGGCGGAGTTATTATTGATTACCCCACTCTGGAGAACGCAGGCATGGTTCCCAGTTCTTCTGGAAATGTCATGTGCTTCCCCAATCCTTCTTCCTCATCGGTGCAATCTGCTGCTGGACCCTCAGGGATATCCACATCCGATGATAGAATCAGAGCAACTCTCTTTGGTAGCTTGGCGGGTTCCGGGACAGATGGAATGTCCCTGGCCTTTCGAGAGACACTAACAGATTTATCAGCGAGGCCTGGTCAGCCAATACCCACAAGCGATATTCATCCGCTTGGAAATGATGGTGTGGCTGGTGCAGTGAACGGGAGGCTAATCCCGTTAACGCACATTTTTCTCTAATTGTCAACTATTTATCCTCCATCGCTTCCTCTGGAATGGCTTACAGGACTGTAAATTATTTCCGGTCGGCTATCTCGGCAGGCCACGATCCGTTGGATGGTAAACCAGTGGAGCTAACCCCTTGGTGTGCAAGCTTCTTAGAGGTATCCGGATGGTCAGACCTCCTTTTCCTAAATACTCTGTTTTATGGGACATATCCATTGTTCTTAGATTCCTGGACTCATGGCCTTCCAATAAATATTTATCTAGGAAACAATTATCTGCCAAATTGACCATGTTACTGTGTCTGGTTTCATGCAAAAGGGTGTCAGATGTCTGCACTCTGGACTTAGCGGGACACAGTTTTTCCCCAGAGGGGGTTACTTTTTCCATTACAAAACAAACTAAATGCAATACCTCTTCAATATCATATCCAGCTTTTCCAGATAATCGTAAGCTGTGTGTTGTACAATGCTTGAAAGCGATGAGGTGAGGACTGCTGAATTTCGTTCAGTCATGAGAGGTCAATAGTTGATTGCGTTACAAAAGCCTTTCCGCCCAGTGACCCCAGCCCAGATGGGTGCGCTGGCTCATGAGCGAAGCAGGCATTGATGTGTCTAAATTTGGAGCCCACTCAGCTCGCAGGGCTATGGCCTCAAAATCCTTCTCCTTGGGGGTCAGCCTGGCAGATATCATGAAGGCGGCTGATTGGTCAACAGAGACCACGTTTAAATCATTTTATTACAAGCCTATTGTTGATGTGGCTTCTGTAGTGGTGGCTAAGCTTTGAACAAGCATAATTGGAGCCTCCGGTCCTGACATAGAATTAAAAATTTGCAAACATTCGTGACAAGAATTTTCAATTCTATTAAGGACACAGAGGCGAGAATTATCCCACCCAGTTAAAGGTCTTTGCATTGTATTAATATACTGCATATGTTTTCTTACTCTCCCTCCCCTTTTCTTATTGTCATGTTTGGTGACGTATGTATTGAGACCAAAGTTACGGTCTTTCCCTTTGCGAATTCAGGTGCAGATGGCAAATAAGGCGTGCTGAATCAGAGTTTTACGACGTACGCATTCTGCAACTTGCGGTGGTTACGCCTTCCTTCTCAAGGCAGTTACCGGACTTCGTTTTGTCAAAATGCAAGATCGAGAGTTGAGCTCCGTTGGGCCCCAAGTTGGTCCCTCATGAGGAGGTTCTCTGTGAAGGCTGGATCTACGGGATCAAGTTACTTTGTTGAACTGACTTAACTGTTGGAATGTTACTCAAAGAAAGAGGACACTGTCACTGTTGTTGGAGCTTATATAGGGTTATGCTCTATGGTTGGTAATTAGACATATTGGTATTCATGGGTAATGTAGTGTTTTGGAAACTTTTCTCTCATTGGCTGCTGTGAATAAGTAGTAAAGAAATGAGAAGCATAATCCTTGCCTCCGTGTCCTTAATAGAATTGAAAATTCTTGCCATGAATGTTTGCAAATTTTTAATTCTAAGCGCTACATTTTTAAAAAAAAAACGTTTTTAGCCAATTCTGCATTGGACACCCACACAAGTGAGGTATCATTTTACTCGGGAGACCGAGGGGAACGCTGTGTGGTAGGACATTTGTACTGGCACAGTGATCCCACGCAAAAAATATGTG
The DNA here is from genome assembly GCA_963921515.1 of Calotriton arnoldi. Taxonomy (NCBI): domain Eukaryota; kingdom Metazoa; phylum Chordata; class Amphibia; order Caudata; family Salamandridae; genus Calotriton; species Calotriton arnoldi. The sequence continues at coordinate 434,388 of CAWUFW010001064.1, forward strand.
GAAAATGTAATTTTTTTTCAGCTAAATTTGAGGTTTGCAGGGGATTCGGAGTAGGAAAACATTGGAGGGTCCACGCAAGCCATACCTCCTTGGACTCCACCGGGTGCCTAGCTTTCAGAAATGTGTGGTTTTAGTAGGTTTCCCTAGATGGATGCTGAGCCCGGGACCAAAAACCCAGGTGCCCGCCCTTGCAAAACAAGGTCGTTTTGTGATAGGTAATTTTGATGTCTCCTCAAAACGTTTTGGGCCCTTGCCTGGTTCGGGTACTTGGCCCACCCACGTGAGTGAGGTACCATTTTTATCGGGAGAACTGGGGTAACGCTGGGTGGTAGGAAATTTGTGTCAGCCCGGTGATCCCACAACTTTCCCACACAGAAATTTGAAAAAAATTTGATGTTTTCACCTAAATTTGAGGTTTGCAGGAAATTCTGGGTAGGAAAACGTTGGGGGATCTATGCAAGCCATACCTCCCTGCACTCCCCGAGTCTCTAGTTTTCAGAAATTTGTGGGTTTGGTAGGTTTCCCTAGATGGCCGCCGAGCCCGGAGCCAAAAACCCAGGTGCCCCCCCTGCAAAACCAGATCATTTTGTGATAGGTAATTTTGATGTCTCCTCAATACGTTTTGGGCCCTTGCCTGTCGCGGGTACTTGGCCCACCCTTGTGAGTGAGGTACCATTTTTATCGGGAGACCTGGGGAATCGCTGGGTGGTAGGAAATTTGTGTCAGCCTGGTAATCCCACAACTTTCCCACACAGAAATTTGAGAAAAATTGGATTATTTCAGCTAAATTTGAGGTTTGCAGTGGATTCTGGGTAGGAAAACATTGGGGGATTCATGCAAGCTATACCTCCCTTGACTCCCCCGGGTCTCTAGTTTTAAAAAATGTGTGGGTTTGGTAGGTTTCCCTAGTTGGCCGCCGAGCCCGGGGCCAAAAACCCAGGTGACCCCCATTGCAAAACCAGGTTGTTTTGTGATAGGTAATTTGGATGTCTCCACAATACGTTTTGGGCCCTTGCCTGTCGCGGGTACTTGGCTCACCCACACAAAAGAGGTACCATTTTTATCGGGCGACCTGGGGGGGAATGCTGGATGGTAGAAAAATTGTGGTTATTTTGATACCAGAATATTATGACACAGTAATGCAAGAAAAATGAGTGACTATAGTCACATTTTGAGGTTTGCATGGCATTGTGAGTAAAAAAACTTGTTGGGATCCATGAGAGGCACACCACCCAGCACTCCCCATTTTTTTTGGTTTACAAAATTATCTAAAGTTGCTCAATTTTCCCTAGAGACAGACTACACCTTAGCACAGAAAGACAGATGAGATAAATATGACTGCCTATCCATCTGTTCCTCAAGTACACGCACATACTGGTTGGATTTGGCACGAGGGTGAGTGAAAGGTTCAAAATGTATATTTTATTAACAAGAGATTTCACAAAATGGAAATGCACTGTTAATAATTAAAAGGTTAAAAACCTGAACCAATGACTCACAGCTCGTGAGCTGTAAAGCCACGACAAGGCGCCAACATCTTTACAGGCCATTTACACACCTTTCATACTTGACACACACTTTTACACCACCAGCTGCGGCCCGAGAACATTACAACACTCCCATCAACAGACAATGTGGAGACAATGTACACCCTGGCAGAGAGGGACAGAAAAGACAAATATTACTTCAAATCGAACAATTCCTTAAGTACACACACATACTGGTTGGATTTGGCACAAGGGTGAGTGAAGGTTCAGAGCATAAAATTCTATTAACAAGAGATTTCACAAAAAGGAAATGCACTGTTAATAATTAAAAGGTTAAAAACCTGAACCAATGACTCACAGCTCATGAGCTGTAAAGCCACGGCAAGGCACCAACCTCTTTACAGGCCATTCACACACCTTTCATACGTGACACACAAGACCATTCACACCACCAGCCGTGGGCCCAGCACATTACAACATTCATATTCAAGGGCCCATCACTTTCATAAGCCCACATGACTGACACAGCAATGACACTGGCTGGTGGTTGACATAGTGTGTGCAGTGGCGTTTGGTTAGCAGAGTGTGTAATGACCAGCAGCAAGTCACTACTGCACACCGCCAGCCAAGCACTAGCCCACCCACACCGCCAGGCAAGCGCCAACCCACGCACACCACCAGGCAAGCACCAGTCCACCCACCCACACCACCAGCCAAGCGCCAGCGCACCCACACTGCCAGCCAAGCACCAGCCTACCCATACTGCCAGCCAAGCGCCAGCCCAAGCACATTGCCAGCCAAGCGCCAGCCCACAAACGCCGCCAGCCCACGCACACCGTCAGTCAAGCGCCAGTCCATGCACACCACCAGCCAAGCGCCAGTCAACACACACTGTAATCAAATTTGTTTTTAACAAGAAAGAAAAAACAAACTAATTGGAACTAGATACAAAACTATAACTACAAACACACCAGCGGTAACTAAAGACATAATTCTAATGCCAACCGTGAAACTGAACAACAAATAAAAAACCATACAGACCAGACAGTACACTATTAGACTCACGGTTGCTCCCAAAATCTCTTTTGAGTGTGATACAATCTGAAACATGTGGGCACACACAGCCCAGGATTAGAAGGACAATCAGCACAGTGCATACGACTCTCCTTCTGCATACCTCTCCGCAAAGAGACTCTACATCTCTTACAGGGATTCTTTTTTTGGGCGTGGTAGGAATTAAATCGGGAAAGTGGCAATCTTTCAATCTAGCCACATCCTCCACCACTCTAACTCTAGGAACACTTGCCTGTTCCACTACAACAAGGCTGCCTATCACAGACTCCTGAAACTAAACAAAAGTCATCTTTGACACTGGAGAACACTCCTTGAACACAACAAAAGCATTAAAAGTTGCTAAATTGAAAAGATGGATGGCCAACTTCTTATACCAAATGTAAGCCTTACGAACAGCAGTGTAAGGTTCCAACCTCTGATCTACTCTATCGACACCACCCATGTGCTTATTGTAGTCTACAATGCACACAGGTTTGCGCACTTCAGCAACCTGACCCCAAACAGCCACAGGTGAAGTACTTTCATCATGGATGGTAGTCAGCATGTACACATCCCTTCTGTCCACAAATTTCACAGGTAGCAGTTCATCACTACGCAAGGCACTGCACTGTCCCGTCTGAAGCTTTTTGCAAACAAGCTCTTTTGGAAAACCTTTACGGTTAGAGCGGATTGTGCCACACGCAAGAGTGTCCACTTTGAACAATTCCTTAAACAATTGCACAGCAGTGTAGAAGTTATCTAGGTACAAATGGTGACCTTTGTTTAAAAGTCCTTTAGCAAGTTCCCACACAATTTTCTCTGAAACTCCTAAAGTGGACGGACAACCAGTGAGGACAATAGTAGAATTACTACCGGTGTACACCCGGAAATTATAGATATATCCTGTCCTACTCTCAGACAACATATACATCTTAATTCCATAACGTGCCCTCTTGCTAGGAATGTATCATCTAAAAACCAAACGACCCTTGAACAGGACCAAAGACTCATCAACAGCTATTTCTTTCCCTGGAGTATAGATCTCTGAAAATCGATCTACAAAGTGATCAAGAACAGGCTGAATCGACGGTCACAGTCAGGGTGATCTCATGGCAATGCCGAAGCATTATCAATAAAATGCCGCATCCGAAGCACAAGTAAATACCGATCACGACTCATAATTGCAGGAAATATGGCAGTTGCCATCAATGGACTGGTAGACCAATATGAAGCCATGGACGGCTTCCTTATCAAGCCCATCAAAAAAGTCAAACCCAAAAACTTCTTCATCTCATCCAGATTTGTGGGAGTCCACCGGGTAGCTCTAGAGTGGGGCCTAAGTCTGTCACTGTTGTCCATCAAATACTGTTCAGCATACAAATTAGTCTGCTCAACAATCTCAGCCAAAAATACATCATCCATAAACAACTGAAAAAACTGTATAGGCAAAAAAAAAATCACAATTCACTCTACACCCTGCATCACCACTAAAGGCAGGCAACACCGGCTGCACCATGTTTGGATCAACCCAGCGTCCAGCACTTCCAATGGGAAGCCTTGCAGCCCCAGGCTGCAATCCAGATGCCTCTTGCTGCCCCATAGACACATAAGTGTCCTCTGCTAAAACACGCACTTCATCCGCACTTAGAGTAGCTTCATCCGCACTGAGAATAGCTTCATCATCAGATGATTCCTCGTGGATAGAAAACTCACTGCCAGAATCTTGCACTTCCTCCTCTCCCTCAGACACTCTGTCAGTCTCATAATCATGGTCAGAGCAAGATTCAAAAAGCATACCAACCACCTGCTGAGCAGTAATTCTGCGGCTAGCCATAATCCTTACTAACAAAGGTAACTTGTCAAACAATTCAACAACAACAAACACTTTGTACAATAAGTAATAAACAAAATGTGGCTTTATCACAAAGACCTATATACTCCAAAACTATACCACTCACTTGTCAGAAGAGATAAACTCCTCACCACCTACTCTGCACAGACACAGCAAGGACCAACAATATCCCACTAAAAAAGAAAAGAAAATTACACATAAGACAACGCAAAAGACATCGCAAAGAATTTCACGCTCAAAACACAAAACTAAATATGCTGCTGTTATGACACCACTTACAAAAAATTCACTCATGCATGACAATAATACTCATTTGGAGTAAACACAACAAAAAATGTTTTTCTTACCAAATAAATGCAACTATGCAAAACTGCAGATCAACCACTGCTGAAACCGCAAACAAGAACTAAAAGCTTTGCACTAGAATAAAAAGGAGAAATAAAACATTACAATCACATATGCTAATAATGCACCAGTCCACACACAATCCACCAGCCAAGCTGGGGAGTAGGTGGGCCTAAAAGCACAAGGCTGATCTGCCCCAAGGATGGCAGAAACAGCCAAAATACTCACCCCCGTAAAAGGGGAGCAGCCCTTGCCCAAGGGGCCGCTCCCCAACAACATTAAACATAAACCCTGGTGTCTAGTGGCTTCTGCCCCCCTTGGGGACAGATGGGCCTGAAAACATATGGCCTATCTGCCCCCCAGGGGGGCAGAAACGGCCACAATATTCACCCCCATAAAGGTGAGCGACCCTTGCCCAAGGGGCCGCTCCCCGCAAACATTTATATAAAAGAGAAAATCCCTGGTGGCCTAGTGGGCCACCTAAAATATTTTTGGGCCGATCTGCCCTCCCCAGGGGCACAGAAACGGCCACTCAAAATGCCCCCCAAAGGGGAGCGACCCTTGCCCAAGGGGCCGCTCCCCGCATGCATTAAATATATTAAAAAGGTACGAAAACAAAAAAATCCCTGGTGGCCTAGTGGGCCATCAAAAACCATTTTGGGCCGATCTACCCCCCCAGGGGGGCAGAAATGGCCACACAAAATGCCCCCCAAAGGTGAGCGACCCTTGCCCAAGGGGCTGCTCCCCGCATGCATTACATATATAAAAAAACAAAATAAAACCAAAAAAATCCCTGGTGGCCTAGTGGGCCATCTAAAATCATTTTGGGCCGATCTGCCCCCCCAGGGGGGCAGAAACGGTCACACAAAATGTCCCCCAAAGGGGAGCAGCCCTTGCCCAACGGGCCGCCCCCCGCATGCATTAGAAACAGAAAAAAAAACGAAAACAAAAAAATATCGCTGGTGTCTAGTGGGCATTCCTGCTGCACGATTGTGCGATCGTGCAGCAGGAATGCTCAAAGAGGCATCGGAGGAAAGGAAAACCCTTTCCTTTCCCCTGATGCCTCTCTGATTACAAAATCCCCCCTCCCCGAGAAGAAACTCACCTCCTCTGTCCTGGAAGCGCTGGAAGCAAATGGCTTCCAGCGCGTCCAGTTTCATCTAATGATGTTGGCGCGCAATGCGCGCTGACGTCATTAGATGACGTGGAGGGGGTACGGGGGGAGGCAGCCGAAGGGCTTCCGCTGCCCTCCCCGATGGGGGCAGCATGAAGGCTCCCGGCCGTCCTGAGCACGGAAGGGTTTAATGCTTGTCCTGTAAATAGAGAAAGAGGAGTGAGTTTGAAAAAGGGATATGGCCTTACGGTCAGAGCTGCTGAATTTGGAACTGGGGAACCATATTTCAGTCTCAATGTTGGCTCAAATCCTGCGATTCCCGGCCTAAAAAAGAAAGGAATGCCACCTCGTCTAATGTAACTGGTGCTCATGTAAAGCGTCCAAATTTATTTATTTTTTTAAACAAAATTTATTGAAGTTTGCAGGCCTGTATACATGTATTCTGCAAAAGATTCACATTAAGATACATACAATGGGATGAGCATAGTCGCCATCATGGTTGCCACGATTATATTAACTAACCCGTACATGAAATTGCCCTCCTCTACCCGCCACCCAAGGATCCCATTGTGTGCCAGATTCGTTGGCGATCAGTTCGGTACCGGCACTTATCTTAAATCAATTCTAGCCCCTCAAATCTACCCCCCACCCATCCCTCCCCCAGGCATGTCACATACAGTCAACATTAGACACTGGGTTGGGTCTATTGCGCTTTAGTTTCGCGAATGTACCAAGAATAATCCTTCAATAACTACTCCGCTATGGAGGCGGGGTCGCCCTGCATACTACACATAGTGCCTCCGCGATTCACGGAGCACGGGGGTAGACTACCTAATCTGCTACTCCAGGAGTTGCAATCATGGGAATGTCATCATCCTCCCTGTCCGGGATCTTTAGGAGCACCACTAAGGTTTCCCATGCCTTTGCCGCTTCTAGTGCTCTCTCACTTCCCGCTCTTTTTGCTAACCGCAGCCTAACTATTCCATCGCACTCCGCCCATTTAATGAATTCCTTCTTCCATCTAGTTATGGTAGGGCCCTTCTGTGCCTTCCAATGCATAGTGATCTCTCGCTTAGGCAACAAGAGGCCCAAGTCTATGAATTTGCTGGTAATCTTATTTTTAGCCGTGTGGGGGAACCAATGCAGTAGACAGGGCCCTATAGCCGGTTCCAACTCCCTGTCTGTGATCTTAGTCAGTAAGGCCACTACATCAGTCCAATAATTATCTAATTGCGAGCAATCCCAAAACATATGGCGGAAGTCCGCTCCCTCTCGATTACAGCGCGGACATGCTGCCGTGCGGGTGTCAAAGTATTTATTAATTTTCGCTGGAGTGAGGTAGGCTCTGTGTAGTATGTAAAAGTGCACTAATTGAAATCGGGCATTCCTGGAGCTCTTCCACGCCCTTTCCACAAGATCGGCCCAGGTCTTTTCTGGGATTTCCACCCCCACATCTTCCTCCCACTTGAGTCGTAGCACATGTAGGGGCATCAACATTTCCTGAGTCATACGTCTATATAGGCATGTGACCGCTTTAAAAGTTCCTGCCGCCGTCACTATGTATTGACACCCCAGTGATGTCTGCGGTTCAATGAGACCTCCCTTCCAATGTTTACGGAGAGCCGCAGTGAGTGCAGAGTGCAGTAAAAAGTCCCCCCTGAGCAAATCATAACGGTCCTGCAAGTTGTTAAAGGGGAGCATAGTGCCATCTTCATATAGATCTCCTACAGTGGCCAGACCCTTCTCTCTCCAACTCACCAGTCCCCTCCAGGTACCCCCATGAGGTAGTGCCTCACACATGGCCAGAGGGATGTCAGGCGCGTATGGAGTTTCAATCCGTGCTCGTTTCAGACTCCTATTCCAACACTGCCTCGCTACTTTGAGGTCCCCTGGGAGATCTTGGGCTCGAATAGGCAACATCAGGACAATTTGGGAGAGAACTCGGAGCGCCGGGGAACTATCCCTCATGTCTCCCGTTCCTCGGAGCCGAGCCGCAACCATCTGCGTGAGCCACTGCAATTGAGCTGCTAGGTAATAGGCCTCAAAATCGGGCACTGCTAGGCCCCCCTCTGATCGCGTTCTCATTAGGACTCTCAACGCCACCCTCCTTCTACCGGTACCCCATAGAAATCCAGTGACCATGGAATTAAATTGATTAAAAAATCGTGCCGGTATCCAAACTGGTAAGGTCCCAAAGTAGTACAGTAGTCGTGGGAGGGTCACCATTTTAACTAATGCGACCCGTCCAGCTACTGACAGAGGGAGCGCCCCCCAAAAGTCGAAGCTGCCCTTCATTCCCCTTATTGCTCTACCTATGTTGCCCTCCAACAGGTCTCCCTGTGTATGATATATTTGCGTCCCTAAATATGTCAGACATCTATACTCCCAATTCACCCCAGCAGTCTCTTGCAGGCCATCTTTATCACTAATGTTCGGGAAAAGACAGGACTTCGTCCAATTTACCCGAAGCCCCGCCATCCTGCCAAGGTCACAGAGCAAATCCTTCGCTCCACGTAGCGCTTCTCTCGAATTCGCCAGGAACATTAACAGGTCGTCCGCATAGAGGGCATTATGGTGAATCTGTCCGTGCACCTGTAGGCCTCGATAATGTTGACCTGTCCTAGTTGACTCCATCTTGGTCTCTGAGTTCTAAAATCATTGTACCCCTTCGAGCCGGGTTAGCTAGCCACGCCAACAGAGCCCCAGACTTGTCCCTTTCTGCATGGGCACGTGCGATGTATTTTTTGTAGTCAAAGCAGCGCAGTCGTTCTATTTGTACTGCTACAGCCTCCTTTGCTTCCAGGAGCTCCTCTTGTTTATCTGGCCTCTCAGGGCGGTCTCGCTCTACCTCCCTAAGGCGCTGATCTGCCTCCTGCACTTCCCGCAAGAGTACTTTACGCACTCCCGCCACTTCTGATATATAGCAACCCCTAATAACTGTTTTAAAAGCATCCCATTCCACTGAGGAAGACGTCGCTGTGCCAGCGTTTTCTTGGAGCTATGTTGGTACCCACTGTTTCACGAAAGACTTGATCTTCTAAAACTTCTGGACATAGGCACCATGTAGGTATTTTAGGCCTCGTGCGAGACCACTGCAACCGCAGCAGGAGAGGATTATGATCTGACAATGTTCTGGTGAGGTATTCACTACTCTGTACTCCGGCATGTACATCCGGCGAACATAAAATCGCATCCAGACGAACATGGAGTTCATGCAGTGCGGAGAAAAAAGAATAGTCCCGGACCCCAGGATGTTGAACCCGCCAAGAATCTACCAACCCCCATCGTTCCTGCCAATTACGCCTCGCTTCCGCTTTCTTATGAATGGGTGCGTTAGGGAGCGGAGGGTGAGAGCGATCCAGGACAACATCAGAAATGCAATTAAAATCCCCCCCAAACAGAACCGATCCTGTGAGAATTGGCGCCAATTTCCCAGAGAGCTGTGACAAGAAGGCAGGTTGCTCTGTATTAGGAGCATATATGTTTCCCAAGACTATGTCCTTGCCATCCAGTGTCCCAGTGACCACCACATACCTGCCTTCTGGGTCCGTAATTTGATTTGCGCATTTGAATGGCACACCCGCCCGTACTCAAATCAGTACTCCCCTGGCGAATGCTGAATAATTAGTATAAAACGCTTGGTCTCGCCAGCGGCGCTGTAGGGCCGCTCCTTCCTGCGCCTGTATGTGAGTCTCCTGAAGTAGTGCAATCTGAACCCCCTGCGAACTAAATATGCATGTATTTTATGGCGCCGCAACATTGAATGCATTCCCGCACATTCCATGATATACATTTTAAGTCCCTTGAGGTACCCATCTCTGTAGTCCAAACAGTTTTCCAATTAAATCATCCTTAGTGACATGCCTGTTCCCAACAAACCCTTTAAGTAAACTAACCCCCCAACTCCCCCTCCCCAGATGTAAAGCGTCCCAATGCCTTCAGATAGAGTTCGTGTTATATAAAACTGCAAACAAGTGGTTCAGTTTTTAACTACTGAGATGGAAACATTTTTATTTACTATCTTCAAATGTCCATGTCCATTTGAAGCTTCCTTCATCTTCACTATACATGTTTCAGACTGGTTTCCCCTTCTTACTAGATTAGAGACTGAGGGGCATATGTACAAGCCCCTATCGCCACTGGAACGTCACTTTTTCCGACGTTAGCTTGAAAGGGGAGGGCAGTGGGTGTTGCTGTGGGCGTTCCACTGCAACACCCATTGATTTTGCCGCTGCCCCCTATTTACAAGGTTGGCTATATAGGAGGCAGCGCCAAAATTAAGACCAGGGAAAACCTGGTCTTAACTTGGCGAAACGAGGAGAAGTACTTTATTTCTCCTCGTTTTTGCTTTTTCCATGTGTGCTGCCTTGTGCAGCACACATGGAAAAAGCAAAACGTCTTGTATTGTGTATGTGTAGGAAAGTGTTCCTTCCTGCACATAAACAATCTTTTCAAAAATTAAATTTTTTAACTTCCATGTGTGCTGCACTAAGCAGCACACATAGAAGTGACAAAACGGCATTTAAAGATTGTTTATGTGCAGGAAGGGACACCTTCCTACACATAAACAATCCTCCCCTGCACGCAGACACCATTGCACTATGGTGCAAAGGTGCCTGCGTTGGCGCTAAGCTGCCAAACGTAGCGCCAGCGTAGGTGGAAACGCAAGGCTGCACCATATTCTTGTAAAAATGGTGCAGCCTTGCGTTTCTGAAGTGGCGGAGTGAGGCGTTAAGCCATGACTGCTAACGCCTCACTCCGCCACTTCTTTGTACATATGGCCCTGAGATTGGTAGAATATCCACAGCTGGACACCTGTGAACCCCCAGCATTCCATTTGGAGAAACTGCGTCCATAAGTTCTGCGCTTTCTTTGAGGAGCGTGCACACGGCCTTGTTTTCTTTTTGGGCATTTGTATGGTACACAGCTCACATCGAAATTTCTTCTCTCAGTGTGACTATGGTTGTAATATTTCCCAAGACAAGAGATGCTGCCACATTAGGTTTCTCAGAAACATTCCCAAATGCCTGTGATAAGGTCTAGCATACAGCCACAGAACACAAATCTCAATGTGACACATACTAATAATGGTAACATTTTCAGAGGGATGCATTGTAACGAACTATACATCTGGAAATTAGGCTTAAATTCAATGAAGCTGGGTGTGCGGGGTCTCTGGGAGCAATGCATGAATTGCTTGGCCTTTAGTAGCTCACGACAATGATCACCGATCAGAACTAGCTCTCACTACAGAAAAGGTTTGAGACCCCTGAGTTAAATCGTCACCTTTCACAAAATCACTTACTCGTAAGTCTTAGGTAACAAAATTGACAACATGTGGAAAAACTATCTCTATGACATTTTACCAGTGATGGGAAAAGATAATGGGGCATATTATCGAGCCCATTTTCGCCGCTTTAGCGGCCGATTTCGGCCGAAAAGCGGCGATTTAAATATTGCACTATTATCAAGGACACGCTAACGCGTGTTTCCTTGATTTAGTAGCCGTTTTATCTCCATTTTGCATGTCAGCGATTATTATCGCTAATGACATGCAAAGTGGGCGTTCCTCACAATGTCTGCATGATTAACGTGGCAAACACAACTTCGCACTATTAACAATGCGGCCCCAGCGATAAAACAAACCACGGTTATCGCATGAAGTTAACGTCTGCTTTTTCTTCTACTTAGCTATGCTGATAATGGGAGGTGGATCGCCATGTTACGACCACACTCCCCTATCAGCAAGCATCTCCATAATCATCGCTGGATTTCAGGCGATATTTATGTTTCTCGACGTCTATCGCTGGAATTACATCGCCTGTTCGCAAGGCGTTGATAATACGCCGCTAACACGGCGATGTAATTCAGCGATAGACGGCGATGAACAGAAGCGCGCTAAGTGCGCTTAGCGATGTTTCTCGCTCTTCTTTGATAATATGCCCCAATGTCTGGTAAAAGGTAACATCAGTTAAATACATTTACTCACATGTCTTCATCAATGTGCTCCTTTTCCAGGTTGCCTTTCAGTTCCTGGTGAAATAGAGAAAAAACATTATTAGATGCCCCTCTGGGGCTTCCCAACAGGGCTGGGGGACCCCTTTGGATACTCGTGTACACTACACTGTCTTCCATCGGTTACAGCGTAGTCACTCAGGATGCTGTGGATCATCTTGCAGCCGGCCAGGGTTAACATCTCCTTCCCTACTGCCCGGCAGCTTCTGGAAAAAAAAGAGGAACATCTTTAAAGCAGCACTATATCCTTCACCAGTCCTGGAGGTCTTCGAGTGCATGTGTCCCTGTGAGTAAACCATACATTAGCAAGTCCTTGGTTATGCTTGTCGTGGGCATCAGGGCCCCAGACTCCGTGCTTAGTGCCCTCAGCAGGTACTAGGCGTAGGTGCATCCACAGAAAAGGTGGTAGGTTGCCTCGTCTGTCATCTTTGGCAGGATTTGAGGCAGCTGAGCACTCTTGCATGCATGAAGGCTAACACTGACAGTCCTCCTTGAATTGGTATCCAGATAATGTCCTTGATGCGTATTGGTCAGACTTCTGGCGGTGACGTTCTTCCACACCCAGTCCTCTGTTGCTTAGAAGGCTCCGATCAGTTCACCGATAGTCTTTGTGCAGACTTGTATTTGGATGATCTTCTGAGTCCACTGGTATAGGGATGCTGCTTCCAGTCTGAATTCATTCACAAACTTCTCCACTTCTTCGCAGTACAGTGGTGTAAACCAATTGTAGGGCTTGACGCTCACCCATTCTGCCCACGCCAGGCGCCTCCACATCAGTAGTAGAAAGAAACGTGCCATTAGGAAGCTAGTGTGTCTTTTATCTTCGTTCCTCAGGCGCTCCTCAAGCAGTGGCACACGAAGATCTCCCTCAGGACTGTGGCAATGGCCGTCACTCCTTTCCCTCCCTTCTCGTGGACCCTGAACATCACATCTCTCTTCACTCTGTCCATTTTTGAGTTCCAAATGAAGTACAAGATTATCCATGTGATGGCCTTTGTCATTCGTGTCTGCACCGGTCAGACATGGGCAACGTACTGGGGCACTGCATTTCTGTTTAGACTATTTTCTTTTTTTTTTGTTTCTAAAAACGTTTTCCAGTAACTTGAATTGAAAAGATTTCATTTTTTTTCTTCTAAGTTGAGTATACTGTTTTCAGCCTGCATTTGTGATTCTGTTGCACACTGTTCCATTCTTTGGAACCACCAGCATTGCATAACTCTTGGGTTTCAGTGTTTATTTTCATTTTTAGGTCTCGCCTGAGCCCGCGCGCATGCGTTGCTCTGCGAGGCTTCTAGTAAGCACTTCCAACTGGGACCACACGCACGTGCGTGTGTTTTTTTCTTTGCTCACCCGCTATGGGCCTTTGCGTGCGTCTTTCTAAGAAAGACAGCACGCAACTAATAAGCGGAGTGCATGTCCCGCCTTCTCTCTCCCCTGGCCTAGGGAGCTCGGGAGCGAGCAGCAGCGCGGCCGGGTGCCAGTTGCATACCTTCGTTATCTGATCTTGCCTTAAGTAAACAAACACGCTCGCTTTCGCGGTCGCGTTTGTTTCAACTTTGTTTTTCAGCCTATTTAATGTGCGCGCACCACTCCCGGGCTTGTTTAAGTCGGAATGAGTTTCTTCGCACAGTTTATCTTTTTTTTTTTTATTTGTGCATTAATTTTTCCTTAGTATTTCACATAGTATTTCACAGTTCTCTTACAGTAGTCCACCTTGAAACACCTCACGGATGTTTTATAAATTATTGCGGCTGCAGGACAGTTTATATTGAGCTACGGTCTGCAACAAAAGTGATACTGAATGTATCTAAGAAACTGACCCTGTCACCAATCAATCACCAGATTCTTAACAGGTAACCATCAACACAAAAAAACACGTTTTTGGCAAGGGCACTGCAGCTAATCGAACTTGTTCTCAAAAATCGGTCTAGTGCATAGAAGCGGTGCAGCTGTATAGGTTTGAGAGCTGCTGAACAGCGCTGGCCTGTGCAGCTAAGGTAGTCTGAATCTCTCTTCAAATTGCAAAAATAGAAGGCTTTGATTTACACCTTCTGCAGATTACAGAAAAGAGTCAACTTCCGCCTCTGGGTTGCCATTGTTGGGTGACATGAGCGTTTGCGATTTTCAAAGTCAGCAGTTAGTACAGTTGTCAACGAGGTTACTATTTATTTTAGCAAATACCAAGGTATGCTTTTGTTTTATGAGAAAAAACGATTTTTGCTTCAATCCCTTTTTAATTTAATATCCGGTGCCCACTGATGCAAATCGATTCCCTCCGTGGGGGAGTTATATATAGAAGCAGACCGGAAGGATGCTGCAGCCCTCGCAGATGTTGATCCCAGCAGAGCCCTCCTTGCAAATTGCAGCCATTAGGAAGAGATTCCACTGACCGCTGCAAACACAATGGGAATTAAGACGTGGCAGCGGCCCGGTCAGACAGCACACATCATAAAAAAACATCCCTGCAGGTACCAAAGGGCTGAGGCTGTTTCAAAACCGGACACGGATGTCACTGCACAGATCAAAGAGGTATATTAAAAGAGGCACTCTGAGGCCTTGGAGGGGATTTCTGTTGATCAGCTGCACCCATTTTTACACTGAAACAGGACCGAATTTGCCTTCACATCAAATGACATATTAGCACCTTATCAGGACTAAACCGGTAGGAAAAATATCTACACCGCAGAGACCATGTGTTAAACGCTCGTTTCACAGGCACATGCGGAGGCAGCCCTTCAGAGCAAGGGTCTTTGATTGTAATATGAGTGGAGCTTAAATAATTGATAAGACTGACGAAGGGAGGTTGCACAATGCCGCCCCCTTGACTCCATACGTCTGCCTAGAAAACAGCAGACATATTTCTGCACATTGTAAAAAGGACGCGTTCTCTCATCTATCTCGCTCTCTCTCTCTCTGTCTGTCTGTCTGTCGGACTATCTATCTGTCGGACTACCTACTTACCTACCTACCTACCTGTCTGTCTGTCTATCTATGTTTCGGACTATCTATCTGTCGGACTACCTACTTACCTACCTACCTGATGTAGTGGCCTGGGGTGAAGGGCACTAGGACCCTGCAGCGGACCACAAGAACTGGACACCACTTCCGGTCAGGGGAGTGGACAGGGCAGTAAGAGCGAGGAGGGCACGAGGACGGACGTGCATGTGGGCAGGGAAGCAACCAAGCTAATAAAGAAAGTAAAGTAACCCTTACCTGTGTCCTGCGTGATCACTGGGCCAAGGAGAACGTGACAACTGGCGACAAGGGTGGGATATCAAAGCGCCACCAAACGCGTGCACCGAGGTCCCTCGTGGGTCGAGAACGGAGCCAGGAGCTCACCCTGGTCCGCCTGCCGCCGAAAGGAACAAAAGAAGAACAGCTGCGACGTCCGAAGCCCACCCGGTAGCAGGAAAAACGGAGCCAGGAGCCCACCCTGGTCCAAATGCCGAGGATCGAGGCATCTGTGAGGGAGCCCGCCCAGCCGCAGCGAAGACGCGGTAAGAGGCCCCCCCCCTAACCTGCCTGATGGCAAGCGGTGAAATAAACTGGCCTCTGTGTGGGAGCATCGCGCGCCCATAAGTGGTGCACCCGACTGTGTCCCAGCCGGCCGGCCGCCGCACCACGAAGAGCACGCTTCGCGCGTAGATTTAAAGATAAATCTCGCGTGAGCACGGCGGCCATCTTGGGGCCAGGCGAAAGCAGCCAATCAGCGCCCAGGAAGCCCGGCGGCCATTTTAGGGGGTCAGACACTGGAAATCTCGGTCTCGCGAGATCCGGCGGCCATCTTAAGGACAGGCAAAGTAGCCAGAATAAGAATAAGAATAAGAAGGCCGGGAGGCCATTTTGAAGTCAGGCAAAGGTGCAAAAGAGTGGAAAAAAAAGGGAATTCAAGGCCAGGAGGCCGGATTAAGGTGAAGCAGTTAGATATACATACACAAAGGTGTATCAAAAGAAAAAGACAACAAATTAAAGGCAAAGTGAACGTGGGAACAAAGATAATAAATAAATAGAAAGAAAAGCAAGTACAAAAAAAAAAAAGGCCTGCACGGAAGCTGCACGTCCGAAAATGGTTGACACAGAGAGTGACACAAAGAGTCCACAAGCGATATTTCGCAGACCATTGCCATTCAGCCTGTCAGAACCACAAGCTGGCATCAGGTGGGAAAAGTGGATTAGGCAATTCGAGCGCTACATGCGCGCCACGGACATCGTGGACAGCAAACAGCTAGACCTCCTTCTGAATCTCGCAGGGGATGAAGTCGAGGACCTGCTCATAACATTTCCTAGCGATCAAACAGCGACATACAAAGGGGTGATACAGTGCCTCACAGCGAAATTTGACCCGCAACGGAACATTGACTTTGAGAGATACACCTTCAACACAGCGTGTCAGAGAACAGAGGAGTCCCTTGATGACTTCGCAACACGACTGCACAAATTAGTCACATACTGTGAGTTTGATAAGTTTCACAATGAGCAAGCAATACGACTGCACATCATTGAAGGCTGTTAGTCTGAAGAGTTCCGTGCACGTGTCCTAAAGGAACCAACGACGCTGGAGAAGATATTGACCATGGCCCGCACAGAAGCGAGAGCAACGGCGCATGCTAAAGAGATGGAGCTGGGGAAAGAGAAAAGAGTGGAACAAGCAAATCGCATTACGGGAAACGGCAAGAAGAAAGAATACCCGGCGTCCTCGCCAATGAAGAAGAGCGAACAAACGTGCTATAGATGCGGACTTGACTTTCCGCATGTCGGTGCGTGCCCGGCGATGGGCCAGAGATGCAGGAAATGCAACAGGGACAATCACTTTGCAAGCGCCTGCATGAGCAGGCAGTTCAGAAGTGAGCGGGGCAGAGCAGCAAGACCACGGGTGACCACCAATACCACCAGCAGGTATGCCAGACACATGGAAACAGCGAATCGCAGCTCCTCCGATGAGTCAGAAGATACGGCAGCACCTGTGAGCGTGGCACGACTGTATCTAATGTCAGATGCCCCCAAGGGAGACCGGAGACCAGAGCAAATTCATCTCATGGAGAAGCATCAAATAAAGAAGACCGCAACAGTGGACATTGAAGTAGGGCGACATAATACACGGTTCGTGCTTGACAGCGGGCCCACCTGCAACATCATGTACTTGTCGGAGTATGAGAAAATGAAAGTGAGGCCGCCGCTATCACCGTCCACTGTTGATGTGTTCACGTGGGGCTCCAAGAAGCCGGTGGAGAACATGGGGAAGTTCACAGAGACCTTAACATACAAAGACAGATCATGCCAAGAAGAGATACATGTGCTGAAAGGTGACATCCCGGCACCATGCCTGCTAAGCAATGTCACGGCGCAGGTGATGGGTCTACTAGCAATGACATACCACATGTCGGAAAAAAGGAACATTCTACAAGAGCATCCGGCCCTACTGCAGGGCCTAGGAAAACTGAAAGGGAAGCAGATAACGTTGCACATCAACGAGGCGATCAAGCCGGTAGCACAACATCATCGACGGGTACCAATACACCTACAACCGCAAGTTGAAGAGGAAATTCAAAGTTTACTGGCCCAGGACATCATTGAGCCTGCAGAAGGGCCGACGCCATGGGTGTCTCCAATAGTGGCAGTTCCGAAAAAGAACACCTCCAAGATCCGCATATGTGTGGACATGAGGATACCGAACACAGCAATCGAGCGGGAACGCCACCCGGGGCCACATCTCAACGAGATGATCAGCTGTCTCACTGGGGCCTGCCGTTTCTCGAAGTTAGACTTGTGCAAAGGGTACCACCAACTAGAGCTGGACCAGCAGTCAAGATACATTACCACATTCTCGACGCACATGGGTCTGTTTCGCTACAAGAGACTGAGTTTTGGCATTTCATCGGCTGCAGAGATATTTCAAGAGACCATAAGGCAAGTGATAAGGCCGGTGAAGAACAGCCTCAACTATAGTGATGACATTCTAGTATTCGGGCGGTCAGATGGGGAACATGATAGGGCCCTGCATCAAGTATGCCTACAGCTGGAACAAGCGGGATTAACATTGAACGCAGACAAGTGTGAGCTGGGGAGAAGTGAATTGGTATTTTTCGGACACATTTTCTCCAAGAAGGGAATGAGGCCAGATCCCAGCAAAGTAGAGACACTGAAAAATGCGAGTCCTCCGAAAGATGTCGCAGATGTAAGGTCATTTCTAGGGCTTGCCAGCTACTGTGCTCGCTACATGAAGGACTTCGCCACAGTGAGCACACCGCTCCGAGAGCTAACAAAGCAAGGTCAGAGGTTCCTCTGGTCACAGGAATGCAGTTGGGCGTTTGAAGCCATCAGAGAGGCTGTAATGACGGTAGATCATCTTGCCTATTTTGACCCTTTGCTATGCACTGAGCTGACGGTAGATGCCAGCCCAGTCGGACTAGGAGCCATACTAGCGCAGCACCTGCCGGGGAGAGACACACCAAGAAAGATTGTGGCGTATGCAAGCAAAAGCTTGTCTGACATTGAGAAGGCATACTCCCAACCAGAAAAAGAAAGCCTAG
This sequence comes from Calotriton arnoldi, assembly GCA_963921515.1. Taxonomy (NCBI): domain Eukaryota; kingdom Metazoa; phylum Chordata; class Amphibia; order Caudata; family Salamandridae; genus Calotriton; species Calotriton arnoldi. The sequence goes on from CAWUFW010001064.1 coordinate 452,784, forward strand.
CAGTGGTATGGGCGTGTGAACACTATCACATGTTCATATATGGGAAGTCGTTCACCATCATAACAGATCATCAGGCTCTGGTGACGATATATGGAAATCCGTCGGGAAAGATGCCACCTCGCATTGAGCGTTGGGGCCTACGGTTGATGGACTATGACTTCAAAATTGTGCACAAGCCTGGAAAGGAACACAACCTGGCTGATTACATGTCGAGAGACCCTCTACCACAGTCACCAGTGACCGATTCAATGGCTGAGGAATATCTCAATTTTGTACTAAAGCAAAACACTCCGGCGCCAATCACATTAAGGGAGCTAGAGCAGGAGACAGCGAAAGATGCCACCCTGCAGCTGGCCAAAGAAACCACAAGGATGCAGAGATGGCGACACATCAACAACAACTGTACCTGGGGAGAAGTAACAAGGAGGAAATGCTAGCATTAAAGAAGATACATGAAGAACTGTCGGAGACAGAAACAGGAATAATGTTGCGAGGAACAAGGATAGTGATACCGAGATCACTAAGGCGACAGACTGTCAATGTGGCACAGGAGTCACACCGCGGAATGGTGGCAACAAAAAAACTGCTAAGGGAGAAAGTCTGGTTCCCTGGCCTGGATAGAATGGTGGAAGACACCATCGTGACGTGTCACATCTGTCAGACGACAGGATAGCCAGCCAAACCGGAACCGCTACAAATGTCAGAACTCCCAAGGGCGGTGTGGACAACGTTGGCAGCTGATTTCTTTGGGCCACTAGACACGGGCAACTACCTGCTCGTGATCATTGACGAGTACTCACGATTCCCCATAGCTAATAAAGAAAGTAAAGTAACCCTTACCTGTGTCCTGCGTGATCACTGGGCCAAGGAGAACACGACACCTACCTGTCTGTCTGTCTGTCTGTCTGCTTGCCTGTCTGTCTGTCTGTCTACCCAACTGTCTGTCTGTCTGTCAATTTGTAGATATTATTCTGCAGCCTGCTCGAATCATGTTTTAGGTACTTGTGGCTATGGATATGTAATGAAACGAGTTACTCTGTAGTTTGTAACATGATTCATGGTTCTGCTCATGCTTATTACATAGATGAGTTACTGTGATGAAGCCCGTGCTCGTTATGACATTTCATGAGACAAGATCGTCTGCCGGAAGTGCTTCTTTCAGACCTGCACATACTGACACAGACGAGTTGTTTCATAGTTTATCTGTGCTGCATCCGCAGTGATTCTGAAAGAGTAAAACTTATTCTGTAACCCGACTATAGCAATAATACGTATTCCTGCACATAATAAACATGAGTACTTCGTATGTACAAATCAACAAGAAGAGAGAGAGGGTTTCTATGGAACGCGTCCTAGTCCCCTGGGAAATACTTAGATAAACAAACAAGCATTGGCATAGCCAATAGGTCTCGCTTTGGGACCTTATAAGTATTTAGTTATGCAGCACAATATCCTTGGTGCAACAACATCAACTGTTGCATGGCTAAACACTTATAAGGTCCCAAAGGCGAGACCTATTGGCTATGCCAATGCTTGTTTGTTGATGGTAGTGTAGAGCAGATTTTGGCACTAGGTTGGAATTTCCATACACACATTTACTAAGAGTTTTTCTTAATCGTGTTGGGTTACTGTACAGGAGACTTTGCATTTGGAATTCATCTTCCTGTTACGCATTGTTACTTGATCTTATTCTTTTTTTCCCCCAGACTGCAAAGGACTTATGGGGCATATTTACAAGGGGATTGTGCCACCAGAATGTCGTTTTTTCTGACGTTCCAGTGGTGCAATGCCGTGCTCCATATTTGCAAAGTGGCGTTAAGCTTTTGGCGTGGCTAAATGCCACTTTGTACCCTTTCGTGCAGATATCTGTGTGAAAGGGGCGTGCAATGGGTGTTGCTGTGGGCGTTCCACCGCAACACCCATTGCTTTTGACGCTGCCCCAGATTTACAAGGATGTGTAAATCTGAGGCAGCGCCAAAAACAAACACCATGCAAAAGTAGGCGTTAGAATGGCGCAATGAGGAGAAATACTTTTATTTCTCCCCGTTTTTAGGTCTCGCTTTCTCTCTCTCTATCCCGCTCCACCCTTTATTCTATGTACACCCTTTCTCTCTCTTTCTCTCTCACCACCCTCTCTAATTGGGCATTATATCTTCACTCTATCTCTCACTCGGCAACACCACAGCATCACTCAGCATCACCACAGCATCACTCAGCGCAACCACAGCATCAATCAGAGCCAGCACAGCATCAATCAGAGCCAGCACAGCATCACTCAGCACCAACACAACATCTCTCAACGCCATCACAGCATCACTCAACGCCATCACAGCATCACTCAGTGCAACCACAGCATTACTCAGCACAACCACAGCATCACTTAGCGCCACAACAGCATCACTCAGCGCGACCACAGCATTACTCAGCAGCACCACAACATCACTCCGCGCCACCACAGCATCACTCAGCACCACCATAGCTTCACTCAGCGACACCACATCATCACTCAGGGCCAACACTGCATCACTCAGCACCACCACAGGATCACTCAGCACCACCACAGGATCACTCAGCACCACCACAGGATCACTCAGCACCACCACAGCATCGCTCAGCACTACCACAGCATCGCTCAGCACCACCACAGCATCGCTCAGCACCACCACAGCATCGCTCAGCACCACCACAGCATCACTCAGCGCCACCACAGCATCACTCAGCGCTACCACAGCATCACTCAGCGCTACCACAGCATCACTCAGGGTCACCACAGCATCACTCAGGGCCACCACAGCATCACTCAGCGCCACCACAGCATCACTCAGCACCACCACAGTATCACTCAGGGCCACCACAGCATCACTCAGGGCCACCACAGCATCACTCAGCGCTATCACAGCATCACTCAGCACCACCACAGCATCACTCAGGGCCACCACAGCATCACTCAGCGCCACAACAATATCACTCGGCGCAACCACAGCATCACTCGGCGTCACCACAGCATCACTCAGCGCCGCCACAGCATCACTCAGCACCACCACAGCATCGCTCAGCATCGCCACAGCATTGCTCAGCACCGCCACATCATCACTCACCGCCACCACAGCATCACTCAGGGCCACCACAGCATCACTCAGGGCCACCACAGCATCACTCAGCGCCACCACAGCATCACTCAGCGCCACCACAGCATTACTCAGCGCTACCACAGCATCACTCAGCACCACCACAGCATCACTCAGCACCACAACAGCATCACTCAGAACTACCACAGCATCACCACAGCATCACTCAGTGCCACAACAATATCACTCAGCACCACCACAGCATCACTCAGTGCCACCACAGCATCACTCAGCGCCACCACAGAATCACTCAGCGCCACCACAGCATCACTCAGCGCTGCCACAGCATCACTCAGCGCTGCCACAGCATCACTCAGCGCCGCCACAGCATCACTCAGCGCTACCACAGCATCACTCAGCACTGCCACAGCATCATTCAGGGCCACCACAGCATCGCTCAGCACCACCACAGCACCACCACAGCATCACTCAGAACTACCACAGCATCACCACGGCATCACTCAGCGCCAAGACAATATCACTCAGCACCACCACAGCATCACTCAGCACCACAGCAGTATCACTCAGCAAGACCTGAGTATCATTCAGCATCACCTCAGCATCGTCTCCGCACCAGTCACCACTACCACCACCACCACTACCACCTCAGCATCACTCAGCACCACCTCAGCCTGCTCTCGGAATCTGGCATCTGTTGATTCTCCCCTAGCGTCTGCCCGCTGCTAGTGTTATAATACAGGTACTAGTTCCCAACCTTCACCCTCCGATTGTTTATGCCCCCTCAAAAAAAGCTTTAACAAACAACCATTGCAATAGGCAGAAACAAGTTGCCAGCATTGCAAGAACAAATGAAACCTGAGGAAATTTTTTATTGTAAATACTTTTTTTAATATGGTCGTTCAGTTTTACATAATGCCTTCTTGGTCATATATAAAGTAACAAAAATGCTTCTGACACTTTTTTATTATAACTTTTCAGCATGCTGCACAGCAGCCACACTTCTCTACAGCACAGCTTGAAGACATTGGCAAAGTCAATAGCTCTGGCTAAACACTTATAAGGCCCCAAAGGCGAGACCTATTGGCTATGCCAATGCTTGTTGCTCTTTGTATGTGTGTTGCATTCTACAGCACACATAGAAAGAGCAAATCACCTTTAAAGACTGTTTATGTGCAGGAAGGTATGCCTTCCTGCACATAAACAATCATTCCCTGCAACACAGACACCCTTGCACCATGGTGCAAGGGTGCCTGCATTGCAGAAAATCATCCCTGCAATGCAGGCACCCTTGCACTATGACGCTAGGGTGTCTGTGTTTGCACTAGGCAGCCATTTTTAGAGCCAGTGCAAGGGAAAACACAGGGGAATGCTGCATTCTAGTAAATACGGCGCATCCCTGCGTTTTTGAAATGACGCAGCTTGGCGCTGCAAAATCTGCTGCTGCGCCATTTTCTTGTGAATATACCCCTATGTGTTCCTATATTTAAACTCAGATTGTACAAATTTGTCTGTTTGTTTTGATAGCCTCAGACGTACCCTTATTCAGATTGATGCAAAAAGAACAATTGATGGACAGAATACTGCACAATGTCAAACATTCACCTTGTGTTTGCTTTGTTCGCCCTAAGTTGGCAGGGTATGCCCAGACGTGGGCCCCTTGCTCACTTTTTCACTGGATTCAAGCTAGCCTGGCTGATGAGGGGCTTTACACTGAAACCGGTCCCAGGATGCTTGTTTCTGGTCCAGGGAAGACCTGGCTTGGCAGTTCGGGCTGGACTGTTTCCATGAGGAACAGGGTCAAGACTGATTTGCATATGGCTGGGTCTTAACTGGGGTGGCGAAGTGAGCTAAAGAACGATGATGGATTCAACCTAGATCTGTGACTGGGGATGAGTGTCTGAAAAGTTTCAGCGCTCCGTCCATCATCTCCTTGTGTTTGCTTATTCAGATTGAGGTACCCACTGACTCCCTCTAGGATGCCCGCAATTCTCTCCATCCCTTCCAGTACCTCATCTACCAGCAGCTGCTGGACTCCTACCACTCGCCATTGGAAGACAACTTGGGGGTCCTCCGAGTCCAGGCTTGGGCTTTGGCTGGCAGACCCAGCGACGCTGTCGCCCCTTGCCGTGACCGGAGAAGGTGTTCCAATGGAGTCCAGGAGTTGCTGGAAGGTGTCATTGCCCATGAGGGGCAGGATGTCATCGACACCAGATTGGTCATCCAGGGCAGGCTGGTGGTCAGGAGTTGCTGTTTCTCCCTTGGCATTGGAATATGTTAATGGTGAACTATGCTAGATGTTGGCATGAGTAACTTTGGCAGACATGCATATGTTATTCTCATTTACTTTCAGTTCAACATTGATGTGTAGGACATATGTTACTCGTAGAAATTGTGGCCAAGATTCACTGTAGTTGTGACAAGGGTGAAAATTTGTGTCATACCATACATTGCAGCACATTTACACAGCATGCTGGCCTGCCCTGTCGGGTAGTGTAACTTGAGGTGAATTCCACATCTGCCTTGGTGATTGCCTTTCTTCTTCATGATAACTATACTGACTGGAGCTTCACTTTTTAACACCACTACTGTGCACATTGCAGCAAGTCACCAGGGTTCCTGCATTTCCTCTGGCCACTACTCAGCCTACAGTCCCTGGGAAAGTGATGTGACTTTGGTCATGTAGAATTTTTTATCCTGCGGTCGGCCTTTCACACAGTACACCATGCCAGTCTGGCTTGTTGTGCTGTCTTGCATTCTCATTGTGCATTCACGTGGCCAAGGGCTCATATTTGACATGCATCCACACAACTCCACACAGCTAGCAACCTTGTTACACTGCAGGTGTTTGTAAGGGCATGTACTTAACATGGTTTCCCTATTTGTGTAAACGCATGTGACTTCAGTGCACACACAGTGGTCTACATAGTTCATAACCCTAGGCACTGTGTACCAACTCTGAAGGGATAGGCCCAGTCAAACTTGTAATGTTTTTACCACTGACACTCACTCCATTTTGTCATTGACAGTTTTGGTTATCTGCAGAATATCACACATCGCTCAACTCAGCCCAACTCACTTGTACCAGTATATGACTCCTGTCCCAATCCTCCAGTGGACCCAGGGACTCAACTTTCTGTCACACACTGATGGCACACAGACAATACTTTAACTCTCATCTGACTCCAACCCCACAATGTGAGACAGCATTTGCAATTGAACCTGTATCTGAGGGCTATGGCTCGAGCTGTGGCCCGCATGCTAGCAGTATTGATATTCAGTGACATGTGCCTACCCAGGTTGGCCACTCAACTAGGCCAATACACCTCACCCTCCAAACATCACTAAGGCCTGCTCCTCGTCGAGGAAATCTATCTCATTCAGTCACTTCACGATTCCCTGTTTGACATCCTCCTGCTTTTACATATGTTGCATAGTCAGACATTTCTCTTTCCAAATCCCTCCTGACACATGCTACATCTTCACTGTTAGACCTGGCATCTGTTGGTGTTGTCTCCACTAATCTTTTTTGCTGCCGACCTCATGTTTTGACCTTGTTTTGCTAGCCTTAGGATTTGAGCACGTTTGGCACTGCCGTGCAGTGTCAAAGCACTGTCCTCGCCATGTACATACTGTGGATCGGTGTATATATGGTTGATTGATTCAAGTTAGCTGTAAGTCCCTTGTCATGGAGTAAAACCTATACCCAGGGCATGTATCTCGAATGTGCCTCTGTGGGCTTGACGCACTGGTTGAACCATCCACGAAGGTAGCTCATCAATTCTGGGACTTATTATTTAGTCCCGCCCCTTCTATTTTGCCTTCCCCCAAATCCTCTGACATACCAGTCATTATCGATGACAATCCCGGACTTAGCTTTGATGATGCAATGGCTGCAGAAATTCTCAGGAATACACCATCTATCCTGGGAGGTGAAGGTCCATCAGCCTCTGGATCACCATCTGAGGACTGGACCTCCCTTACCAATATGAAAAGAGACTGGGTGAAAATAACGCTCCACGGTGCAATGATGACAGAGTACTTGAGGGCCAATATTGCACCAAACGGCCTGATAGTTAAGAACTTCCCTAGACTTTTCCTGGATGACGCTGTCTTTAAAAAGGAATGGTCCCTGGTAGCATGGAAATGCACCAGGGACTTACTTATCCTCATTATTAATTCAGCAAAGAGGATAGCTGATGCCCTCCTTATTAAAATACAGGTTGCTGAAGGGGCCATAAAGACTACCATATATGGCACTGTATTTAAAACCAAATTGACAGAACTCAACCATGAGATTGCTGAGCACAAGGAATTTCTGATGAAGCAGAAGGTTAGCAAGCTTCAGAAGGATATAAGCAGATTTAACAAAGAAAAAATATACCCCTATCTGAAAGCAGACTATACCAACAGCAAAACTAGCTACTCTTCTGATGAAAATAGTGAATCCGACAGAAGAGACTCGGCTAGCAGTAACTCCAGCAATGGGAGCTGGAAGGGTTCGAATCAGAGGAGAAAGAATTATCCACAAAACCCCCACTACCCTGTACAGAATTTTCAAGGGCCGCAGCCTCCTTTTTGGCCTTTCCCGATGTATCCCCAGGGCCAACCGCAATACTTCCCTGCCAGCAATCCACCTTTTTTAGGCAGAGGCTGAGGCAGAGGAAGAGGGCGCAAAAGAGGAGGACAAAAACAAGTCCAGTGGCAGGACCAGGAACCGAATATGATGGAAACCAGGAGCAAAACACATGGCAGGAGAGTCTAGTGGTTAATTTGTCACATAGACAACTGACACCTACAGAACAAACAGTACTTGAGAAAGGCCTTGGCTATGTCCCCACCCCTAAAGAGGACAGTTTTCGGGAACAATGCGAAATCCAGAACCTGTTTAGAAAAATACGCCTTAAAGCCCACTTCGATGGTACTGAGGAACCAGCCAGACTGGATTCAGGCCTTCGCAAACCCTCGACCTTCACACCTACCATTGGCATGGTACCTGTGGAGGTAGTGACCTTTGAGAAAGCTGTCTTAAAAGAACTGAAGAACCAGGATACCAGAGTTCCTTTCCATAATCTCTCTAATCAAGAACATGCAGCGATTAGATCATTGACTGAGGACAAAAGCATTACAATAAAGCAAGCTGACAAAGGGGCGCCACGGTCATACAATCCACTTCGGATTACAACACCAAGTGCCAACGCCAACTACGGAATAGTAAATTCTATACTCCGATAACAACAAACCCCACGACTCGATTAACGACCGAGATAACCACCATGGTCTATGAGGCAGAGAGTAATGGGTGGATCAGTGGTAAAGAAGCTGATTTCTTAATTACCAAACATCCCAAAACACCCTATTTTTACACTCTGCCGAAAATACATAAGGGGACCACCCCTGTTCCGGGCAGACCTATAGTTTCAGGAATCGGCTCACTCTTAGAGCCGCTCTCAAAATTCTGCGACCATTACCTACAACCTTTGGTCAAACAGACACCATCATAAATCAGGGACACAACAGATATCCTCTGTGTTATAGGTGAAATAGAAAACACAGGCGATATTGACCTCCTGGTCACCTTGGATGTGGAACAACTGTATACCAATATCCCACAGAGAGACATTGGCAGTAACAGAATCTGCACTAAGTGGGAGTGAATGGACAGCAGCAACACCCATTTCGTTCATCATGCAATGTGCCACCCTGGCCTTAACAGAAAACTTTTTGAGTTTGACAGCCAACTCTTCCACCAGTCTCAGGTACTTCGATGGGGAGTACCTTTGCCCCCAGTGTGGCATGTTTGTATATGGCGGCGTTTGAACAAGAGACCATCCAACATGCGAGTAACTCCTTCGGAGCTAACCTGAGACTGTGGAAGAGGTACATAGATGACATCCTCATCTTTTGGCAGGGTGACATACAGAGATGCGCTGAATTTTGCGAGTGGATTAACACAAAAAACCAGCACTTGAAATTCACCCACACTATATCTGCCACGAACATTGCCTTCCTAGATCTCACTATCAGATTACAAGAGGGTAGAATAACAACATCCCTATACAAAAAGCCTACCGACAGAAACAGCTTGCTACTGTACAGCAGCTATCATCCTGCTACACTGAGAAATAACCTTCCCTTCAGCCAATTTCTAAGAATTAGAAGAAATTGTAGTTCTACAGAGGACTACAAAATTGAAGCAGAGATACTGGCTGACAATCTGCTGAAGAGACAATACCTAAGAAACAGGTTCACTCTTGCATGAAACGAGAGCAAGAAACAATAATCGTGAAAGCCTCCTAGAGGTACATGAGAAAGAACCCACTGACATTTTGACCTGTGTGACCACGTACACACCTAGATCCAATCTAATAAAGAAGGCAGTGAACAAACACTGGGCAATTCTGAACACGGGTACTCTGTCAATACCCAAACCAAGGTTTGCGTTTAAACGTACCAATAATTTGAAAGATATGTTGGTGCACACTAGACCCAAGAAGAGCAACATCCCTAACCAGAGGCAACTTTGTGATCTCCCACCCGTGACAGGACACTATCCCTGCGGCTCCTGTATCGTGTGCCCACAGACCAGACACACCAAACAATTGGTTCTATCAGACACATTTACATGGACGCTAATCAAACACACTAACTGTAACACCCCACGTTGTGTGTACATGCTGACCTGCCCTTGTGACAAGAGGTATGTTGGCATGACCATGAGGCCCGTTAAGGTCAGAATCACTGAGCACAAGAGCAATATTCGTTGCCATAAAACTACCACCAAACTATACACCCACTTCTCTGAACTCGGACACCCCCCAGAGAGTCTACGGTGGGTCATCCTAGAATCCCACCAACAAATAACACAGACTGTTTTGTACAGGATTGAACAAAGGTGGGTGTTCCGTCTTGACTTAGCAAATGACGGCCTGAATGACGCCATACCCTGGAGTACCATTAATTAATCTGATATATACAACCATTATCCGCAACTTTAACGAATGAATATATCAGCTTAGGACTCCACGCTAGTCTCTCACCTCTTTATACATCTCTGCCACATGATATCGACATCAGGCTAGTCAGATATGGAGATTAGGCCATGTTAGGACGATATATCTAATAACTAACAATAGAGTACAACATTACACTCTAAGATGGCCGACATACGAATCACCCAATCGGCAGTCGCCAGCAACTTATGCACAAGTTTAGCGCAGTGACGCGAGCACTTTTGCACTGTATAAATTCTTGTTCACATTATTGATAAAACCGCACCACTCAATGCCAAAATTGAAGCCCTTGATGCATGTCCACATCAAGGTAATAGCCAGAACTATAGACTTTCACCACATTCAAAGATGGCCTCCATGGTTACACTGTAGATGATGTCATGCCGACACCATCACACCACACACCAGGTGAGGCTGATTTACCATGCTTAATGGCACCAGGAGAGGGTATTTAAGACAGGAACCAACAACCTGTCTTTTCCTTCCTGATGCAGCGGAGCGGGTAGGTGAGCCGGACTGCTCTGAGCGGGAGCAGGTGAGTACGGATTACACGTTGAGACTATGCCTGGTCACAAGCTTTTAAGAGAGGTAAGAGGTGCTGGGAATTACTGACAAGTTACCGCTGGTCTCTGGGAAGGGTACGCTGACTCTGATGTTCTGTAGAGCTCTGCACTAAGACATAGCTTGGGCACTGTAGGCGCTCTTAACACATCGCACGATTGGCATAATGTCGGAGCGCATGGTGAAGGCGCCAGCAGCTACGCAGGCAGGTCTGGAGCACTTTTGAGTCTGTTGAATAACCTTGTCAATGATACCAATTTCACGACTTTGGGCTTACTTTAACCTGAACCATGCCCACTTTCACTTTTAATGCTCTAGAGTCATGGCCTTAGCAACTAAACGTTGTGCCTACAAGCCCACACCCAACATATATATATATATATTTTTTGTTTCCTTTTAATAAACAGCGACACTACGTTGAGTGTCCACATACTCCGCTGCGGTCTGATGAAGCAGCACTTGAATCCTTAAGAGGTGAGCTGATACTCACTCTCCATGTTGTCCAATTACTTTAACTGGTTACACAGAGGTTTTATATTCTAAATACAAATGAAGGCACACGTAGAATGTGATATGCATGAAATCATGTTGTTTTTATCACTTGTATAGATTCAAAGAGGTTGTGTACGGTGAAACACACCCACTTGAATCAATAGGACCATGTACCAATATTTCCATTTGGTTTTTGATCCTTTTTGTTTGTACTCTAGGTTGGCTGCTTTTCTCCGGGGCAACGTCCTACCGAGAGAAGAAGTGGTATGTAGAACCACACCACACACTGTAGATAGTTTTCATTTAATCACTAGGTCCTGAGGAATAGCCAACTGATCTATTAGAGACATTTTATAGGCGAGAAACATGTTGACCACTAAGGGGTAGAGCGTAATTTTTGTCAGATTAAAACAAAATAGTCGCCCTCAGGGGTGTGGAATTTTCCAAATAATCTAGTTGTCCAAGGGACAAAATGCCACTGAAATCTACATGTCCTGTAAAATCCACTTGTCCCACCTACTCCCGTCCCACATCAAACATAAGGGCTCCGGCTGACAAACATTAACCCAATTTCCGTTTTTATACACATTTAAAAATAAATACAGATAAGAAAATAAATGGTTTTCTGTCTGTATGTATCTGTAAAAATCAGTAAAAACGGAAAACAGGGAACCTTAATTATGAAGAAAAAGTTAGCTTTGGTGAAATAAAACATTTGCCTAAGATCACACAATTTAAGCATGGAAGCCATTTTTTTAATTTATCAAGCAAGGTTCTCTTTCACAAAGAGTATCTAAATAGTTCCAGACCGTCAAGAATTCTGCAACATCACAAATAGCAGATAACTACTGTAAATAAACTCTGCACTCAAGAAGGATGTTGCACAATGTCACAACTAATGCACAACTAATTGCAACCAGTACTTACTTAACTCACTGCTTAAAAAAAAAAAAAGATCATGATCACTAATAATGAACATCTGTCGCCAACAAGCCACACCTATCCAGAATACTGGACTATCCCAGAGCATGCAGACATATCACAAATAACGGACAAACAATATCCACCTGCTTCAAGTAAGACTGTAGATACAATGACCAAAAGAATCCAGGACTATGATTAAATAATATAACGTGAACGTGCATTTGCAGAGCTATTTGAGGCAGAACTGAAGTGCATTAAAGAGCTATTCATAGAGGCCCGGCCCCCTGTTTCACACAAGTCAGAGTGATCTAGTTGTGTGTTCATTGGCAGAGGCTCTGCATATGTGTATAAACTAGTGCATACCAAATTAACACAACACCAGATTTGATGTACTGCTGCCAAGTGAATTCAGCATTTTCTCTTCTTCTTTAATGATAGTACCCTTCATATTTTCCTCACCAGCTCCTGATTTCACTTGTTTCTAAATATCCTAGCCCGAGTTATTTTAACACTTGACTACACTTGCATATGACCTTGAGACTGAGAGTGCATTTCTAATGAAAGAATGACATTTTTTTGCAGTTTAATAGCGCAAACTCGACCTGAACGTATTGGAGTGCTTTACATGAGCGCCAGTTATATTACACAACTTGGACACGTTCATTTATTTCTAACTGTAGCACTATTTGCAGCTGCACGAGAAATCATATTAAATGATATGTGAACTTATGCAGAGTCTGCAGAGGGGACATTATTCTGGCAGACGCCGATACAATAATAAGACGATCATTGTAGTTTTCAGAATGAAAACCAAGGTTTCTGCTAGAGGTAAATCAGGTGCCTCCCTGTGACCCCGTCACCCGCCTTAGGCATTCTCTGCTATGCTCGGAGCGCGGCGCGGCTGAAGTTGCAAAGTAAAACGATGTGTGGCTCACTGTGACAGTGCTCCTTGCACTCAGTTAGGCAGCGCCCTTCCGTACCACATAAGCACACGCCCGCAGTTAACTTTATGCCAATGTAGATCTCTCAATGTCACTGCATGCGCTTCCCTTTCCTCGCGCCTCCACCTTCGCGTTCTACGTCTGAGGTTTTTAAACAGCTACTGTAGGCGCTCTTCCTTCTCCCTTCAGTGCAGCGCTGCCTCACTTTATCGCGCAGGTACATACAAAGCTGATTGCAGCCAAAACACAAGCACCCCTAGAGATGCCTCCTTGGTGGTGGAATTGGAGAGCCTTTCGTGACCATCATCAGCAGAAATACGGACTTCTAACGTGACATCTAATCCCGGTCACAAAGAGCTTTTGCCTTCAGCATCAGCACAGCGAGGCGGCAAATTTCACTTTCGCTTTTCAAAAACAAATGTATTTTTAACCCCGCATTCAGATGAGTCTGAAGTCCTGGCATTGATGTGGTGCAAGATATGTGCCTTGCCCATGCCGCCCGCAATGAACTTTGAAGGGAACAGTTCTCCTGAGGCGCCGCTGCAGCTTAAAAGAAAATGCGCACAACGGGCTAAATTAAGCCCGAAAAATAGGCACTGGCCAACTGAGCATTTTCTCACACAAATGGGAAATATATCGCCCTTTGTGAGGGAAATTGCCCAATCTGTGTCACACCGCGTCTGGTGTGAAAGGGAGTTTTAATCCACTCTGCACACCAATGGAAAAGTGCGGTCGGCAATTAGCAGCAATGAGAGCCCGTGCTTTCTGCAGCCACACTGACGCCGCATTAGACACGGTCCATCAGCAGGCAGACAAGTTCTATTTCAATATTTCAGAGCAATCTGCATGCAAGCTCAGCAAAATAACACTCTAGCAGTGCTATGGCGGGCGCTATAGTGCTTATTTTACCTGAATCTATAATTGCCTCACTCGCGGCAGTCCGGCAGTCCCGAAGTTCAACTGCTTGCTGAGACTGGGGTGACGTTTCACTCCCCAGCCAATCACTGGCTAGAGCCCAGTGAAGTCATGGGCTGCTGGCCAATCAGAGGCCTCCAAAGGCTCTCGGCTAGCTTTTATGATTGGCTGTGAGCCCCAGAGTGCTCACAGCCTGTTTTATTTCCGTGATTTAATGTCTACTTGTCCGTCGGACAAAATAGACATTAAATCTTCTTGCCCGATGATAAAAACAACATGGTTCGGGCGTCGGGCGATATGATTCCCCCACCCCTGCGCCCTCCTTCTTCTTTTTACTTTTTAATCAGGTTGTGACCTCTCCAGAATAAAAATAATTATAGAGGATTCCCTTACCTGTTTTAACCCACACACCACATCTACATCTTACCAGGCCCCTCACACCCACGGCACCTATACGGCAAGGAACAAAAGATCTCCGATAAAGAGCCCCTTTATGGGTGCCCGTCGAGCATTGCAGCGCCGGCTCGACGAGGAGCAGACCCATATGATGAAGCATGACACCTAGCTTGCTGGGTGTGTGAGGGTCCTAGTTCCGAAAGGAGGTATTTCCCACCTCCCCACCACTCTGAGTACTAACCAGGTGGCCAACTTGCCACCCAGGAACACCGTACCACCTTTTGTCTACTAGCTCATCAATTGTGCCACATTTGCCCAGGCAGGGCTTCTGTGCACAGGCTACTGTTACTCGGTTTGGCATTTCAAGAGCTCCGTGCCAAAGTTCTGCATGCCTCCTGCTATGTCAGAGTTCTCCCTGGTGACAGGGTGCGGTGTTGGGAAGAGGTTGGGCAGGTGTGCGCATGCGTTACCTGAAAGAGTTGTGAATGACACCGGAAGGTGTGTTCCGTACGATGGGGCCTGCTTCTTGCATTGGATTAGCATGAGGGGGTGTAGGGAAAGACTATTGAGCATTAGTTCCTACGGACAGAATAGTGACAGTATATTGTTTGGTATTGATGAGTTTGTAATGACGAATCCTCTCTGGTAGTGGGAGGGGGTTCGACATTATGGTAATGGAAATGCCACTTTGGGAAAGTGGGCATTTCGATGCTCATAGCACTTTGTGCCTGGCAGCCTGTCTTCAAATTCACAACTGGATGCTAGGGGGACAGCTACATCTGTGCATTCCTGATAGAAGGCCATAAAGGAGGGGTTCACTGGAATCTGCGGACCTCTGACTATGAGGGGCCTTTCTGGGACGGTTACATGGGGGTGGAATTGGCACCTGCATTCCAAGGGACAGGGTTTGGCCCCACTAAAGATTGTGATCAAACCTCCCGGGGTAGGATGGCAGACAGGACAAAATTTAGAGAGGGTCTTACTCTGAGCATTTCAAAGCTGGCCTTTTGAACTAATTGTATCTTCAAGTGCCATGGTGGGTTTAACTACTGGGGCTGCGGCCTCCAAAAGTAGAGACACTTTGGATTTGGAACCATACTGCACTGGTCCATACTGGGACATTGACACAAGGAATCATTAGGGAAGGAGAGACTGCAACTGGATTATCCGCAGACTTGTGGTGGTTTGGAGCTTGTCGTGCTCCAGGAAGGGGACTACCACCTGGTGGATATTGCCTGGACATTGCTGGCCTGCAGCTAAATGGCAACTGTCGTGGCCTGGGTCTCGAAGTACTCTCCACGGGCCTGTGAACTGGCCTCCTGTCCACGAGATCTCAGGGACACAAAGGATCTCACTGTGTCCACTGGATTGTAAGGACCACACGGAGTGCAGCAGAGACAGGTGGAAGTGATCGTAGTTGGGACAAGGACCGTCTTCACATACACCATCATCTGGCTGTGCAAAAGGAGTGTGTGTGCAAAGATCAGCAGCCTTCAGAAGTGCCGGGACATCAGGAGTTCAAGGAGTGCGGGGGAAGCTTGCAGAGTCTGAGGGGCCCGTGCTTCCAACCAGGGGGCATGTGCCCGCTGGTGCTCCAGACCGTGTGGTGTCCGAAGGGTGTTGGGGGAACCTGGGCCAAAAACTGAGATTGTCTGCGGCCTCCATATTGGGAGGACGACAGTGCCTGACACTGCGGCCTCTGTCCAAGTTCGTTGGCTCTCTCCCCCTGGACCCACGCCACAGAGTGATTTTTTGTGGAAAACACTGTGACGAGACCCGAGGGGTTTTGTATGCCTTGTGGGCTTCTACAGCTGACTGTCAGGATCTACGGCAGATCACACCTCCGCTTGAGGGGAAAACATTTCTCCAGACGTGGATGCGTGCCGGCTTCGTGGGTCACAACCTTTTCTCTGCTAGGGATAGCGATCCTGCACTCGTGCATGTGCCGTTGGGTGCCTGGAGGTCTAAGCCGGATGTACAAAACTAAGTAACTGTTTTTTTCTGTGTTAGGTGGTTCCGACTGTCTAGTCAACTGGGCACCAGCCGGGTCAACATGTATCGTTGGCTGGTGGAGTTGAAGGACTGAGAGGCTGGGTCACAAGGTGTAGTCAGAGACTGGTGACTGTTTGATCTTTCTGCAATGGGAAAGTCAGACAATTGCATATAACTATAAAGAGAAGTTTGACAATTGCGTCTAACTGTAGAATGTATATACAGTGTGTGTCTTGTTTTGATTTCAATGTGTGTGTGTGTAATGCAAATACAAGTGTTTTTATACATACGGTGTGGAGTCTCTTTGCAGCATACGCAGTGTGCTGCAAGGGAGGGTGTTGTGCCAGTACTTTACACTCGAGCCCTGAGGATAAGCCTGATTGCTCGGTACCAAGCTACCAGAGGGTGAGCACAGGTTATCAAGCAAGTGTATTGTACTCATCCTATTTGGAACTGTGTATTCTGACTGGCTTGATGCGTCTCAGCCAGCCTGAAGCCGCTGGGTCTAACATTCACCAAGGTCCACATCACGTGTAGGATGTAGTACACCAATCTTGCAGAACCAGACACTATACTGTGTCCCTATTTGATCTGAATTCAAAGTTATTCCATCCGGTGTCTCCCAAGCATCTGCCTTCAGTCCCACCCTCTTTAACATATGCACCCACAAGGATAACTACTTCATTCTCATGGCCTAAAGGTGATGAACTGTGCTGATGATACTCATAGTTTGCTCTCTCTGGACTCCATGGATCAACTGAATCCCAGAAATGCATGACTGCAGTGGTCAATTGGATGGGCCTAAATTGAGCACTGAGAAAACTGAGATTTAGATCATCTCCTGCTTGACTCATCTAGGTTTCACCCTTCTTACCACTTTCCTATTGAACTTGAAAGCCGGTCAGTTCCTGCTACCATCGTGCGCAATTTGGAGTTTCTTTTGGAACACATGCTCTAACTTTCTGGCCTGGCCAGCTAGTTATCTTTAACTTGCTTCCTCCTGTTGAAACACGTATCTCCCTGGTCCCACCTATCATACAGTTATTCAGGTCATCATTATCAGCCAGATAGATTACTGCAATTCCCTTCTCTTGCACTTCCCTGCATATATTTTCCACTGAATGCAACAATAATGGCACAGCTCTGCTAGGCTTGCAACTTCCCCATCGATCCTCCACCTCTGTTCCATTAGCCGGGCACTGGATAATCTGTTGAGGTATAACTACACCTCCACTGGCATCTGACAGACAAAATAATACATACGTTGGCGTTGTTTTATGATTTTGGTCAGCTCTCTGGCCCCAAACCTTCCCTAGCGGCACGCATAGAACTCTGGGAAATTGTATGCTAAATAGCTAACCAAGTAAAACAGCACCCTAGTTATGGGTTGATGCTCGGGCAGATAGCCCTTCATGTGAAGATGGGATCCAGGCAGCTAGCGATCGGTCATGGAAATGGAAGAAGCATGAATTCTTAATAGCATCATTAAAGAACGCACTGTCTTCAAATGTTTACTAAAGGAGGCGTGGCAAATATTTAAAGAAATATAAATAATAGCTACATTTTTCGATAAAGCACTTACTAAAGGTGTTCCATTTCCTGGAACTACACAGTTGTATTCGCTGCATTTCATTTACAGCTTTAGGAGGTACAATATTGATTTTGTAGTTTTCAAAACATCTTAGAGTGTGCTGGAGAACATTGGTAAAATGAGGAACTCTGGAAATTTTGCACTGATGTAAACAGAAAGAAAGAGGGCAGTACAAAGCCACCAATATTAGCCCCTAATATAAGTAGTATGTTAATGGCCTCAAGTGCATATTTATCTAGGTATAACGAAGCATAGCAAGTCACCTTGCTGCACTGCGTTACAGGGAAAGGGCAGGAATGTGCCATATTTAACAGAATACGGCGCATTCTTGCCATTTCCCAGCGCTGCCGCACAATGGGCTGCCTAGCGCACCTGCAGGCACCCTTGCACCATGTTTCACAGGCTCTAGTCATCTTAGTCTTCAAAAAGCCCACTGTAGACCCCTGTGTTTTAAGTAATGCAATTTCCACCTAATTTCTTTACTTTCTGTTTTAGGTCGAGCCTAGAGGCATAGCATATATGCTGCTCTGCGAGTTATGATGTAATCCCTCTGTGGGCTTTGAACAAGCCCACCACTTTTTGATTGGTTGCTTGGTCTGGCTTTACAAACTCCATTGCTTTCGTTGGTGAGCTGTGTACATTTGTCCCACCTTGTGTCTTTTTTGTTACCGCCCTGGCGACTGCCCCTGCTACATGGATCCTTTCACTAGTGACCATATGTTTTGTGTTAGTGCACCACTTTTTCTTTCCAACCTCTCCTCGCCGCTCACGGGCGCAGGGCGCTGCTTCCAAACCCAGTTCTCTTAATCTCGCTGTGCCTTCCCCCAACATGCTTCCGCTTATTACACAGCATGGCCGTGTGTCCCTGTCTTCATTTCTGCATAGTGCCGCTTTCAATTTAAATGTAAAGCACTGCTTTTCGCTCCTTGCCTGTCCGCCTTCTGGCACTCTATTTTCTTTGAGCGCACTTACACCGTCCGTACCCCGAGACGCCCCTACTCCTCCCGCAACCACAATCATCTACAAGGACTGCCTGACCAGTACTGACCGCGCCATACCCTAGGGGGAGGGAGCTGGTTATTTGGCGGTTGTTTTCATGGCTCGTTGGGCCTCAGCCGAATGCAGTCTGTCACGGGACTATGTTACAGTACGTACTCGTAGGCTTCAGGAAAGTACAGTGTGTGGGCCCTCCGTACACAACTTGTTTGTTTATGGTAAACCATGGGTGCTAATGTTATAAAACCTGCTTAGGTTAGTAATGTGGACTGTGGGCATTTAGATCCATGAGATAAATGGGTGTAAAACACTCCAATGCATGGGACATTAGCACCCAGCATAAATACATTATTAAACCTAGAATGTGATCTCAGTGACCATGTTCCGGCATTCTTAGAAGTCCCATATATACTGTTCTGCATGGGTAATTGGTGCTGGCAGCGCAGCCGCTGCATTGCTTGGCTGGTAGAAACTGATGGTGCGGCTACTCAGTCAATGGTTGGTGTTGCTTTTGAAGCTACGGTGCCTAAGTATAAAAAACTGTATCAAGAGTAATTGGCAATCATCTATTAAAGGTGGCAGCAAAGGTGGAGCGGAAAAAACATAAGCATGTGCAACACTGAAAACTGTGTGCTCAGCCGACCCTTTAGTATTGGGACATGAGGCATTATTTAAAAAAACATTACTGTTTTGGGAAATCCAGAACATGGTGATCCTAGCTTGTACACTTATTCACAGGCTGAAATGGCCTTGTTAGCAGTGCTTGGATCCTGCACTTATTTGAGCCGGATCTGAGTCGATCCCAAGTGCATCTTACTTTGTTCTGGTGCAGTGTGCAAACATGCTGCAATACCTCCAGGCTACCGGAGTAAACCCCAAGCAGCGCGGCCTGATGCACCTAAAGGGCATTCAACAGCCCCCTTTGTCCGACAAGACTGGGAGCAGTTGTATGTCAAAAGACACCAGCTGTATCTGCGTCTTTTTTAGATGGCCGTCTGATCCGTAGTGTTTTTAAATGGTTTTGGGGCAATTTACTCCATTACATTCTCACAGCATTGGCATCTCTTAAAAGTGAAAGCATTTTAATGATTGGGAAGTGTTTATAGCTACCCAAATGAATGCATTTTAGCAGCATTACTAAAATGACATCTTGAGAAAAAACCTGCAAGGTTCTAAATGTATGCCTTGCAGGTTTTTGCAGCTCTTTAATGCAAGTGCATGACTCACTGAGCTATAACAGCGGTACCATAACCACCAGAGAAGCCCCTGCTATACCCTGAAACTTGCTGGACAAAGGTAGATCTCTAGCAGGTAATGTCACTCTACTGTTGCTTGTGTTCAGCAGCCATATGCTGCTGCACTAGAGATGGCTTCGTATGATGACTCCAGTGCTCGCCCTATCACTAAGCTTCTGTTGAGCAAGTTCACTTATCAAACTAACAAATAATCTGGTTATTTTGCAGACCAATATTCAAGCAGGATTTTTGACTTTGGTTTCTTAAGTGATGCTTCCTCTTATTAGAGTGATCCCAATCCATTGTTCCAAATAATGGGTCAAACTTCTACCCAGTGTTCATGATTTAAGGTTTAAAAAACACAACATCATAATGCATGAATTGTCAACAACCCAGCTGCTTCTCCTATCAGTGTTGACTTTATGCTCGTTTTATTCCCTGTGCCGTGCTACGGTGCCTTTTGACTAGGTTTGTGCAATACATATCATACATGCATTCACCACATGTATACATAGTTGAAGGACCTGGGTGCATATTAGCAACGCTTTGCGATAAATATCGCAAAGCGCGCTTAGCGCTTATTTTTTTATCGCCGGCTATCGCTGGATTTCATCGCCGAGATAGCGCGTTATTAGCAACGCGTATCTCCAAGGCGATAATTAATCCAGCGATAGCGGCGGAATGCCAGTTAATCGCATGGAATCCAGCGATAATAGGGCAGCGATAGGGGAATGCTTGATGATATGCCACGGTGGACTCAGCCCCACAATCCACCTCCCATTGTGAAGATGGGTAAGTACTGTTTGGAGCAGGTGTAAAAATACCAGCGATGACCGCGGTTAGCGCGACTTTTGTCATCGCTACCCGGGTCCGGGGCCGCATTGCTAATAGGCGGTAGTTGTGTTAGCGGCTGTTTCTGTTGACTTTTGGTTGGGAACGCCTACTTTGCATGTCATTAGCGATAAATATCGCTGGCATGCAAAGCGGCACCCAAAACGGCCGCTTTCGCCATTAAGCTGTCGCTAACAGCTGTTAGCGACAGCTTGCTAATAGGGCGTTAACAATATCGCCGCTTTAGCGGAAAAAAGTGCCGCTAAAGCGGCGATAACGCCCTTGCTAATATGCCCCCGCCTTTTTTGAAAGATATGCACAACCTGTTGAGGTCCTACTGTTTGTGAACACAAGACTGATTTGAAAGACTGTTTATAGGGCTTTAAGCTCCTTGTGCTGTACCAGTTATGGCATGTGCTCCCCTCACCCATGCTATGATCGTTGTTAGACGCACTGCTATTTGTGCAGGGTATGTCCTTGAGAGGGTCAGACCATGTTCATATAAGTTTTGTGGCAATAGTTCAACTGTTTAACATTTCTCATTTAATATCGACTTTAAAAAAAGAAAAAAAACGTGTACGATTATCTGAAGATTTTGAGAGCGTGTGAGCATGCCAGTGGGGGATAATGTGCTGCATGTTTAAATACTTATTAGGTCCCAAAGGCAAGACCTTTTGGCTATAACAATGCTTGTCTAATAACCTATTGACAAGACCATTAATAAACAACTCATTGACTTCCTTGAATCTCTCTACTAGATTTGACCCAGTTGGGCTTCCACCCCTCTGAAAGTACAGAGTACCTCACGAACGGCTTCTAGCCTGACTTTCTGAAACTAATCTAAGGCTCTGCCCTAGCTTGGATCACTAATTATGCCGCTAATAGATCCCAGGGACTATACCTTGTCCCTTTACGATCTGAATCCAAAACTATTCCCTCCGGTGTCTCCCAAGTATCTACCCTCAGTCCCACCCTCTTAAACATATGCACCCTCTCAATCACGGCATTTATCAATCACGGCATTTATAGAGCGCGCTACTCACCCGGGAGGGTCTCAAGGCGCTGGGGGAAGGGGTAAGTTACTGCTCGAACAGCCAGGATAATTGCTTCATTCTCGTGGCCTAAAGGCGATGAAATGTGCTTATGATACTCATAGTTTGCTCTCTCTGGACACCCTGGATCAACTGAATTTCTAGAAATGCACGAGGGCAGTGGCCAATTGGATGGGCGACAATTTTCCTAAATTGAGCACTGAGAAAACTGAGGCGGATACATACAAGGAAGTGGAGGAGAGAGGCGTTAGCCTTCCTGGCTTAACGCCTTTCTCCTCCACTTCTGAAACGCAAGCCTGCACCATATTTACAAGAATGTGGTGCAGCCTTGCGTTTCCTCTTGCAATGGCGCTAAGTTTAGCCACTTAGCGCCAACGCAGACACCCTTGCACCAGAGTGCAAGGGTGTCTGCGTGCAGGGGAGAATGTGTAGGAAGGTGTCCCTTCCTGCATATAAACAATCCTAGAAATGCCATCCTGTCACTTTTATGCGTGCTGCTTCATGCAGCACACATGAAAGTGACAAAATGGCATTTTTAAAAAAAGTTTGTTTATGTACAGGAAGGGACACCTTCCTGTACATAAACAAACAATGGCATTTTGCTTATTCCATGTGTGCTGCACAAGGCAGCACACATGGAAAAGCAAAAAGATATTAATTTTAGTCATTCTACTCAACATCAACTTTGAGAGTAGAATTGAGGCAACTATATGTTTTATTAATTCTTTCTATGGTGAAGGTTAAAAAGAATAAATGGCACATTGTTATACTTTCTGTCTAGGATTCACGGGTGATAAACTATGATCTAAGACATCTATACAACTTTATGTCTGTTTTTTAATACCTTAATTGGTGGTTTCAATGGTCGTAACAATGTAGGTACTGTAACATAGTATATCAAGTCTTAGGACATATATAAAATAGATATAACACATGTATATAAAACTTTCTTTGGTACTGTGGACTAAGATGTGAGAACAATAGAAGCTTAATAAGCTCAAATGTATATCAAAAATATAGAATTAGGCCAAGAAATGTGTTGTAGCGTAGTTGGTTTTAACGTTTGACTGTGTGCATTTTCTGTACCTTTTTAGAATAAAGTTGAGACGGGTTCACCTGAAGAAGGCCTTAACGCCGAAACGCGCGTCGTGTTCCTTTTCCTATCGACCGCCAGCCTTTAAACAGTTCAATTACCCCTCCTTTAGGTTTTTAATAGAAACTGTATAACATTGGTTTATGTATGTTTGTGAAAAACAATTTGTGTGTACAGATATGTATATATGAAAAGAATCACTATATATATAAAAAACATAAAAAAGAAATATATATTTGATATATGTGATGAAATTATACAAAAAAGAAAAACAATTGAATAAAGATAAATAATTTCATAATAAAAGA
This sequence comes from Calotriton arnoldi, assembly GCA_963921515.1. Taxonomy (NCBI): domain Eukaryota; kingdom Metazoa; phylum Chordata; class Amphibia; order Caudata; family Salamandridae; genus Calotriton; species Calotriton arnoldi. The sequence continues at coordinate 476,210 of CAWUFW010001064.1, forward strand.
ACGAGTATTCTAGTAATTTCAACAGCAAACAACTCTAGTGTACACTGTTTTCACGTAAATTAAGGCCTAATCTAATTTTCTGTAAATGTCAAATATATCTTGTGGTTAGCTTGTTGTTTACCCCATTGATATTGTGCCCTACAGCTAGCAAGATTCACTGTTTCTTCGTAGGGGTCCCCCTTTTTTCAAAATTGCTGCTTCATGCAGCACACATGAAAGTGACAAAATGGCATTTTTTTAAAAAGTTTGTTTATGTACAGGAAGGGACACCTTCCTGTACATAAACAAACAATGGCATTTTGCTTATTCCATGTGTGCTGCACAAGGCAGCACACATGGAAAAAGCAAAAACGAGGAGAAATAATGCATTTCTCCTCGTTTCGCCATCTTAAGACCAGTTTTTACCTAGTCTTAATTTTGGCGCTGCCTCCTATGTACGCCACCCTTGTACATAGGGGGCAGCGTCAAAATCAATGGGTGTTGCGGTGGAACGCCCACCGCAACACCCACTGCCCACCCCTTTCACGCTAGCCATAGCGTGAAAGGGGGCCTTATTTACAAGGCAGCGTTAAGCCACGTTAAGTGGCTCAACGCTGCCTTGTACATAAGGCGCAGCCACTATCGCCACCACAACGTCACTATAGGTGACGTTGTGGTGGCGATAGGGGCTTGTACATATGCCCCTGAGATTTTGATAATCTACTGCTTGAGTCACCTAGGTTTCACCCTTCTTGCCTCTGTTCTACTGAACTTGGAAGTCCACCAGCTCTCGCTACCACTGTGCGCAATTTGGACTTTCTTTTGGACCACATTGTTACAATGAAGAATGATACTCAGGCAGGTCTTGTATATAAAAGGTTGTAGATTTATTCTTCAAGTTACTTCATAGGTTCCAGGTTACAGGAAGATGATATGATCCATAGTATGCCCCACCAGGAGCAGCCTCCTTGCTGCTCAGCCCATCCACTCCAACTGATTCTTCCTCAAGCACAAACACTCTGAACATTCCAATGACATCACCATTGGCTGAGCAGCAAGGCAGAGAACAACAATAGGGAGGATGCAATAACCAATAAGTAGATTATAACACACATGCTCTCTCTTTGTGGCCTGGCCAGCAAGTTATCTTCAACTTGCTTCCTCCTGTTGAAACCCATATCTCCCTGGCCCCACCCATCATACGGTAATTCAGGCCATCATTCTCAGCCAGGTAGATTACAGCAATTCCCTGCTCTTACACTTCCCAGCATATATTGTCCACTGAATGCAACAACAATGGCACAGCTCTGCTAGCCTTGCAACTTCCCCATCGATCCTCCACCGATGCTGTATTATCCAGGCTATACTGACTGCCAATTTCCAAGCATATCTTTTTTAAATCCATGTACGTAACCATCCAGGCCTTTCACAACCTGGGTCCCATTTACCTGCGAGACAAGTTTCAACAATATCACCTATTGTTCTTCTGAGACCAGGCTCCTTGCTCGTCTTAGGTTCTGCCGCTCTAGAGCCAGTGGTCAGACCTTTGCTCTGATGGCAGCTAAGAACTGGAGCTCTGTTCCTCTGCAGCTCAGATCTGTCGACCAGCCCCTACCTTTTTGCAAAGCTCTAAAATCTTGGGGGCAGATTTATGAAAAACTCATGCAGTGCAGCGCAGCAAGTCACCTTGCGACAGGGAAAGGGCAGGAAGGCGCCTATATAAGGCAATACGGCGCATTCCTGTCTTTTCCCACTGCACTGACGCCCTTTTGACAGCCTAGCGCCAACGCAAGCACCCTTGCACTATGGTGAAAGTGTGCCTGCGTTGCATGCAGGATTGTTTTTGTGCAGGAAGGGGCCCCTTCCTGCACAAAAACAATCCCGAGAGTCAAATTCCTCTTTCTATGTGTGCTGCAGAATGCAGATTTACAAATCCAGATTTATGGAGCATTTCAGGGCCAAACAAAGTGGCCTTACGTGGCTTCATAAATCTAACTTAAGGTTTGCGTTGAGCATGTACCACGTTGTGTGATGCAAATGCAACGCAAACCACTCATAAATAGGCCCCTGGCTCTATAATTAACCTTCATGGGCCGGTTCACTTATGTCTCTCTCCCCATTTTCCCTCACTTTTCTGTATCAATTCCTCAGCGCCAGGATACCGTTCTGGTAATCGTTGCGCTCTACAAATTATATTACAGTACACACCGATGACCACTGATGTATATCACCCTGTGTCCCCTGATGCACATGATCTTATACTCATTGGCTTTATTTCACCCTGTGCCCCCTGTTGCACATTATCCTATAATCATCGGATGTACATCACCCTATAGCCCGATGCACTTTATCCTATAATCAACGGCTGTACATCACCCTGATGCACATTATCATATGCTCCTCAGCTGTATATCACCCTGTAGCACGTGCTGAGCAATCCTATGTTCACTCTGATGTCCAGCTTCCTGTGGTCACCCGCTGCACATCACCGTGTACCCCGCTAATGATCCCTGTGGACCCTGATGCACATTAACCAGGGGCTGCTCCTCCATTAGGGCGGAGGGGCGTCGCCCCACTGCTTTCTCGCAGTGCGAGAAGCAGAAACATAAAATAGTAAAACTACCATTTTATGTTTCTGCTGCTCGCACCGCCAGAAAGCAGAAGTGCCTGGTTAGCGGTGGGCGGGTGGGCGGTCCTGCTCGAGGGCAGGGGGGGAGTGGCTTGCCCACTGTTGTGGGCCCTGACTGTTTGGTCGGCCCTCTGGGGCCGACCAAACCACTCATGCGCACTCTCCCTTTTTCTCTAGCCTACATAGAGAAAATGGCCTCCCTACAGGCGCCCGGCTGGGCGCCATCCGCACCAATCACAACGCTGCCATTTCAGCGTTGTGATTTGCTTTGGGGGGGGGCTGCCTGTGGAAAACGCAGACCCGTTTTTAAATTGTAATTACTGCCCTGCTTTCATCCCGCGAACCACCCCCCCCCCCCGCGCGCGAACACAAGCGACCCCACCGAAACCCCTGCCCGTCATGCCGGCTGCGACTGAGTAGGGCATTCTTTCCGGTGCTCCCGATGTCACAGCCTGTGAGTAAATGAATGAATGAAGGAATTAGATAATTTTTATATAGCGCTGTGAATTGCCTGAAGCCATACCAGTATGTCGAGGGTGGGGAGGTGGGAGGGGTTGAGTGGAGGGACGCGGGGAGATAAATGGGTGTTAGGACCCTAGGGCGGGGGACTGGAGGGCGCTGTGTAAAAAGAGTGGTGGGCCGCCCGTGGTGGCCATACGAGAACCGCTTTCAGCTCACTTACTTCCCCAAATTACCCTGGCAGTGGCAGAATTTGTGGTGAAATTTCGAATTTTAAATTAACAAGGGATTATATGCAGCACCATTGAGACGTACAAGACCCGCTCTGCGATCAGGGGCGTGTCTAGTACAATGGGTGGCACCCCTTATTACTATTATTATTATATTTATTTATTTTATCAGAAGAGCGCTTGCTCTCCCAGTTAGGTTATACTTTCAAATACAATAACATCAAGAGTCTAAAATTACCAAAACGACATTTCCCTAGGCATTTCAGAGAATAAACCCACCATCTGGTCTATTGTTCTACTTACTTGGTTATGGTTTGTTTGTTGTTGAACACATCAATTTCTGCTGCGGATGAACGCATTCACGATCTGCTTGGGCGTTTCTGATGTGTTCCTGAGAGATAGATTTATGCGCAATGAGAAAAGGAGGATATGCGGTTAGAGTCTACAGCATGAGCAAAACCAACTGGGTTGCCTTTTCTCTAGGACCACCTTTTGTGTGTGAGTTTGAAGATACATTTTTTAGGAACGTGTATTGTTTACTGATTTGTAAAATTGCGTGCGTGGAAAGAATGCCAGTGTGGTGTAGTAAATGCGTTCACTGCCCGTGTTGTAAATTCTCAACTTCAACATACTGTGTGATCGTGGACAAATTAATTTGCCCGCATGTGCCTAAGTACGCGCCTCAGCTCCTATATCAGAAAACATCTGAAATGATTAGAAAGCTGCTGTTCGAAATGCCATTTATGTATCTAACATTTACACTTACACAGCTTGTTGGCAGGCTCACAGGGCCAACATATCACATCTCCACCCCTCACTCTCGCCTTACCTTCCTGAAGAGGGGTAAAGCACACTGTGAATATTCTGGGCTGGGGAAAAGTAAATCACTACACAGGTCCGCCTAGTTTTCCACCTACTTTTCTCCTGCCCTAATGCCTTTCCAGAAGCTCTACCCGCGAAGAACATAGCCTGGTGGGCTACTGTGCCTGCTGTAGAAATCCGTGCCTGTGACCGAATCTCAACAGAGCCGAGGTCGCCCTCCAATTCTCCTACGGGCCACTATGCATGGTACTTAATGTTAAAACATTTTTATTATCCTGATAACTCTTTGAGCGTCAACAATAGTAAAGATCAGCTTGTAAGGCGTGAGTGCGGCCAAATTTACCAGGACAAATGAAGATGAAAAGGCACCTAATATCGATTAAAAATTCTTCTCCTAAGAAAAACCCATTCGCCACCGACCAACTATTTTCGATTTTTATATTTTTGTGATCCGAAAATATACACTATCAAACCACCTCACCTATGCTTTTGATTTGCATGTTTTGACTCCCGTTAAAATTCAGCTATTTCATTTCTGGGTGTTACAGCAAGTGGAAAACCAGGCTTGGATTTTATTTGCACCCTGCTTAACACTTAGCGCACATAATGGGTTCTGAGTAAACTGCACTCCTGGGTTTTTGCACATACAAGGGCATATGTACAAGGAGTTAACGCCGCCATAGTGGCAGTTTTCTGACGCTACGGCGGCTTTTTTTTTATCACCGTATTTACAAGTTGCCGCTAACCGCGGTTAGCGACAGCATTCTGGCGATATCATCCGTTTTTCTGTTCACCGCTTCTGTTAGCGACAGCTAACGAAAATTAGATGCAAGGTAGGCGTTCCCATGTAAAAACCGCCGCTAACCCCACTATGTACAATGATCGCCGGGGCCGGCGAAACGTCAAAAAAACAGCTGCTAAGCTCTGTTAGCTGCTGATTTCTAAGACCAGAAAAAAGGTGGTCTTAAAAATGGAGATAACAAAACAGGATATAAGGGGGAGTAGCCCAGAACCACATTTGACAACCCACAGATGCCATGGAGATACTGCTCATGCAGCTTCGAGCACCAAGAAGACCACAACAACCACCGCCACCGCCCCCGCCCCTAGGACCACCACGGAGGCAGCGCCAAAGAAGACAGCGGGTATATCGTCAACGCATCACCCTGATAGACCTAACACCAGAGGATGTGATAGCCCACTACAGGCTACAAAAAAGGTCCTCCATCCTCCGCATATTGACCCAGATAGCCCCCAGGCTGCAGGCACCAACACAGCGTTGCAACAACATCCCTCCACAGACGAAGCTCCTAGCAGTACTGCACATGTTGGCCTCAGGTAGCTTCCAAACAACCACTGCCAGAGTTGGGGGAGTCTCCCAGTCATCCTTTTCAAGATTCCTCCCAAATGTCTTGGATGCCATCATCAGCCTGACGCCACAGCACCTACGCTTCCCCAACACTGCTCAAGAACAGCTTGACACCAAACAAGGCTTCTATGCCATTGCTGGCTTTCACCATGTGTTGGGGGCAATTGACTGCACCCATGTGCTACTTGTGCCTCTTGCGGATACTGCATACATTTACTGGAACAGGAAGCACACACACTCCATGAACGTGCAGGCAATCATGGACCACAAGTCTTGTTCACTAATGTTGTTGCCAAGTTTCCAGGGAGTGTGCATGACTGCTACATCTTCCGGCAATCCATCATCAACCAGCTGTTTGAGAATGGCACATATGGAAATGGACTGCTTGTTGGAAAGTACAAACTGAACACACCACATACAACAAGTCCACAATCATGTAGCACACAAATGTGAGAATGCACATGTTGCAAAAGTCAAACAACATTCCTTGAAATATGTCCACCCACCATACACAAGAACCTAAGGGACTGAGCAATGATCCCTGGGGCACTCCACATGTGAATATTTGTGGGTTCAGAGAGGAAGGGTGGCAGTCTGGTCCCTTGGCTTCTGCCGGTGACGAATGATCGGATACAGTCAAGGGTGGTTCCTTGTATGCCTGCGTCATGTAGTCTGCCCGCTAGTGTGTGGTGGGAGACAGTGTGGAATGCTGCTGACAGGTCAAGTAGAATCAGGGCTGCGTTGTGGCCTTGGCCGAGGAGGGTGTGGATGTTGTCTGTGGCAGCGAGTAGGGCGGTCTCAGTGTCGTGGTTGCTTAGAAATCCAGACAGAGACGTGTCCAGGATGGCGTTGTCCGTGGCTTATCTGGTGGTCTTGGTGAATTCATGGATGACGTTGAATATGTCTTTAGAGTTGGTGGCGTATGCAACTATTATGTCATGGCAGAAGCTCCCATCAGTGCTACCGATGCGTTGGTGGTATTTGGACACAGTGTTCTTGTACGTCTAGAAGTTAACGTGTGCCTTGCAGTTTCGCCGGTTTTTCGCCAGGGTTCTGCAGGTGTGTCTGGAATATTTCAGTTTAGTGGTGAAATATGCGGATTTGCGGCTGCGCTGTCTGTTGGAGGTGTGTGGCGGGGTAAGTTTGTCTGTGCATTTGGAGATTCATGTGTGGGATTCCCTGGAAGCGCGTTTGGCATCTGCTGCAGTGTTGGGGGAGTTGCAGTTGAGGGTTGATTACATATGCTCTGCGGTGACTCAGCTCCAGTACCTTTGTGTTGCGCGATGTGCGGGTGTGTCCGGCTTGGTTATGTTGCCAAGGAAGTGTATGCAGTGATGGTTGGTCCATGGGTGCTCTGTGGTGTGGCTGAAGGGTACGCTGTTTCCTCCTGCAAAGAAGGGGTCGAGGGTGTCTCCTGCCTTGTGGGTTGGTGTGGGTAAGAGTTGTGTCATTCACATGTTGGCGACCTCTTCATCCAGAGGGTAGTGGAGTTGGTGCCTTTGGGGTTGTTGAGGTGGAAGTCCAGGTCTATGATGAGTAGGTAGTCCATGGAGGTGATGGCGTGGGGTGCAAAGAGCTCATTGATGGCGTTGGCAAAGCAGTCCATGTGTCCGGGGGGTCTGTAGGCAAGTGTGCCGCAGAGTGTAGAGTCTGGCTGGGCTGGACCTGGAAGTGCATGTCTTCCGTGGTGGCAAATGTGTTGCTGGAGTTGGAGAGGCAGAGGGACATTTTTTCATCCACGATGGTGAGGACTCCTGCCGGGTGTTGGGGGCAGTCCTCCCTCCGGATCTTGTCTCCGTCTGGGATTGTGAGGGCAATGTCAGGGGCAGAGGAGTTGGTGGTCCAGCTGTCCAAAAAGAAGGCGATGTTGGGTGATAGTGTATCCCGGAGGTACCAGATGTCCACGGTGTGTCTGTGCAGGGAGTGCATAGTGATGAGGATGCATCTTAGTGCGTTGGCGGTGTTGGCTGCCGTGGCGGTGATGAAGGTCATGCGGCAGTGGAGGCAGGATAACTGGCCGTGGGTGGTGTTCAGTGTGGCTTGTTGTCAGTTGTACTTCCTTCTGGGGTTGAGTGCGACAACGGCGAATGAGTCGGAGAGGTAGATGTAATGAGATCCAGGGTCCCTGGTGCCGGTTGTGTCTGGGTCACGGACGGACGCAGACGTGCTTGCTTTTTGTGTGCCTTCGTTGCACCAGTGGTGCTAATGTGCAGCCGCCGCCATTACATAGGGTAAGGGGGGATGGACGAGCAGCTGGGAGGCAATGTAATTTGCATTGATGCTGGACAATTGTCTGAAGCTACACATGGCAAAGCTAATTTACCTAAGTAGCACAATATCACACACACAAAAATAGGAACACTGCAAACACAGCATGCACATATACTAATGGACACATCTCTCCATTTCATGTTACAGGTGATCAAGGATATGCACTATCTCCATGGCTGATGACACCCCTCAGAGCCACAAACACCCAGGCACAGAGACATTACAATGTCGCACTTGGACGCACCAGGTCCATTGTGGAGAGAACATTTGGTGTACGCAAGTCACGGTTCAGGTGCCTCGACATCTCAGGCGGCAGACTGCTGTACAGCCCTAAAATAGTCTCCAAGATCATTGTGGCATGTTGTGTGCTGCACAACATATGTGTCCGCACCAATGCACCATGGATAGAAGTTCCAGATCAACCGGACAATCCTGAGGATGACGAAGAAGAGGCTGATGCTGCACACCCCCCAGCCATGGCTGCAGGAACAGCACGAAGGGACAGAATCATCCACAATTTTTTCACATGAACACGTAAAAATATGACAACCCTTTCTTTGTATAGACTATGCAAAATGCACATGAGCATAGTTCTTCAAATAAAACATCACAACACAAAAATCTTGTGTGCATGTTCATACTCTGCATGAGTACATGCATCTGACAAGTGAAAGTTTAACAATGTGCGCTAATTATTGTTGAATTGTATGTTTGTGGGTGGGTATGTGTTTTGAGGATAGAGCTGAAATTTAGGGTGTGTTTTGGGGTCAGAGATGAAATTTAGGGTGTTTTTTGGGGTCAGAGATTAAATTTAGGGTGTGTTTTGGGGTCAGAGATGAAATTACAGCAAATACAGTTCATCTGAGGTAAAACTTGCAGTTAGCGTCCAGATTTTTGCAGCATTAACGCTAACGCGACAATTTTTTCTTAACCACGATAGGAAAATATAGCTAAACACGTTAAAACACGAAATATTACCGCAAAATCCATTTTGCGTACAGAAAATAATCGCAAACTCTAAAAAATGGCCGCAAACACACAGGAAGTGATGTCAGAATGCATCCTGTTGTCTGGAGGAGTACAGTGCACTTTCACTTTTGAGCACACTTCTTGTGATTGTGGAGAGTGCTGGAGGTTTTTGATGTTCTGTGCTGCTGAATTTGGTTTTGAGAGTGTGGTTGTGTCCTGTGACCTGTCCCTAGTGTCCCTGTGAAGTATTGTGTAGTTGTCCTTACTTGTTTTTTGTGTCTAGTACTATATTTTGTCGGGTGTTTGTCCAAGGGGTATTTTAAATTAATAATCGTTGTTGTGGTATATATTTGGGTTTCAATTTTTTAGGAGTGGGTTTAGGTGTGTGCTGGGAGATGGTGGGTGTGGGTAGGGAGGGCAGGATGTCGGAGGGGGCATTGGGGGGCTTCCTCTGGCTGGTGAAGCACTACCTGCCCTTGATGATAGAAAGTGGGGGTCGGATCTTTCAGGACTATGCGGTACGTGTGAGGAAGGTGAGGTGGGAGAATGTGAGGAGCCAGATGCTGCGGGTCTTCGGTGTGGACAGGACTGTCCGACAGTGGAAACATCGATGGCAGGATTGCATTGGCCGTGAGGGTGATATGTTGGACCATCTTGGAGTCCTCATTGGCCAACAAGGTGGTAAGTACAACCTCAAAATTGTTGAATGAACACTTTTGTTACTAATAAAAAGTGCTGTCTGTAACACAATGGGGTATATGTACAGGTATTTTGCGGAGTGAGGCGTTCTACATCATGCCTTCAGGCCTCACTTTCCCACTACAGAGACGCAACGCTGCACCATGTTTACAAGCATATGGTGCAGGCTTGCGTCTCCACCAGCGCTGGTGCAAAAAAGTTGCAGTGTAGTGCCAGCCCAGGCACCCTTGCACCATAGTGCAAGTGTGTCTGCGTGCAGGGAAAACATTGTTCATGTACATGAAGTGTGACCTTACATGACATAAACAATCCTATGCATTATGATCATTCCATGTGTGCTGCACAAGGCAGCACACATGTACAGATAAAGAAAAATGAGGATTAATGCTTTTCTCTGAGTTTTGCTGAGATAGGAACAGCTAATCACCAACATCCCATGTTGGCACAGACTAATATGTACGCTGACCTTGTACCTCTGGCTAGAGTACCATTGTATGAGATATGAAAGTTCAAATATTTGGCATATGACTTCTCAAGAGTGACATACACCATCACTAGTCTTGACACACCCTTGTGCATTTTCCATCGATGTTATTGTCAAAAGAGCATGTAGGACATGGTTATGTTTGGCCAAACAGGGCCTTGGGAATGTGTCACACAAGTCGTCTGTGCAAAATGTGTGAATGTGCAAGCATGATTGTCTTGTTTGCCCTCACTCGGCATTATCATGTCTTGTTGGAATAACAGGCAAACTCAACACAATCATGTATGCCACATTAACTGCAAAAGTACAGTTACAGAGCATTTACATTGAAGGCGACCAATTGGATGATGACTAGGACACATGTGTGAATTATTTTTCTGCTTACCAACACAGCATCATCATCATATCATTACCTTCCAAATACCCCACATAACAAAGAAAATCTCCTCACAACCAATAAAACCCAGAAAATGGATTCGTGACACCAGAGGGCTTAATATGGAAATTCTCGCAGCACGCTGTGTGAAAGAACTGCAACCTCCCAATAACCTGGAAGACGTCAAGGACCTCACGGATTACTACAATAATATGATGACGAGCATAATTGAGGACATAGCCCCATTAAAACTCAAAAGGGTCCCAGACAAAGATAAAAACCCTTGGTTTAACGGATCCCTCAATGAAGAAAGACGATCACTCAGACTCACAGAGCGGAAATGGCGACAACACCCCTCCTCACCACATTTAATCCAACTAAGACAGGCCAGAAAGGCCTACAATAAAAGCATTCTAAATTCAAAAAAGACTTCTTTAGAAAAGAACTGAATAATGCAAAAAACAGACCGAGGAAACTCTTCGAAATACTAAAAGACCAATCCAATAAAACGGCCAAATCTGCACCAACAGCTTCAAAATCTAACATAAGCAGCGAAGAATTCTCCTCCTTCTTTACAGCCAAAGCCATCTCAATGGAGGTGGAGCTCAAAAGGCAGCGGATTGCCTTTCAATTAAAAAGAACACCCCAGCCAAGCCTCAAGCTCAACCAATGCTGGAAAGGCCTAAAAATAATGCTTTATGGTCAAAATTCAAGCCTGTCTCTGACACAGATATCGCAAAGATTATCTCAACCATAAAACCAAACAATCATTTCAACGATCCTCTACCTGCAAAGTGTTGGTCTACTATAAACCATCTGCTTATCCCCTCTTGGACAAAGATTATTAACGCTTCACTAGCGCAAGGCTCACTACCAGACTGCCTAAAAACAGGGCAAGTCACTCCAATTTTTAAAAAACCAACAGTGAACCCCGCAGACCTGAACAATTACAGACCAGTAACAAACATTCCCATGCTAGCCAAAGTCCTGGAAAAATGTGTACAACAACAACTGAGCCAACACATCTTTGAATTCAAACTGCTGAATGACTTCCAATCAGGATTTAGACCGAACCATAGCACTGAAACAGCAATTCTGCACATCGTGGATGATGCTCTACTTGCCCTCGACCGCAACGAAACTTGTCTCCTAATCCTGCTTGACCTTTCAGCGGCATTTGACACGGTAAACCATACCAAAATACTAGATCGCCTGAAAAAAAGGATGGGCTTAGAGGGTATAGTCCAAAAGTGGTTCAGTTCGTTCTTAGAAAACAGATCACAAAAATTCAGAGTGAGACAATCTTTATCTGCTTCATCCAGAAATGTTATCGGAGTGCCACAGGGCTCAACATTATCCCCTGCTCTATTCAACTTGTACGGAGAGCCACTCACAGAAATTTTACAGCAAGCAAACATCTCCTTCCACATGTACGCTGACGATACACAGCTTTACATCAAGATCACATCGATAGAAGAGATCGGTATCATGAACCAGGCATTAAAGAAAACCGTCCATTGGCTAACTAGTAATCACCTCAAGCTTAACCCACAGAAAACTGAATTCCTCTTGATTTCCCCCCAGAAAAGCGCCACGAATATCGCGGAATGGACGAAATTAATCACAGCGCTAAACTGTACTCCGAGGATTGTGGATTCAACCAAATCCTTGGGCATTATGCTAGACAAAAACCTGAACATGCTTGCACATATCAACACAATGGCAAAAAAACGCCTGCTTCTATTTAAGCTACCTCAGAAAACTGAAACCTTTCATAAATAACTCAGACCTCAAAACTGCAGTCCAGGCACTAGTCATTTCAAGGATCGAGTACGGTTGCACAACACTAGCTGGTCTTCCTAAGATTTCAACAGCACCACTAAAAGCCTGTCTCAATGCGGCTACAAGACTTATAACTGGATCCAGAAAATTCGACCACTTCACCCCTCATCTGAAAGCGCTCAACTGGCTGCCCTACAAAGCAAGAATACAGCTAAAAATGGCATGTATCACTCACAAAGCGATTTACAATACCCCTAGGTACCTAGCTCAGAAAATCACTCTATCAGGAGGATGCCGGGCTTCCCGGAATCGAGGAATGCTATTATTGAAACCGGCCCTCTTCCGAAAGAAAAGAACATATGACCGAGCTTTCTCCGGCGCAGCACCAAAAATTTGGAACGCTCTCCCCCCTAACATTCAAAAAATCGCATCCATCGCGGCTTTTAAAAACGCAGCCAAAACCTTTCTCATGAGCAAATTCCTGCCATAACTCCAGCAGTCTTGACATTAGCAGAGGACCTTCTTGTTTAATACACACGCTACCACACAGTGACCAATAACATCTTTTTTGATTTTGCTAACTTGAATGTCACGCACAAATGTTTTTGCCACTTTGCAATGTACAACTAACTAACTAACTTAATCTATGAACTTGTAGCTTAACTGTTGCTAGTAACTTACTGTATACTGATCAGGTCTACTGAAACTGCAAGGTGTTCATGTTGTTTAAAGTAGAAAATTATGTGAATGTAAAGCGCTCTGATACCCTACTAGGGTCAAGTTTGCGCTATATAAAACAACAAAAATAAATAAATAAGCCGGAAGACCACTCATCACACAGGGGTACATCGACGCCTTCAGGGACCCACACGCCACTGATGAGTACACCCATTAAATGTTGTCAATGTGAGATGTGATGAATGTCAGGATCAATTCATGTCCTTAGTACCAGGCAGTATGTGTGGGTATCACATGTACCTTGACTCCAGTGTAATGGGCTTTGGTGGAAGTGTGAAGGGTCTACAAATTAGTAAGTGAAGATGGAGGAATGCATGTGTCTTCCTGATGTATGCTTGCACATCCCCAGTCAGTGATACCCATGCAAGAAATATCAATGTGTTCTGTCTAAACAGCACATGCATGCTGATTTCAGAGCGCGGACACGTGAGTTGTGTTGGTGATGAGTATGACCAGACATGGAATGCGTGTACATCCATGGCTGAGATGACTGTACAAGTGTGCCAAATTATGCACAAGTAGGTAGTGTTTTCCTGGCTGTGCGGTGTCAGATACAGGTCTGCACAGTACTATCGTATGTATGCTGCATAACTGCTTTAAAAGTTTTCCATGGCGTAGCTTAAAGCCAAGTCTTCCAATGGCACGTTCACCCACCAACTAGCAAAGATGGGCCTATGTATGTAATTGGCATGTTTTGTCACTGCAATGGTGTTGTAAAGCTGTCTCCTTGGACTCATTCCCCTCATTTGACTCAAGGTCAAATGTACAAGCCACTCTCGCAGAATCTGTGACGTTACCCCACATGCATTTTCCAGGCATGCTTTAAATCCACATGTTTTAACACACAATGGGGGATATTACCAAGGATTTGCGATAATTATCGCAAAGCGCACTTAGCGCTGTTTTTTTTATCGCCAGCTATAACGCGTTATTATCAACGCTTATCTCCAAGGCGATAAAAAATCCAGCAATAGCGGCGAAACCCAGCAATAGCGCGAGAAATCCAGCGATAAATTCCCTGCGCTAATGAAAAGCTTGCAAATAGGCAGGTGAGGACTTAACCTTACAATCCACTTCCCATTGACTAGAATGTTTAAGTCAGGTTTTTAGCAGGTGTTAAATTCCAGCAATAATCGCGGTTAGCGCGAATTTTTTTATCGCTTCGCGGGCATTGGTAATAGGGGTAAGTTGTGTTTGCGACTGTTTGCAGTCGCTTTTAGTTGGGAACGCCTACTTTGCATGTCATTAGCTATAAATATCGCTGACATGCAAAGCGGCACCAAAACGGTCGCTTTTCGCCATGAAGCTGTCGCTAACAGCTGTTAGCGACAGCTTGCTAATAGAGCGATAGAAATATCGCCGCTTTAGCGGCAAAAAGTGCTGCTAAAGCGGCGATAACGCCCTTGCTAATATGCCCCAATACCTTTTACAACGCTGAGCTTTACAACGCAATTCTTTACAACACATTCCCCATTACATCTGACTACAGGGGGGCATTACTTTTGGGAATGTCTTGTAACATTTAGCGGTCTACAGTCCTGTGTTTTGTAATTTCAGCATGGTCAAAGATGTGGATTAAACCACGTTGGTCCCAATCTCCACCACTACGTCACCTATTGTGAGGTAGTGGTGGCAAGAGGGGCTGCGCCTCATATACAAGTCAGTGTACATAAACAGAATGTTGTTTTGCCATGTGTGATGCTTGATGCAGCACCAGTGAAAGTGACAGTAGGGCTTCTCCAGGATTGTTCATGTGCATGGAGGGACACCTTCCTACCCATGAACAATCGTCACATGCACACAGACACCCTTTGACTCTGGTGCAAGGGTGCCTGCGTTGGCCCAAAGTAGTTTAACCTAGCATCATCGCAGGATGAAAGGCAAGGCTGCACCATATTCTTGAGAATACGGTGCCGCCTTGCGTTTCAAAAGTGCGGAGAGTGTCGTTGAGCCAAGGAGGCTAACAACACGCTCCGCCACTTCCTAGTACATATCCCCCGTTGTTCATGTACAGGAAGGCACACCTTCATGTACATATACAAAACATGGCTTTTTGCATAGTGCATGTGTGCTGCACACGGCTGCACACATTGAAGAATCAACTACGATGAGAAATGCATTGGTTATCCTCCTTTTGACTATTTTGGACCTGGATTCTCAAGGTCTTCTTTCTGGTGCTGCCTCATATGTAGGCCACCCTTGTACATAGGGGGCAGTGTCAAATACAATGGGTGTTGCGCTGGAACGACCCACACAACACCCACTGGATGCACCTTTCACACTAACCATGGTGTGAAAGGGTGCCTGATGTACAAGGCAGCGTTCAGCCACGTTACGTGTCTTAATGCTGCCTTCTACATAAGGTGCAGCCCCTTTCTCCACAATAATGTCACTGGAGGTGAGGTTATGCTGGCGATAGTGGCTTGTACATATGCCCCTGACAGGGTCATGGGGTTGTAACACTACCAGTCACATGCCATGCACTGTCATATCAGTGTTGCCAGCATGTTGTAACTGCTCATTGATTCTACATTGCATTATACATGTTATTTTCAAACTTCACAATCTTTTGTTAGAGTGTAGGCTCCCATGTTCCACTGAGCCAGAGTTTCTGTGTTCAATGGAGAGAATTTACATAGTCTTCATGACTCACATTTGCTCATTGCTCTTCTTTGACAGACAACATGTCGCCAGAGGAGGCCCATGCATTCAAGGTCAGGAAGGACCGGTATCTACACATCCGCAAGGTGGCGAAGGGATACCGCAACATGTCAAGGAGGTATCAAGCTGACCAAGCAGCTGGTAGGTGGAAATCGGTGCCCAATGTAGGCCAAGGACACAGCCAGAGTGTGACCCAGGCCAGACCGGGTCTGGCGACAGGCGTGGGTCCCAACATGGGCAGGGATCTGCACATCCCCCTGGAAGAACACCGAGACAAGCTGCAACCTCAGTCTCCGGAACACATTCTGGTGCCCCCTCACAGACCCAAGGACAAGCTACATTGGCAGCAGCAGGATATGATTAGGTGGTCCCGTTTACCATGCGGGAACGCCCTGCTATAATGGACATTAATGTCAGATTGGCACGTTTAGAACATGAGATGGCTGAGCAGACCACACACATGCAGGATTTAAAGGCTGCCCGGTGTCTCCCATTTTGAACTGGACATCCCCCTTTCCTACGTTCCCCCAATGTAATTTATACTTAGTAGTTAGTGATGGGTTAGTGTTTTTAATTGTTAGGTAGTGTAGTTGTAGTGTAGTGTTAGGTAGTGTTAGATTTTAGCATAGTTGCATATTTATTGTCTTGTAGTTTTTGTGGATAAGTTTCCTTTTCCTTTGGGTGGGGGGTTGATGTCTTTGTTCTTGAAAGAAATATAAAAATACCAAAAAATATATATTTGTGTATGATACCTGTGTAGTTAGTTTATGTTTAGATAAGATGTTTTTGTCCTGTCTTCTGATGTGCTTTAAGGGTGGGAGGGGGTTGATGTCTCAGATATGATGTTGCGTGTTTAGTATTAGTAGAGTTAGATAGTTAAGGTTATTATTCACTTTGTCATAGTTAGTTTAGATTAGGTTAGTTGTAGTAGTGCTTAGTGTCAATTTAGGGTAGTTCATTTGGTTAAATGTTAATAAATTCATACTGTTTTGGAATTCAGTTAGCACTTATGTCTGAAGTGGTTTGGTGGTGTGTTGCTTTTTACCATGCTTCCCACTTATTCAATCTCAGGGCAATCATTGGAAGGTGTATATGTGGTCATGACATGTTACTTAGCTGGACGGATAGTGTCAGGATCCTTTTGATTTGAGCACAGTGAACTTGCATGCATTAAAGTGTGGCAAGTTGGAGTCATGGCCTAGGCTAGGGACACTCTTTTGTACAGTTGAACATCTCATGTGTGACTCACAGAGTTGGAATGCACATTGATGCACATTTGCAGCACATTGTTGGAACATGGCCTTGAACAGCCATTGACATTGCAAATCTTGTCCATCATGTTGATGGATGTCTGCACTGTGTACCACAGATTACGTCCACACCCTTCTTATCCTAAGAGCCTGGCGCTGAGTCCATCTAACATGCACAGACATAGGCACCATTGCTGCGTAGTGCAAGTGTGCCATCATTATGGACATTGGTTGTTCCTGTGGCTGGTGGCTTACCCTCCTGCCCATGCACAATGTTGTAAATTAGCTGGTCTAATGTGCATGCCACAAGACCAAACACAGTTCTGCAGCAAACAGGAGGGGAAATGTAGCATTGCTCCCTGTAGTGCCAGTGTCATACCCACTTTTCAACGCTGTTACTTTTGTCATTGCCTCATAGTGATGCCATCCTTGAAATGGTGATACAGCATCTGACTGTGTGCTAAGTGCTGTGCACTACACATCCCTGGACACATTGCCCTCTCCTTTCACAGTGAGCACAGCATGAGAGGGTTCCTTGTTTCAAAGGCATTGCTAAGCCACGGTAAGTGTCTGACAGTGGACTTGCACTTAAGGCTAAGTCCCTATTGCCAACACAGCTTCACTGAAACAGACATTGTGATTCCAATAGCAGGTGGGCAATTTGTGCCATAACGAATCGACATCTATGTGCATGTGGTGTGCTCTCTCTTGGAATATAACATGCAATGACCCCCATCACAACAAGCTTTGTCCACCCCGTAGAGTGTGAGTAGATCTGCCAAGTGAGACTTGTTATCAATGCTAAAGGGAGACACCACTTGTGGCATGCAACAGACTTGGACCTATTTCCACACAGACACTACTGGACAGTGGTATTGTTTTTTAGGAAAAGGGCGCCACTCAGGAGAATAGCACAAATATTGATATGAAAAGGCCTATCTTTGTCTCAGTGCTGTAAGGTGAGGAGAACCACCGATCTCCTCAAAAGAACGTTGACCTAAGCCAACTAAAATGCAAAAGAAAATCCTCAGCACACGAAAGTCAAGTCACAATGATTATCACAGTGCAGAATGTAAGCACAAATAGAATACAACAAAGTAATTCTTGTTCTTTTCCTTTTATTCCTTCGGTCTTCAAACAGCCGACACGTGTTTAAGTCAACTACAAGGAAATCGTCCAGCGACTTTATCAAGGCTATGTTTTCTTTATGTATATCCTTATATTGTGGTGATAATTCCAACCCACAAAGGGTTTTCTGTTTATAGCGACGTCCAATATAGTCGTGCGTGTATCCAAGGTCCAAGTCCGTGTTCCGTACTCAGACCAACACGAGTAGCGACGTCACCAGACCTTTTCTTCACGCATCACGAATCAGAGACTGTGTGACACACTTGGACCTTTGGATACACGCACAACTATATTGGACGTCGCTATAAACAGAAACCCCTTTTTGGGTTGGAATTATCACCACAATATAAGGATATTCATAAAGAAAACATAGCCTTGATAAAGTCGCGGGACGATTTTCCTTGTAAGCGACGAAACACGTGTCGGCTGTTTGAAGACCGAAGGAATATAAGGAAAAGAACAAGAATTACTTTGTTGTATTCTATTTGTGCTTACATTCTGCACTGTGATAATCATTGTGACTTGACTTTCATGTGCTGAGGATTTTCCTTTTCTATTTCCACACAGGCCTATTGACATCATGTACGGAGGGCAATGTTGGGATATTGCTAGTAGGTCATATTCGATCAATGAGGGCCCGGATTCATCTCACATGGCCAGTCATCTCACTACCTATCTGTGACACAGTTTAACATGAACATTTATAATGTGTCATTTGGTGTATATTTGGATGGACTCACTGCTCAGACATTATTGGAGACTTCTATGCCTGAATGGTCATGATAAACACACATCTGTGTACATTTTAGCTTTTAATTGGCATGTGCATTGGCTTTGGTGAAGACTGCCACAGTATTTGGTCAAACAACCCCCACATTTCATAGATGCCAAGTGTAGGGCCTGACAGAGTCCTTTGTGTGGAACATGTCCAGAGGAGGAGGCAGAGTTCAGTCAGCAGGCTGATTGCAGTGTTTTTGGATACAACACAAATTATGGCAGCCCATATTGAGGTCCAAGGTGAGTGTCACAATGTGTAGCAGAGGACATTGGAAGATGATTTTCCGTGGCATGATGTTAAGCACTGATCCAAGGCAAAACTGACCGTTTGGCAGTGATGAATTCTACCGCTTTCTTCTTAGCAATATTGCAGAATCATCAACATCTTCATCCTCTGATGTGTCATGTGCCTCCGGTGTGTGTGGTGGTAGATTGTCAGTGGCACTGTGAGGCACTGACACATCAGGGGGTGGAGATGTGGATATTGAAGCAGCAGCAGCATTCATCTGTGCCAAACCTTGATGCAGCACTGCTGTGACGAGTAGCTGCAGGGCATGAATGATTCCAGCAATGTGTCTGTGGTGTTCAACCGTGGCTGCCATTAGCGAGGCTTGCATCCGCTCCATGTTCTCCATGCTCATTCGCATGTGATGCAACTCCTTGCTGACATCACTGGAGCCACTCAGACTGGATAGTTGTTCTTATCTCTGAGTCAGTACTCCAACAATGTCAGCCATGGAATGCTGGAGAGCATGGAGCGGACTGTGGGTGTCTGTGATGGTCTGCAGGTGGTCCCGAATGGGACTGAGACACCCACGTAACCCATCTAATTTGGCAGCCAGGCTGTCAAACCCCACCCGCACCTGACCAGCCATCTCCTGCTGGACCTCTACCGCACAACGTTGAAATGCCAGAAGTGGGTACTCAAGGTCCTGGGAGACAGCTGTGGTGGTCGGTGCTTGCTGCTGGGGTGTTTGTGCAGGGGCTGGAGTTTCCACAACACTGCTGGATGGCCCTGCTTCCAGGGATAGGGTGCTAATTGAG
Source organism: Calotriton arnoldi (assembly GCA_963921515.1). Taxonomy (NCBI): domain Eukaryota; kingdom Metazoa; phylum Chordata; class Amphibia; order Caudata; family Salamandridae; genus Calotriton; species Calotriton arnoldi. Next base: position 495,877 of record CAWUFW010001064.1, read on the forward strand.
TCGAGCAGATGTTGGAGTGTGTCCGGGTCGATGGTTGCTAGGTCTTCCTCTTCATCATTGAAGAGTGGGACAGGCTGCTGTACAGGAGGTGATGTTTCTCCCTCTGCAACATAAAGGGGAGATGCATTTGTATGTGTGTTTATAGTATGATCATGCATTGTATTGGTGTACAAGCAGATAGCATGACAATGTACATTCATAGGTGCATATATACAAGGCCCTATTGCCACAACAACGTCACCTATGTTGACGTTGTGTTGGCAATTGGGGCTGCACCTTATGTACAAGGCAGCGTTAAGCCACTTAACATGTCTTAACTTTGCCTTGTACATAAGGCCCCCTTTCGCGTTATGCTTGGCATGAAAGGGGTGGGCAGTGGGTGTTGCAGGGGCCGTTCCACTGCAACACCAATTCATTTTTACACTGCCCCCTATGTACAAGGGTAGCGTACATAGGTGGCCGTTCATTTATGAGGACCCTGTATGAACTGTTCTTAGGATGGCAAACCAAGGAGAAATGCATCATTTAGCAAGAATTTTGCCTTTTTCCATGTGTGCTGCTCAATGCAGTGCACATGTACATACAAATTGCTTTGGGTCTTGTGATTTCTCATGTGTGCATGGTGTCATGCATGTTTTTCCATGCATGCATTGCTTGCTGCCCGCCTGTTGGCTTAACCATTGTGAGACTGGTGCAGTGTGACTTTCTATTGTTGTTGCCAGCTGAACAGACAATTACAACACCCATTACCCTCAATGTTGACACCACATGTAGTGTGTAAGTGGGCCTGGATTTCAGGGCTGTGTATTCAGAAATACTCATTTGTGCTGCTCAGGCCCTATCGCCCGCCCCCACATCACATCATGTGCAATTGGCAGGGTGATGTGTGTTTGTGGATATTACACGCAGATGCTGACATGGATGTTACATGCTGTGCTATTTCGGAATTTTTGCTGTCAGTGTTTGTGTGCAGATGATAACAGTCCTGACTGTATATTGGTTCACTGACACTGTTGCCTTTCCCAAAATACTTGTTTACATGCACATCAATGTGTGATGGGCAAGATACACCAGGACTAATGTATGGTACAGTTTTAGGTACGGCACATGTGTGCACTTGTGAGTATAGGAGTGCTTTTTGAGCTAAGGGGTGATGTTGCCATTTATCTATTTGAGAATTTTGGTTGCTAAATTGCTATTCTTGCTTGGTGTCATACTTGACCTATCATACTTCTTTATAGGGACTCTTTTACTTCTGTGAGTATGGTACACAGACAAGACATGTAGTTAAACTTTATCGTGACACATTCCTGATATGCGTAGTCCATGCACTGTACTGTTTCAGGCATATCCCCCTGCTTATGGTATGACATGACATTTTGACTCAACTGTGCTGAATCGGTACATTGTGGGATATGCACCTTTTAGACAGTAGGCTGCATGATCACTATGTTGTGACAATGCATGTGTTCATGGATTGCCGACTCACTCCATGCTTTCTCACTTGGTGTACACAGGGCTGCATCTAATGAACATGGAAAAGGGCACATTGCCTGTAGATGCGGCAGGCTGGCAAAATGTCCCCCTTGCCTCAACACCACGCACATATAATTGTCTGCACAGGGCTGCATCTCTTTGACGACAAAATGAGGATGCACTGTGAATGCGACAGATGATGTGCACAAGTGAGCATGCCCCCACCGATGTCAGCACACATGCACCATTGTGCAAGGGTGTCTGAGTTGATTTTCAGATTATCTATGTGCATGAAGGGGGACCTTACTGCACATACACATTCTTGCACACAACTCAGACAGACGTGCACAATGGTGCATGTGTGCTGACATCGGTGGGGGCATGCTCACTTGTGTACATCATCTGTCGCATTCACAGTGCATCCTCATTTTGTCGTCAAAGAGATGCAGCCCTGTGCAGACAATTGTATGTGCGTGGTGTTGAGGCAAGGGGGACATTTTGCCAGCCTGCTGCATCTCCAGGCTATGTACCACTTAGCTCTTTCCTGTTGCCCTTATATTGTGGTCTGATATGGATCTTTGGCTATGTTTAGAATTACTTTTCTGTGCATATTTCGAAGTGTATGACCCCACCAATATGTGTCTTGCAATATATTTGTTGACTAGGGTGATATGTGTCTCTACACCCAGGGACAAGAGTATCTGTGACAAGATCTGCAGTCATTGTGGATGTGCACTGGTGGATATTTAATTGTGCATGAGTGACATTGGGCCCATCCACCCCCGTCCCACCAGTCCCTGGTTGTTACTCACTGTGTTGCTGATGTTGCTGGTCCTGTTCAGCAGTGTCCTGTCCCTGGACTCCAACCACCGTCTCCTCGCAGATGACTGCAGACACCTGTTCCTCCAAGGCATCCAGCTCCTCCTGTGGCGCTGGACTCCCACCTCCGGTCTGTAGTGCTGCATTGCGATTGGCCGCCAGTTTCTCCTTGGTCTTGTGCTTACCATCATGCCAGCGCTTCTTGCAGTCGTTCACTGTCCTCCTCACCTCTCCGACAGCATTCACCTTGGCTGCGATGGACTGCCATATTGCATTCTTTGTCCCCAATGACACAGGGGAGCTGACAAACAGCTGCTGTTGTTTTTCTGTCACCTCCGCAATCAGGACCTGGTTTTCCTGCTGGCTGAACCTGGTTTTCCTCTTCTTCTTCTTCTTCTCCTTGCCCTTCTCCTGGCTCTCTGGCTGGTCCTCCTGGATGTTTGGGGGGGTTGTTTTCTCCTGCAGTACTGGGTCCAGCTTCATCCATGGTTCTTTTCTTTTTTTTCTTCACAGTTTGTGATTCTTTGCGGGCGTTTTGTAGTCGCTTTTCAGGCCTAACGTGAAAAAAAGTGGCGTCACGCTAATTTGTGTGCAGTTTCTGGCCGCTGACTGGCCTGCCGCCACTTTTTTCACGTTAGCGGCAAGATTTTTATCGCCGTGATGCTGTTTTTAACGTGGACATTTTCCGCTTAGATAAGAAACTATCGCCACGTAGTGTCGGCTTGTACATACGTTGCTAAGGTGGCGATAGTTTGCGGCGGTGCGCGACGATAAAAATGTTGCCGCTAACTAATGTTAGCAATATTTTTTGCTGTTTCTTGTACATATGCCCCACAGTTTCCTCAGTATTATCTGATGGAAATGTTGCAGATAAAACAGTGCAATAAGGGAAACATTGTGCCCCCTCCAAATAAAAAAAAAAACAGTCACAAAGACCTTTTTCTCATCTTATTCCGTGTAGAACAAAGCAGAACTTGGAATGGGGCATAAAAAGCAAACCAGTGTGATGCGGAAACGACTTCACTCACTGTCGCTTTTTTACACCATACGTGCCAACTTGCACGAATCAGGTTAGAGGTACATGAAAGCGGGTCTTACCTTTTAAAGATGAATCTTAAAATAATAGATTGTATCTGTTTGCTTTTGTAAACGACTTTACAAAGTGAAAAACTGCGAGGCAATCAGAAAACTATTTAATACTTTTTAACGGACTACGTGATGGAATGATCGATATTTTAGGGCACATTACTTGGAGAAGCTGGAAGGGTGAAATGTCCCATAAGTTCTGTGACTCGTTGCGGAAATGGCCTACCTTTGAAGATCCTGATCTCTGCTTGTTCTTTCTGTGAGAAAAGTACCCCTTTTCAAGATGCATGAGTTTGTGAGTGTGAAACAGGGAGACCTGCTCCTTCCCAGGGTTTGACTGCTGTACAGATTCTGTATGGGTGAAGGAAGCTTGCATGACCTCTGCTCATGTTGTATCTACGCTCTGCAAGGAATAAATGCTTCTACTGTCAGTGCCGCTCATACCCGGGCACACTTAGGGCAAATTTATCAACACTCAACAATCTGACATAAAGTGATACAAAGTGTTGTTAAAGTATTTACTTTCCAGCACAAAAATTCTTTGAACTGGAAAGTAGCTCTTAAAGCAAAAGCAGACATCAGACATACAGGGTGGCGACAACTACACCAGACAGATGCGGGTGAACCTTCTATTCATTTCAGGGCTTCTGTCGACATCACTCTTTACAGATCGACTACATAAAAGTTTCCTTGGTCTTTAGGCAGTGACTGGTGGGTTGGACGGTGTGGGATTAGGATAGTACCCTACACCCACTGTACAGTTATTTTTGCACATCTACATTACACATATTTTCAATTTGCTGCATGTGAAGATACAATGATTTGCTAAGGATCACACGGTATTTTAGTGAATTGTAGAAGCACTGCACAGTCAATGAATGTATGTATTGTATAATTAAAACCATTACAAGTGTATCAGTGTGTTCAAAAGTTGATATGGGCAAATGATAACATCAGCATACGTAAAGATTGTCCTCTATAGCTCATAAAAATTGGCAATTTTTTAAATGATAAATAATTCAATCGTATTGCTTTATTAACCTTCCTGCTTCCTCAAATTTGCTTGAAAATGCACCATTTGTGCACTCTTTTTTCAAATTTTTCTCGGGGGTAGAACCCACCCGAACCGCCCGTAGGTTGTTAGGGTTCGCTCGCTACGCTCGCTCGCCGCAGTACGACAATAATTTTACGCCTCACAACTTTAAAATGTCACCAGCCGCCACTGACATTAACCCATGCTCATCAGCTGTCCATCACCCTCTGCCCTCAGATACATGTTATCCTGTGCTCATTGTCTGCATCCTCACCCTGTGCCCCCGGTGCCCTGTGCCCGTGTGCTCATCAGCTGTACATCAGGGCGGATCCACTCAGCCTTTCATGGCTCTCAGGTGAAGAAATGGGCCCTGGTGCAAGGAAGGAAATGGCCCCGCTTGTTGCTGTTTGAAATGCAAAATACAGCAATAATCAGGGTTAAGGGGCCCCTCCTCGGTCCTCTGGGCGCCGGTGCCACTGCACCTGCTGCACCAATGGAAGCTACGCCCCTGTCGCTGAGCTGGGCAACATCTGTTACTCAGTGCCACGGTGCGCTTTAGAAAAGTACTTTATATATTAATAAAAGTCAAAACCAACAACTTTGTCAGTTCTTGTTCTGTTTAAACACTGCATAAAATCTGAAGGAACCCTCTCCTCGTTTTCCCCTTGATATTAGATCCCTTCGGTTCCAGAAATAAGCTATCTGGGCAGTTTGTACACATTTAAACTGGAGTATAAGAACGCCACCTCTCGGAGGAGACCTGACTGCAGGTCACCTCAGAGAGCAGAATCAAAACCCGTCCTCTGCCAATCACTGACACGAGCGAATCCGGGGGGAAGGTGAGAACAAAGACTAAGAAATATGAAAACTGTTCATTGAAAAAACATCTTGGAAATCTTGCCGCAGTCCACAAAAACTATCATAATATATTTCAATCACAACTTCTTTCCTAATGTAAAAGGAAAACGTTTAACTTCCGTAAACTAGAACTTACTCAAGTAGTTTATTTACCAATTGGTAATTTCTATTTTTCACAGTATTAATCAGTCTCCTTAGAGACTGTCAAAAATTGCAATGGCGACTATATTTCAAATCGCCACAGCGGGGTATTGGGTAAAGTTTTCAATAAGCAATAATCGCGCCTCGGTTAGACCTCATTGGCTACGATACTGCCACTGCGCAAAGCTAAAGAATTTATTGTGAATTACAAGGCCCCTCGCCGTATTACCTCATGTTGAAGAGAGCAATGAAAGTAGGTATCAGTGTTCAGGCATCAGTATAGTACTGTTGACTTTCGGCAGCCAAAGTAAAGATGTGGTAGCGTTATATTTCCAATTTCGATCAGCTCTCTGGCCCCAAAAGTTTCCCTGAGACGCGCAGGGGACTCTGGGAAATTGCATGTTAAGTAGCTTGTTGGACCGAGCACTACACTAGTTCCGGTGTTTGATGTTGGGGCTTGGTGCAGCCGGTGCATTGTAGAAATGGAAGCAGCAGCATCGTCACAGGCGCACGGTCTAACTATATACCGAAGGAGGCGTGGAAATAATTCAACGATGATACTAGTGCCATTTTTCCATACAGCTCTTACTGCAGGGGTGCCGTTTCTCTGAGCTATACTGCATTTCAGTGTTAGATTTAAGAGGTACAATTTTGACTTCATTGTTTTCAAATCATTACTCCTCCAGATCTAAAATTCAAGGGATCCATTTTATTAAAACGGTATATTATTAACCACCCAAGAGAAATAACTGTGGTTTAGACCGCAGATTTGTTTTTGGCCTGGAATTCGTGCTCTGTTCAGATACGTAAAATCAGGTATCTCCAATCAGTCGATCACGAGCTACTGACAGCTCGCTGTCACCCTTTGAGTAGCTTTCAGTCCAACACCTCCCTTTAGGCCTCTTTTAACCCACCTTTATTGTTCGTTTTGTATTGCTTGCCGCCTTCACCCTAACTAGCTGCTCTGATTGGCTGAATTGAGTTTAGCCGGGGCGAGGAGGGTGAAGCGGGTAATGCCATTGCCAAAACCCAGCAGAAGCAGCATTAGCCTGCCCACCGGAAACCACCCTGCCTGCCTTCTGCAGCTCGGCACAGAACTTCCATCCTGCACGACCCGAGTGGCTGGAGCAGCAGAGAGGCGAGTGCAGCTTTGAGGTTGAAGTCTCGTTATAAGGCCCTCGACTCTGGTTTGCACACCACGCAAGTGGTGAGGTGGTCGGCACAAGAGCACAACCAATGTCAGCCTGGGAACGCCATAACTTCCAACACTTGAGAGGAACTTCAAGAACTTATAAAAAAAAAAGATCTGCGTGAAACTGTGAGAAATTTCATATGGGAGAGGAATTTTATATATTAAAAAAATGAAACGCTGATTTGCTTTAATTTAATCACTGTGACTCCTAGGGCCGAGTCATGAATGGCTAAATAATAAGCAGCGTCACTAGGTCCTTCACTCAAATCGTGGTCTTGCTCATGTATTTGCCCCTCCCCAATTACTGCTTTTCCATTTTTTTTAAATTACATTATCTGGGAATTAACTCCTTGTTCAACTCAAGAGCTTATATAATTCACAGTTTTAGTTGTGCCAGCTGTATCTGAATATCGACTTATTGAACAGGCTGACTTTTCTTTGTTTATTCAACTTTTTTCACACTGGGGGGCATATGTTGCATCCTCTTTCCCCTTCCCTGTTTCCCCGCCCCTCCCTTGCCTGGAACATGGAACTCTGTACCTGCGTTGTACAATTTACGTTCCATGTTCCAGAGCTCTTGAGTTGTCAGTTACTGATTTAGCATTGCTTGGTTATGGTTGTACTGTGCCTCACTTCAAATAAATCTTGGATTTTTACTTACCACTTGGATCCTCATCTTTAAAAATTGGCGACGACCGGCTGAAGACTTCGCTTGCTACATCTTCCTCTGAGGCACAGGTGCTGCGACGTCTTCCGGACCTATTTTCCTGTTCTTGACTTCTCCGTCTGTTAGAGCCTCTCTGCGTGCTGCCTGCATTCTTCCTGCGCTTAAGGCTGCAAACCGCGGATTTCTGGCTCATTTGGTGTCTTTCCAGCGTCTTTTCATCCTGTTTGGCGGATTTCTGCGGACAAACGGCTACCTTCAGTTTCCTTCGACAACAGCTGTTGCCTGGCTACTACTGCTGGCGCGTTGCCTGGATACTGGCTGTGACGTTTGACAACAACTGTTGCCTGGCGACTTCTGCTGACGCGCTGCCTGGATACTGGCTGTGACACTTGTTTCCTCATTTCTCACCGTTGCCTGGCCACTACTGTTCACGCGCTTCAACGCTGCCTCCGCTTCTCACGTTGGCCACGCTGTGCGTCGTTACGCCGGTGGCCATTTTGGAGCGGGTTTTGTCTTCTTCTCTTGAAAGCATTACCGCGTCTGTTTCACCCGAAGGCTCAAGTGTGCGTCTGTTTCACCCGAAGGCTCAAGTGTGTTGCTCAAGAGAATCATACAACAGGACGCTCGTTTTCAGCATCTCCACACACAGCAATGAGCACACCTCGTTGTATGCTCTCCCGTATTTCCCCATCACGCTAATGAGCATATCTTCGTTCCTTCTACAGGTAGGAAAGCCTGTTCATTTTCGGTGACAGGCACACCTTGACTGTTATATCGTATGCTCTACAGCCTGCCTCCTTTCGGTGACAGGCACACCTTTTACTTTATTTACTCATTGTTTATTTTACAATCGCATGCTCTACAGCCTGCTTCCTTTCGGTGACAGGCACACCTTGTACTTTATTTACTCATTGTTTATTTTACAAGAGTGACAGGCACACTCTTACGTTTCGTCCCCTTTAATGTTTGCTGCCTGTCTACGGCTATTACTATTTCTGATACCTTCTACTGTGAGGATTATTTACCTGTACTTTTATCTATTCTACATTATTTCTTTTTCTCTTTCTTTCTCTTCATTTTTTTTTTCTTTTCTCGTACGTTCTTTTATACATTGTGTAATTTATTACCTTTGTTTTGCTAACTGTCTCATCATAATGCAGTTTGATCCACCCTCTACATTTTTACAAACAAAAGGAGAACCACCCATTCCATGGACAAGATGGAAAGAGGAATTTATCACCTACCTAAAGGCTATTGATGGAGAACGCATGTCGGCTGAGAGGAAAAAGAACATCTTCCTTCACTGCTTAGGGTCTGAGGGACAGGTAGTTTATAGGACTCTTCCTCCTGTCAGATCGGGAGGTGATCACAATGTGTATGATGAGGCCATTTTGCGTATAGAGGGTAGATTTAAACCAACGACAAGTGTTGCCCTTAATATGTTTAAATTTTATACTAGGGCTCAAGAAGAGGGAGAGAGCTTTGATGAATTTCTCACCGCCCTACGCTCGTTGTCTTTACATTGCAACTTTGGTTTGATAACTGATGAAATGATCAGGGACCAAATCATCGTTCACGTAAGAAGTAAGAAGGTATAGGAGCAACTGTGGATAATGGGCGACCCTAATTTGGAGGCTGCCATCAGCACAGCCAAGGCCTTAGAGCAGTCTGAAAAGTGGATGAAGTCACTTAACAAAGAAACGAAATCTCCCACGTCCAGTGAGGTCAACACTATCAACCCTAGCACCTCTAAGGGTTACTCCAATTACAGAAGTGACTCTAGTACCAAACAATTTTACTGTTATAGATGTGGCAATCCCGACCATATAGCTTCTTTTTCACGTTTTCCTGCTGTTGGTAAAGAGTGTAGTAAGTGCGGACGTTTGGGACATTTTTCAAAAATGTGTAAGAATACTGTGAGGGGTGCCCCCAACTCCAAGAAGTCTGTACCGCCTTCTTCCAAATTCTCCAAAGGGAAAGTCTCTTGTGTCTCTTGTGACCTTCCGTCTTGTGATCATTCTCAAGGCGATTTAGAGTCTGGTATTGTTGTTTCGATCCAAGATTCCTTGGATGTCTCCGAGGCTGATAAAGTTTGTTCTCCTAAATGTATTGTATGCATCATGGGGAGGGAGTTGGAACTAATGGCTGACTCGGGATCGCCTTGGACTATAATCACAAAAGATTATTGCTTAGAATCCTTGGGAGAATTAATTGATCTCAATGTATTATGCAAAGCTGATATTGTGGCGCAGAATTTTGATGGTTCCAACATTGATTTTATGGGTTTCAAGGAAGTATTTATTGAATTCAAGGGTAATTCTGCCACCATCAAGTTATATGTAGCTTTCAAAGGTGTTAATGTCTTAGGCTGGCCTGACCAGGCCAAATTGGGTATTGTGTTGAACCCCAGGAACAAAGAACCTGTTTCTGTCCTTGCTTTAACTTCTGCCAGTACTGATTTCACTAATTTGTTTCCTAATGTATTCTCCGATGATCTTGGCAAACTTATTGGTTTCAGTCATAGGATCAAAGTCAAAGAAGGTTCTGTTCCTGTGAAACAAAAATTAAGAGGAGTTCCCATTAGCATTAGGACTGAGTTAAAGAACATGTTGGATGAGATGGTTGAGAGTGGCATTATTGAGGAAATTGAGTCCTCTGAGTGGGTTTCTCCCATCGTTTTAGCCCAAAAATCCGATGAGTATTAGGTTATGTGTTGATTTGAGGGCGTTGAATGCTAATTTGGTTGCTGATTGCCACCCTCTTCCAAATATTAACGAGATGGTATGCATGTTGGATGGTGCCTGCATTTTTTCCACCCTTGACCTTCGGTCGGCCTACCACCAAATTGAACTCACTGAGGATTCCAAACATTATACTGCTTTTATCACACCCCACAGCCTTTTTCAATTCAAGAGAATGCCTTTTGGCCTTGCCTCGGCCGCATCTGTGTTTCAGAGGGTCATGTACCACATTTTTAAAGATGTCAGCAATTTTGTTAAATGCTTCCAGGATGATATCCTAATTTTCTCCAAAAATGAGGAAGACCACTTCCATCATGTAAAGGAAGTTTGCCTTAGGTTAGGTAAGTGTGGTTTGACACTTAAAGCTGGCAAGTGTACATTTTTTTGTAAATCGGTGGAGTATCTAGGCCATACGCTCTCCGGTGATGGTGTAGTGCCCAAGAAATCTTTGGTCGATGCCATCATCAATGCACCCGCTCCTGACAATAAAGAGAAACTCCTCTCTTTTGCGGGCCTGTGTGAATACTATAGTAAATTCATACAGAACTTTGCCACCAAGATGGAGCCCCTCAGAGAGTTGACCAGAAAGTCTACTGAGTTTATCTGGTCAGATAAACAAGAGACAGCTTTCAGACAGATCAAAAACGAGATTGTTAATGCTCCCACCCTGAAGTCCTTCTGCCTTAAAAAGAGATGCGTTATCACTGTGGATGCCAGTCTTTATGGGCTTGGAGGAGTTCTTAGCCAGTGTTCGGGAAAGGAAGAGTGGTGTGTGGCTTTTGCTTCTAGGACCCTTTCGGTTACTGAGAGGAGATATGCATGTGATTGAGAGAGAGTTGTTGGCATGCATCTGGGCCATCGAACACTTTCGCAACTATGTGTGGGGAAACAGATTTACGTTCAGAACCGATCATAAGCCCCTTGTTGGCATATTATCTCCAGGGGGAGGATGGAACTCTACTGCCCGTATAGCCCGCCTCACATCCAGACTACAGGAATACGATTTTGAAGTTGTGTATGTCCCCGGCAGGAGCAATGTCACGGCTGATTTTCTTTCTAGGTTGCCGTGTTCCGATGAGTGTGTTTCCCGTGATGAACAAGAAATGGACATTGTTGCTACTGTCAAGGATTTTGTATCTCAGGAGTTCTTGTGCTTGTCTGAGACTGAGTGGATGACAGAGATGAATAATGATGTTGTGTGTCAACGGATCATTGAATGCATAAAAAATGGCTGGCCCAAAGAAAGGTCTGCTACTGCTGATATTGCTCCTTTTTGTCGTGTCTCTGGTGAGATTGAAGACCTTGGTGGTTTGCTTTTCAAAGGTGGAAAGATCATCCCTCCTGTCTTTATGCAGAACAAGATTTTACTACTTGCCCACCAAGGACATTTGGGTATGTCCTCTATGAAACGGCTTATCCGAGCCAATTTCTGGTGGCCTGGGCTTGACAAAATGGTAGATAGGGCTGTTAGAGAATGTCCCGAATGCATCAGCAGTGATAAAATGCTTCAAGTCTCCTCTGCCCCTCTTAAACCGGTCTCTTGGCCTGAGTGTCCGTGGCAAAAGGTGGCTTTTGATATTTCAGGTCCCTTTAAACATTTACCTTCAAATGCCCGTTTTGCTCTTGTCATGGTGGACTACCACTTTAAGTGGCCGGAGGTTAAGTTCGTAGCTAATGCCTCTACTCAAGTCATCATCACCTTTTTCAAAGAAGTTTTTGCACGTGAGGGGTCCCCCGAGGTTCTTGTAACGGACAATGGGGTACAACTCACGTCACAAGAGATGGAAAGTTTTCTCCATATGTGTAATACCAAACATGTGACCACATCCCTATATGAACCGAGGGAAAATGGCCAAGTGGAACGGTTTAACCGTGTTCTTAAAGATGGCATTCAATCAGCTGGTATGTCCAGTGAGTCTTGGAAGGATGTTGTAAGAAAGAAGTTGTGGATGTATCGCATCACTCCCCACTCGGTGACCGGGGTAAGCCCTTCAGGCTTTTGAAGGGCAGAGAACCTATTTCGGAAATTTGTCCATGGTGGATCAAAAGAGTTATTAAGGTTGATGACAGTGTTGATGTGAATCTGGTTGCCAAACGTGTGGAAAGCAAGCAAGACAAGATGAAAATGTTGTTTGACTCCAAAATGAATGTTAAAGTTCCCGACTTTGCTGCTGGAGACTGGGTTAGGATCAAAAAACCTGGGGGCATATTAGCAAGAACCTGCGAAAATTATCGCAAACCTTGCTTAGCGCGCGTTTTTTTATCGCCGGCTATCGCGGGATATTACCGCGGAAATAACATGCTATTAGCAAGGTTTATCTCCATTGCGATAAAATATCCAGCGATAGCGGCGAAACCCTGCATTAATGCGAGAAATCCAGCGATAAAATCCCAGCGCTAAGGCTGGGGACTTAACCTTAGAATCCACCTCCCATTGACTATTATTGTTAAGTCATGTTTTTACCAGTTCTAAAAAACAAGCGCTAATCGGGGTTAGCGCGCGTTTTTTTATCGCTTCGCGGGTATTGCTAATAGGCGATAGATATGTTAGCGACTGTTTTCTGTCGCTTTTAGTTGGGAACGCCTCCTTTGCATGTCATTAGCGATAAATATCGCTGACATGCAAAGCGGCACCCAAACCAGTCGCTAACGCCTAAAAGCTGTCGCTAACACCTGTTAGCGACAGCTTGCTGATAGGGCGATAAAAATATCGCCGCTTTAGCGGGAAAAAGTCCCGCTAAAGCGGCGATAGAGCCCTTGATAATATGCCCCCTGGTTTCTTGGTGAAAGACTCTTCCAAGTTCAGTCATCCTATTAAAATCGTTAAAGTTTGTAAGAACAGTGGGGCATATTATCAAGGAATAGCGATATTTATCGCTAACCGCGCTTAGCGCGAATTTGTTTAACGCCGCCTATCGCTGGAAAATATCGCTGAGATAACACCCTATTAACAAGGTTTATCTCCATAGCGATAAAATTTCCAGCGATAGCGGCAAAATGTGAGAATATCGCTGGAAAAGCAGCGATATTCTCGCATTATCGCTAAGGTGGATTCAGCATTAGAATCCACCTCCTATACTTTAAACAGGTAAGTCAACCTCACTAGCAGGTGATAAAATGTAGCGATAAACGCGCTTAGCGCGAATTATTTTATCGCTTCGCCTGCCTTGCTAATAGGGGGTAGTGGTGTTAGCTACTGTTTTCAGTCGCTTTTAGTAGGGAACGCCTTCCTTGCATGTCATTAGCGATAATTATCGCTGACATGCAAGGCGATGTGAATCCCGGCCGCTAACGCCTAAAAGCTGTCGCTAACGCCTGTTAGCGACAGCTTGCTAATAGGGCGATAAAAATATCGCCGCTTTAGCGGCAAAAAGTGCAGCTAAAGTGGCGATAAAGCCCTTGATAATATGCCCCAGTGTCATTACTCAGGATGGTAGAGTATGGAATGTAAGGAGGGTTGCAAAATGCAAGTCTTTAAGACTCACTGCAGATAGTGATGAAGATTCACTGTTACATGATTTTCCTAATTCCAATAGTAACTCTTCTCATTCCACCCAATCTGTGGCATCTAGAGTCAAGAGTAATGACCGACCCAGATTTTTACCTGCCAGGTATTTGTCTTGATTTTGTTGATTTTATTTTTTCTCTTCCCCTTTTCTTTTCAGTGTTAAGGGTGAGATGTGTTGCATCCTCTTTCCCCTTCCCTGTTTCCCCGCCCCTCCCTTGCCTGGAACATGGAACGCGGTACCTGCGTTGTACAATTTACGTTCCATGTTCCAGAGCTCTTGAGTTGTCAGTTACTGATTTAGCATTGCTTGGTTATGGTTGTACTGTGCCTCACTTCAAATAAATCTTGGATTTTTACTTACCACTTGGAGCCTCATCTTTACAGCATATTCTCAAGGACTCATCGCCGATTTATCGGCACTTTAGCGCCGCAAAAGAGGCGATAGATTTATCGCCCTATTCTCAAGCTAGTGCAAACTGCCGATATCGCCAGTTTTCCAGCGATAGCTGCCGCAAAAAACATTGCCACGGATGAGAGCGACAACTAACGCTAATGATATGCAGAGTAGGCGTTCCCGTGCAAAAACACACGAAAACACCACTTCGCGATATTCTCAACGACCAGCCAGATCGGCGAAGCGATCCAAAAACAGGCGATAAGGCGCGTTAGCAGCAGGGATTTAACACCTGCCTATTACTGGTGTTAAGCAGGACAACAACCTGCAGTAGAAAGGGAGCCCAGCCCAGAGCTACATCTGAAGACCAACAGATGCCATGGAGCCAATGATCATGCAGCTTGGAGACCCAAGAGGGCCACAACACCCACCGCCACCACCCCCAGGACCCCCCCCCCCCCGGACCCTCTCCTGGACTACCACTTAGGCAGCGCAGAAGAAGACAGCGGACGTTCCAAAAACGCACCAGCCTCAGACACTCAATGCCAGAGGATGCCATTGCCCACTACAGGCTCAAAAGGACAACCATCCTCCGCATCCTGACTCACATTGCCCACAGGCTGACGGTACCAACACAGCGGAGAACCAACATCCCTCCGCAGACAAAGCTGCTGGCTGTGCTGCACCTGTTGGCCTCTGGTACCTTCCAACCAACAACTGCCAGAGTCGGAGGAGTCTCACAGCCAGCCCTATCAAAGTTCCTCACACCTGTCTTGGATGCATGTCCACAAAAGCAACGGCGGGCCCCTGTATCCGCACCACACGCTAGTTCCAATTCGTAGTGTTCCTGCGCAACCAACCCCAACGCCAGCCGTTGCTTGACGCCTCTGTGCTCCAGATCCAAGATTGTAGTTACTGAAATGGGGGTGCGCCAGGTCATGAAGTCCAGTAGTCAACAGTAGTGTAAAAACAGTTCTTCATTACAAATAAATAAATCAACAATACGAAAAGCTCAGCCAACGCGTTCCATTCCAAACGGGGAACTTCATCAGGGCAACGTGTGTATTAAATTAACTGCATATGCTGCGGGAACTCCCCAATACAATTCCATATTCCGAAAGTCAGTATTTCAGAAACCTGTTGGATAAATGGTGACAATGGTCAAGCGTCTGTACACTTTTCGCCCTAAGTGGGATGGGTATACCCAGACATGGGTCCCTTGCTCACTGTGCCACTGGATTCAAGCTAGCCTGGCTGAAGAAGGGTGACATACCCTGAAACCGGTCCCAGGATGCTTGTTTCAGGTCCAGGGAGGACCTGGCCTGGCAGTTCGGTCTGGACTGATCCCATGGGGCACAGGGTCAAGACTGATTTGCATATGGCTGGGTCCAAACTGGGGTGGCGTAGTGGGGAAAAGAACAATGGATTTAACCCAGATCTTTTGACTGGGGGAGAATGTTTGCATTGTCAGCATTCCGTCCATCATTTGTTTGCTGTAACACTTTTTGCCCTAAGTGGGATGGGTATGCCCAGACGTGGGTCCCTTGCTCACTGTGCCACTGGATTCAAGCTAGCCTGGCTGAAGAAGGGTGACATACCCTGAAACCGGTACCAGAATGCTTGTTTCTGGTCCAGGGAGGACCTGGCCTGGCAGTTCGGTCTGGACTGTTCCCATGGGGCACAGGGTCAAGACTGATTTGCATATGGCTGGGTCCAAACTGGGGTGGCGTAGTGGGCAAAAGAACAATGGATTTAACCCAGATCTTTTGACTGGGGGAGAATGTTTGCATTGTCAGCATTTCGTCCATCATTTGTTTGCTGTAACACTTTTCGCCCTAAGTGGTATGGGTATGCCCAGACGTGGGTCCCTTGCTCACTGTGCCACTGGATTCAAGCTAGCCTGGCTGAAGAAGGGCGACATACCCTGAAACCGGTCCCAGGATGCTTGTTTCCGGTCCAGGGAGGACCTGGCCTGGCAGTTCGGTCTGGACTGTTCCCATGGGGCACAGGGTCAAGACTGATTTGCATATGGCTGGGTTCAAACTGGGGTGGCGTAGTGGG
Organism: Calotriton arnoldi; assembly: GCA_963921515.1. Lineage (NCBI taxonomy): Eukaryota > Metazoa > Chordata > Amphibia > Caudata > Salamandridae > Calotriton > Calotriton arnoldi. The sequence goes on from CAWUFW010001064.1 coordinate 511,853, forward strand.
CAAAAGAACAATGGATTTAACCCAGATCTTTTGACTGGGGGAGAATGTTTGCATTGTCAACATTCTGTCCATCATTTGTTTGCTGTAACACTTTTCGCTCTAAGTGGGATGGGTATGCCCAGACGTGGGTCCCTTGCTCACTGTGCCACTGGATTCAAGCTAGCCTGGCTGAAGAAGGGTGACATACCCTGAAACCGGTCTCAGGATGCTTGTTTCCGGTCCAGGGAGGACCTGGCCTGGCAGTTCGGTCTGGACTGATCCCATGGGGCACAGGGTCAAGACTGATTTGCATATGGCTGGGTCCAAACTGGGGTGGCGTAGTGGGGAAAAGAACAATGGATTTAACCCAGATCTTTTGACTGGTGGAGAATGTTTGCATTGTCAGCATTCCGTCCATCATTTGTTTGCTGTAACACTTTTTGCCCTAAGTGGGATGGGTATGCCCAGACGTGGGTCCCTTGCTCACTGTGCCACTGGATTCAAGCTAGCCTGGCTGAAGAAGGGTGACATACCCTGAAACCGGTACCAGAATGCTTGTTTCTGGTCCAGGGAGGACCTGGCCTGGCAGTTCGGTCTGGACTGTTCCCATGGGGCACAGGGTCAAGACTGATTTGCATATGGCTGGGTCCAAACTGGGGTGGCGTAGTGGGCAAAAGAACAATGGATTTAACCCAGATCTTTTGACTGGGGGAGAATGTTTGCATTGTCAGCATTTCGTCCATCATTTGTTTGCTGTAACACTTTTCGCCCTAAGTGGTATGGGTATGCCCAGACGTGGGTCCCTTGCTCACTGTGCCACTGGATTCAAGCTAGCCTGGCTGAAGAAGGACGACATACCCTGAAACCGGTCCCAGGATGCTTGTTTCCGGTCCAGGGAGGACCTGGCCTGGCAGTTCGGTCTGGACTGTTCCCATGGGGCACAGGGTCAAGACTGATTTGCATATGGCTGGGTCCAAACTGGGGTGGCGTTGTGGGCAAAAGAACAATGGATTTAACCCAGATCTTTTGACTGGGGGAGAATGTTTGCATTGTCAGCATTCCGTCCATCATTTGTTTGCTGTAACACTTTTCGCCCTAAGTGGGATGGGTATGCCCAGACGTCGGTCCCTTGCTCACTGTGACACTGGATTCAAGCTAGCCTGACTGAAGAAGGGTGACATACCCTGAAACCGGTCCCAGGATGCTTGTTTCCGGTCCAGGGAGGATCTGGCCTGGCAGTTCGGTCTGGACTGTTCCCATGGGGCACAGGGTCAAGACTGATTTGCATATGGCTGGGTTCAAACTGGGGTGGCGTAGTGGGCAAAAGAACAATGGATTTAACCCAGATCTTTTGACTGGGGGAGAATGTTTGCATTGTCAACATTCCGTCCATCATTTGTTTGCTGTAACACTTTTCGCCCTAAGTGGGATGGGTATGCCCAGACGTGGGTCCCTTGCTCACTGTGACACTGGATTCAAGCTAGCCTGGCTGAAGAAGGGTGACATACCCTGAAACCGGTCCCAGAATGCTTGTTTCCGGTCCAGGGAGGATCTGGCCTGGCAGTTCGGTCTGGACTGTTCCCATGGGGCACAGGGTCAAGACTGATTTGCATATGGCTGGGTTCAAACTGGGGTGGCGTAGTGGGCAAAAGAACAATGGATTTAACCCAGATCTTTTGACTGGGGGAGAATGTTTGCATTGTCAACATTCTGTCCATCATTTGTTTGCTGTAACACTTTTCGCTCTAAGTGGGATGGGTATGCCCAGACGTGGGTCCCTTGCTCACTGTGCCACTGGATTCAAGCTAGCCTGGCTGAAGAAGGGTGACATACCCTGAAACCGGTCCCAGGATGCTTGTTTCCGGTCCAGGGAGGACCTGGACTGGCAGTTCGGTCTGGACTGTTCCCATGGGGTACAGGGTCAAGACTGATTTGCATATGGCTGGGTTCAAACTGGGGTGGCGTAGTGGGCAAAAGAACAATGGATTTAACCCAGATCTTTTGACTGGGGGAGAATGTTTGCATTGTCAGCATTCCGTCCATCATTTGTTTGCTGTAACACTTTTCGCCCTAAGTGGGATCGGTATACCCAGACGTGGGTCCCTTGCTCACTGTGCCACTGGATTCAAGCTAGCCTGGCTGAAGAAGGGTGACATACCCTGAAACCGGTCCCAGGATGCTTGTTTCCGGTCCAGGGAGGACCTGGCCTGGCAGTTCAGTCTGGACTGTTCCCATGGAGCACGGGGTCAAGACTGATTTGCATATGGCTGGGTCCAAACTGGGGTGGCGTAGTGGGCAAAAGAACAATGGATTTAACCCAGATCTTTTGACTGGGGGAGAATGTTTGCATTGTCAGCATTCCGTCCATCATTTGTTTGCTGTAACACTTTTCGCCCTAAGTGGGATGGGTATGCCCAGACGTGGGTCCCTTGCTCACTGTGCCACTGGATTCAAGCTAGCCTGGCTGAAGAAGGGTGACATACCCTGAAACCGGTCCCAGGATGCTTGTTTCCGGTCCAGGGAGGACCTGGTCTAGCAGTTCGGTCTGGACTGTTCCCATGGGGCACAGGGTCAAGACTGATTTGCATATGGCTGGGTCCAAACTGGGGTGGCGTAGTGGGCAAAAGAACAATGGATTTAACCCAGATCTTTTGACTGGGGGAGAATGTTTGCATTGTCAGCATTCCGTCCATCATTTGTTTGCTGTAACACAAGCGTCCGTATAGTCACAAACGTAATCTGGTACAGTGTATTGCACTTGGACAAACCGGAATGCTAACAGGTATGATAATTCCTGCATAAAAAGACCGTAACAGAAGTTTGTGTGGTCGTAACCTTCGTAGGAAAGAAAAGGAAGGTTACGACCACACGAACTTCTGTTACGGTCTTATTATGCAGGATTTATCATTCCTGTAAGCATCACGGTTTGTATCAGCTTGATACCCCTGCACCTTCACTTCCTCCACACTGCGCAGGAACAGCTGGAGAGCAAGCAAGGGAACTACGCCATAGCTGGCTTCCCGCACGTGTTGGGGGCAATTGACTGCAAACATGTACTACTTGTGCCCCCTGCCGACACTGCACACAATAACCACAACAGAAACCACACGCATTCCATCAATGTGCAGGCAAAAGTGGACCACCGGGGCCTGTTCACGAATGTCGTCGCAAACGTCCCAGGCAGTGTGCATGATTCCTATATCTTCCGCAAGTCCATCACCAACCAGCGCTTTGAGGATGGCACCTATGGAAATGCACTGCTCGTCGGTAAGTACCAACTGAACACTCCACACACCTCAACTCCACAATCATACAACTCACAACTGTGGAAATTCACACGTTACAAAATCAAATACAACATGCCAATCAACATGCCCAACTACCAGACACGACAACACAAGTAACTGTGGTAACCGTGGCCAGCCATGTAGACAAACCATCCACGGCATGGCACCTCTGCCACACAATTGCAGAATGTGGGGAGAGGTGGGAACCAAGTATGTGCGAAGGAGGCAAGTGACCCATCAATAAGAATGTACACAATGTCAAGTGTGGCGGTGATGTGCTGGACAGACTTCAGTATGCAGAGCACAGACATGTCCATGTGGACATATACTGCTGGTGTTTGTAGTGTTGTGGTCAGTGGACGCAAACAGGTTACCTCAGGCAGTGTGGAAGACCTTGGACATGTAGCTTTGTCGTCCCCCCCTGTAAGCGTGAGTGGAGTGGCCTATTTATTCACGTATGTCGTGAATAAATAGCCCGGGGCTATGGGTGTGGTTCAGTTCCAGGATGGCCACCAAAGTAACTACTGCGTGTGTCTCTGTGTCCGCCATATCCTGTCCATAGGCCTACACACACGTGGCCGACCACCTTCAACGGCCAGATTTACACTGGAGACGAGGTGGCTACGTCCCAAGCCAACCCGCGCACATCTCGTCATCGCATGCAGGGTCGTGTCTGCCAGGGCGGCACCCCCTACCCAGCCACGAGGCCGCCGCCGTGACCGGTGGTGCCTGCACGATCCTGTGCGCCTGCTGTACCCCAGCCCTGGTCCCGAGACCGGTCCGCCGCCCAGCGATGACTGGCCGCCCCTGCGCACCCAGGCCTCAATGCTCACCTGCCGCTACCGGCGTGTCTCCAAGAGGGCCCACCACGTGCCGGTGCAACCTCCTCAGCCGATCGCTGGATTCCGCGCCACAGGCCCCCAGTGCACCCTGCGGCACCGCACCGCGGAGTCATGTGTGTGCTGACTGATGCCTTCAGCGTACACTGTGGTCCAGCAGGGCTCTCAATTCAAATCGAATCTTGATTGGCAGGACGGCGTATCGAGGTCTACGCATCATCGCAGGCTGCACACCCGCTCAGCTCTTCAGGTGCCCCTGCCTCAGTGCACCGCAAGTCACCATCCCATGGTGGTAGGCCTGTGCCGTCCGCAGTGCATCGGGTGCCCCTACCTCAGTGCACCGCAAGTCATCGTCCCGTGGCGGTAGGCCCGTGCCGGCCGCAGTGCATCGGGTGCCCCTACCTCAGTGCACCGCAAGTCATCGTCCCGTGGCGGTAGGCCCGTGCTGGCCGCAGTGCATCGGGTGCCACCAACTCTGTGCACCGCAAGTCATCGTCCCGTGGCGGTAGGCCCGTGACGGCCGCAGTGCATCGGGTGCCACTAACCCAGTGCGCCACAAGTCATGGACCCTTTATGATTGAGTCTCGTGGTGCGGACACCATCATGTCACCTCCGGCAGTGGGGAATGTGATGTGGTAGGCCCCTTTTATTGGAAGGGTCACATGTCCTGTGACGCCTGTGCTGGATGGGTGTGGTGTGGGTATAAACCAGCCCTCAGGGAGTGGCATGCTGACAACTAGACCAGTGATCAGCAGATCACTACAGGGAAGACCTGGGACTTGTAGCTTTGTCCCCCCCCCCTGTAAGCGTAAGCGGAGTGGGCTGGGCTGGGCTGGCGTATGCCAGTCCAGCGTAGGGGTGTGAACAATGAGCCCGGGGCTCTGGGCGTGGTTCAGTTCTTGGCTGGACAAGAAAGTAACTAATGCGTGTGTCTCTGTTGTAGTGTCGGCGCCACCCGGACCGCAATCGGCAATGTTGCACCCTGTGACTCAAGTCCCACAACATGAGCAACATGGACGTAAGGGGGAATCACTGACCCTACATTCATCCATATTTCATACTTGAATGATCATAGACATGACACATCTGTGTGAATTTGAATGTTTTATTCACATTCAGTGGAGTGTTGAAGCTGGAGCAGTACAGGGCCATGCAAACCCCACTTTACATTGTTGCCCCGTGGAGGGCCAGACAGAGTCCTTTAGGGAATGACAAGTTCATCGGAAGAGGAAGAGTTCAGTCGGCAGTCTGATTGCTGTGTCATTGGTAACCAAACAGAATATGGCAGTCCATGTCGAGGTCCAAGGTGAGTGTCGCAGAGTGTATCGGGTGACAGTGGAAGGTGATGATGCAGAGGGCAGAAACAGGCCATATGGCGGAGATGAATGCTACAGCTTCCTTCTTACCACTAAGGCAGAATCATCCGCATCTTCGTCCTCTGATGTTTCATGTGCCTCACATGTGGGTGGTGTTGTTTTGTCTGCATCACTGTGTGGCAGTGACACATCAGTGGCCGGAGGTGGATTGTCTGCAGCACTGTGTGTCACTGACACATCATGGGGCGGAGATGTGGATGTAGAAGCAGCAGCAGCATTCATCGGCGCCAGGCCTTGTGGCAGCAATGCCATGATGAGGATCTGCAGGGCATGGAAGATCCCAGCTACATCTCGCTGATGTGCAGCCGTGGCAGCCATTCTTTCCGCCTGCATCTGCTCCCTGTTCTCCATGATCCTCCACATGTGTCCCAACTCCCGGCTGACATCGCTGGAGCCACTCTGACTAGACAGTTCTCCTTGTCTCAGAGTCAGGACTCCAGCGATGTCAGCCATGGATCGTTGGAGAGCATGGAGCGGACTGTGGGTGTCCGTTAGGGACTGTAAGTGGTCCCTGATGGGACTTAGACACCCACGTATGGCATCTAGTTTGGCTGCCATGAGGTCGAACCCCACCCGCACCTGATCAGCCATCTTCTCCTGGCACCCTAACACACGGCGTTGGAAGGCCATGTGTTGTTCGTGGGGGTCCTGGGAGACAGCCGTGGTGGTGGGTGCTTCCTGCTGTGTGGTCTGTGCAGGGGGTGAGGTCTCCTCGATGCAGCTTGGCTGCCCTGCTCCTGGAGGTGAGCGGCCGAAGCTGTCCATGAGCTCTTGGATGGCGTCGTAGTCGAAGGTGTGGAGGTCCTCTTCGTCATCAGTGAAGAGATGTTCGGTCTGCTCTGCAGGAGGTGTTGATTCTCCCTCTGCAATGTGAAGGGGAGATGCAGTTTAACATTGTGTTCACATGTATGTTGACGCATTGTACAAGTTTACATACAGACTGCATGACAATGTACATTGTGACTGTTTGGGAGGAGCTGCCTATTTGATGCGGGACAGTGGACATTTCGACAACATCACGGATGTGTGTTTGTACTTGTACATTATCATCTCACATTTCCCTGCTATGCCAAATGTGATTGGCCAGTTTCTACACACAAGCGGCACCAGTTGTGTCCTCTGTTCTGTTGTGAACATGTTGCAGTTTGTACCACATTGTTGTCAATGTTGATGTGCTCTGAATGTTATGTGTGTGTGCTGCATTTTGGGAGAGTCGCCCCTGCAGCTCTGATTTTGCTGCCCCATATCCCTTTTTGGCGGTGTGCCTTTGACTTCTGTGCTTATACAGTGCTGAGATGTTGCATACTTGGGTAAATTGGGCTCTTGGTGGGAGTTGGGACTCTGGGGCATGGTTTGTCCGCAGATGTGTTGTTGGAATCAGGGGTTGTTTGTGCACGTGGATGTGTCAGAGTGTGACCTGCTCCTTTACGGATGTGGTCCATACTCAGCCACCTCAGTGTCGTGGCGTGCAACATGTCATGATATATTGACTGCAGCCATGCTATTCGTCATGCAGTGTCACTTGCATTGTCAGTGTGGCTCACAGACACGCCGCTTTTGCTGGGTTTGGCACATGTGCATGGGTTGGTTGTGAGATTGGTGATGTGTGGGAAGGGCCCCCTCTGGGCACATAGTCGACGGGGGCCTACTTGCTGTTTCTAGGTGTGCTGCAGTGTGCCAAGGGGATCAGGGACATGATCCAGAGTCATTGTGGGTGTGCACTGTGTGACATTGTGCCCATCTCCCCCCATTCCCCCAGTCCCTGGTCGTTACTCACCCTGTTGCTGTTGTGTCAGGTCATGTTGAGCAGTGTCCGGTCCCCCAACTCCTGCCACCGTCTCCACACTGATGACTGTGGACACCATTTCCTCCATCTCATCCAGCTCCTCATGTGGCGCTGGACTCCCAACTCCAGTCTGCATTGCTGCCTGGTTGTTGCCGAGTTTGTGCTTGGTTTTGCGCTTCACATCATTCCAGCGCCTCTTGAGCACTTCCATTGTCCTCCTCAGCACTCCGACTGCATTCACCTTTTCCACGATGGACTGCCATATTCCATTTTTTGTTGCCAATGACACAGTGGAGGTGATGAACAGTTGTTGATGGTGTTCTATCACCTCCGTTATCAGGATCCTGTTTTCCTGCGGACTGAACCGCGTCTTCCTCTTCTTCTTCTCCTTGCCCTTCCCTGACCCCGAGGTCCCAGGCTGGTCCTCCGTGGGGCTTGTGGGGTTCTGGTTGTCCTCTGTACTTGCTCCGGCTACCTCCATTGTGCTTCGCAGTTGTTTTGGTTTTGTTTGTGTGTTTTTTTCCCTGCTTTTATAGTGATTTTTCCCGCTTGACGTGTGTGAATTGCAGGCCTGGCGCAGCTTATCGCTGATTTTTTTATCGCGGTTGGGCCCATCGCCACTTTTTTCACGTTCGGCTTTAGATTTTTATCGCCGTCCCGGTAATTTTATCGCGGACATTTGACGCGTTATCGGGAAACTATCGCATGTTACCGCCGTGTTGAGAATAAGACGTTAACACGGCGTTATTTTCCCGCGATAGACGGCGATATGAAAAATTGCGTTAACCTATTTTGGCGATGATTATCGCACGTTCTTGAGAATATCCCCCTGGGAGTGTAAATTGATTTGTGTTTATTTCAGTTGTGTGTGTTAATTCTTGTGCTGTAAATAGAGAGAGAGAGAGGAGTGAGTTTGAAAAAGGGATATGGCCTTACGGTCACAGCTGCTGAATTAGGAACTGATGAACCATATTCGAGTCTCAATGTTGGCCCAAATCCTGTGATTCCCGGCCTAAAAAAGAAAGGAATGCCACCTCGTCTAATGTAACTGGTGGTCATGTAAAGCGTCCCAATGCCTTCGGGTCGAGTTCGTGTTATATAAAACTGCAAACAAGTGGTTCAGTTTTTAACTACTGAGAAGGAAACATTTTTATTTACTATCTTCAAATGTCCACTTGAAACTTCCTTCATCTTCACTATACATGTTTCAGACTGGGTTCCCATTACTAGATTAGAGACTGAGCACCGTATTCACAAGAATACTGTGCACCCCTGTGTTTCCCCTAGTGCAAAAAAGCTGCCTAGTGCCAGTGCAGGCACCCTGCTGCCATGTTGCAAGGGTGCCTGCGCTAGAGAGATGATTGTTTATGTGCAGGAAGGGACACTTTCCTGCACATAAACAATCAATAATGGCGATTTGCTCTTTCTATGTCTGCTGCAGAATGCAGCACTCATGGAAAGAGCAAAAAACGAGGAGAAATTAATAATTTCTCCTTGTATCGCCATTCTAACGCCTGGTAGTTTATGGCATTAGAATGGCACTGTTTTTGGTGCTGCCTCAGCCTTGTAAATCTGGGGCAACGTCAAAAAGCAATGGGTGTTGCGGGGGAACACCCACAGCAACCCCCATTGCACGCCCTTTTGCCGCAGAGAACTGCAGCAGAAAGGGGCATATTTACAAGGTGGCGTTAAGCCACGTTAAGTGGCTTAGCGCCACCTTGTAAATATTGAAAATGGCGCTGTGCCACCGAAGCGTCAAAAAAAGTGACGCTTCGGTGGCGATAAGGGCTTGTAAATGTGCCCCTGAGATTGTCAGAATATCCACTGCTGGACACCTGTGAACCCTCAGCATTCCATTTTAAGAGACTGCGTCCATAAGCTCTGCGCTTTCTTTGAGGCGCGTGCACACAGCCTTGTTTTCCCTTTGGGCATTTGCATGGTACACAGCTCACTTCGAAATTTCTTCTCTCAGGCTGATGGTGGCTGTAATATTTCTCAAGACAAGAGATGCTGCCACAGTTAGGTCTCTCAGAAACATTTCCAAATGCCTGTGGTAAGGTCTAGTTAACAGCCGCAGAACACAAATCTCAATGTGACACATACTGATCATGGTGACATTTTAAGAGGGATGCATTGTAACAAACTGTACATCTGGAAATTAGGCTTAAATTTAATGAAGCTAGTTGTGCGGGGCCTCTGGGAGCAATGACCAAATTCCTTGGCCTTTGGTAGCTCACGACGATGTTCACTGATCAGAACTAGCTCTCACTACAGAAAAGGTTGGAGACCCCTGATTTAAACTAGTGCAATGTATACTAAGGGGCATATTTACAAGATAAATTGCGCGGCACTCCAAGCTATCTTTCTGCGCCAAGCTGCGTCATTAGGAAAGTGCAAGAATGCGTTGTATTTACAGCAATACAACACATCCCCGTGCTTTCCTCTGCACTGGCGCACAGAAGGTTGCTAATGCAGGCACCCTTGTGCCTGCGTTGCAGAGTTGATTGTTTTTCTGCAGGAAGGGACACCTTCCTGTACAAAAGCAATCATTGATGGTGTTGTCCTTCTACGTGTGCTTCAGAATGCAGCACACATAGAAAGAGGAAAAAACAAGGAGAAATAAAGGTATTTCTCCTCATTGCTCCACTTTTACGACTCCCCTGGGGAGGCGTTAGAATCTGACGCATTCCCAGGTTTACAAAACCTTGTAATTTCTGGGAATGCATCAGAATCCATGGGTGTTGTGTGGGAACACCCACAGTAACACCTATGGAACGCCCCTTTCACGCAGAGTAATGCGGGAAACGGGGCCATATTTACAAGGCCATGAAAAGCCATGCAGGGTGGCTTTGCGTGGCCTTGTAAATATGGGTCAGCACACTGAGCCACCAGGGCATTAAAAAAAGTGCCGCTCCGGTGGCGCAAAGGGCTTTTAGATATGCCCCTTAGATCAGAAGCCCTTTCCTTCTTGTCAGAAGAAACTTTACCTGACTCTTAGAGAGAATTTCCTGTCCATTTGCTTGCAAGCAGGTGTTTTCTATTGCCTCTCAGAGGCTTTCATGCTGACAGCGTCATTCTGACTTTGCCCCAATTCCCCCAACTTTCCCTTAGCTTAGCAATGTAAGGTGTTCCCTTCATCGGAAACTGATTTTTCTCTGTTTTATTTTAGACAACTTTATAACAGTTTGTTAGTGGCAGCTGGTGGCTTGTGAAAGTGGTGAGGCGTAAAAGTTATGTTCGACTGTCACCGAGTGAGCAAAGTGAGGTTTCAGGCTAAAGGAGATTGGGGCATATTTACAATAAAATGATGCAGCGTGGCGTCGCAAGCAATTTTGCTGCGCCGAGCTGCATCATTTAAAAAACGCAGGGATGCGCCGTCTTTACAGGAATACGGTGCATCCCTGTGCTCTCCCCTGCACCGATGCTAAAACAGCAGCCATGCCCCAACGCTGGCACCCTTGCACCATGGTGCAAGCGTGCATGTGTTGCATGGATGATTGTGTTTGTGCAGGAAAACACAAAAACAATCATTAATGGTGTTTTGCTCCTTCTATGTGTGCTGTAGAATGCAGCACACGGAAAGAGTAAAAAACAAGGAGAAATAAAAGTATTCCCCCTTGTTGCGCCACTTTAACGCCTCCCCTTGAAAGGCGTTAGTTTTGGGTGCTGCCTCAGATTGACCTATCCTTGTAAATCTGGGGCAGTGTCAAAAAGCCCTGGGTCTTGTGTGGGAACACCCATAGCAACACCCATGACACGCCGCTTTAATGCAGAATACTGCATGAAAGAGGGCCATATTTGCAAGGTCGTGTAAAGCCACACAAAGTGACTTTGCATGGCCTTGTAAATATAGGCCAGCACACAGCGCCACCAGAGCATCAAAAAAAGTGACCCTCTGGTGGTGCAAGGGGCTTGTAAATATGCCTCTTTGACTCCCCATTCACTAGGTAGGCATGTGTATTACAATTTTCACTGCACTCTTTCCCAGGAATGCCTCTTTGATATGACATATTTCAATCAATCAGTCAAGGTTTGTATAGCATGACTACTCACCCCTGAGGGTCTCTTGGCGCTGATGGGGGGAAAGGGGCTGCTGATCAAACTGGGCACTGGGGTTCAGTCGAAGAGCCAGGTCTTGAGATCCTTCCTGAATTGGGTCAGCGACGGGGCTTGCCTGAGGTGGACAGGCAGGGTGTTCTAGGTCTTGGCAGCGAGGTAGGAGCAGGGTCTTCCCCCAGTGCTGGTCTTGCGGATCCATGGGACGGTGGCCAAGGCCAGTTGGGCGGAGCAGAGGTGTCTGGTGGGTACGCGGAACGAGAGGCGGTGGTTCAGATATGCTGGTCCTGCATCGTAGAGGGCTTTGTAGGCATGAGTGAGGAGCTTGAAAGTGACTATTTTGTTGACTGGGAGCCAGTGGAGTTCTCGCAGGTGTTTGGTGATGTGGCTGGGGTGGTGGATGTTGAGGACCAGTCTGGCTGCGGCATTTTGAACGTTCTGCAGTTTCCTGAGGAGTTTTTTGGGTGACGCCGGTGTAGAGTGCGTTGCAGTAGTCGAGTCTGCTGCTAATGAGTGCGTGGGTGACCGTTTTTCTGGATTCAGTGGGAATCCATCTGAAGGTCTTTCGAAGCAGGCAAAATGTGTGGAAGCATGATGAGGAGACAGCACTGATCTGGCGGTTCATTGTGAGCGAAGATTCCAGCATGATGCCGAGGATTTGTGCGTGGTCAGTGGGTGTAGGGGGAGTTCCTAGATTGGCGGACCACCAGGAGTCCAGGTGGTGACAGCCTTCATCCCATTGTGGAAGTTGTTTCTGGCGGCTTTGGGTTCGTTGGTGAGGGAGAGGATCAGGTGGGTGTCATCTGCGTAGGAGACGATGTTGAGTACGTGGTTCCTGACGATGGCTGTGAGTGGGGCCATGTAGACGTTGAAGAGGGTGGGGCTCAAGGGGGAGCCCTAGGGCACTCCGCAGCTGATCTTTGTAGGTTCTGAGAGGAATGGTGGTAGTCTGACTCGATGTGTTCAAACGTTGAGGAAGGAGTGGATCCAGTCTAGGGCTTTATCAGGGATGCCGGCGTCGTGGAGTCTTGTGCTTAGGGTGCAGTGGGAGACGGTGTGGAAGGCGGCCGAGAGGCCCAGGAGGATGAGGGCTGCTGTTTCGCCCCTGTCGAAGAGGGACCAGATGTCGTCAGTGGCGGCGAGGAGGGTGGCCTTGGTGCTGTGGTTGCTTCGGAAGCCAGATTGGGAGATGTCCAGCATGTGATTGGCTTCAATGAACTTGGAGGGTTATGCGTTGATGGCCTTCTCGATGACCTTGGTTGGGAAGTTAAGCAGGAAGATGGGTCTGAAGTTCTTGAGGTCTGTCGGGTCGGCAGATGGCTTCTTCAGCAGGGGATTGATCTCGGCATGTTTCCAGTCGTCAGGGAAGATTGCAGTCTCGATGAAGCAGTTGATCGTGCCGTGTAGATTGGGGGCGATGGAGGTGGCGGCTCTGTGGAAGATGTGGTGCGGGCAGGGTTCAGAGGGGGCTCAGGAGTGGATGCCCTTCATGGTCTTGAGCGTGTCGTCCATGGTGAGTGGGGTCCAGTTGAGCAGGATCTTTTGGGGGACGGCGTCGTTGGATGCGGTGGTGGGAGGGTCTTGGGTGTCGAAGCTGTCATAGATCTGCCTGATCTTGTGGTGGAAAAAGGTGCCGAGCTTTTTGCAGAGGTCTTGGGAGAGTGGGACGTCTGTGGTCTCGCTGTTGGGTCTGGCAAACTCCTTGACGATGGCGAAGAGTTCTTTGCTGTTGTGTGCGTTGGCATTGATTCTGACTTGGAGGGCCACTTTCTTTGTAGTTTTGAGGAGGAGGTGGTGTGCGGTGACAGCGGCTTTGAAGGTTGTGTGGGCTTCCGGGGTTTTGTTGTTCCTCCATCTCTTCTCGAGGCGTCTACAGGTGCGTCTGGACTCCTGAAGGGCGAGAGTGAACCAGCTGGCTTTCTTGGAGTGTTGCTTGCCGGGGTCTTTCTTGAGGGACGCCAGAGTGTCGGAACAGTTGGAGATCCATCGGTGGAGGTTACGTGCTAAGGTGTTGGCATTTGTGGATGTCAGCGGTGGGGCTGTGCTGAGGGAAGTGGTGAGATCTTTTTCGGTGTCCTTTTTCCAGCTTCTGCAGGGAAGTGGTGGGCGCGGTGGTGTACGGTGGGTTTGGTGAAAGCGAAATTGCAATAGTGGTCGGTCCAGAGGAGTTCGGAGGTGTGCCTGAAGGTGATGTTTTCGCTGGCGGAGAAGACGGTGTTGAGTGTATATCCTGCTGAGTGTGTTGAGAAGTGACTACTGCTTGAGTCCTATGCTGGCGAGGTTCTCCAGAAGGGATGCAGTGTTCTGGTCATTGGGGTTGTCCAGGAGAAAATTGAGGTAGCTGAGTAGAATGTAGTTGGTGGATGCGAGAGCCCGGGGGCGATTAAGTTGATGATGGTGTCGGTGAAGGGCAGGCAGGGGCCAGGAGGTCTGTAGACGAGGGTGCCGTGGAGGGTGGTGTTGGGGTTGGTCTGGCCCTGGAATTGGACGAGTTCCATGCGTGTCGTTGGGTCTTCTGAGTGGGTGGTCAGGTGGAGGGTGCTTTTGTGGACGATGGCGATGCCTCCTTGGTGTGGTCCTTGCGGGTGATCTTGTATCTGTCGGGGATGGCGGTTGCGTTGTCTGGGGCTGAGCTGGGGTTCATCCCGGTTTCCGTGAGGAAGGCGATTCGAGGAGGTCCCAGATTTCTGAGGCATGTTTGTGGAGGGAGCGAGTGTAGAGGAGGATGCAGCTGAGACGGTCGGGTCAGCTGTGGGTCTATCCAGCGGTGGGAGGAGCTGGAGTGCAGCAGTGGGTGAGGGTGCGGTGGCAGTGGTGGCAAGAGAAGTGGCCATGGGTGTCGTTCAGCGTCGCAAGGCAGTAGGCGGTGTTGCGTCTGGGGTTGAGGGCATGGAGGGTGCAGGCATTGTATCGGTGGCAGGTCCGAGGGCCAAGGTCCATGGCGCTGGGTACGGTCTAGGCACGGGCCGGCTTGCCTTCGGCATTCCTTTTCCGCACAAGCGGTGCGCGTAGACCACCATTAAGTAGTGTGCGGGGGCAGGGCAGCTGGGAGGCGGAAAACGCGGGGAGTGGGAAAGTGGCACTGGAAGGGGCGGGGCTGCGGGGGATCGCAGCATCAGGGGCAAAGGTGCAAAAAGGAGAAAAGTGCAGAAAAAGGTAGAAGAGAGAGACAGAGGGCAGCCAAGCAGCAGAGGCGCTATACAACTAGACTAGCAGGGATGAGGCGCAGGCAGGACCCTGTGGGGGGAGGAGGGCCTTGAACCACTGACCAGAGGGTCAAATGGTCAGCAGCAGGGATATCAGGGGCAGCAGCTACCAGGCGGAGCTGTGCAGGGAAGGGAACAATCCACTGATAAGATCAGCGGCTCAGATAATGAACATATGAGATACAAGGAAACAGTTAGGAGACTACAACGATGATGTGAAGTGATCAGAAAATGCCATTTGAACTTTCTGTTGTTATGTCGAGCCTAGGCAGCGCGCATGCGCTGTCTTTTAGACATGCTGTATCTCCTCTGAGAGCTTTGAGCACGCCCATTGTTTTTAATTGGTTCTTTTGTGTGCTTTCTGAAAACCTGGCTTTTCAGTGGTGCATTGACTGTATTAGTTCCTCCTTTAGGTGTTTGGGTCCCTCCCATGGCTACAAGCCCTATTACATGTACTCATTCCCTCCTATCTATTTAGGTTCGTTTCGGCGCACTATGTTTTTTATTCTTGGCTCGTGTCCACGAAAGGTGCTCAGCTGACGGCATTTGCCAACCAGAATGTAGCTGTGTATGCGTGTATAAACAACCTTTAATTTATGATATGCTTTTGGAGCCATGCTTCATGTTGTACTTTTTCTATTAACTTCTCCTTGGATTGAAACTTAAGGTTTCTAGCTTTTTTTTTAAAGCGCGGGAAGAGGCGACTCCAAGACTCGAACCCAGCTTTCCCAGTTCCAAAGTCGGCAGTTCTGAATGTAATGCCACATCCTCTCTCCAAGCCAATCAGCATTTTTTTAGGGTTTTATCTCTGTTTCCCTCACTGAGTCGCCCTCCCACCATGCACCCACCCTTAAACCCTTTCTCCCTTTTGTTTCCCTGAGCGCCCCCCATGAGCGCATGGGAAGGGAATTCCCTAAAAAAGTCATGAACGTGGGGGGGTCACAGGCTGGATTTGTTGCTTTCAAGGCATCAGTTTCTAAGAGGTGGAATAAGCAGTAGAATAAGCAGTTCTTTAAGCGCTTTGTGTCTGCACGAATTACAAACGTCAGCGTATCCTGCGATTCTTTTACTCCTCCAAATGGCCAGGCTTGCCCCTTTCACATTCCTCATGTTCCGCTTCGCCTTTAACTCTACCCAGTGCCCCCTTTCATTTCCTCCTCTCCATAGCCAGAAAATACCAGTTGTTGTGCTCCGATCGGAGCTGCTGCAACGGGGGTGCTCTGCTCACTAAAAACTGCAATCCCAGGTCCCGCTCTGGTGCAAGGGCCACCGGTGCTTTCGCCGCCTTGCTGCTGGGCTTGCAGCTTGTTTACCACTGACTCGAGGGGCAGCGGCCATGATCGGTCATGCCTTTGCTTTCAAGAGTCTGGAATGACTTATTATATCCTTTCGCTTTTGTATGGTTGTGTCGCTCAATATGTTAGACCTTCATGTTGCCTTCGGAGTTCAACAGTAGGAATATTACCATAATTAACTATCTTAACTGGCACACTGCCGGCCAACTGTATCTGCATAGAAGATAGTTCAGAGGGTTACGGCGCACGCTGCAAGGCAGCCAGCAGCCTCCGAGTCCAGTGTTCCTTGAAGAGAAACATTTCTACAAGCAAACACGATCATTTTTGACCTTGAAATATTGAAAGGCTGAACACGTCCTGGTCTGATTCAGCACACGTACCTCACGCCCCACCACACACTCGCCAGAGGCATTTACTCTCCATACTTTCTGATCTGTAAGCCTCTGCCCTTCAGGTTACACACAGAACTCTGACAGATATCCTTCGTGGATTCAATCAATAATACGCAGGTTGGACAGCATTTTGTGAAGCGTGTTCAGCTCACTCAGCTATCACCAATTTATATTATGCTATCGATATCAGTGTAAAGTTGAAGCCTCAAAAAACGTCTCTTGGCATCGGATTCAAGAACGTATAACGTAAAGTGAAAACTTTACTCTGACCAGGATGCGCTGCAACAAACACTCTTTCACATTCACTTTTATTCTGCTTGAAGCTTACATTATAAAACACTTTTAGGGCTGGTTACTCTGTACTACACAGCAACCTGAGCCCAGTGTTTACATTTAAAATAAATTGCATTCATATAGCGCTTACAACCCCAAGGAGGCATGTTTTTTCCATATGTTGTGACATATTCTATACAGTGAAAAAGTTGGAGCCATTTGTCGGTCCCACAACCCAGGGTGCACAGCACATCAATGCGGACAGTCCAATAAAGTAAGACAATATCTTGTTGTTATTCTTTTTATTCCTCTTTTATTCCAACAGTAATCCAATCTTTAAAGACGTTTGCAGGTAATCACTCGGTTCAACGAGTGCCATTAAGCTTTGCTCTTCTGCAAACGTCTTGTTAAAGATTGGATTACTGTTGGAATAAAAGAGGAATAAAGAAGATTAACAACAAGATATTGTCTGTCCGCATTGATGTGCTGTGCACCCTGGGTTGTGAGACCGACCGATGGCTCCAACTTTTTCATGTGATATTCACGCGCACGGACGGAGCTGGTTCTGGGGTAGCACGCCTTACTACATTGCCTTGAGCAGCATAAACAGTTGAATGTCATTACATTTAGGAGTGCAGTCTACCATTTTTGCTTGTGATATTCTGCACAGTGCCACAAATGCCCAGGCTTAGTTTTCAGACTCCTGCCCAGTGCTTAATTTGAGCCGGTGCTTTCCGGTGCTGAGCACCGGCACTTAATTGGTTTCCGGTGCTCTGCACCGGCACCTAATTGTCAACACCACACTTAGGGCAGTCTGCCACAAGGTGGCGCTGCTCATGTAATTTAGAGATGAGCAGTATAACAGTTGTTTAGGGAAAAAATATACATTAAAAAATTGCTGATACCTGCCTCCCCAGCCATTCCTTTAGCTTTGGAGACCTGGAATAATCTAAACTGTTGCATTTACATGCGAGAGAGATGGTTAGCAGTTGTTTTGGCAGCAATGACAAGGGCGATGGGTGGTGCAAGCTGCAGTGGCCTCCTGGTCAGAGCCCTGGCACTTAATATTTTACAAATTAAGCACTGCTCCTGCCCAGGCCAACCTCTTCTCCCCTTCATACTCCTCCCCCACGCACTGCCTTTCACGCCAAAGTACTTGTCATGTCTCAGACTTCCGTGACCCCAGCATAGGAGACACCCCCCAAGTGAGGGTGAGTTTACAGAGGTCTGATGGAGGCTTTACTGTTGAGTGCAAATTGCAAGACACATCGGGGAGGTCAGTCCAATCCTGGGTTTACCGTTTCCCTTCCTTCGTTCTAAATTCTTGTCTGTCAAATTTACAACACTTTATTACCCCCTCCCGGTGTACGCGGATTGCGGGGCTTCTCGGCTCCTGTGTGTGCAGCTCAGATTATTGGCCTGGAATCCTCCTGAGAAATCTGTAAGAATCCTTAACGACAGAGCTTTTGAAACATCCCCAGAAAGAGGTGTGAAAGTGTCGAGAAGGAAAGATAAAAGGGATCAAGGAGACACTTCCTTTCTATGTGTTAATGCACCCGTTTCTTTTACAACGTTGAGGCTATCAAGAGTTTAAAACTTGATTATACGTAATAGTACGAGTGGGACAGTTGAACTTTTTTATCACTATGTATCCACATACAAACCGCTCAACTAAACCGGAATAAATGATTCTAGCATGTTATTGCAATGTTAGCAGTTTATTGGAGACTGCTATATTTTTTCTTTAGACAGAGCAGCTCTGAGAAGCTTGACTAATCACAGCCATTTCCCTTTTATTTGAAAAATGTGCACCACTTCATTTATTTGCGCGTGATTTTGAATGTAACGCTGGTAGCCCATGTTATTGCCTATACCGCAAGTATAATTTGCCATAAATAAAAAAATCACTTGATAGCAAATGTTCTAGGATTCTCTGCATTGCTTAACCCGTAGGAGGGAAGAAGCATTGTGTTAGATAAGGAATTGGTATGTTTTTCAGGCATGTATTATATTTGTTTGTTTTCCTGCATATATATATATAAGCAGATTTCTGCCACTTGTATGACCTCGTAGAGCTGTCAAAGTGCGGGCGTCCTTTCCGTAAAGTTCTGGACTGTTCATCCATTAGAGTCCAGCTGGCCCATGACACACCATGGCTATGGATAGCGAATAAAGATCTTGTAGATATTTGGGGTTTTATGTTATTGGACCATGTTTGGAAAGCGTGTTTGACATTTACGCGGCCTCTTGGCTCTGGTTTGGTGATGCGTATTTCTTGCGATACGCATGTACCATGAAACCAGTAATACACTATGGGGCATATTCTCAAGGACTTATCGCCGATTTATCGGCACTTTAGCGCCGCAAAAGTGGCGATAGATTTATCGCCCTATTCTCAAGCTGGTGCAAACTGCTGATATCGCCAGTTTTCCAGCGATAGCTGGCGCAAAAAACATCGCCACGGATGAGAGCGACAACTAACACTAATGATATGCAGAGTAGGCGTTCCCGTGCAAAAAACACGAAAACACCACTTCGAGATATTCTCAACGACCAGCCAGATCTACGATGCGACCCAAAAACAGGCGATAAGGCGCGTTAGCAGCCGGGATTTAACACCTGCCTTTTACTGGTGTAAAGCAGGACGACAACCTGCAGCATGAAAGGGAGCCCAGGCCAGATCCACATCTGAAGACCAACACATGTCATGGAGCTACTAATCATGCAGCTTGGAGACCCAAGAGGGCCACAACACCCACCGCCACCACCCCCAGGACCCCCCCCCCCCCGGACCACCACCGAGGCGGCGCAGAACAAGACAGCGGACCTTCCGAAAACGCATCAGCCTCACAGACTTAACGCCAGAGGATGTCATCCTCCGCATCATGACCCACATTGCCCACAGGCTGACGGTACCAACACAGCGGACAACCAACATCCCTCCGCAGACAAAGCTGCTGGCTGTGCTGCACCTGTTAGCCTCTGGTACCTTCCAACCAACAACTGCCAGAGTCGGAGGAGTCTCACAGCCAGCCCTATCAAAGTTCCTCACACCTGTCTTGGATGCCATCATCAGCTTCATACCCCAGCACCTTCACTTCCCCCACACTGTGCAGGAACAGCTGGAGACCAAGCAAGGCTTCTACGCCACAGCTGGATTCCCGCACGTCTTGGGGGAAATCGACTGCACACGTCCTACTTGTGCCCCCTGCCGACACTGCACACAATTACCGCAACAGGAAGCACATGCATTCCATCAATGTGCAGGCAATAGTGGACCACCGGGGACTGTTCACCAATGTCGTCGCCAACTTCCCAGGCAGTGTGCATGATTCATACATCTTCCGACAGTCCATCATCAACCAGCGCTTTTAGGATGGCACCTATGGAAATGGACTGCTCGTTGGTAAGTACCAACAGAACACACCACACACCTCAATTCCACAATCACACAACGCACAACTGTGGGAATGGACATGTAACAAAATCACATTCAACATGCCAACCAACATGCACACCTGCCAGACACGACAACACAAGTAACCGTGGTAAGAGGGGCCAGAAATGTGGACAAACCATACACTAAGGCATAGCCCCTCTGCCACACATTTGCAGAATGTGGGGAGAGGTGGCAACCACGATTGTGCGAAGGAGGCAATGGACCTATGAATAACAATGTACACAATGCCAAGTGTGGCGGTGATGTGCTGGACAGTCTTGAGTATGCAGAGCACAGACATGTCCATGTGGACATATACTGCTGGAGTCTGTAGTGTCGTGGACAGTGGACGCAACCATGTCATCACAGGCAGTGGGGAACACCTTGGACAAGTAGCCATGTCGGCCCCCCTGTAAGCATAAGCGTAGTGGGCAGGGCCGGCGCACGCCAGTCCAGCATAGGGGAGTGACTAAATAGGCCGGGGCTCAGGGAGTGGTTCACTTCCGGGACGGCCACCGAAGTAACTACTGCGTGTGACCATAGGCCTACACACACGTGGCCAACCACCTACAACGGGCAAAGTCACACCGGCGACGAGGTGGCTACGTCCCACGCCACCCGGCGCACTTCTCGTCATCGCCTGCAGTGGCGTGTCTGCCAGGGCGGCGTACCTCACCCTGCCACGAGGCCGCCATCGTGACCGGTGGTGCCTGCGCGATCCTGTGCGCCTGCCGCACCCCAGCCCGCTGATCCCCAGACCCGACCTGCGCCCAGCGGTGAATGCCCGCCCCTGCGCACCCAGGCCTCACAGCTCACCTGCCGCCACTGGCGTCTCTCCAAGAGGGCCCATCACGTGCCGGTGCAATCTCCAAGGCCGGGCTCCGCGAGCTTGGCAGCCTCCTCAGCCGATCGCTGGATTCTGCGCAACAGGCCCCCAGCGCACCCAGCGGCACCGCACCGTGGAGTTGCAAGTTGGCTACTGCTGCCTTCTGACCACACTGCGGTACAGCAAGTAACAGACACATCCTTTCCAGTCCGCCCCTCCAGGCCTGCTGCATCATCGCAGGCTGCACACCCGCTCAGCTCTTCCGGTGGGCCGAACTCAGTGCACCACAAGTCACCGTCCAGCCTCCAGCATTATAGCATGATGCACACCCGCTCAGCTCTTCCGGTGGGCCGAACTCAGTGCACCGCAAGTCATTGTCCCGAGGGGCGACCCCACAAGTCCGCCTCCAGTAGCCAACAGCATGTCCTCGGTAACGCCACTGGAGCCCTTCACAGTCACGGGGCCACCCCCGTCCCAGGCAGGCCGCCGGGAAGCCTGGGTAGATCGTCTGGAGACATACTCCGCAGCGCACGACATCCCAGCGCCGCGGCAGGAGCGCACGCGTGTGAGGAGTGCGGAGAAATGGCCCGGGGCTCTGGGTGTGGTTCAGTTCTGGGCTCTGGGCGTGGTTCAGTTCCGGCATGGCCACAAAAGTGACTATGGCGTGTGTCTCCGTAGTAGTGTCTGCGCCACCCGGCCTGTAATCGACAATGTTGCAATGCAGCATGCACCAGGAGGGCGGCCTCGCCCGAATTGATTAATAAGGAGCGCAAGACCGCTCGGGGTCTCGGCTCATACATGCCAACTGTTGTGTGTGTATCTACATTGCCGCAGCCTGAACCGAAGGCCTAGCCTCAATATCAGCGCGAGTTCAGCCAGGCCAGAACTCCACATCTGTGTCCGCCCTATCCTTACCATAGGCCTACACACACGTGGCCGCCCACCTTCAACAGCCAACATTACAGTCTTGCTGTCAGTCCTGCGGACATGCGCAGACAGGCTTGACAATGGTGTGCCCTAGGAGTGCAAGTGATGCAACCGCGCAGCACACACAAGTAGATAGGCTCGGTGGGAGGGAGGAGCAGCTGTGAGGCTACGTAATACACATTGTCCTACCACATTTGCCAGCAGCAATACATGGCTAACATGAATCCCAAGGTCGCACAAATCACACACCACGAAACTTGTATGTCTGCCAACACAGCATGCAGAACCACCAGTTAACACTAATCTCACTTACCTCTCACAGGTGATCAAGGATATGCACTCTGCCCGTGGATGATGACACCCCTCCGAGACCCGAACACCCCGGCCCAGAGGCAGTACAATGTGGCCCACAAACGCACCAGGGGCATTGTTGAACGCACATTTGGCGTGTTGAAATCACGTTTCAGGTGCCTGGACATCACCGGTGGAAGACTCTTGTACAGCCCAGAAATAGTGTGCAAGATGATCACTGCATGTTGTGTATTGCACAACATATGTGTACGCACCAATGCCCCATGGATCCAAGTCCCAGAAGCACCGGACGATGATGAGGAAGATGATGCAGGTGGACCACACCCCACTGCAGCCGCAGCAGGAATAGCCCGAAGGAACACAATCATCAACAATTTCTTCGCATGAGCACGTCACATTGTGGCTGTCCACAGCAATCATGGCACAGTACAAGATGACCACATGACCAGCATGTGCAAATAAAATCACACATTCCCCATGTGCATGTCAGTCCTCTGCATTAGCACATTAATCTGATGGGTGTAAGTGCAACATTGAGTGCTAACATTCGCATATGTTGCAAGAAGAGATGGTGTGTATGTCACCTCTGTACCGAGAGGCTGTTTAGGGCGTCACGTATTCGATATGCCATATCAGGGTGTCACATGTAGTACGTCATGCCACTCATCAGCGTCCCACGTGTAAATGAACATGACATGAAGGCTGTCATTGGTGTTCAGGAAAAGACAACAGGGTGCCATTTGTGGTCAGAGATGTACCTGCCTGATGCAAATATACACCCTGTGTGTCGAGTCCCACAACATGAACAACATGGCCGTAAGGGGGATGTGGGCACAGTGGACACCTCAGCAACATTGGGAGATGCACACCAGCCTAGAAGCCAGCAGGTCCACCTTGCGTGGAACACACCAAGGTGTCCCCTGGTCAAATGTGCCATGTACAGGTCACATGTGTACACGGACGTCATCCATCAAGAGTAGTGTTCAGTGCCAGCTAATAGGTGCAAGGTGAGTGGTCAACCGCCTCCTCACAGCTACCTGCACCCATCACTGTCAGACTGCAGCAAAACAACACTGCTACATCAGAGCATGCAATACTGACCGTGAGGGCACGTACATGGCTGGTAAGGGTTCAACCATGCCGGAAGGCGAAGCAGTGACATCCCCCCCACCCACCCAATCCCCATCACATTTCCAGGATGCAAGCAGATGACAAACTAACATTGTGGATGACAGCCCCTCTGTCTGAACTAGAAGGCGGTAGCACATCTGCACCTCCGACCTTGGGAATGCATGCGCCCGGCACCCCCTGAGCGATACCATAGCAGCTGCTGACGGCTCCCGCACTACGCACAGCGCTAACCAGAGACCAACGTATACACACCCACACACAGGAGTCCTTGCTCGTAGTTCACTTGCATGGTATGACCTTCACACTTACGCACCGACCATCCCAGGAGTCCAAGCGCTCCACACTCAAACCAATCATTGCTCCGAGCTGTGGCTTCCACATAACTTTGACTTTGCCTTTGTGACACACAGCTCTATTTCATACATTGATGTGGGGCTAAGTTTGGAAATAGCGAGATTGTTGTTTTGGAGCAATGAGGCCACAGCTAGTTCACACATTCCCAGTCATCTCACTGCCTATCTGGGTCACGGACATACATGCGCATTGAAATCAGTTCCCAGGGAGCACCGTTGTTTGGAATCACTGCCCCTACATACATCCATACTTGCTTGATCATGGACATGACTCATCTGTGTGAATTTGAATGTCTTAATCACATTCGGTGGAGTGGTGAAGGTGGACCAGTACCTGGCCATGCACACGCTACTTTACAATGTTGCCCCATGGAGGGCCAGCCAGGGTCCTTTGGGGAGGGAAAAGTACATCGTAGGAGAAGGAGTTCAGTCCGCAGTCTGATTTCTGTGTCATTGGTTGACTAAACAAATGTAGCAGTCCATGTCGTGGGCCAAGGTGAGTGTCGCAGAGTGTTAAGGGGGACAGTGGAGGGTGTTATTCCTGGGCATGATGCAGAGGGCAGAACCAAGCAGAAAGAGGCCATATGGCGGAGATGAATGCTTCCGCTTCCTACTTAGCCCAACGGCAGATTCATCCTCATCATCGTCCTCCTATGTGTGATGTGCCTCACATGTGGGGGGTGGTGTTTTGTCTGCGGCACTGTGTGGCAGTGACACATCAGGGGCCGGAGGTGGATTGTCAGCCGCACTGTGAGGCACTGACACATCAGGGGGCGGTGATGTGGAGGGAGTAGTGGCAGCAGCATTCATCTGCGCCAGGCCTTGTGGCCGCACTGCCATGATGAGGATCTGCAGGGCATGGTAGATCCCTGCTACATCTCGCTGGTGTGCAGCCGTGGCAGCCATTCTTCCCGCCTGCATCTGCTCCATGTTCTCCATGTTCCTCCCCATGTTGGCCAACTCACGGCTGAGATCGCTGGAGCCACTCTGACTAGACAGTTGTTCTTGTCTACGAGTCATGACTCCGGCGATGTCAGCCATGGATTGTTGGAGTCCATGGAGCGGACTGTGGGTGTTCATTGGGGCCTGTAGGTGGTCCCTGATGGGACTTGGACACCCACGTATGGCATCTAGTTTGGCTGCCATGAGGTCGAACCCCACCCGCACCTGCTCTGCCATCCCCTTCTGGCCCTGCGACACACGGCGTTGGAATGCCATGTGTTGCTCGTGGGGATCCTGGGAGACGGCCATGGTGGTGGGTGCTTCCTGCTGTGTGGTCTGTGCAGGGGGTGGGTTCTCCTCAATGCAGCTGGGCTGCCCTGCTCCTGGGGGTGGGGTGCTGAGGGTGTCCATGAGCTGTTGGAGGGCGTCGGGGTTGATGGTGTGTAGGTCCTCTTCATCATCGGTGATGAGGAGTACGGTCGGCTCTGCAGGAGGTGATGATTCTCCCTCTGCAATGTGAAGGGGAGATGCAGTTTGACATTGTGTTCACATGTATGTTGACGCATTGGCCAAGTTTACAAACAGACTGCATGTCAATGTACATTGTGACTGTGTGGAGATGCCTATTTAATTCTGGAGAGTTGACATTTCCCCACCATCACGGATGTGAGGTTGTATATGTCCATTATCATCTCACAGTTTCCTGCTATGCCAAATGCGAATGGCCATTTTCTACACACAAGCGGCACCAGTTGTGTCCTCTGTTCTGTTGTGTAAGTGTTGCAGTTTGGTCCACTTTGTTCTAAATGTTGAGGTGCTCTGAGTGTTATGTGTGTGTGCTGCATTGTGGGTGATTTGCCCCTTCAGCTCTGATTTGGCTGGCCCTTATCCCTTTCAGGCGGTGTGCCTTTCACTTCTGTGCTTATACAGTGCTGAGCTGTTGCAGACTTGGGTAAATTGGGCTCTTGGTCGGAGTTGTGACTCTTGGGCATGGTTTGTCCGCAGATGTGCTGTACTTACTTGTGCATGTGTGCCATTGTGCCCATCTCCCCCCGTCCCCCCAGTCCCTGGTGGTTACTCACCCTGTTGCTGTTGTGTCAGGTCATGTTGAGCAGTGTCCGGTCCTCCGACTCCTGCCACAGTCTCCACACTGATGACTGTGGACACCATTTCCTCCAACTCATCCAGCTCCTCCTGTGGCGTAGGACTCCCACCCCCAGCCTGCATTGCTGCTTTGTGGTTGTTGGCGAGTTTCAGCTTGGTTTTGCGCTTCACATCATTCCAGCGCCTCTTGCGCTCTTCCATTGGCCTCCTCAGCACTCCGACTGCATTCACCTTGTCCAGGATGGACTGCCATATTCCATTTTTTGTTGCCAATGACACAGTGGAGGTGACGAACAGTTGTTGATGGTGTTCTGTCACCTCCGTAATCAGGATCCTGTTTTCCTGCGGACTGAACCGCGTCTTCCTCTTCTTCTTCTCCTTGCCCTTCCCTGACCCCTGGGTCCCAGGCTCGTCCTCCGTGGGGCTTGTGGGGTTCAGGTTGTCCTCTGTGCTTGCTCCGGCTACCTCCATGGTGCTTCGCAGTTGTTTGTGTTTTATTTGTATTTCATTTTTGCCGCTTTTATAGTGATTTTTCCCGCCTTACTTGTGGGACTTGCGGGCCTGGCGCTGCTTTTCGCTAGATTTTTATCGCAGTTGGGCCCATCGCAACTTTTCTCATGTTCGGGTTTCCTTTTTTATCGCCGTCGCGGTAGTTGTATCGCTGACATTTGACGCGTTATTGGGACACTATCGCATGTTACCGCCGTGTTGAGAATGAGACGTTAACACAGAGTTATTTTCCTGCGATGGACGGCGATATGAGAAATTGCGTTAACCTATTTTGGCGATGATTATCGCATGTTCTTGAGAATATCCCCCTCTATTCATTTATCAGCCGGGGAGATCGCTTTGATTTACAATGATTTCTGACATGACAGAGCTGATTTAGGCTTTCATCGGTCCCTGTTAAAATGCTTAGAGGAACTGTAACAACTATTATATTTTTTTCACAATATTAAGAAGCTGGAATGCATAACACGCTGCACTCAGGTACAGACATCCGCCTCCCTGCTAAGGTAAAGCTCTTCTCGTTTTTCAATTAATGTCCTCTAGTACAAATGAAGAAAGAAAAAATGCAACTTAAAAAATGAATTGCCAATATTTTGACCTGCAAAACAACACCTTTTCTAGTACTTTAATTATGTTGGCTGGCATCTGTGTGCAGCTTTTCTTCTTCTTTCCACAGAAGACTTTTAGAAGCTCCTTAACAAAGGAGTTTTATTGCTTAACTATTCAAACTGGTGTCCCAACCAGTCTTATCTAAAAGGAATGCAAACATTCCCTGCTTTGTTCAGAGAAAGAAGGCACAGAAACACTTTTATAACAGCAAGGGATTTCAAGCTATGCCAGATCAGGACCTCAAGAGCAGTTCAGTGGGTTTATGTGAAAATGATTGCGTGGGAATGCTGAAGGGAATCTGGGTATTTAGACAGTCACCAGTTCATCTGACCTCCTTAGAATGCGCTGTCTTTTCTTTAATGCTGATTAGCTCCCGTATAGCCCCAAACCTTTGTGTTATCGACAACTTTCGAAGTGCACTGAAGACAGGGGAATATATTCATAATTATATTTTTTGTTGTATTTTTTCTCGTGGTAATTAATTTAAGATATTACTTCGGCAGACCATAACAATTGTTTAGTTACGATACTGCAAGGAGTATGAAGTATATTTTCATAACACATGTTTATTTATTACAAAGGATACCTCATTGTCATAAAATAGCATGGAGAGTGGGGGTAGTGGTGCATGCTCCGTTTTTTGTAACATTTATCAAGGAAACAGCTTCAAGATGGCCGTACACAATGTTATAGTGTGGTTGACTTGCATTGAGGCACTTGTCTATGTCTGTGTGTTAAAAAGACTTGGAATGTGTCCATAAAGGTTTACTGATGCAAGTTTATATTCCTAAATCTGACTGCATGACCTAGTGTGTAGCAACTGTAGGGCTCTTCAATCCCTGGCAGCAGAGCACCCAGTATAATGTGCTGCATGGCTAAACACTTATAAGTAAGGCTCCCTGTTTTCCGTTTTTACTGATTTTTACAGATAAATACAGACAGAAAAACATTTATTTTCTTGTCTGTATTTATTTTTAAACGTGGATGAAAACGGAATTTGGATTGCTTTTTGAGTGATTCTAAATACTGTCTGCCATGACTACCAGGCCAATAGCTGTGGAGATTGATAGGTAAGGGGGTTAAAAAGTAAAATAATTTTAGTAAAGAGGCTTAAACAGCAGTAGATATGTGCAAGGTTGATACTGAAAGTGCATTGATTTATCTTCTGCGGGTGTTCATAGCACTGAAACCTGGCAAGCATTCAAACACAAATGCATATTTATAAGTTAAATAATTGTGGAAATATACTAATCTCAGCATCATTTTTTCACAAAATCCAAAATAAATATGCATAAATACAGATGGAAATGTCAAAATAAATACCATAAAACCGGGAGCCCTACTTATAAGGTCCCAAAGGCGAGACCTATTGGCTATGCCAATGCTTGTTTTTATTGTGCTATGGAGGTGCTAACAATAGTTAAAGTCTAAAATATAGGGCATATTAGCAAGACCGGCGATAAAATTATCGCCGTTTTAGCGGCAGGAAACTGCCGCTAAAACGGCGATAATGGGCTTGCTAATATGCGTATAGAATTCAATAGAAGCCCAGGTTAGATGTGCAGGACATCTAACCTGGGCTTCTATTGGAATTCTATAACGCATATTAGCAATCGCCGTTTTAGTGGCAGTTTCCTGCCGCTAAAACGGCGATAATTTTATCGCCGGTCTTGCTAATATGCCCCCAAGTGCGTTCTATTCTCATCCTGTTGGACAACTGGAATCACCATGCTGCTTCCGCTGTCTCTTAGAAATCAGGAAGACTTGTCCAGTACAAAACTGCTTCGCATGTTGAAACATCCCCCCCCTAGACCTTAGTCTCAAGGGGTTGTGTCTGGAGAAGCGTGTAAGGGCAGTTAATGGGAGGTCACAGTCGGATCGGAAGGGTGTGCATACCTTCAATAACGGCCTAAGATCAAGCCGGATAGATTATATCCTTCTCAATGTGGAATTCTGGGCTCACTTACATGATATGTCGGTTGTTGAGCGGACCGAAAGTGACCATGATCCCCTAGTATTATCACTCATGGCACTGAGCACATTAGGCAATGCCAATAAGGACGAAGCACACCCTCTAGTGGAAGCAGCTGTCTCGAACGATGATAGAAGAGTCAGATGGGTTAGGCTGGTCGAAAGAGAGGGGGACCTGGAACAGTGAAGTCTATGGTCGCCCATTCGGTTGCCATTCTTAATAAATGTCACTCACAGGAGGATATTAATCGTATTGTTTTAAGTGTTCATAGTGAGTTATTTTCTAGTTTAAAATCTTTTTTTACTATACGTCACTCTAAGAAGAAAACTTCAGGTGCTAAAACGGCTTCCTGGTATAATAAGTTATGTAGAGATGCATATCGGGAACTTACAAAAGCCATTAGATCCAAAAATGTGGGTGCGGTTAGATTGGCCAGGTCTAGGTACAAAGCAGTTAAAAAATCAGCCAAGAAGAACTGGGACGACAAACGTTGGCTCGACCTACTTGAAGCTAGCAACGAGAGAGACATGGTTAAATTCTGGCAGATAGTTAAGTGGGGTAGTACTGGTCCACCACACATACCGGCCAACCATGTAGCGCCAGATTCGTGGGTCGCGTATTTCGAAGCTCAATTCTCAATCTCAAACAACATTGACTCCCACCCCCTACCTGGTCTTACGCCCACTATTTTATCGTTCGATAGCTCAGAGGTTGAAATGGTCCTCTCATTGATGCCGAAAGGGAGGGCCCCTGGTCAGGACTGTATACCGGCCGACTTGTATCAGTATGATAAAGAGAACTGGGTCAAATACATTACTTTTATAGCCAATGCTATAGCTAGTGGTGCACCCATCCCGGATACATGGTCTGGAGCTATTATACTACCGATATACAAAAAGGGCGATCGCTCGTCACCTGGAAATTATAGGCCGATTAGCCTTATTGATTCAATGCAGAAAATAATTGCCAGATTGGTCCTTAGTAGAATCCAAGTGTGATTTGAGGAGCATGAGATTTTGTCACCTTTGCAGGCTGGCTTTCGTCCTTTTACTAGCACCATCGACCAGGTTTTTAGGTTTTTTATGATCTACTGGAAAGTAGTTATCATGGGAGGAGGTTCGCTATACGCAGCTTTTATCGACCTTAAGTCGGCATTTGATCTGGTTCCACGCACCAAAATGTGGAGCGTCCTTTTGGATGCAGGGATGCCCCAGGAGCTACTAGCCTTGATAATTGAACTGCACACTTCGAATTATGCGCAGGTGTGGTGGGGCACAAATGGTGAGGTTACAGCCAGATTTCCAGTCCTAAAGGGGGTGCGCCAAGGATGCGTCCTGGCGCCCACGTTGTTTTCCTTGTTTATAGACAGGGTGGTTCACTACTACTCCACATGCCAAACAGATGCCCCTAGTTTGGCGGGGCTGAGGATACCATTGCTCATGTTCGCTGACGACACCTTGATCCTATCCAAGACGCAGAAGGGCTTACAGGCTGCACTGGCTAGGTTCGAGGTGTTTTGTCACGACCATGGGCTGGTGGTAAATGTGGATAAGACAAAGTTTATGGTCTTTCACAACTATAAGACCATTAAAAGTAGTGTGTTTATGAACAATGTCCTATTGGAACAGACAAATGTGTTTGCATACCTGGGGATTACCTTGGGTAAGAAACTTAACTGGAAGCCCCAGATTGACCTCTTAGCCATGAAACATGCACAGTTGGCAGGAGCTCTGGTAAAAGAACATAAGCTCTCGTCCACTAAGCCCATGGCCCCGGTTCTTAAGATTTACAACACCAA
Organism: Calotriton arnoldi; assembly: GCA_963921515.1. NCBI lineage: Eukaryota > Metazoa > Chordata > Amphibia > Caudata > Salamandridae > Calotriton > Calotriton arnoldi. Next base: position 542,265 of record CAWUFW010001064.1, read on the forward strand.
GGTTATCTCCTCAATCTTATATGGTGCGGAGTTATGGGGCTTTGAGAACATCTCCTCCTTGGCACAAGCTCAGAATAAATGTGTTAGAGCCATCACGAGCCTTCCACAATCTACGCCCCTATTGCCACTTTTTATGGATCTGGGTTGTCCTCGAATAGAGGATTTAGCCCGATTTAGACCGATAGCGTTTTGGAGACGACTCTGGGTCACGCCCGAGCTCTCCCAATACGCCAAATCCCTTATGGATTTCAGGGGGGTCGGCTGTACGGGGAAGATCAAATGGCTACAGAATGTAAAAAACACCTTGTGCGGGATGGGGATAAGTGGTTTATGGGAGCATCCCGGTGATAATCCATTTCCGTCTAAAAGGGAGTTTAAGGCCGCATACTGGGAGATGGTCAAGAGTAACTACTTTTCTTCCACTACTAGGCCTACTTTAACCAGGGACTTCCTCACGCAAAAACAGGACTTCGTGCTCGAAAAATATTGGGATACCATCCTTAGACCGGTTGATAGGAAATTATATCACCAGTTTAGGGTTGGCTCTCTCCCAATTAACGCCTTTACATGCAACTGGCGCTTGCACGGGTCAGAGCATTGCCCTGCATGTCTAGCTCCGATGGAATCGATATCCCACTTTTTGTTGGCGTGCCCGGCTTACAAGCTTCCCAGCAGTAAATAGCTGAAACCCATCTGCACGAACCTGGGCACTAGATCTGCTATGGAGGCGTTAAGGATCTTGCGGCCATCCACTGAGGCTCCTATAGTTGTAGCTATGGCCAAATTTTTGAGTTGGGCCTGGATTATCCGCTGTAAAAAAATTAAGAGTAACCAGCGCCTAGTCATAGCTCCATAGCTGCGGTGTCATTTTAGTGAGACACTGTTATTTATCATATAGTAGTGATGATTATTTAGTTTTATATAGTATCATTGTACTTTTATGGTTTTTAATGTGTGTTTGGCTATTGAGCCATTTTATAAGATCAATGTCTTGCACTAATTATTGCTATCAGTCTTACTGTTTTGACTGTTACATACAGTACTGTGTTTTATTTCAAGTACTTTTAACCTGACATTGTATGTACTGTCTTTTATGATTATTTTAATCGAAATAAAGACATAATGAAATGAAATGAAATTCTAGTTATTACTGTTTTGTTTCCGAATCCATTTCACTGGGGAACAAATGCGAAAACAAACCCCTTCGTCAATTCTTTTTCGCTTTCCCGGCATTAAATCTGAACAAAACCTCTCCACATTATCCGACTGATAACAAACGCCTTTCCACCCAGAAATAAACTTTCTGGGCGGTTTGTAGACATTTAAACTGGAGAAGAGACCTCGGAATGACCAAGCCCTGCACCGGACTGCAGGTCACCTCAGAGAGCGGAAACAAGGCCCGTACTGTGCCCCTCAATGAGCAGAGCGAATCCAGGGAGAGAAGGTGAGAACAAATACTAAGAAATATATGTAAAATGTTCAAGGGCTTATTTACATGCCCCTTGTGCCGCCGGTGTGTCACGTTGCGTGACGCACCAGCGGCACAACCTGCTGCGTGATATTTACAAGCACACGTAAAACCACCCTGCGTGGCTTTACGTGTGCTTGTAAATATCACCCCTTTTCACGCAACACTTTGCATGTTAGGGGCGTGACATGGGTGTTGCTGTGGGTGTTCCCACGCAACACCCATGTCCACTGATGCATTTCCAGATTTACGAGCAAACGTAAACCTGGAAATGCATCAGAATGCTACACCATCCCAGGGGTGGCGTAGCGAGGCGCAACGAGGAGAAATGTTTTCATTTCTCCTCGTTTTTTTCCTCTTTCAATGGGTGCTGCATTTTACAGCACGCATTGGAAGAGGAAATCACCTAAATTGATTATTTTTGTTTTAGGAAGGTGCCCCTTCCTGCACAAAAACAATCTCCACACGACGCTGGCATCCATGCACCATGGTGCAAGGGTGCCTGCGCCGGCGCATGGCAGCAGTTTGTACTCCAGCACAGGGAAAAGCACAGAGATGCAACATATTGTTGTAAATATGTTGCATCCCTGTGCTTCGAAACTAACGCAGCGCAGCAAAATAACTTGCGGCACCGCGCTGCTTTAGTTTCTCGTAAATAGGGCCCTCAATGAGGAAATACCCTTAAAGTTCTGCCGCACCTAAACGGTCCTGCGGATCAATATGGAATTTTAAGAAAGTATTTCAGGCGTTACGTGAATTGTTAAACAAATATTTATTTTACCGCAAGATCAGAACTCAAATGCTTCTCTTTTTTCACAATAGTATTCAGTCTCCCTGGAGACTGTCAATAATTGCCAATGTCGACTATATATCAAGTGGCCATGGCGGGGTATTGGGTAAAGTTATCCTGTGCTCATCAACTACACTACAACCTTTGCCCCCACGCATGTTACCCTATGCTCATCGGCTGTACATCAGGGCGGATCCACTCAGCCTTTCATACCTTTCAGGTGAAGAAATGGGCCCTGGTGCAAGGAAGGAAATGGCCCCGCTTGTTGCTGTTTGAATTATAAAATACAGCAATAGTCAAGGTTCAAGGTCCCCTCCTCGGGCCTCTGGGCGCCGGTGCCACTGCACTGCTGCACCAATGGAATCTACGCCCCTGTCGTTGAGCTGGGCAACATCTGTTATTCAGGTCCATGGAGCACTTTATAAATACGCTTTATATAGTGTTAAAAGGCAAAACCAACACCTTTGGCATGGCTTGTTCTGTTTCAAACACTCCATAAAATCTGAAAGAACCCTCTCCTCATTTTTAGGTCGAGCCTAGAGTCAGCACGCATGCGCTGCTCTTGGAGGCATGCAGAATTCCATCTGAGTGGTTTGGCCACGCCCACCACTTTTGATTGGTTCCTTTTTGTGCCTTTCCAAGTGCCTTTCTTTTGTGTGGTCAATTGGTGTCATTTGTCCTTCCTTTGGGTACGTTTCTCACACCCATGGCGACTGGCCCTGTTACATGGGTCAGTTCGCTTCAGGCCATTTTCTACTTGTGGCACACTCTTTTTTAACATTTGTTTATGCTCGGAACACTAGCGCTTGTGTTCTGAGACGCTGTGCGCGTGTTTGGTCAGCGGTTAAGTAGAGATAGGTTTCTGTGGAGATCTGCCGAGCGCATGAGGCATTTCAGCCCCTCCCACTAATTGTTGCAGCCCAGCATGCTGGGCTGTATCATGTAATATGGGGGACGCGCGTTTCTCTTGTTTTCTATCTAATTATCTCGCTTTAGTTTGATGTTGTGGGATCCCTTTGCTGCACCGAGCTGGTCCAGCTCCTGTTTCCGGTGCGCCACTGTTAAAATGAAATTGTTTCTGCTTGCGCATTACCCTATGTAAGTTAGCATTCGCGGCACCATTTTCTGTTAAGACGCCATTTTGAATCATGATCGAAACTAATCCTTTGCTATTTCTGAGAACAGGCTTCTGCTAAGTTTCACTTCCTGAAGGTTGGGTTTTGCTTCACTAATGAATAGACTGTTCTTATTAGTGCATACCTTTCTGACTAGATACAGGCCTTCTCTCACTTGTCTGGTGACGGGCCTGCCTGGAGTAACCTTGGACTTTGTAACCTTGTAAGATATGAGCACTGAGATTTTTTTTCTCTCGTAACCCATTGCTTTGCAGCGCCTGCCTGGAAAATTCCATTATGGGCGTGTTCTAGCCCGGTTACGAAATGTATATAATGTATCTTTATGCGTGTCGATTTCAGTCCCTCTGCAGCACTCCTAGAGACTGGGCAGACTGGGCTCCACTCTAAGTGTACCTGAATAAACAGATATTGGTTTGTATTCTCTACTGTCTGAACGACTCTTCATTTGGTATGGAAGGCTGAGAGGTGGTCATTAGTGACCCGGGTGACCCGAATCGCTTAATTTCCTTCACCACGAGCTTCAGCTTTCACGATGCAGCTTCAGATACTGAGATGCTCGGGGAGAATCTCCGTACTGCCAGGCAAAGGTATACTAAAAGGCGGCAATGCTTTCAGCAAGTGTTCTGCTCCATTCCTCCCAGTCCATTGCACACAAGCTTTAGGCCGCAGTACCTGTGCCGCTGCTATCCCCTGTAATCCAGACTTGTTCCAGGCACTTCACCTCTGACCTCACCCTGGAGCAGGAGAGGGTTGGGGAAGACCCGGGAGTGCTGCGAGAGAAGGACATTAACATTATCCGTCTTTAGAAATCTTCAGCTTTCGTGTTGCTTCTCCCTCGGCCTGTCTGTAGGGAAACGGAAGGTCTGCCATAGGTGGTGATAGCATTTGGCATTAAAAATGTAAACATATAACAGTGGCCACACCCCGCCATTCTCCACAGTCATTACTTAGCTAAGAATGCCACACCAGGGTTACGTGAATGATTGCAACCTGGCACAGCACAGTGCTGGTCAAAGGAGTGAAAGGTAAAGCGTGCTCTCTCTGGCAAAAATAAACATTACATTTCCCTGCAGGCCTTTAACACATGTTAAGCCACAAAATATAGTTGGCTTTCTTTTTCTCACAGCTTTTTCACAAAAATTAATTATTTATTCACACTAACCCAAGTTCCGATGCGGTGCGTTTTGCAATTTTTGTTCACATAAAAATAAGCATCTGTTTGTTGTCACCCTGGGGGAAGGTCAAAGTACTCCGGTTTCGGAATGTAGAAATCTGTTTCTCACTTAAAAGTTCCACTGAGCTGCCTTGCTACAACAAGCATTTGCAATGCAATAGGTCTCGCATTTACACGAGTTTAAGCTATTGGTATTGTAAATGACAATGCCTTTTATTTATGTTTTAAAAACCAAAACATAAATAAAAGGCATTGTCATTTACAATGCCAATAGCTCAAACTCGCGTAAATGCGAGACCTACTGCATTGCAAATGCTTGTTTCCCATTGATAGCAAATCCCTTCGCTTCCAGGAATAAACTTTCTGAGAGGTTTGTACACATGTAAACGGGAGATTGAGAACGCCACCTCTCGGAAGAGCCCAGCATTACACCTGACTGATTTTATCTTAGAGAGCATTAGGGAAGCCTGTCTTTCTGCCGATCACTGAGCTAAGCATACACGCCAATCGATGCATACCGTTTGTATTTTTTTTCCACAAGAATATTCAGTCTCCTTAGAGACTGTCAAAAATTGCAATGGCGACTATATTTCAAATCGCCACAGCGGGGTATTGGGTAAAGTTTTCAATAAGCAATAATCGCGCCTCGGTTAGACCTCATTGGCTACGATACTGCCACTGCGCAAAGCTAAAAAGACTTCAGTGAATTACAAGGCCCCTCTCCGTAGTACCTCATGTTAGAGAGAGCAAGGAAACTATGCATCAGTGTTGAAGCATTAGTACAGTACTGTTGACTTTCGGCAGCCAAAGTAATAAATGTGGTAGCGTTATATTTCCAATTTCGATCAGCTCTCTGGCCCCAAAGGTTTCCCTGAGACGCGCAGAGGACTCTGGGAAATTGCATGGTAAGTAGCTTGTTGGACCGATCACTACAGTAATTCCGGTGTTTGATTTTGGGGCTTGGTGCATTGTAGAAATGGAAGCAGCAGCATCGTCACAGGCACGCAGTCTGGAACTATATACCGAAGAAGTCGTGGAAATAATTTAACGATGATAATGTTGTCTTACTGCAGGTGTGCCGTTTCTCTGAGCTATACTGTTGGAACTTGCAGCATTTCAGTCTCAGATTTAAGAAGTACAATTTTGGCTTCATTGTTTTCGGAACATTACTCCTCCAGATGTAAAATTAAAGAGATTCGTTAAATTAAAACGGTATACATTATTAACCACACTAGAGAAATATCTGTGGTTTAGATTGAGATTTAGATATGGTAAGTAGCTCGTCAGGCAGCGCGGTACACTAGTTACGGTGCTGGGGCAGAACGGGGCTTAGTTACAAGCCCCTTGCGCCGCCGGTGCGTCACTTTTAATATGGGGGGAAAGTGACGTACTGGCTTCGCAAGGGGCTTGTAAATAAGCCCCATCGGGTTCATCAGTGCTCTCAACCGCATCTCGCGCACTACTACCTCCACACAGCAGCGAAGAGGTACAGATATCAATGTTGCATCTTCTTAATACGGCGGCTGTGACCCAGAGTTAACATATTCAGCCAGAAAACGGACATCAACACGCGTTCCCTGTTCTGTTTCTCGCAAACCGGGCGGCCATCTTGTGATATCCCACGTGGTACGGTATCTGTAGGGTAAATAAACTAGTTATTCTTGTTGTATGGTTAATAAAATTCCGTTTTATTATAATCAATCGCTTGAATCTTTGCTCTGATGTAGGAGTAGTGATTTGAAAACCATAAAGCAAAAATTGTATGTCCTAAACCTGATACTTAAATGCTGCAAATTCAACTGCCTAGCTCCATGAAACGGCATATTTGTGGTAAATCCTATACTGACAACTGTTGCTATTATTTAAATATAGTCAAATTACTGCCTCGTCTCCTCTGGTATACAGTCGAAGTCAGGGGTGCCCGTGACGATGCAGCTTCTTCTATTTCTACAACACACCGGCGAGCAACCCGCAGTCACAAGAAGCTCTATGGGGTCTATTGAGTGGCGCAATGCTCCCTGGGAAAGTTCGTGCAGGAGTTGTGTAACCCATTTAACTCTCAACCGGTTTTATGAGGTACTTACCGTCCCAACTCGTACGAGACCGCTGTAGAGGTGAGTGACTGACGCAGGGTCGATAAACTGAGTACTTCGGCTATGCACGGTGGGAATTGTTTCTGCGGGAAAGCAGGTGCTTGCTTGTTGGGGACAAGGGCTCTGCCCACTAGCAGGCATTTCAGACTACTATTTATTATTCTCAGGCTGGATATTGTTTCATAGGATGGTAGGTCGCGTTCGGGGGCCCACGGAGCAAGCTGGGGCTACTGGGCCTCAGCCACAGACCGCGCTTGAAATGGAAAAATAGAAGTGCAGGCACTACATGCCAGATTACCTGCTCTTCTGAGAAGTGGCAGTACTCTCCAAAAGAATGTATTGCACCTCTGCTGAAAAGAGCAAGTTCTCTCTTTCAAAATGAAGAAGTGCAGGCAATCAGTACCTGACACTACCAGTCCATTTAAAGCACAGGCTACGGGGGTTGAGATTATTGGCCTCTGATGTCCCACAGCCCATCCTCGTAGCTGCCAATTTTTCAGACAGCTTATGTGTGAAATTTCTATTGTTTTCAACATCTGTGTGAGTGACATTCTGCTGTCAGATGTGTGACACGTCAACACTTTCTTGCGAGTAAATCAGAGCAATGACCAGTGTCTGGGTGCCTCTCAATGATTTTTCTGTTATTGCATTACACAACAGTGAACATACACAAAAACACAAGCCAGACCTAATGGCGTTATCAATGCTTGTTAGCAGTATTAACCAAATGAGCAAAAGCAATGTATTTGTTGTGAACAATTATAATTGAAAATTATTACATTCTGAACATATTGGAGTTTGAATGCAATATGACTAGGGTCTGTGAAAGTGGTATCTTCTGAATGTCTCTCTCGTTCTCCCCTTAACACCACCCTCTTCTACAGTCACTCACGGTTGGCCACTTATGCCCTTTTTCGCCCCACATCTTTCGGAATCCTCTACTTGGGCTGATTGGCTCAGCTGAGTAGGCTTCCCATGGTCAAGGTGGCGATGCACACCACTTTCAGACTTAGGTTCGTGTGGTGACAGCTTTACTGCTTTTAGGTGGTTGTATGACGGTGCAACGCATGCAACTACCATGCATGCCTTTACTTCGCCATCAGTACAACGCATGCATCATTACCACGCATGCATTTACAGCGATCATTTTTACCACGCATATTTCATTGTAATGGCATGTTTGGTAAACACATATGCATGTTAAAAATTAACACAATCACTCGCAGTTAAACACACTCAAGCACGCTGCCGGTACTTACCTTTGTTGTGTTTCAACTTCACTCATCGAAGCGAGGACTGACCAGAAGAGCTCCATGCAAAGGGTGACTGTTTCTCAGGCAGCTGGACAGTGGAGAACGGAGCCCCGAGACAAGGCCTGACTGGTTCTCGGAGAGTGGAGGTCGGAGCCTCGAGACCGGGGGTCGCAGAGGTGGCTGACAGTAAGGCTGTCCTTCCGGGCCCTGATGCTTATGATAAGGCAACCCCCTGTAAACACTTTTGAAAATGCGACCCCCCTCCGTAAATCCACATCTGGAACAATGACGTGCGGAGTGGAGCAGGCCATGGGTAACACCTCTACAGCACTCACCAGAGGCGCAACTAGAGCCAAATTTCGGGGGGGAAGGAGGGGGGCTAAGAAAAAATTTCGGGAGGGGCTGACTCTTCCAGCAATAGGCTGAGTAAGGATGCAGGGGCTCTAAAAAGGGGTGAAAAACAACAGGGCCTCATTTACAAGCAAATGGTCTTTTAAAGACCTGTGAAGTACTCGGGTGCGGCTGTGTGTGTGCCCGGGAAGCGGTCTCAGCCCCGGCTGCCACACACGACGGGGGGGGCTGAAGCCCTTTGATCCCAATGGGCGTTGCGCACCTGGCACTCACAGCTGCGGATTTCTATCGTCGGACCATCCGTAATACCTCACCCGGATGGAAGTCTCACAAGCCGGAAGTAACCCCTCTACAGCCCTCAGAGCTTCTGATTCCTCTCGCCAGACCAGCCGTAATGCTAAAGTAAGTAAGCAACAAACAAAGACGAAAACCAAAACAACCATTACAACGTGATCATCAACGCATTTTGGGGGATATTCACAAGGACTTATCTCCGATTTATCCCCACCTTAACTCATCAAAAGTGGAGATAGATTTAACACCCCATTCACAAGCGGGTGCAAACTGCAGACATCGCCAGTATTCCTGAGAGAACTGCCGCAAAATTTATCTCCATGGTGGACACCACCAACTAACCCTAATGAGATGCAGAGTAGGCGTTCCCGTGCAAAAACACACGAAAAAACCACAACACCACTTTCACAACGAACTGCCAGATCTGCGATGCGAACCAAAAACAGGCGATAAGCCACGGTAGCACCAGGGAATTAACACCTGCCTTTTGCTGGTGTTGAGCAGGACGACTACCTGCAGCATGAAAGGGAGCCCAGGCCAGAGCCACATCTGAAGACCCACAGATGCCATGGAGACAATGATCATGCAGCTCGGAGACCCATGAGGGCCACAACCCCCACCGCCACAACCCCCAGGCCCACCCCCCCGGACAAACACATACCGTGCACGACACAAGAGCCACAAAAAGCGCATGACGTCGCACAATGACAAACAGAAACACACATGTTGAGACGGAAGAACGAGAAACAGTCACTCATCATTGACGTAACAACCAAAAACTTTATTGAAATACAACACAAAACACCAATGAGGAAGACTCCTGTCGGGTCCGTCCGGGACATTCCTGATGTCACGGCCTGGAAAATAAAGCCCAAAATAAGAAGGTGTGTCATGCGCACATCAAAGGAGCGAGACACAGAGAAGGAAAGAAAGGCAGAGAGAGAAAGAAAGGGAGAGGGAGGGAGAGAGATGGAAAGGAAGGGAAAGTGAAATGAAGAGATAGAGAGAGAAGGAAGGACACTGCCGCACCCAGGCACCACTGCTCACCTGCTGCCACCGGTGTGTCTCCAAACAAGTGCCGGGATACACTGCAAGCCACCAGGTCTGCAACCTGTAACCGAGGCAAGAGTCAATCATGTCAGAGTCCATCCCACTGCACACGGCAACAACGCCTGTCCGCCCCTGCGCACACATGCAGCCGCACCCTACCCCCTCCCGCCAGCCAGCGCTGGCTGTCCGTCCTTGCGCACCCAGGCCCCACTGCTCACCTTTGGCTGACGGTGTGTCCACCAGTGGGCACACCACGTGCCTGTGCAAGCTCCAGGCCCCAGTCCCGCCACCATGGCATGCTCCACATCATGCGGACCCGCACCGTGGACCAGTAGGTCCCACACATGACGCTGAGTCCTCAGGCATCAATGGCAGAGACCACATCAGTGCACACGTCATCATCGCAGGCTGCACACCCGCTCAGCAATTTCGGTGCCACTAACCCTGTGCAACCGCAGTCAGCGCCACGTGGTGGTAGGCCCATGACGGCCGCAAGGCTTCGGGTGCCACTAACCCTGTGCAACCTGAGTCAGCGCCACGTGGTGGTAGGCCCGTGATGGCCGCAAGGCTTCGGGTGCCACTAACCCTGTGCAACCCGAGTCAGCGCCACGTGGTGGTAGGCACGTGACGGCCGCAAGGCTTCGGGTGCCACTAACCCTGTGCGCAACAAGTCATGGGCCCTTTATGATTAGAACCGTGGAGCGTCCGTCATCCAGTCACCTCCGGCAGTGGGGAATGTGACGTTGCCGACCCCTCATATACTCGGGGTCACATGGCCTGTGACGCCTGCGCCGGATGGGTGTGGTGTGTGTGCAAACCTGCCCTCAGGGAGTGGCCGCGACATGCTGACAACTAGACCAGCGACCTGCAGACCACTAGCGTGTAGACCTGCGACATGTGGTTATGTGGCCCCCCCTCGGAGCGTAAGCAGAGTGGTCTGTCCTGGCGTACGCCGGACCAGCACAGGGCTTGCAACAACGACTCAGGGGCTCTGGGCGTGGTGCAGTCCATGTCCGGACAAGGAAGTGACTAATGCGTGTGTCCCTGTTGTGGTGTCTAGGCACCCGCAACGCAATCGGCAACGTAGCACACTGTGACTGGAATCCCACTAGATGAGAATCATTGACGTTAGGGGGAATCACTGACCCTACATTCATCCACACATTCATACTTGAATGATGAAAGACATGACACAGCAGTGCGTTCCTGAATGTTTATTGCACATCCAGTGGAGTTCAGCAGCTGGAGCAGTACAGGGCCATGCCAACCCCACTTCACAATATGGGCCCGTGGAGGGCCAGCCAGAGTCCATCGGGGAATGACAAGGACAGAGGATGAGGAAGAGTACAGTCCGCAGTCTGGTTGCCGTGTCATTGCTCACCAAACAGGATATGGAAGTCCATGTCGTGGTCCAAGGTGAGTGCCGCAGAGTGTATCGGGGGTCAGTGGTAGGTCATGGGCCATGTGCGGCACCAAGGAGCAACAGGCCAGGTGGCGGACATGAATGCTAGTGCCTCCTTCTGAACTCAAGCCCATCCACGTCCTCGTCCTCGGATATGTGCTCTGCCCCACCTGTGGGTGGTGCTGTTCCGGCTGCAGCACTGTGTGCCACTGACACATCAGGGGCCGGAGGTGTATTGCCGGCCGCTCTGTGTGGCAGTGACACATCAGGTGCTGGAGGTGGAATGTCTGCCGCACTGTGGGGCACGGACACACCAGGGGGCGGAGATGTGGATGATGTAGGGGCAGCAGCATTCATCCGCGCCACGCCTTGTGGCAGCAATGCCATGATGAGGACATGCAGGGCCTGGTAGATCCCAGCTACATTTCACTGATGTGCAGCGGTGGCTGCCATCCTTTCTGCCTCCATCCGCACCATGTTCTCCATGAGCCTCCACATGCGTGCCATCTCCTGGCTGAGATCGCTGGAGCCACCCTGAGCGGACAGGTGCTCTTGTCTCCGAGTCATGACTCCAGCAATGTCAGCCAGGGCTCGTTGGAGACCATGGAGCGGCGTGTGGGTGTCCGTTAGGGACTGGAGGTGGTCCCTGATGGGACTCAGACACCCATGGATGGCGTCGAGTTTGGTAGCCATGAGGTCGAACCACACCCGCACCTGCTCAGCCATCTCCCTCTGGACCTCCAACACACGGCGCTGGAAGGCCATGGGTTGTTCGGGGGGGTCTTGGGAGACAGCCGGGGTTGTGGGTGCCTCCTGCTGGGTGGTTTGTGGAGTGGGTGGGGTCTCCTCGATGCAGCTGGTCTGCCCTGGTCCTGGAGGTGATTGGCGGATGAGCTCAATGATGTCTTGGAGGGCTTGGGTGTTGATGCTGGTGGTGTCCTCCTCGTCATCAGTGAAGAGTGGCTGGGACTGCTCTGCAGGTGGCGTTGACGGTGCCCCTGCAATGTGAAGGGGAGATGCTGTGTTACAATGTGTCCTCATGTATGTGGCCGCATGGCACATGTTGACATTCAGACAACATGGCAATGTACACTGTGACAATGTGTAGATCAGGGCCATGATCCAGAGTCATTGTGGGTGTGCACTGTGCTCTGCTTGATTGTGCATGTGTGCCATTGTGGCCATCTCCCCCCGTCCCCCCAGTACCTGGTGGTTACTCACCCTGTTGCCGTTGTGTTGTGTCATGTCGAGCAGTGTCCGGTGCCCCGACTCCTGCCACGGTCTCCACACTGATGACTGTCGACACCAGCTGCTCCATGTCATCCAGCTCCAGCTGTGGCGCTGGGCTCCCACCTCCAGTCTGCATTGCTGCCTTCTGGTTGGCTGCGAGTTTCTCCTTGGTCTTGCTCTTGATTTCATTCCATCGCCTCTTGACCTCGTCCATTGACCTCTTGTGCTCTCCGACGGCGTTCACCTTGTCCACGATGGACCGCCATAATCCATTTTTGGTGCCCAATGACACATTGGAGGCGACGAACAGTTGTTGATGGTGTTCTATCACCTCTGTGACCAGGATCCGATTCTCCTGCGGACTGTACTTCGTCTTCCTCTTCTTTTTGTCCTTGCCCTTCCCTGTCACCGTGGTCCCGGGCTGGTCGTCCGGGGTACTTGTGGGGTTGCGCTCGTCCTCTGCGCCTGCTCCCGCTGCCTCCATGGTGCTTCGGTGTTGGTCATTTTGTGTTTGTGTGTTTTTTCTCCTTTTGTAGTGATTTTCCCGCCTTCTGTGTGTGTATGGCAGGCCTGGCGCTGCTTATCGCTGATTTCCTCATCGCGAATGGGCTCATCGCACGTTTTTTGGTGTTGGGGTTTGTGTTTTTATCGCCGTCGCGGTGGTTGTATCGCGGACATTGTCCGCAGTTTCAGGTGACTATCGCATGGTACCGCCGTGTTGTGAATTCCACGTTAACACAGGGTTATTTTCCCGCGATGGACTGCGATGTGTAAAGTTGCGTTAACATTTTTTGGAGATGTTTAGCACACGTTCTTGTGAATATACCCCTTTGTCCTTTACCATGAATCCTAACGAACATGCCTTTACCACGCATATTTGTGGTAAAGGATTTGCGGTGACAGATATGCGTGGTAAAAGCACGTTGGTTCTAAAGGATGCATGGTAATAGTCATGCGTGGTTATGACCACGTTGTAATGGCTGTTAACCCTTTTAGGTGCTTCACAGTTCAGTGGTGTCAGTATAGTCCGATCAGGTGCACTTCCATGTTGTGTCTCGTCCTCTCCTTGCAGTGTCAGGGATGTCAGCAATACACTTCCACTGTGTGGGAAAGTAACTTCACTTCTATGTTGTGCACATGAACAGGCCAGTGGCTTTCAAAATGGAACCCACAGGTCTCCTTCACTCTGGTTTACTCAGATACGCACTGTGTGTGAAACAGGCAGACCACACACATACATATAACTACGCATGCACTGGGATGTTAATGCAAGGGGCTGGGTTAGCTTGTAGCAGCGTAACTTTACTCAAGTGGCTGGTAGGCCACCACTCCTGCGAACCAGGTAATAAGGTCTGGTTACACTATAGGATTAGTAAAACATGGTATGATGCCTCCACCGCTTTACATGCTAGAACCCATGACAGGAACAGTAGTCCATTCCGCTGCCAGTACAGAGAGCATGCTTGATGCACCTCACCAGGACCATACTCGCATCAAGGGACGGGATGGGCCTAGGCCTTCGTGCACATACTAGATTAGCATAATGCTGGTGCCAGAAATCCAGAAACCAGGATACCAGGCACTCGCAGTTGCACACTCAGGGCGAGGGACATAGCTGTATAACATGCCTATTTCCATACCTAAAATCCCATTATTTCTGTTCTGGTACTAGTGAGATGTAAGAATATATTCCAGACTCATTCTTTTGCAGATTTCTTGTCATTGTTTGGACTGATTAAGTTACCTAATGGTGACTTTGTTACTCTCAGATTGTACACTCTTTCCCAGCTTATGAGGTAGAATCTTAAATACTTGAAAGCTGTTAATTCAGAGCTTTTGCAACCTGACACAGCACACACATGCTTGCTTCATACACTGCTCCCCCTCTTTCATAGGTGAATGCATTTCCTCACTAATTCCTTTTTTGAAAGACGAAACCAATTGTGTTTAGGCCTGTGGCTGAGCTGTCAGTAGGAGGGTGTTGATATTAGGTAAGGCCCTCTATACAAAGAGTAATGAAGCTACCATAAAGACTTCTTTAGTCTACTCTTACACCCTGGTTCTTTCGCTTTCTCAACCTTGTGGGTCGATGTCACAGCAAGGGAGGATTAGAAAGCTGCATGACACAGCTTAAATCTGTGGAAAGAGATTGTTGAGAACATTTTGGCCAAACCCAGCACCGCTCCGTTAGAAAGCTACAAGAACATAGTGGGTGTATTATGTAACTCATGTAACTGCAAATCTTATATCTCAGAAAGTTAGAAACTTGGAGAGTATCAGCAACACCACCTTAAACTTTCTGGAGTGTGCCTTGACAATGCATTGCTCCAGGCATAGTGTACCACTGGGTAATATATGATGTGTGCCATATCAGCCATTCAGCTACTTTCATTGCTTCCAGAAATCACGAAGAGATTTTCAGTAGATTGCATGTTCCTGGGCTAACAAAGTACAAGTGCAAAGTGACCCTGACGTCAAAGTTGTGCAGTGTCTCTCCAGTTGAGAAGGCTCGGGGACATGAAAATAAAGCTGAAAGAATAATCTGCATAGTATAAGACCGCAGTACTCTTAGAACAAAGGTGGAATAAGTTAGTAGGTTTCTGTTGAATACTGTAAATACTTTCTTTGAGTTTAATGGCTTTCAGATCGCTTATGCTTCTGGTCATTGTTACGGCCATCAAAACAGAAGTCTTTCTTCAGGTCACATGAATTCAATTGTTCAAACTACTTCTGTATCAGACTGGCCAGGACCAGGCTAAGTTCCCAAAAGACTGGAGTGCCTAAGCAGTGTACATTAACCTGGCACATCATTTGTCTTTTGATGGCCTTATTTGCTGTGGAAAACGGCACCTCAGGGCGGTTTCAGTAGGCCCCCATTGCCTGAAAATCAAGAATTAGCCGCGTGATGCAACTACACATAAAATGTTGCACTGAGCAGAGTCAGCAAGACAATGTTCTTTGCAAGTTCACAGTGTCAGAATTTCAGTCATCTGCTTCTCTGCTAACAGTTGGTGAATGACTTCCTGGAAACCATCAGCATGTTTAGCTTCTCCGAGAAGCAGCCTAAGTATGAAAAGGCTAAGCCCTCAGGAATCAAGTGCTCAAGGTGAGTGATGGTATTGATGAGTGTAGTTCTTCTGCTTCCATGAACTGAAGATCTTTCCTCTGGGTAATGGACGTGGTCTGTCTGAAGTAGATGGTTCAGGCCTGTAAATTAGATTGGGAGAAGTCCAATAGCAGTGGGAACGATAATTTAGCATCTGGTCTGTCCCTGATCTTCTGAAGGATCTTTGGGGTCAGATTATGTAGAGAAATTACGCCATCCAGTCCTGCATTAGGGTGTCACTTTGGGACCTAGGCCCTCTGCCTTTCCAGTAGCCAAACTGCTTGCATCTGGTATTCAGGGGTGTGACCAATGCTTTTGTAGTTGGATGTCACCAAGCATCGTATAAGATGTCAAGTACCTCCCAGAGAATTTACCATCAGAAGGGGAGTGTAGACGCTTGCTCCAGTTGCCTTCCCTGGTGTGGCCGATCCTCACAATAGAGGAGAACAAAAGGAAATATGCCCTGCTGTAAGGCCTGTTCCCACATGTCTACTGTCAGCGTGCAGAGCTATAGGGATTGACTGAGCTGTTATTGCTCTGTATAGAAAAAAATACCATGATATCACCCATGTGCATCACCACCAACCTATATTTGATCATTAAAAATGATGATTTCAATACTTGAAATATTGCCTTCAACTCCAACAGGTTTATATAAAGGAAACAATCCGATTTTCCCCAAAAGACAATCATGGCAGAATTTTCCGGAAAGAAATCCCTCATTTGTAAGCTGATGAGTCAGAGGTGACCCCAGTATGCAAAAGGGTGAGGCAGCAGGGCCTTGCCACCAGAAATTTGCAAGAGTGTGTTTACCACATCAAGCCGTGACAAGGGATGTAGGACTGCGTTGACTTGGACGGTTGCTCAGCAGCTGCTCCCAGTATTCTGCCAATTGCAGGGAATGCACGTGGAGCTTGACGTGCAATACCACATACGTGTAGGATCTGTGCAGTCACAGAAGCTTTTGGAAACACAAAGGGTGACAAGGCCTCATTGCTCATGTTGTGCTTTACACTCTGGCTGATAGTTACTAGCCCCTCAGGAGGAGGGCAGGCCTTTTCCAAGCTCAAGTTAAGAAATATCCATATGAAGGAGAAATATCCTGGAGGGCACAGCGTATTATTTGTGAAACCCGGCAGACTAGGCAGGACTTTGACTCTTCCCTTGGTGCTGCTTGGATGGGGCAATTGTTCAGATCAAGTCGATATTCTACTGTAGCAAAAAGACTACCAACATGACAGATCTTGGTACAAATCTAGGGTGTCAGTAAGCCCGAAGAGATGTCTACAGTATTTGTAGTGTTGGGACGGAAAGTCCTCTGCATGGTAAGAGACGTGTACCTCTGCCCTGAGTGCCCAACTGTACTGTTGTCTGGATCCCTAATGCTGATTTTATTGTCTTAGGCGATACAGATCATGCATGTGCGCCATGACCTAGGCCTGTCTCACAGATTGCAATTTGTTGGACCAGGAAGGGTTGCCGAAATCACTGCACTCATAGTGGTGGTAGGCTACCACCTTCACCAAGAGTTAAGCAACACAAGCATGATGGTGGCAGCATACCTTGTAGTAATCAGTAGTAGAGAACAGGACCTTTTTACCCTGTGTCACTGGAGTGAGTCCTACAGGCTCACTTCCCTTTTTAGAATTTCGGCTGCTGTGTGCTTAATTCTCCCTTGCCTACATCAGGTAGATGTGGTAGAGGGTGCGTGATGGAAACGTGCTGAGCGCAAATGTGCTCTCAAGAAGTACGCTGCACAAAGGGTGAAGTATGGTACAGTGCACGCTTGATAAATGTGTCTATGCTGGCAGTGTGTGCTTTTAGAATAACACACTCTGGTACAATACAGAAAGGCTGCAGTACTGAACAGTGTGCATAGACTGAAGGCGTTTGCTGCATGTACTTATGCATGTGATGTCTTAATACATGAGGATAAAGGTGCTGTGCAGTAAGTGTGCTGTGGATGTACACTGAGTACAAGTGTGCCTGCACTGGTACACAACATGGAGCAGCTTGGGTTCCATTTGGGAAGGCCAGACCTGCCTTGTGGAAAACATGAGGAGTAGAGGAATTCCGCCAGACAGATTTGTGTATTGCTGCATTCCTGTAAGCTGGGAGGGGCCATGCACTGAAGGATGGAGGCTCTCCGTGTGCATTTCAAAGGGCTCGTTGATTCAATGAAAGATCATAAGGAAGGGCTGATAAGGGAATCATAAGGAGTAGGCCTGGGAGTCCAGGATTAACCTTTTTATGTACATATCACTGTGGTAGACATCCAGGTGTGTACTCTGGTCACTCCCACAAATCTTGTTGTGGGTTAATCAGCTTCGGGGTACTTCCTGCTGTGACAGACATCCTTCAGGAGGAAGAAGAAAGGGGAAAGATGTCTATTTCAAAGTAGTAGAATCCCAACATAAATATCTTAAAAGACTCGGGCACTAAATTGCATTTTGTATTTAGAAAAGGACTGTAAGTAGGGGTGTTTGAGACCCAAAACTTCATCATCTGCTGAGCTGCCAGACATGCTGTGTGAGTAGGGGAAGCTCAGCAAGACTTCTGCCTGTGACCAGGGCTGGGGGTCCAGGCCTGCTATTCTCCCAGCTGGGTTAGGGGACATCACCCAGGGAAACCTAGCCCACCTGCCCTGGAGCACCAGCGCCTACCTGCTCTCCAAGACCAGTGTGCCCTGTGAGGAAGAGAAGAGCATTGGAAGGAGCAAGGTCCAGGGGAGAGCCCTATTGCGAGGAGTCCCTGTGCAAAGTGTGAGGAATCCCTTCTTTCACCTGTTGGGCTGTAGCCCATGTGCTGGATTGATTCGGTGACTCCCAGGGGCATATTTACAACAGAATGGAGAAGCGTGGCTTTAAGCAAACATTGCTAACGCCACGCTTCTCCATTCTTAAAATGCAGGGATGCGCCGTATTCACAAGAATGCGGCACACCCCTGCGTTTTCCCTAGCGCTGGCGCTGAGTTCGGCTGCCTAGCGCCAACGCAAGGGTGTCTGCGTTGGGGGAAATGATTGTTTACGTGCAGGAAGGTCTCCCTTTCTGCACCTAAACAATCATTCATGGCGTTTTGAAACTTCTATGTGTGCTGTCTAATGCAGCACACATAGAAGTTGCAAAACATCATTTTTTTGCAATAGTTTATGTGCAGGAAGGGTCACCTTCCTGCACATACACAATCAATGGCAATTTGCTGTTTCTATGTGTGCTGCACAAAGCAGCACACATGGAAACTAGCAAAAACGAGGAGAAATAAAGCATTTCTCCTCGTTGCACCAGGGTAAGACCAGGTTTTCCCTGGTCTTAATTTTGGAGCTGCCTCCTATTTACTAACGAGTAAGTGTGCCTACAAGGGATTTACTAAATTATACATTAATAGACATTCAATCTGCAAACAATGGTGGCGAGCTCTATCTAGTAGCTCACATGCCAATCAATTAGAAATCAAATTAACATTATTTCAATTAGAATAAATCTATTAACAAACAGTCTTACACGGGTGTATATGTTTCAATAAAGTGAATTTATATTGAGAAAATATTTCAAAGGGTACAAAAACTAGCATACAAATTTACATAAAGCAACACAACGCAACTGGGGATTTCCAAATGTTTCGATATTACAAACACCTCATTGTTGCTTATTGTGAGCGCCTCTTTCAAATAATAAGAAAATGTGACTAATTAAACAGAAAACATATCCATAAGTCAGATAATTCTGAGTGAAAGTAGGCAGGATTGTCGACGTTTCGGTCTATGTGGTGTAAACATCAGCTAGACCATCTTCAGGACGTTGGAATCATGTGTAGAATGACCCTTAGGAATTTGCTCGACCAGTTACTCTTTGAGGTTGTCTCTTCTAAAATCAAGGGACATGTTGCTCATTGGCAACCAGTACTTCACAGCAATATATGCGGGTAATATTCAGTGAGCTATGCTCCTTCTGGTATAATCCTCGAGCACCTTTCTATCAGGGTCGCGTCAGTCTTGATCCTGTCAGGGCCCGAATTAAGCGACGTGCCACTGTCTTTGCAGTCGGCGCCTCCTATTTACGCCACCCTTGTAAATAGGGGTCAGCGTCAAAATCAGTGGGTGTTGCGGTGGAACGTCCACGCAACACCCATTGACCTCCCCTTTCACGCTGAGTATAGCGTGACAGGGCGCCTTATTTACAAGACAGCGTTAAGCCACATTAAGTGGCTTAACGCTGCCTTGTAAATAAGGCAACGCCCCTATCGCCATCACAGCGTCACTGAAAGTGACGTTGTGGTGGTGATAGGACTCTGTAAATAGGCCCCCCAGTGTGCCAGGAGGGGCTACCGTGGACTGAGCAGAGGAGTAAGAGTTGTGTGAGGGCACCAGGCCTGCACAACCTTGCGGTGGGTGACCCCGTGTGCCAAAGAGAGGGTCCGCCATGACCACTAATGCCAGGTCAGCGTGACCGGACTTGTGAGTGCCGTGGAAGCGACCCCGTATGTCGAGGGGGGTGCTGGAAACGCTGAGGGCAAAGGTTCGGGCTGTCGCCCTGGACCAAGAAACTGCTGCTGTGACCCGCATACTGCGAACTGCACCAAAGGAAGCCAGAGCATCAAAGGACATCGTCGGAGCAAGGAGATCACCCCCACCCCCGCGAAGGGAAGTGAGACCTACCATGTGATTACCGGACCGGGAACAGCCCTGATCGCTAGAACTAGCCGGTAGCGTGACTCGGAGGTGAGAGCCTGCGCCTGACGGGTGCTGCCACTCGTGACTGCGCACAGCCTGACATTGCCGATCCGGAGCAGGACTTTTTTTTATTTTTTTTATTTTTTTATAAACTTAATTTTATTAGATTTTGTTTGTGACGTAGGAGAACAACATATAAGACATTCAGCATACCGGCAGCATTTACAGCACTTAACATTAGGTCAGATTTGTACTACATGCATAAACCACCTATCGCATTTCAACAGAGGGTGGGTCTGGAGTTCCCACGTGTGTGCAGCGTATAACGAGGCTTAGTCCACTCTCGCTTATCGGTGTGGTTCACTACTCAAGCGATTGTAAAGTCCACAAGTGGGGAACAGTTCAGCATGGCATCAGTACCAAGTGTCCTCTGCAGATGGCCTCACCACATAACTTCGCAAGCAATCCCAAGTGTGCAGTAAGTAGATCAATAGTGCCCTAGTTCACGTCACATGAGTCTGTTTACCTCATAGCAATCCCATTCACATCTGTTTTCAGAGTTATAATCTCCTCATCTTTCCCCCTGCGCCGGTATGTTTGTGTTATTTTCAGCAGCCTGTAGTAGGGGATAGTGCTTAAGGGGGCCCCAGATGTCTTTGGGTCTGGACTTGCGAGGTAGTGTTTCTGCGTATATAGCTCCCTGATCCTGGTTGTATATCATATCATCTAACCACTCCTTGAATTTAGGGGCACTGCCCCTGCCCCATCTGCATGCCACTCTGCGCTTTGCTAATAACAGTGCAAGTGTGACATTTCTGCGACAGGAATTGGAGAGCTGCTTTGTGTACCCAAGGAGTGCAATGAGTGGACTGCATTCCAGTGTAGTGGATGTCATTTGTGTTAGTGCCTCGAACACCTGCTCCCAGTATCCCAGCACCTGCGGGCATTCCCATGCCAGGTGCAGAAAGCCAGCACCTGGGCTACCACATCTGTCACAGTTATCTGTATCTTGCAATTTGAAACGGTATAGTTTGATGGGAGTGCAGTACATACGCTGTAGATATTTATAATGAATAATGCGCAATCTGCAACTGGCGGAGATGTGTGCAACTTGTGAACAGCAGTATGTCCATTGCTCGGGCGTGATGACAGAACCCAGGTCTACATTCCAGTGCACTAATGCCGCGTGTGTAGGCTCTGGTTGTTGGAGGCGTATATTACGGTAAAGGGTGGACACCAGGTGTCCTGGATTCTCAGCACGCAACATGCAATGCAGCGGCACCAGTGATGCAGGCTCCTGTGGAAATTCCGGGTTAATGGCTCGCAGTCCCTGTCACAGTCGCGTGTATAAGAAGTTATCTAACGGGGTGGGAGCCCTCTGTCGAAAGAATTGGTCAGGAGAGAAATGTCCCATTGAGGAAAAGATCTCCCCATGTGGCAACATGTTCTCGGGTACATAATTTACGAAACCCCAGTTCCTGGAGTAGCGGCATCTGAGGGTGGTAGGAGAGGGGTAATAACGGCGAATAGATGAACATGGTGTCAAGTCTCTTACCAATTTTATGCCACGCGGCTACCGTACTAGTGATAGTAGTAAATGGCACATTTCGTGTAGGGGTTGGCATGTGAAGTATCCCATCTAATGGGAGAGGGTCCGCCAGCCAGTGCTCCGCCGCTATTTGGGGCATGTATCAGGGGGGTGGATCCAAAAGTAGGCGTAATGCACCTGTGCACATTCATAGTATAATTCAAAGTCTGGTATATCGAACCCACCTTGCGCATAATGTCTCGTAAGAACGGACCATTGTAAGCGAGGTTGTTTACCGCCCCAAAATAGCCTTAGCAATTCAGTTCGAAGAGATGTGAAAAAATGGCGTCCAGGGTGGTACGGGATATTCATGAAAAAATATAATAATTGCGGGAGGATCACCATTTTTATCAATGATGCCCTACCAGCCGTCGACAGCGGCAGTGTGATCCAACGCGTGACATTGCGTGCCAGGCGCTCCATTGCCGTGCCATAGTTAAGTCGGAGTATCTCGTCTCTGGTGCCCCCGATTTGAATCCCCAGATAGCGCAGATCGGTGTCCCACCATTCCAGAGGGTAATCCAGTGCAAATTTCTCCACTGCCGGCGTAAGGGGCAAGACCTGCGACTTAGCCCAATTGATGTGGACTCCCGAGAGGTGCCCAAATACTATAAATTCGCGTAGCAGCGGATTAAGGTTCGTCTGCGGTTCTCTGACATATAGTGTCATATCGTCAGCATATAGGGATATCAATATTTGTCGTAAATTTCAGCGTAGCGTGCGTTCCTGGTGATGTTGACGCAGCCGACTTGCCAATGGCTCGACCGCGAGGGCGAACAATAAGGGCGATAATGGGCACCCTTGCCTAGTGCCTCTCGAGATGGGGATGGCTGAGGTAGTGTGACCGTTTATGAGTATTCGGGCCATGGGTCGCTGGTATAGCAATTGGATCCAGGACAAGTATATTTCTGGGAAACCCATACGGCATAGTATTCCAAAGAGGTAGTCCCACTCTATGGTATCAAATGCCTTTGTGGCATCTAAAAACCGCCGCTACAGGAAGCTCCGGCGCGACATTCTGCATAATGGAAAAGAGGGTGCAAAGATTGTGTGTGGTGTCGCGGCCAGGTACAAACCCTGATTGATCAGGTAAGACCAGTTTGTCTATCAATAGTATTAATCTATTGGCTATGAGCTTAGCTAGTATTTTTGCGTCGCAGTTCAAAAGAGATAGCGGCCGGTACGAGTCACACGAATGAGGGACTTTACCGGGCTTGAGGAGGGATGTGATCAGGGCCTCCCGCATGGAAGGAGGTAGGGTGCCACACTCCATGGATTCTTCGTACACTTCTTTCAGCACTGGGGCCATAATATCTATGTAAGTTTTGTAAAATTCGGCTGGGATGCCATCGAGACCCGGGGCCTTACTAGATTTTTGCTGCATTATGGCCTCACGGATTTCGTCAATTTCAAACGGGGCACTTAGAAATTGCCTCTGGTGGTCCTCCAGCCAGCCCAGCGCCACATCCCCTAGAAAACTGTCAAGGTCCAACTGATCTCGACGTTGGGTCATGTAGAGTGTGGAGTAATGCGCTGTAAAGCATGTCAGTATGTTGGCTGTGTCTCTATGCATCTCCCCATTAAGCCCCTTAATTTCCAAGATATGTTGGGAACCCCTGGGCCTCCTAATCATGTCAGCTAGTGTTTTCCCAGGGCTTTCGCCTTCACCATATTTCCTGGCTTACCAATATTTCCCTTTAAAGTTGGATTCCCGTGTTGCGGCCTCTGTATACTCGGCCAGTTTCTCTCGAAAGTCTATTTTAAGCTGCGCTCCACCCCCTCCAGCCAACTCAGTGTCCAGCGCTTTAAGTTCTAGTTCCAGTCGGTGCAGTGTTCTTTGGATGTCTTTAAGGACCCCAAAGCTTTTTGAAATACAAAACCCCCGGATAGTAACCTTGAATGCTTCCCATAATATCTCTATGGAGTCGACCGACCCTCTGTTTCTTTGGAAGAAGACACTGATTTCCTCGCCTAACTCCGCGTGAAAGACTGCATCTAATAGAGCTGTAGGTTGCAATCTCCAGTGTCGTCTGGGCGTGTTATATCCCGGCGGCAGGATCATGAGCTTGACTGGTGAGTGGTCCGAGAACGTTTTCGCCAGGTGGGTAACTGCAATTATGGAGGGACCTAACTCTTTCGAGAGCATGCAGTAGTCTATGCGCGCCCAAGTGGCCGTGCAGGTATTACTGTGTGTCCCCTCCCGTGTCATCGGGTGATGATGGCGCCATGTATCCACTAGGTTCCCTCCTGAATAATCTCCAGAAGTGTAGCCTGTGCCTTGGTATAATGATGTGGAGCAGTGTTGGACCTATCCATGGCAGGGTTGATGGCCACATTAAAATCCCTCCCCAAATGAGCTGTGTGGATCCCACTTCCAGTATTTTCCCCAGAGGGTAGTGAAAAACTCGGGTGCGTCTACATTGGGACCGTAGCAGCATGTCAGTGTGACCGTGTCTCCGCCCAATCGTCCCCACATCAAAACATACCTGCCCTGGGGATCTGTGTGTGTGCCAGTGAGTGTGAACGGCGTGTTTTTCTTAATAAGGATTGCTGTGCCCCTCGCATAGGTAGAATATGAAGCAAAGGCCCTATGCTCCGCCCATTTGCTAGCAAAAGTAGGGGTTATCTGTGGATCCATGTGAGTCTCTTGCAGCATAGCCACCTGTATATGGTGACGATCCAGGTACGCCAGGATTTGTCTACGCTTGCGTGGGTTCCCCAGCCCTCTAACGTTCCAGGAAAGGATCCCCAGGTGTGGCGTATGTGACGTGTCACCTGCTGTACTCATGAGGTACGTGGTCTGCAGTCCATTGGTGTCTGTGGGTCATATGAGCTCCGTGTCTGGCCCGATATGCTTGCCAGTGCTGCTGAGTGGAACTGTAAACTTCAGTTAAAACAACCAATTGTCCCCCCACCCCCGCCCACTGTGGCATCCCAATCATGCCATAGAATCCCATCCCTCCCACCTCCCCTATTCCCCACGTAACAGGCGTCTCAGTGACGCATAAACATTTCAGCAAACATTGCATTAGTACCCGCCTCTACTAGGGTCTGAGGGTGTCCGGCGGTCAATACCTTAATGGGCACATGACATATGTCAAGATACGTTTAGCATCCCACCTCCTATCTGCCGTAGCTTGGTATCTCGGTGTAGTATTCCCGTTCCCTCCCATCTACGCAGTAAATGTTCTAGGGCTACATTGAAAGGATATTGTTCCTGCGTCCAACTCCTGTATTGTGGTCAATCCGCTTCAGCATGTCCTTCTGGGGTGGGCGAAGTTGCAGATCGTGTGTTGAGGCGTTTCAGAAAGTCCTCAGCTTGCTGAGGTTTAGTGAAGATCATTTGTTTGCTTTGGTGGGTGATCCGCAGGCGTGCTGGGTAGAGAAGGGCATAGTCTATCTGTGCTTGAAGCAGCTTCTGTTTCACAGGGAGAAAGCGTCGTCTGTCTTCTTGTACAGTTGCCGTGAAGTCGGGATAGATGGTAAACGGCACTCCTTCGTAGTGCAGCTGTTTCTTCTCGCGGGCAATCCGGAGTGCAGCATCACGGTCCCTGTAATTTAGGAGACGAGCTATGATGGAACGCGGTGCGCTTCCCGGGGGAGGACGGGGGCCCAGCGCCCTGTGTGCCCGCTCCACCACGAAGTGCGGGGAGAGAATTTCTACCCCCACCACTTCTAACAGCAGCTTTTTCATGTAGGTTTCAATTTTCCCCGTGTTGGTACTTTCGGGTATTCCTAGGACACGAATATTATTCCTACGACTTCTCGCTTCGATGTCCTCATTTTTGGCTGCTATTATTTTTAAGAGTTTGTCCATTTGGGTTACCGTGCTTTGGAGTCGCGCAGTGTCGTCCTCCGTATCTGAGATGCGGCGTTCTGCTTGGGTAATACGCTCCTCGTGTTTTTCAATTTTGTGCACAATGTTGTCCATGCGGGAGTTCATGGCGTCCATTTTGTCTGCCAGTGTGGTTAGTCCCTGTCGGACCTCAAGCATAAGCGCCTTCATGTCGTTACCCGTTGGTGCCACAGCCTCAGCTATCGTGGATTCAGCATCCCCATCCACATCTGACTGCTCTGAGCGCGTGGCCTTTTTGGATTCGAAATGGAGGCGAGGCTGTTTGGCGTCTGGCTTCCCCATTGCGTGTGGTGGCGCCGGAGATGCAGGGCCCGGCTGCGAGTCAATCCCCAAATCGCTGTAAATGGATAATTCTCGGGAGCGTGACATCCGCAGCAGGGAGAGCGGTTCTGCGGGCGCCCCCCGCAGCACAACTAGAAGACCAGTATCTGTACCAGGGCTTGCAGCTATCCCCGCACACCACCGCGACGCCGCAGCGCCCGCAGCACTGTCAGGATGTATTGAGGGCTACTTCCTTGTATTCCGCCGGGTAAGTAGTATGTTGCCGTATGATGGTTGTTAGGGCGGCCAGTCAGCACGACATCCAGGGGCAGAGTGAAGGCGCTGCCGCTAATGGCCGACCCGCCATCCGCACGGCGCACCCACCACACGGTCTGTCCGCCACTGTCTGTGTGTCTAGCAGCTCAGCCAACCTGCGGGGCCACGACAGCAGCGAAGGCGACCAATGCCATATGTGATGTATAGGATCGCAACCTGCTCCGTCCACCACGGCATCAGTGCTCCCGACACGCAGCGATGGTCAGATCTGCCGGGTGCGACAACGGACAGCCCTGGCACTATTGTAGGAGAAGGGCGCCGCCGCTAATGGCCGGTATGCCACCTTCGCGGCCCGCCCTCCACACAATCTGTCCGGTAATGTTGTAAGCCGGGCAATCCGGCAATCGTCTTCTCCAGCAAAGGCAATGGCACCCGCATGCAGCACGAAGGATCAACAATGCGCTTCCTCCAGCGCAGCAACGCTGTTCCCCTCACTACGCGCCCACTACTAATTGAGAGGCAGTCTTTGGGAGGGATCGTGTTAGCATCCAGCTACTTTGCGGGTGTTGTTTATGTGGCAGGCGGCGGTCTCGGCATTCGGCTGCAGGATAATGGCGACGCCGCTAATGGCCGATCCGCCACCCGCACGGCTCGCCCCTTCCCAGGAACGCGAACACACCTGCCAGCAATCCGTGCGGCCACAACGTGGTGCGCCCGGGAGAATCCCGCAGTCCCTCTCCCCGCTTATGATATGGCCTCGTATAAGGCCGGCTGCACTCACCGCGTCAGGCGACGCAGGCCGCGCGCGTCCCTCCACAAGCCTCCGCGCGGACGTTCTTCCAGGCCGCCAGGAAAGTAGGATCAAAGCGGTCCCCACCTTCCAAAGTTGGTCAGTTGAGGGCCGGGGATCTCAGCAGGAGGTGCAGTCCGTTTTCGCTGCAGTTTGGCCCCGTTAATCAGGATTATGGACGGATAATTAAGCCGGACAGCGGGAGCCTCACGCAAGTGCGGCCATTCCGCTCGTGCGCCACCTAGCGCCCCCGATCCGGAGCAGGACTTTGCTGTGCTGTCGAGGGGTTCCATACTGCCGGAGCAGGTAAGCCATGAACTGGGATATTGGGGCCCCGGGGGACATCCTGCGATCGGTACTGTGACCCCATAGACTCCTGTGACTGAACTTCCGAAAGGAGTCCGAGGGGAAAATTCTTGAGTACGGCCTAATAGTTTACATTCCCTGGATGTGGCCAGCAGTGAATGGTGAATAACACCGAACCCATTGCTCTAAAGTTAGTGAGGCAGGGAGTGGCCTGACAACTAATAGAGCCACGACCTCAGGGAGAATTGTGTTATTGCTTTTAAATGTGTTTTACCTTTGAATGTGTAAAATTTGAATTAAAATACTTCTTTTTATATAAAAACAAGTATTTGACTGGACATTGATTTATTGTTTGCACTGCTTGCCCGTTGAGTTATGAGTCATGTTCACTGATCTGTATTTGTGCTTCCCCACCAAAGGAGCCTAGACTGCTCGCCCGACGCTACCTAACTGAGAGTCAGGTACAGACAGGGGGCTTGGCCCAGTTGAGCAGGATCCATAGTAAGTTGTGCCCTGGGACATCGGGAGTAAAAGGCCTCAGCCACCACCTGTGGGCCAAGTAACTCCTGCTTGCCCTGTGGCCCCTGAAAGGGTTTCTGACAGTTGGTTTTCCACCATAAAAGCAATGTATTTTCTTTGTTCATGTAGGATGGGTGCCTGAAAGTAAGCACCTTGTAGATCCAAAAAACACAGCCACTTGTTATTTTAGAGAGATAATCGGATCTAAGTCAGTCAGTATCACAAACCTCTGAAGGGAGAGGAACTGAGTAAGGTGACAGATCTGGAATGGAGCGGAGTCCTTCACCCTTATTTCTTACAAGGAAATAGTGAGAGAGTAATACCCCTGCTTCCCTTCTTGGGGGGGGGGGGGGGGCTCTTTTGCTGCTAAAAGGGTAATTATCTTGACCTGGAAAAGTTCTTTAGAAGGCGACTGGGGCACACATGCCATGGTGATAGTGGGTGTAGGAGAAGTTCAGAACAGTCAGTATTCAACACTGAGAAATACTGTTTATCGCTGGATATCTGGCATGAGTGTTGGTGAGGGACAGAAAGCATCCCCCGTTGGAGTGGAGTTGACCTCCTGCTGTGACTCTAAGGAAGTCATTGTGGCTTCTTGGCCTCTGTTGAAGCAAGGGGAAGCAGCTTGCCCATCTCTTTTGAAGTGTCTCCTCTGACTGCTTGTTGCACGCTAAAGATGAGGAAGCTCCTTTTGGTGTTTTTGAACAAAAGGACAACCTAACCATTAAATACTGGAAGGCCTTTGCCACCAAGAAGAATGGTCTATACAATACCGCTTGCATAACACATTTACCATGATGATGCCCATCTTTTACTGCTGGAGAACCTTGAACATTGAAGTGTCGAACATATTCTTCCAATCAAAGGAGCTGTCAATGACTTTTTCCTGTTTCTCTCTCTTAAGGTCTGAAGATTAATCCCCAGTGCACAAGCATAGATTGATCAGAACTTGTAGTCCTGATAACTGCATCAATGAGGTCTCTGGACATTTGCAGTTTTTGTTTTGCAAACTCTTTGCCCAGCTGAAGCATTAACTTGTATTCCACCTCTGTACTGTCTGGAAGCGGAGGAAAGAAGATATACCCATAGAACTTGCTCTACTGGCATTGTCTGAAAAAGGCCCTGATGTAATTTGCTTGACTAAGAGAGATTGCATTTGCTTACTGTATTTCTTGATACTCTGGGCCTACTTGATCATGACGGTCAGTGTGATGCCCTTCAGCGAAGCAGCCATCTCTATAACAGATGCATGTGTAGTTCCTTAAGACATATCTGCCCTAGCCTAGACTCAAAAAGTATCATACTTTAGGGGTTTGCCCTAATGACCCTACTAAACCTGGGCATAAAGTAATCTAAACAGAAATGTGGTATACTATAGGAACCTAATTTACAGAGCGTAATTTACACAATGAATACTGAAATTAATCACTGATGTTTTGTCTATTTTCACAGACCCTGATTTATTCTTACTTATTGACAAGCATAATAATCTTCACACTTGGTACTTATACATGAGGTGTGCATAAGGTTAGACATATAGCAATATACATTCATAACTAAAAATGTAACCAAGATAATAGAAGGAGGGCAATCAATCACCTTGGTAGTGCATACAAAACAATGCGTAGGACAAAAAAAAATAACAATAACTTTAACAACTAGAATCTTCAGACGTCGAGTAGTTTCAAACAAGTGTGGCTATATTCCATATCAATTTCACAGTCCACAGAGGAGGTAGTCCTTAGTGAGGTCTCACACAACTCTGGTTTTTTAGTGTGTCCCCAAAGCTTTGCTTAACTGGTTCATTGCCAAGGACAGACGGTTCTGCCCTCGGCCGTGTCACTCGTGTGCCGAGGACAGAACCATTCTGTCCTCTGCACACTACCCTGAAATCCCTCTGCTGTTTAGAGCAGAGGGATTTCCCTTTTTGGTTTTCAGGAGCTGGGGAAGAGTTTTCCCAGTCTTCCGAAGCATTTTTTTTTCCTTCAATGTCATGACGATCGGCGTGCATGGCGCGCTGACGTCATTACATTGAAAGTTACAGTGAAATGAGCCGATCGGCTCATTTCACTTTTACTGCTTCAGTGCTCACCGGGCTAACTCAGCCCCCTGAGCACCAAGGCACACGTGAGAGGTATCATTGGAAAGGGGATAATCCAATTCTAGCGGATCCCTGCTTGAGGCTGGCCGCAGGAGGGCGACCCCAAGCAGGAATCCACTACTAGACATCAGGAAGGGGGGAGCGGCCCCCTGGGCAAGGGTTTTTGCTCCCCTCCCAATGTTTTCGTATAAATTCAGTCTTTCTGGCAATAGCCCCCGAAAGCCCACTAGGAGGCCAGGGACTATTTTGTTTGTAGTTCAGGGGTGGGGGCTGTCCAGAATGAGCATACCAATGGCCCCGTCGCCCCCAAAAAATAGTCAGTCTTTCTGCCCCCCCCCCCCCTGCCACGGGCAGATGGGGACAATATCATCGGGGGGAGAAAGCCCACTAAACACCAGGGAGTTTTTTTTTACTTTTAGCCAGAGTAGGGGCAGGGGCTGCCCACAATGGGCATGCCAATTCCCCCTCTCCTCCCCCCCCCCCCCACCAAATAGCCACAGTCTTTCTGGCTGGCTGAGTGTGTACTCTCATTCTGCTGGCTGTGTGTGGGGACTTGCACTTGGCTGGCAGTGTGTGTGGACTAGCGCTTGGCTAGCAGTGTGCGTGGATTGTCGCTTGGCTAGCGGTCTGCGTGGATGGTGCTTGGCTGGGGGTGTGCATGGACTGTCACTTGGCTGGCGATGTGCATGGATGACACTTGGCTGGCGATGTTCGTGGATGACACTTCGCTGGCAATGTGCGTGGATGACACTTGGCTGGCGATATGCGTGGATGGCGCTTGGCTGGCGGTGTGCGTAGACTGTCGCTTGGCTGGCAGTGTGTGTGGAATGCCGCTTGCCTGGCGGTGTGCGTGGACTGTCGCTTGGCTGCCGGTTTACGTGGACTGTCGCTTAGCTGCCGGTGTGTGTGGACTGTTGCTTGGCTGCAGGTGTGTGTGGACTGTTGCTTGGCTGCCGGTGTGTGTGGACTGTCGCTTGGCTGCCGGTGTGTGTGGACTGTCGCTTGGCTGCCGGTGTGTGTGGACTTTCGCTTGGCTGCCGGTGTGTATGGACTGTCGCTTGGCTGCCGGTGTGCGTGGACTGTCGCTTGGCTGCCGGTGTGCGTGGACTGTCGCTTGGCTGCCGGTGTGCGTGGACTGTCACTTGGCTGCCGGTGTGCGTGGACTGTCGCTTGGCTGACGGTGTGCGTGGACTGTCGCTTGGCTGACGGTGTGCGTGGACTGTCGCTTGGCTGATGGTGTGCATGGACTGTCGCTTGGCTGACGGTGTGCCGTTGGTGTGCGTGGATGGCGCTTGGCTGGCAGTGTGGATGGCGCTTACCTGGCAGTGTGCGTGGACTAGCGCTTGGCTGGCGGGGTGGCGTGTGTGGATCCCCAAGCGTTTTATTACCCAGAATCCCCAGCAAACCTCAAATTTAGCCAAAGTCACAATTACCTCACATTTCTGTGTGGGAAAAGTTGTTGGATCACTGCGCCGGCACAAATTTCTCACCACCCAGCGTTCTTCTTGGTCTCCCGATAAAAATGATACCTCACTTGTGTGGGTGCCCAAAGCAGAGTCAGCCTAAAAACGTATAAAATGAAAAACTGAGGGTGAGCCAAAGTGGAGCCAAAAGGGCCGTTTTTTTAGTGTGGTTTCATTTTTATCGCGAGACTGAGGGGAACATGGGGTGGTAGAAAATTTGTGCCGGCTTGGTGATTCCAGACAGAAATGTGAGGAAAATGTGGTATTTTTCTTTTTAAGCTAAATTTGAGGTTTGCATGGGATTCTGGGTAAGAAAATGTTTAAAGATCCACGCAAGCCACACCTTCCTGGGTGTCTAGTTTTCAGAAAGTTTTGGGTTTGGTAGGTTTCCCTGGATGGCTGCTGAGCCGGGGACCAAAAACGCAGGTGACCCCCTTGCAAAACCAGGTCATTTTGTGATAGATAATTTTGATGTCTCCACAATACGTTTTGGGCCCTTCCCTGTCGCAGGCACTTTGCCCACCCACATAAGTGAGGTAGCATTTTTATCGGGAGACCTGGGGGAACGCTGGGTGGTAGGAAATTTATGCCGGCCCGCTGATTCCACAACTTTCTCACACACAAATGTAAGGAAAATGTGATTATTATTTTTTTAGC
The DNA here is from genome assembly GCA_963921515.1 of Calotriton arnoldi. Taxonomy (NCBI): domain Eukaryota; kingdom Metazoa; phylum Chordata; class Amphibia; order Caudata; family Salamandridae; genus Calotriton; species Calotriton arnoldi. Next base: position 574,099 of record CAWUFW010001064.1, read on the forward strand.
TAAATTTGAGGTTTGCAGGGGATTCTGGGTAAGAAAACGTTGAGGGATCACCCAAGCTACACCTCCCTGGACTCCCCCTGGCGTCTAGTCTTCAGAAATGTCTGGGTTGGATAGGATTCCGTAGATGGCCGCCAAGCCCTAGACCAAAACGCAGGTGATCCCCCTGCAAAAGCAGGTCTTTTTTGTGATAGGTAATTTTGATGCGGTCGTGCTTGGGGCACGGTGTGGCGTCTGTCTCTTGTGATTGGCGGATTTATTGTCTGCCAAGTGGAGCGATGGGAAGTTGGTGCCCTTGTGTGAAAAGGCCGATGCCTAGAGGCCTCTGTGAGGGTGGGTCAGGCCTTCACCATGTGACCTGGAGGTCATCAGACTCTTAAGCTCAGATGACTCTGTGACACATTGTAATGGTGCTGGTGTTTACCTCTTTCATTAGTCCTTTCATTGGTGTTTACCTCTTTCATTAGTCCATTATGTTCATGCTTACATGTCATTTTGTTCCATGTTCTGTATTCCACATTGGCGTGCGCTTTCTCAAACATGTGTATGTTTGAAAGTGCATCCCTCGTGCCGTTATTCATCAACAAAGTACGAATTCTACCAACAGCCATTGGCAACCTGTGCTTCGTTGAGGATGGACGCACTCCAGTGGTCTTGCTGTCTTGAACAATAAACCTACTTCGCTTACTTCATCTGTCTGGCTCATCTGTTCCTGCGCCCGCTTACCGGCACTTCACATTTGGCGACGAGTGAACCGAAAGCAACATATCACCACTTTTGCGCACTTTCGCTGGTTTAATCCTCTCATCGAGTATTCCCGCCAAGACGTCCTTCACAACCAGCCTCCGTCTTTGTGTTCTGCTTCATTTCGTCTCTGCCTTCAAGAAGTTATTTCCAGGCATTTTGGCAGAAATCCCAGTCTGCAGCCTCTCTTCACGCGCTTCCCCTCGCAACTCTGTAACTCCGACTGGATTAAACGTAATGACATCATCACGCACCTAACGCACGGCGGCCATCTAAGGTGAGGTACAAATCTCCTTCACCTTCTTTTATTTCTTCAATTCTCAATTACATCATCGCGCATACTACGCAAAGGCGGCCATCTTTAAAATATTTCAAAGCTTCCACGGAGCAACTTTTTACTTAAACTGGAACTATCTCCACATGGAGCAACAGTTTATGTCTTCCGGTTTTCATACGGAGCAGCACACTTACCTAAGGTATTTAACTTTTCCATGTACAGAAGTCGGATTTATTTCTACAAAAGTGACATTTGAAAATTCTTTTTCTTCACTTGCTTTTCTATGTACTTACACCTTCAAAATTTCTGATTATTTATTTTTCTTGCGTAATAACAATTTCAAGTCATGTCATCTAACCAACAAATAGTACACTTGAACCATTTCTTACCCTCACCTGGTAAACCAAAGGAAACTTGGAAAATTTGGTTTAGCAGTTTTGAAAATCACCTTGTGGCCATCGATGCTGAACACTACTCACCCAGGCGCAAACTGGCCATTCTATTCAGTTATTTGGGTAGTGCTGGTCAACAAATTTTTGATAATCTTCCAGTTTCTCTACCTCCAGCTAGTGATGGTGATGGGTGGAATGTTTACACTGACGCCATTCAAAGACTTAACAAGAAGTTTCTGGAGCAACCAAGTGTTATTTTAGAGAGCTTCATGAAAAGCAAACAAGACCCTAACGAAACTGTGGAGGAGTACATTTCAGCCTTAAGGAATTTGGCGGCTGATTGTAACTTTGGCTCTTCTTTAGACACGTATATTAAGGATCAATTTGTTTATAGCTGTTACTACAAAAAGATACAAGAACGAATATTAAGTTGTAGAGATCCGTCTTTATCAGATGTAATTGACATGGCTAAAAGTATCGAGAGAGCTATTATTTCTTCTAAATACATTTCTAATGATAATGTTTCGTCTGTTAATATAGTTCAGAACGACTCCTCTTTTAATGCTTTTACCTTTAAAAACAAATTTTCTAAACCTTTTTTATAAAAAAACACATTACTATGTGCTACAGATGCGGTTCAAAGTCCCATCTAGGCAATAGTCCTATTTGCCCTGCAGTAGGTAAAAAATGTGTGAACTGCCACAAAATAGGTCACTTCCAGTCAGTTTGCAGAAGCAAACAAGTAATTCAGGTCAGTTCTGTTTTCTCCCAAGATTGCACTGATTATAATGTTACTGATGTTGATGTGTCTTTGCAAAGTCTCCCACAAAAAGTTCTTCTCTCTATTGATACTGATTTTCAACCACTTCTCTCTAACCGTGTCAAGGATCCCACTTGTCAGGGAATTATTGGTGATCTCAAAATTTGACATGATGGCAGACTCAGGAGCTCCAGTCACAATTATTTCAGACAATCTGTTCAAAGATCACTGGTCTTCTCGCACCTCTTTGGAGTGCACAGATATCATTCCAAAAGCATATGGTGACAAGGAAATTGATATGCTTGGTTTCTTTTATGAAAATGTAACTTGTCTAGGAAGAAAGATTTACACAAAAATTTATGTTGCTTTAAAAGGTAAGAATATCGTAGGTTGGCAGGATTTGGCCAGGATGGGTCTCAAACTAGTTCCTGGTTCAGACAACCCAGTACAAATTCATGATGTCTGTTGCCATGATTTCAGAGAACATAGATGGTGATGTACAAAAGATTATTTTGGAGTTCCCTGTGGTCTTTAGTACGTCCATAGATAAAATATCCAAATTTGAACATGTCATCAGATTAAAACTCAATGCACTTCCTATTTCACACAAACTCAGATCAATTCCTTTGAGTGTTAGGGAAGATCTTAGAAAGTTGCTTGACAAAATGGTCTCTGAAGGCATCATTGAACCCACAGATTCATCTGAGCGGGTCAGTCCGATTGTGATTGTCAGAAAAATGGACAGAAATATTTTTTTATGTGCAGATCTACGCTCCCTTAACAAGAACATTTTAGTGGACTGCCATCCCTTTCCCAAGGTACAAGATCTCCTAACTGGTATTAGTGGCTCTATGTTTTCACATTGCTAGATCTCCGTTCAGCATATCATCAGATTCCCCTTTCCTCTCTTTCTACTGATTTGACTACATTTGTGACTCCCTTTGGAGCATACAAATATTTAAGATTACCCTTTGGCTTGGCCTCTGCGGCCAGTGTATTTCAGAAATTCATGGACCATATTTTAAAGGGAATTGACTCTGTGCAAGCATATCAGGATGATGTGTTAATTTTCTCAAAAAACAAGGAAGAACACATAATTACCTTAAAAAGGTTCTGACCAAGTTTAAGGAGGTGGGAATTACTCTAGGTAGAGACAAGTGTAATTTTTTCTCTAACTCAATAGATTATTTGGGTCACTCCATTCCTCCTTTGGTATTAAACCCAAATTGTCTCTTACGTCAATGGACTGGTGCGAAGGAACACACAATACGCTTTGCATCAAGAGCACTATCTCTTTCAGAATCCACTTATAGTACAATAGAAAGAGAAGCTCTTGCATGTACCTGGGCTGTTGAAAAGTTTAAGACATTTATTTGGGGCACACAATTTGACATATATTCTGATCATAAGCCATTACTTCACTTATTAAATGGAAATGGCACTGGGAAAGCTTCTGCCAGATTGGTCCGCATTCTGTCACGATTACATGAATACAATTTTGTAATGAAATACATTCCTGGTAGACGCAATGTCGGAGCCGATTGTCTTTCAAGATTACCTTTGGAAGACAGTCGCTGTGATTCAAAATTTGATGACATTGAATGCGTTGTCGCTTCTATTGAAGACATGTTCAGTTCTCCATCCTTGTTCACTTACAATGACTGGATTCAGGCGTCTAAAGAGGACTCTGTTCTTCAGGCTGTAAAGAACATGGTAGTTTCAGGTTGGCCCAAAGAGCGTTCCTTACCTGCTTCACTTAAATCCTTTGCTCAAGTGTCAGATGATCTCTCTATTGTTATTGACATTCTCATGCGGGGAGATCAATGTGTTCTACCTGTTTCTCTTCGCTCTAAAAATGTTCAGAAGGCCTATGAGGGTCATTTAGGCATAGGAGCTACTTCCAGAAAATTAAGAGCATTTTTGGTGGCCAGCCTTAGACAAAGATGTCTCACAATGGATAGACAAGTGCCATAATTGTCTAGTCTTGGATAAACATTGGAAAACTATCAAATTTCCCCTTCATTGTGTTCCTGTTCCTGAGGATGCATGGTCAAAACTAGCCCTTGATTTTGCTGGCCTCTTTGATTTGCTTCCCCCTGACAAACGTTATATTATTGTGCTAATTGACTATTTCTCAAAATGGGTTGAATTTGAATTCTGTAACACACCCAATACTTTGTCAGTGATTAATTTTTTGAGCAAAGTTTTTAATTCCGAAGGTTTTCCAAAAGAAATAGTCACTGACAACGCCACACATTTCACCTTTGTGTTAATGCAAGATTTCTTAAGGTCTCATGATATAAAGCACCTAAAAGTTGCTTTGTATTCCCCTTCTTCCAGCGGCCTTGTTGAAAGAATGAATAGGTTCATAAAAGAGGGAATACAATCCGCTTTGGCCTGCAATCTTCCAGTAGATGACTTTCTTAAAAGAAAATTTGGTCTTATATCATCACTCCTCATTCAACAACAGGGATTTCTCCCTTTAGACTTCTTAAGAAAAGAGATCGCAATGGAAATTTGTGTCCTAACTGGATAAAAGTGAGTCCTGTTTAGCTTGTCGAGACAAACAAAACATGCAAAAAAATGTTTTGTTTTTTTTTTAAACTCTTTTTATTGATCATAACAAAAAGAACAGCAATGCAGTTCATCCAAAAAGACACAATCGGATACAAAGCGAACACATGTTATTGTGCATACATCACTACCACTTTGACACATCAGTCTGGTGTATCTTCAACAGCATTGAATAAGTCATGCAATCTAGATTCGCTACGGCGTAGTTCCACCGTTGGAGATAAACAAATGTCTCCCCTGTGTGTGTTCTACGCAGTCCACTTATGGTCCCACTTCCGGGGGCATCCTCTGTGTTTAAAAACATCTTTCTCTGCAATCCTGGCTCTGTCCATATCGGCGGCCCAAATTCTAACACACGGCACCTCCCCCACGCCCCATCTTTGTGCGATGTTTCGTTTTGCAATAGCCCATTCCAGCGAAACCCATGATTTCTCAGTCTGGGTGAGGTCAGTGGCATCCCAAATATTCAACAGACAGAGCTTTGGAGTTGCCATCAAATTTTTACACCCAGCATTCTGTAATTGTGTGGTAACAGCTTTCCAGTATATTTGAGCGACGGGACATTCCCAAATTGTATGAAAGAAGGTCCCCTCCTGGTGAAAGTGTCTGAGGCAAAAAGGATCAGTCCTCCTTCCCATCTTGACCAACACCACAGCGGCAAGGTAGGCTCGGTGCAGGACTTTGAGTTGAACCAACCGCAATCTCATAGGAATGGCCATCTCTCTAGGTGAAGCCAGGGCGTCTCGCCAGTCATCCTCATCCAGCTCCCCCAGATCTGACTCCCAGTGCTGCCGCAAGCGCATCAAGGGGTCAGGGCGGTTGTTAATCAATTTTTTGTATGTGAGGGAAATGGCCTTCCTGTCCATAGGGTCGAGTATTAACCTATCTTCTAGTGGGGAGGCCTCAGGAGGTGGGTCGCCCCCAGGTATTGCTGCTTTAAGCGCATGACTGATCTGTAGATATCTGAATGTTTCGGATTGTGAAAGGTCGTATTCTTTCTGCTGGTTGGCAAAAGTGGTCAATCCCTTAGAGTTCCACATGTCACCCACCCGTGAGATACCTATAAGATCCCACTTGTCGAACCCGGGGCAAGCCCTTAGGTGTCCCAATTGTTCGGGTTCCCAGAGAGGAGTTGCTCGTGTGATTTTATTGTGCCAGCCCAGTTTTTTATTAACCATGTGCCAGGTTTCAATCGTGCGTGCTGTCGGTCCGGTAAGACACAATTTATTGGGATTCGTATAGTGCTCTATTAAATCCGCCCCGTCCCATGAGCCACCAGTCGGTACGGAAACTCTGGTCCCCCCGGTCCCCATGCGCCCAGCGATTAATCGCCACCAGTTGAGACGCCTGATAATATAACCGGAGGTCGGGTAGCGCAATTCCCCCGTCATACCATCCCGCCGACAGTTTGTGCATCGCTATTCGTGGAGCCCGTCCATCCCGCAACAGGGTGCGCACAGCACTGTAGATACTGGAGAAATAGGAGTTGGGGATCCTATATGGGGTGTTTTGCCGCACATAGAGGAAACGGGGCAACGCCAACATTTAAAAAAGGGCCGCGCGTCCCAGAAGAGTAAGAGGAAGGGAGCGCCAGTGTTTAACATCGGCACGAAAGCGCGTCAAGGGGCCTTGCAGATTTGTGTCATAAAAACGGGATGAATCAGTCGTAATATAAATGCCCAAGTAGCGAAAGCCCTCCAGTGCTACAGGGATCTGATAATCCCTCGGTATGCGTGGCAACGGGCCATATAATGGATATAGTTGTGATTTGGACCAGTTTATTGTGTAGCCTGAGTGGTTGCCGAATATACGGAAGATGTGGAGGATGCGATGTAGGGTGGATGTCGGAGAAGCCATATATAACAGTATATCGTCCGCATATAATGAAATTCTATCCTCATGACTATCGGTCCATTTGAGTCCACGAATCAGAGGGTCACCCCTCACCCAGACCCAGACCGCCAGGGGTTCAAGCACTAAAGTGAATATTAAAGGCGATAGGGGGCATCCCTGCCGGGTTCCCCTACCAAGTTGAAACTGTCTGGAGGTGTGTTGGTTCACCACCACTTGTGCAGTAGGGCTGGCATACAACAGCTTGATCCAATTTATAAAATTGGGCCCAAATCCCATTCTCTCTAGGACCGCGAATAGATAATTCCATTCAATAGTATCAAAGGCCATTTGGGCGTCCAGGGACAGCAGGGCCACATCTTCTCTGATCGTCTGTCTGCCCAACACCCCATGCAGGCGACGTAAGTTCAGGGCAGTGTTTCGGCCCGGCATAAAGCCTGATTTGATCTGGGTGGATGAGCCCGGTGAGCAGTGGGATGAGTCTATTGGCAAGTAATTTTGCAAGTATCTTAGCTTCCGCTGTAAGTAGAGAAATAGGCCTGTATGCCTTGCAGTCAGTAGGCGGTTTACCTGGTTTGTGGATAACTACTATTGTGGCTAATCGGATCTCCTCTGGCAGTGCCCCTTTCTCATAACTCTCCAAGTACATTTAGCAGAGATGGGAAGCTAATTTGGAAGCTGTTGATTAAAAAAAACTCGATTGGGAGTCCATTGGGTCCCATAGCCTTGCCCGAGCGGATGTCCCGAATGGCCAATTTAATTTCTTCTTCAGTGGGATCTCCTTCGAGAGAGTCCCTGTCTTTTGACGACAAAGAAGGGACATTAATGGTCGAGAGAAACTCCAGAGCCTCAGAAGACGAAACTGACACAGTTGACGTATAAACCGAGTCAAAATGAGTAGCAAATGTGTCCGCTATCCGTTGAGGATTAGTGATTTCTTCCCCCCTGGGCCCTTGTATTTGATGTACTCATCTCGATAATTGCTCTCTTTTTTTCTAACCAGGCCAAGAGCTTACCCGTCCTCTCCCCATGGTATTACATCTTATGACAAATTGATTTTTGTTTTGCCTTCGCCGCTTCAGTGAGGAGCTGTTTATAGTCCAGTAATTTGACCGCCAATAACTGCTGTGCAGCTATATCATGGGACTGTGCCAGTGCCGTTTCACCCTGCAGGATGTCCATCTCCAGTTGGTCTATGCGTTTCGTCAATTCCCTCTTATGACCTACCATCAGGGCAAGGGCTCTCCCCTTTATGACAGCCCCGAACGCACCCCACAAAATCTGGGCCAAGGCGACCGAACCGACGTTTTCTTTAAAATACAATTCGGTATCTTTAATCAGTGCCGCCTTGACATGTGGTATCTTGAGCGCCCATGGATGTATATTCAGGGTCGTACATCTAGTTTGTGGACCTATAGTCATCTTAGTGAGAATAGGGGAATGATCCGAAATTCCCTGAGCCAGGCAGCCCGCCTCGCTAAATTCGGGGAGGTCCTGCGCATGTGTAAGTATATAGTCTATGCGCCACTGGCTATTGTGGGCTCCGGAATGAAAAGTGAATTGTGACGTTGTGGGGTTAAAATATCGCCAGACGTCAACTAGGCCAAGGGCCGATAAACAAATCAGCAAATTTAGACCCAGAAACAGGGTCTCTACGTGGGGGCAAACGGTCCAGCAAACCATCTACTGCAAGGTTGAAGTCTCCCCCAATCACTAATGTGCCAATTGGGAGATCAAGAATAAGCTTGCTAAGGTTTCGCAGAGTGGATTGCTGCTGTGCGGGGGGACATAAACCGAGAGTACATTAAGTGTCTTCCCCTCCCAAGAGCCGGACACAGCCACAAACCTGCCCTGCTCATCAACCCAGGATTTCTTCACCATGTAGGGGCAGTTTCTACGTAGAAGCACCCCCGCCCCACGGGAACCCGAAGTGAACCCCGCATGCACAATCAGCTGATATCCCCACCTGCTGAGGGCCTTACACGTATTACCAATCAGGTGGGTTTCCTGCAAGAGGGCTAAATCAGGAGCATGTCTCTTTAGGTATTGGATAACTATTCCTTGTTTCAGTTTATCCCCCAACCCATTTACGTTCCACGTCAGGAACTTAAGTTCCTCTTTTGGTCCCATTGATAGGAGCACGAGAGCAGACCATATATATCAGTAACGGGGTACCCATCTCACCAAAACTATAATAGTGATGTAGAGTGTGCGTGTTCATGCAGCGGCCAGCCAATGGGTCAACAACCGAATGTCCACCGAAGTCGGACCGGAGAAACAATCCCAAGACCTCATTGTCTGAATATCAAACATCAATGTACCTGATTCAAGCATCCATCGCAACCTTATCTGAGTATTGCCTTGCTGTGCTAAACTAAAACAACCAACTAGTCTACAACCCCTTACACCCAGAACTTCTCCCACCCCTCCCTGCATAACAGAATCTGGTGACCCGCTTCTCCAACAGTGCAGAGTGCCTGTCGCCCTCCCACCCCTGTAATAAAGGAACCGTGGACTCAACCCGTCCCTCCCATCCCTACTAGAAATATGCAAAGTTATAAGCCACAGGAACCCTTTTTTATACAGTGAGGTATACTCATCGCAGTCCCAGAAAACGACTCCTCAGGTCCATAGATCGGTTCTGTTCCAGTTCAAACTGGTGGCGAGGCCATACTGGGCATCAATATATCAAATGGTCCAAGTCGAACTCACATCCCGTCCAACCCCGACCGGGCTATTATTAATAGTGTGCCATCAATGCTCATCGTTCTTTCCGCTCCAGACGTCCTTTCTCTCCTACCCTCCGCCAGCCATCAAGCCACTCCATCACCTCCGCAGGGTCTGTGAAGAACCAGCTTTTGCCCTCTGCTTCGACTCGTAGCTTCGCGGGGAACAGCATGGCATATTTGATTTCTCTCTCCCTGAGCGCCTTTTTTACTTCCAGAAAGGAACGTCTTTGTTTCTGGACTTTAGCAGTGAAATCAGGGAAAAAAGTGATCATGCTGTTTTCAAATTTAAGAGGAGGGGCACATCGGGCCGTCTGGAGAATATGGTCATGGTCACGGAAGTTGAACACTCTCGCCAGGATAGGCGGGGGCACCCCTGGTTTGGCCTACCCCCTGGGATACGATGATCTCTCTCAATGGAGAAGTAGTTGGAAAGGTGCTTAGGCCGCAGATGTTTGGTCACAAGGTCCTCCACGAAAAGGTCGATTGCCGGTCTTTCGGCCCTCTCTGGCACCCCTAGGATGCCAATGTTGTTGCGTCGCAACCTTCCTTCGTAATCGTCAAGTTGGATCACCAAGGACACAGTCTTTTGTTGTAACACAGAAACTTGATTTTTCAGTGTGGACACATCAACCACAAGTTTTTGTGTGGCACCCTCCACCTCTTTCATCCGAGAGTCCATTTTATGTAGGTCTGCTCTAAGGAGGGAAATGTCAGTAGAAACTGAGTCAATACGACCTTCAAGTGATGTGCGGACTCCATTGACGTCTTGGAGCGTAGGTGGTTCTTGTTCATTCACCTTCTGTTGGGCATCGTGCTCCGAGCCTAGAATTGGCTGCCCCCCTTCATGTGTCTTTTGTAGGTAAAACCTGTCAATTTTTTGCTGGTGCGCAGCTTGATTGCCCTTGTTCGTTGCCATTTTCGGATTGCGGCCGTAGAGACCACGACTGGGGGTACTCACCGCCGCATACCGTGGTAGTTACCACGTGGCCTGTCGGGTTCCCCCCCGTCGAAGATCCACAGCCTCTCACTGGGCGAACTATCTGAGGGTTGAGGTGCCGGACCGAACCATCAATACAGCCTCTTTAAAACAGCAGTGAAAGGGCAATGCCACCAGTCGGTCAGGGACACTAGCACCAGTTACCAGGCCTCGCAGGCGCAGATTCCGGCCCCCTGGACAGCACTAGGTTCTTGTGGGCTCGTTTTAGGTCCGTTGGTATAGGTCCAGGTCAAGGCCGATGTGTCGTTCTCACACTCCGCCACGCTCCAACAGCGCAGTACAGGGCTCAGTTAAATACGGCGGCGAAGTCCGGCGCCTATTAACTCCTCCGGGCCACCTCGAGACAATCAGCAAACCATATGCAGCAGGCACTTCGGGAAAATCCCAAGGTGGGGTCTCATGCTACGCAATATGGCAAGGTGGCAGCCTCCGGTGCAGTAGTCTTTGTGTATGGGCCTTATGTGAGGGGCCTATTCCGTCTTGAGGCACCCACACGAATCCGCGCAACCCGTAGGGAAGGTTGGCCCCGCAGCGACGCCGCTCCCAGCAAGCCAATCAACTGCTCACCAGGGTCCACAGGATGAGGCACACTCCCGGCGTTGCACTCTGGCCCCCTCGGCACAGAGGGCCGCGAACTCCGTTGATAGCGCGATGCACCCCCAAGTTACTCGCCCGGACCCACCTCCACAAGTCCGGGCGCCAAATCTACGCGAGCCCGCGGAAGGCTTGCAGCTTCAGGCCGTAGCAGCGCCGATTGCTCTCTCCGCCGCCGATTTCGTTTGGGAAGGGCGGTACACCTCCCAGCCGCCTCCTGGAACACACTCACAGGAATGTAGCTCCTGTGGCCGGATATAAATCAGGATAGATGAGGGATGAGAGTCGACGGTGACGGAGCCGCGCTAGCAAGCGGCCATCTTCTCCGGCTGTTGGTCACGCCCCCGCAAAAAAAAATGACTCAAAATATACAAAAAAAGCATTTTGACTCCGTATATGGCAACGTTTCACATGATTTTCAAGTTGGTGATTGGGTCATGGTAAAAGTATCCAAACAGGATAAAAAAAGGTGCCTCAAAATTCTCCTTGCCATACAAATTCTCAAAACTGCCAAGGGATCACTCTTTTTGGACAAAAAGGGTTGGTGGAACAAGAGGGTTGTGGTCAAATTGTCTCCTGAACAGGCGTCTAAAATTCTCACTTCTAAGAATACTCTTATTGAGGATAACCTGAACTTATCACGTTTCCCTTTAGGAGCCTCTTCTGATGAAGTTTCAAACAGTTCTGTAAACAGTCAAATTGTTCATAATGTTTTTCCTCTTGTCAGTTCACCCACTTCCTCACACCCTATTGAAACAACCTCTCAACGAGTTGTGTGTCATCAACAAAGGGAATTGGGTGGAGCTGCCAAATCTGCACCTGCTGTATATAGACCACTTCGCAATTGTTCTGTTCCCTCTAGGTTTAGAGATTTTTATGTGTTAAGTTTTATTTACTTATACCGTACTTTTCAGGACATGTTCTTTCATTTCCTTTATGGGAGGGAGATGATGTAATGGTGCTGGTGTTTACCTCTTTCATTAGTCCTTTCATTATGTTCATGCTTACATGTCATTTTGTTCCATGTTCTGTATTCCACATTGGCGTGCGCTTTATCAAACATGTGTATGTTTGAAAGTGCATCCCTCGTGCCGTTCTTCATCAACGAAGTACGAATGCCACCAACAGCCATTGGCAACCTGTGCTTCGTTGAGGATGGACGCACTCCCGTGGTCTTGCTGTCTTGAACAATAAACCTACTTCGCTTACTTCATCTGTCTGGCTCATCTGTTCCTGCGCCCGCTTACCGGCACTTTACATACATGCATATTTACATGCAGTAAATAGATACGCCTTGCATGCTTAGCTGTGCGTGCACAGTGTATCTGTTTACTTTAACTTTCTCATTTGTCGGCGAACTGGAGCTTTAGAAGACTGGCTGAGCCTCCTGCAGGTAAGTCGTCCGTCCCTTCCAGACTGCCTCCATGCCCTCTACTAAGTCCTGGAGACAACCTGCCTCAGTAGAGGTGGGAGAGCCACTGAGAGCTCGAGCCAGAGGCCTGGCGCTTGCTCAGCTCGAGGTATTCTTGATCCGTCATTGAGAATAAAAAGAACTGCAGACAACTCATTAACCTATGATGTAAAATTGAGAACAGAAAAAGATACCCATTTAGTGACTGAACTACAGAATGTGAAGCCAGAAAGCCTGTAATCAGTTCCAGCTGCCCAGCTCTCAAATTGTGATCTTAGGCAAACATTTTATTTCACAGAGCCTGTATATATATGACAGCTGCCTTGCCTCTTAGTTCAGCAATGACATTGTTGTCCCCGAGAGGGAGGGTGTTGAAATATTTTTAAGCTCTTGTTTAAAAACTGTCACTTTTCAAAAATACCTCTAAATGCGGTGATATAATCTGATGTATTAAGGTGAAACGCTTCAATGTGCTAATTAAATGCTATTTTTTGAACTTTGAAGACTGTCATATTTTTGAATGACGTTTGTTGGGTGATTCACACGTCAAATATTTTAAGCGCTTGGCTCGTACATGGAATACAGACCCTTGGCTCAGCTAATCTGTTTGCTTACCCAGCCCAATGCCTCAGTCCTTTTGTGTGCCCGGCCCCTGCCATAAGCTGATCAGGGAATGGTCTGATGGCACACTTTATTTCCCATGAATCTTGGCTTACATAAAGCATGCTGTAATCCATCGCCGGGGCTTACATTAAAGTGATTATGAACCAGCCCCCTGATTTCACCACAGTATCTGGAAAAGGTATTCCTTGTGAGCGATGATGGCCCTATTCCAATTTTACATTCTACTTCTTGCATTCAAAGAGAGTATTTGCTTTTTCTAAATATTGTGCTGCTGTAGGTTTGTTTAATGAAACATGACTCTTGTATGGTGCTTACTGTGAAATGACTTGCCTATTTAGTTTCTGGGTGAGTTCGGGTTGTGGGTAGGTGTTCATGACAGGACACTTGAGAGCTCTAGAATTGAGGCTAGAGGCAGCTTGAGATTCTCATAGTGCCTGTCCGCGGGTCGTAAAAGTGTGCAGACTAAATGCTCATCCAGTCCCAGGTATGGCCACACAGAACGATGCTCGTGTACGGGCCAATTGTAATTATCATTTTATATGAAAGTGTAAAGGAGGTGTACATAGCAGTGACAATATTGACAGCTGCAAAGGAAAAGAAAATTCTTTGTTGACAGGAGAGTTTTTGCATATGTGAAAGAGCATGTGAGTGAGTAATGGGGTATGAGTGAAAATAAGCGTGAGTTATTGAGAATGAGTGCAGTGAGTGATGGGAAATGAGTGAGAATAAGCGTGAAAGAGAATAAGAGCCTAGATTCATTTGCTCCCTCGCTTTGTTTTCTGAAATTCAGTGCATGTATTACACCCCACCAGTTTCGAAGCATGTATACCCATTTGTGTATGTTACCAACAAGCAAAAGCTGTGCATTAGCAGTTTGCATTGAGCATGCTGATCTTGCACTTTGATGATTATATTATAGATTTCTCTGTCATCAGCATAGGATGGTGGCTTAATTCGGCTTGTTAGTATGAGAGCAAAGAGGTCTCTGGAACATCGCTCTCCAGTTTTTCATATAGAAAGGATGCAAACCAGGTTTTAGTGTTGAGTCAGATCAGAAGACTAATGTTTTAGGGCAATCTAATATAGTTTAGTGGTTGAGCAGATCAAAGGATACCTTTTGCCGAGTAGTAGGGTTAGGATTATAGGAATACCTTTTTGGATTGGTGATCACTTATTCTTAGATATCAAATAAGATTGAATTTTTTTCAGTATCCAGGGCGGAAACCGGAATTGGTTGCAGTCTTTTAACCCTCATTGGTTGAGGGTTTTTTCAAGTTGTGCTGTGAGGCGACTTTGTTGTGTAGGCTATTAGCTTTGGTAGGGATCCCCAATCTCCTAAATTTCGTGTGAAAAGCCTTTATCTGTTTTAGATAGATCCTTGGGCCCACTGTCTCCTGTGAATTTATCCTAACACTGCCCTTCCCACTACATTTTAGTGCTTGGGATGTTGTGCTCATTGTCATAGCCCCTAACGTCTGATGTTTCTTGATCACATTTCCCCGCACCCTATACTTTTCGATAAGTTCTATATCAGATAGTCTCATTTACAATCCTCCTGCACCCCAACTTAGTGCAGGTGGGTGATGTCTTAGCTTTGTGGTCCTCCAATATCACCAACGGAACCCATTATCAACACCCTTCCATCATCTTCTTTCCAGTTTAACCATTTAAAACTCTTTGTTTACCGGGAAAGGGTTGCTTTTCCTCAGCTTAAGTGCAAGGGGTGAAGCATCCTCACAGTGAATGGGGAAAAGTGATGTTTCTATAGTTTTCATTTTATTTCACACTTATCCTATGTTTTGAATATTATTGGCTATTTATTTTCTGTGACATATCTCTGCAATTCTGTTTTGCCAGATGTCACCAGATGTTGCTTGGAAAGCAGTGGCAGTCTGCAAACAATGGAAGATGGCCTCTTACCGATCATGGTCCGGCATGGTAGCTGTGGCAGATAATCTAAATCTGTCCTATGTTCCTACCAGCACACCCCTGGATTCTCCGGTGCTAGAGCGGCTGCAAGAGTTCATCCACAATTCACAGAGGCTGTTTGTCATGACTGGAGCTGGAATCTCCACAGAATCAGGAATTCCCGACTACCGATCTGAAGGGGTGGGTCTGTATGCCAGGACTACCAGGCGACCTATTCAGCATTCTGAATTTGTCCGTAATGCTAGTTCAAGACAACTGTACTGGGCTCGCAACTTTGTGGGATGGCCTCAATTTTCTACACACCAACCAAATGCGGCCCATTTAGCGCTATGCAACTGGGAGAAACAGAAAAGACTACACTGGTTGGTGACACAGAACGTAGACGCATTACATTCGAAAGCAGGCAGCCAACACCTGACGGAGCTCCATGGCTGCACACACAGGTACAAAAATATTGTTGGAAATAGTGCATAAAGGCAGCGATTTCAAGATTTTGGGCCACACGAGACATGATATCTTGTGTTAACCTAGCAACTAAGTTGATGGAGGTGGGTAGACCTCTCCCTTAGTAGCAGCAGGTGGCTCCTTCCACTTTCACCAGGCACCACCATGCTCAGGACTGGCACTAAATCATACTCCCTACACACAATACAATTACCCCTTTAACTCACTTTGCTGCCCGGGAAGCACCAACGTTCAGACAAGGATTGAGCACCAGTCTCGTGACAGAGGATGCTGCTTAGCAGGCCGAACAAAGGACATCTGTCCTCACAGAGGAGCCAGTGAGAGACAAAAAGAGCAGGAGGTTGAGAGATGAGACTTCCCTCAGGCAGAATACTACATTCATCAAAACGTAAATTCGTCAAATGACCACTTCTAATTTATGAAGATAATAGAACTTTTATTACCTTTCTGAAATTATGATGGGCACCACTAGGAAGGAGCCAGTTCTTCCACAAAACTAAACAATTAGAGGCTTAAAGGCATATGTCCTGTTGCTCCTCAACTCTAGACAACACTAAAATGCAATGTAAGTACTGGAGCTGCCACTTCCTAACTACAGTGTATGATTTTTATTCCTTTATTGCAGCATTTTGCACAGTAAATGAATAGCTTGTCTATGCCAGCATAGAGCAGGGGCATCCATATAAAATCACACTGACCCCTACCTAAAATGAGCTGTTTATTTCAAAGTGCTAGGCCATTATCTATGTGAATAAGATAACCAGCGACTCCCAAAGCATTTCTGCCTTTTTTTGGTTACCTGCAACACCTCCAGGTTACGTGTCCTTGTACCTAAGATGAGACGAGCATTGTACGTAAAATAAAAGTATACCAGTTGTGTTTGTTAATAAATGTTGTAGCAAGAATTTCTCAACAAGATGCTTCTAGTCCTTATCCAGATAAGTTAATAGCAAGATGCGCTCCACGGAGGCCAAGTAAATTAAGTTGAAAGGGCTAGAGTGTCAGCAGTGAGATTCGACTAAACAACTGCAAGGGGAGATGGATGCCCAAAAAGGAGCAAAATGAGTGACTTGTAAAGTAAATTTCGGGCAATAGTTTTTTCCTCACAATTTCGTAAGCTTAGTCGACACAGAAGTGACACCCGACATTGTACTTGAAATTACTATCAACTACACATTTATGCTCATAGGTATATAGTAGGTGCAGGCTTTATTTAAGCAACACAGTTACTCTGGAAGTCCCTGTGAGAGAGTCTCTCTCTCTCTCTCTCTCTCTCTCTCTCTCTCTCTCTCTCTCTCTCTCTCTCTCTCTCTCTCTCTCTCTCTCTCTCTCTCTCTCTCTCTCTCTCTCTCTCTCTCTCTCTTCCCCCCTCCCCTTCCTCTCTCCCCTTCCTCTCTCCCCCCCCCCTATGCTTTGAGGGGGTGTCTCATTAATTAAAAACAGCAGCAATACTAATGGAAACAAAAAAAGGGTAATGTGCATTCTAATTATATATTTATCACTGATAAAACCAAAGGCTACAGGGTTGTTATAGTTAGGCTGACGTTTTACCCATTCAAGGCCATAGAAATTCAGCAGTTATTGTTAAACTTATAGTTTGACTTATTATTAAGTGACTTAAGGCAACGAGTTATAGTTTCTTAACATAAGTATAACTGCTGAATTTCTATGGTTTGTGTGGGTAAAATATAATACTGAGAAGAAATAACAGTGTCTGACAGCAGAATCTCTTAGGACAGCTTCTTTTATTCATACATGGAATTGATTCTCAAGCAGCCAACATGTGAGAGATATATCCATCCGCACATAAAAATGAAGTAGTGTTTTAGATGGCTACTTCTAACCCCCGATTCCTCACCTTAGACTACTACCAAGGTGCCAGATTGGATCTGCAAACTTCTTCAGCAGTGTTCCCGTGCGCCGCTAGGTAGCACCGCGTGGCTCCGTATCGCCCTGGAAGTGACGAATCGGAACTGTTTATAAGCACCAACCCTGTATGCTGATGTCAGTTCATTTGTTTCCGCACCTTCTGACGTAGATCTGAAGCTCCACTCCTGATCTCGTCAGTTTTCCGTGACTTCTAAAAGGAATGCCTGGTGTGCTGAGGGGCGATGGCCCCACCCAAAATGCCAGAAATTAAACCATGCTGTTACTTCAGAAAATAGATGTCGGTCACAGATCCGCATGAGGTGTGTGTTTGGTATCTGGGCTCGTGCCACGACTCAGTTATGAGATAAATGTGCCTTAATGCACCAAAAGGTAACCCAGGACTCAGAGGTGAAGCTATAAGTCACTGAACACAAGAAGAAGATACAGCCTTCTCTAGAGTTCTGCTCCAAGTTGTTAACATGGACTCTGTCCTGCGTGTGAGATCATTCCTGCGAGCGGTCAACTTTGCGCTCAAAGTTCTCCTGTAAGTCAAAATCAAAGTCCTAGAGCAGACATAGAAAAAGTGGAACGGGTCTCAACCCCTTCCCACCACTTTGAACCTAAAAAGAAGATGCAAGGGCGTCAGAATGTCAGTCGTTCGCCTTTCAGGTCTCTGGGTCACCGTCAATGTCACAGTAGATTGAAGCTTTCAAGGAGGCCAGGCTGCAGATTTTTGGTGCTCTTCTGGTTCCCTCTGCATTCCTTTAGACCTCAAGGAAGGGCAGTGGTCCCTAGTCAGATTACCGCCAGTAGATCCTTCCTGAGCACCGCCTGACTTCTTTGAACCTCTTAGAGCCTCCTAATGACACTGGTACAGACTTACGGTACTCGTGGAGTATTTGAAGGTGGGGAATCTGCAGTTAGAGTAGCCACAGGAAAGAGCATTAAGCAGGGTGAGTAACTTGTTCATTACAGTTAATACATTGAAAAGAGTGGGTTTAGGAGAATTTACCCCCTATTTAAAAAAAACACTACAGAAAATAAAAAAAAATAGGGGATTAACCCTTCTTTAAAAAAACGAAGTTAAAAAAAATATGTATGAGCATATATGCAAATAAATATATACACAAGTGTAGGGTTGCACTAAAACATTTAAAAAATAAATGTTAAATATGTATTATACATAGAGGATTAAGAAAGAATAATTAAACATTTTTAAATATCTAAAACAATCTGAAATACTTGTAAAGTTATTTATCAGGCCAAATATGTGCTAATTCTCAATAAAAGATCCAAAATAATGCTAATCCGAAATTGTGGAGTTTGAAATAGTGACATACAAAATATTACCGGGCCAAACATATTGAATCATAATTTCCCCTATATGTCGTTACATACCCTCACCCTTGGTAGCCTATCTCATCTCTCAAGCTCTCAGCTCATGAGTTTGGCTGCTTGTTTCTTCTCTCATGAAGATGGGACCAAGTGCCTTTTCAGTGACCTGTTGCTTAAACCAATGGCAGATATAAACCACACAAGGCATACTTACAGCTCCATAAATCCTTATAGCACAGAGTCTGGCACATAGACCAACCGAAAAAATGAAGTGATGAAATAAAAACCCTGTGTGCTAAACACCAGATTTGGGCCTTGATTTAGATTGCCAGGAAAACGGGATGAATGTGCAGTAAATGAACTGCCACGCTTTTACTGCATTTGCCCGTTTTAGAGATGGGGAGTGATATTGCATTATCTTAATGCTGGAATACCAGATAATGCACTGAAAACTTGAGAAGGCTAACAAAGCTAAAGGCCCCCTGAACTGGTGTTAATACCTCCACGCATGAATGCAGAAAACTAGCAGTAAATATGATTATACATAGTTGACAGGACGTACATGCCATGTGACATTTAATCATGTCCTTAAAACTAAATCAAATCTAAAAAAAAATCATGCTGATGTATTGTCAACATGGCCATATTTTTGTTAAAAAGTAAATAATAATCCTAATTAAAAAATCCAGCTTGCAACCTCACAGGTTTTATTTTGTTTGTCCAGCTTTGTTGCTGCTGCATATCATTTCTGTGACCCATGAGCTTACTGCATTCAGAGGACACAGCATGAAACACAGCACCTGCTCTACAGATGCAGCGAAGTACTGTCACAGATCTGGAGATACTTCTTTAACGTGGAAGAGTATCCAGATATTTTGACATGTGCAGCACCGTGGCAGAACAGCAAAGAGAGGAGAGGTTTGGCAAGAAGGAACTTGATTTACATAAAATAAATCCACTTTAAGCATATGCCAGATTGGAATGTGTTGTAGTCAGAATTTTAACATTGGTGTTTAGTGAATAAAGATACATAACTCTTTTGTTGAAGAAGAGAAGAATCGCTGTAGATATTGGGCAGGTCTCTTATAATTGACTGTATTTTTTTTTCCAACAATGTAGGGTTACCTGCCTGGGCTGCGGCACCTGCACCCCACGGTCGGAGTTGCAGGAAAGGTTCATATCTATGAATCCCGCCTGGACGGCAGAGGCTCATGGCATAGCCCCTGATGGTGATGTCTTCCTCACAGACGAGCAAGTAAAGAACTTCCGAGTCCCTTCTTGTACCACGTGCAGAGGGATCCTGAAGCCAGATGTAACATTCTTTGGTGACAGTGTGAGCCGGGACAAAGTCCTTTTCGTGCATGACCGCCTGACAGAATCTGACGCAGTTCTGGTTGTTGGATCCACATTGCAGGTAACCAAACTAGAAACCCACCACGTGCTCTCTAAATGGTAATCTACCAACTACTGCTTTTTGCTCACTATCCTTTTTTGTTAATTGCAGGTGTACTCCGGATATAGATTTATTCTAGCTGCCCATGAGAAGAAGCTTCTGACCGCAATACTCAACATTGGACCAACAAGAGCAGACCATCTGGCATCCATAAAGGCCAGTTCCCGCTGCGGCACTGTGCTGCCAATTCTCCTTACTAGAAAAATATCCACAGCACATTGATGAAACTGAGAACTGCGAGAATGGGCCTGCTGCAAAAAACTGTCATTGTTAACAAATCAGACTTCTGGAAAGACCTGTGCAACGCTGGCAAAACAAAATATTGACACTAGAATCTAACAGCAGATAGTACTGCTGCTGAACTTTTTTCATGTTCCATGTAGAGGGGACAGTCTGGATGAGATGGCCTAGTTCTGTTGCATAGTATGTAGTGTAAAATAGAGAATTCAGAATGAATAAACAAAAGGAATTAAACTTGAGTTACGTTTTGGGTACTGCATTTTGTTGCACTGTATATTTCCTGCACTTCGAATGCATAATGCAAGACCAGAGCCTCACCAGGAGGGAACAATGTTGTGCACCTCCATAACCTCCCTAAAGTGGACAATGTGTGTTTTATTTGCATTTTTTAAAAGTATTTATTTTTGTAGTGTGAAACATATACCTTTAGGCATATTAACGCAAGACCGGTTAATTACTTCTTTTTTTTTAACGTCTCCAGCGTTGGGTCTCTAATAGATTCACATGCTTGAAAACAAAGTTTTAAAACGGTAAAAATTATGATCAAGCACATATAGGAAGGTAGGAACGAGGTGCACCTTTTACTGAGAGATTCTGCAACACTGCCTGTCCCACCACTGTTTCTGCCGCTGTCTTCCTCTCAATGCAGTATTGTTTGGGAAGAACATGCATTGTCTTCCAAGTCGCGGCATAATATATGTATTTAAGCTTGATACGAGCAGCCACCGTAACTGCCATTCCATTTGTAGAATGATCTCAGACTTTGCCATTGATGGGTATGTTCATATTCATTGTCCTATGTGCTAGTATAAACTTTGAAGCAGTCCATTTTGCAAGCTGTTTTTTCATTGTTTTTTTTTTTTTAAATTTATTTGATGAAAAGTTAAAAAGAGTTTTAGTCTTGCTTAATGTCTGGTCTGTTGAGATGAAATTTAAAGCATCTAGGGAATGGAATGGCGCCTCAGCCATTTTTGTATGATATGGAAAAGAAGGATGGTAACACAATCTGTTGTCTCAAATGAAAAGAAAATGGTGCCTTCTGGTTGTATCTGGGGTTCTGAGAAAAACTTTGCCATTGCAAAAATGTAAAAACATTACCACTAAAGAGAGCATGAATCTCACCAGCCTTTTGTAATGAAGTAATAGCCACTAAAAAGGCTGTCTTCCAGGATAAATGTTGGCTTTGAGGATAGGCTCAAACGAAAGAGTCATCAATGTTGGCAGAACTGCATACAATTTCAATAATGGTGACATTCTACCCACTTGCGGGAAAGATCTAAACAAACCTTTTATGAACTCTTTATCCTCATTGAGAATAGTGAAGGTTGATCTAGTCTTCTTCAATAGGGGGAGAATGCTGCCAAATGTCAACAGTCCTGAATGAATCAGATGCAGGTGATAAGGTACAAAATTGGTGCGGAGGCACGTTAAGTGAATCTAGATTCTAGGAAAGAGCCCAGTTGTAAAACTTTTTCCTTTTCATTTCATTGGATTTCAGAGTGAAAAGTACTCTTGCCACCTCTGTGTCTCACAACAATCATCGGGAAGAATGTTACTTTGGGTTGATACTCTTGCTATCTTCAGATTGCTCACCCTCAGAGTATTGCCAGGCAGCAGACAGGATCTGGCTATTTTTTTTAGCAATACGTCTGGCTTGCTGGTAGGTGGACCGCATGACTTCGCACCGCTCTGGAAATAAGAGTGGAGCTGCATATAAGCACCATCCCTGCACGCAAATGTCATGTTCTTACTATTTCTCTTTCTGCACCATCATACGCAGAGCAATTTGAACAAATTGCAGGTGACCGCATGCTGAGAACTAACTTGGAATCTTATTATGATGGTCGGATCTACTTCACAGAATGGGGCAGTGGGAGGGCAGTGAGGAATCTACATTTAGATATCGTATCATCAGAAAGAGAGTTACCGAATATTAGAAACCTGTTTTTCCAATGGGCATTTCTAGCTGCACACAGATTTCTTATCTTAGAATAGATACCAAAGTAGTACCTCCCAGAACTGGGGTAGACTCCGATAATGGAGTGTGCAGGAACGAGAGTGCAGAATGGCCCTCTAGCTGTACCTGGCTTTCAGGACAGTACTGTTTCATGAACATTTATACTGCAGCCCACGTTGCAGCCTCGCAAATGTCCAGAACCAGCACTCCGCTTGCCAGTGTCATCGTAATGGCCATGGCAGAATGAACCCAAAGGCCTTTTTCCTTCTTTGACAATGCATAGCAGATTTTAATGCAAAGGACTTTTCACCTGAACACAGTTCTCTTTAGCACTGCCTTATCTTTCTTAATCCTTGTGGACCCTACAAATTGCTGATTATCCACTTGATGGTCTCGTACAGTCAACAGAGAAGCTCAAAATCCCTCCTAGGGTCAAGCTGATGGAACCTCTCCGTCCCCTTTTGCGGGTGTGGTGGAGCAAATCATGTTGGTAGAGTAATCAATTGACTTACATGGAAGCCTAGGGGCTCCCTTCCTGCCAGTGGATACCACCACCTCTTGAAGGAAGGGAGCCCCTATCCTCACCAATTTGTCTGGGAAGAAATGCAGAGAGAGCACACAGAAGTATTGTTGACAAGAAAGACTGCCTTGATCCTCAGAAGCCGCAACAAGAAACTATGCATCAGCTCAGGCTGCGCTCATATGAGGAACATCAGGACTAAATTTAGATCCTACAGAGCCATGATTAATGTCTTCGGAGGAAACATATTCATCAAACCCTTCAATGTATCACAACCAGTGTTTCAAAGAGAAAGGGTTAATCAGGAAAATATAAAACACCAAAAGGGCCAACAAGTAACACTTAACTGTGCCCACTGCAAGGGCATGCACCACCATGCCATAAACTTTTCTCTCCTGCATAGATGGATTTTGTGGGCGGTAATCTGGCTGCAAGAATGGTATTTACTCCTTCAGATGGAGTGCCAAACAAAGTCAAAGTCGCAGCTTAAGCTCCAAGCATGGAAATGTAGTTTGTGGAGATTTGGGTGAAGGCCCCTCCCCTGGTTGTTGAGACAGGAGCTCCGTCCAAAGAGGTAGCTTGATAGAATGTAAATGCTAGGGCACAGGCGCTCAGGGAAGCATATTCTCCTGGTCCAGGCCACGTCTTTTAAGATGACGTGGGCCCAGGTTGTCATGACTTTCCCCAAAACTCAAAGCCAGAGAGATAGTGGCAGGAAGATGTACAGGAGACCGGTGTCCCATCGCAAACAGAATGCAACCCCCAATGACCCTTGAGGAGAAAATTCCAGCATGCAGAAGAAAAAAGTTACTTACCTTTGGTGATAATCTACCTTCAGATTCCTCACCTTTTGAGCATCCCAGGCACCCGACTTGATCCAGAAACATTTCCATAGCTCTCCCACGCTGGTAGAGGGTGCTGGCAGCAACAGCCTCATGATGTCACTAGAGACATAAAACGCCCATTTCTCATCCATTTTTTCCACACCAGTGAGGTGCCAGGATGAGAACGGCATCATGTATGTTGAGGTGCAGTGCAGCAAATTATTTGGAACCTTATTAAAATGCCCATCATTCAAGAGTAGGCGGGATCAGTGAGGATTCTACAGGTAGAGTATACACCAGAAAGATCATTACCAAAGTTAAGCAACTTTTTGTTCTGATCGATACTTCTACCTGCAGAATCCTCATTGTTTGAACAGATTTCCAAGCAGTACACCTCTTGGAGAAGAGGCTTGAAGGGATGATCAGACAAGGAAGTCCTGAAGGATAGAACGGGCAGAATGGCCAACCTGTTGCACTTCTGAATCCAACCAGTAGTCCTTAGCAAAAGTGTGAAGGGACATCAATGTTGCTGCCCAGTAGATTTCAGCCACAGGAACTCCCATTGCCAATGCCGAGGTAGAAGAACTGATGCTGGTGGAACGGACCATTATGCCATCAGGTGGTTTTATTCGTGCAGAAGCATAACACATTTTAATGCATAGGATTACCTACCTCGATAAGATTCTCTTTTGGACAGCTTTTCCCTTCCTGTAGGCTATGTACCCTGTAAAGAGCTGGTCCTCAGTTTGCAAATTTGTGCTGCAGTAAATATAAAACCAGATTGCCCTTTTCATATCCAACTTGTGCAGCCTCTCCTTGGTGGGATATGGAGGTGGATCGAAAGAATGAAAGGTGATGATTGACCCAGATGGAAAGGGGTCACCACCTTGGGAAGGAAAGGAGCTTTGGTTTGAAGGAAAAAAGGTAGTAAAAGGTGGGCATGCACTCAGCGCTTGCAACTCACTGACACATCTTGCAGAAGTAATGGGGACTAGAAAAACGGTCTTCAACGTCAAGAGCCTTAACTGGCACCTATGAAGAGGCGCGAAGGGAGACCCCATCCAGAATGTTAGAACCAAATTAAGGTCCCATTGAGGCATAAGAAAGGGAGTAGGTGGAAACATATTTGTCGAGCCTTTCAGAAAACTTAAAAGATGGGCGACTTGAACAGGGATAGTTGGTCTGGAAGGCAGAGAAGGCTGGTAGGTGTTCCTTGACTGTCCCCACAAAACAGCCTTGCTGTGCCAGCTGAATACAATTCTCAGGATATCTAACCAAGGAGCCTTCAAGGGACCGACATTGTTCTCAGCACACCAAGCAACAAACCTGTTCCACCTTTGGGAGTACTTCTTGGTCTTTGTGGAATGACAGTGAGCAGATAGAATGACATCTCCTGTCTCTGCTGGCCCTTGAAATGTAGCTAAATTGCTCCACTGAATCTCCAGGCTCTGGAAATTGTAGTGTAGAACTTTTCTGGTAGAGGAGATCCGTCCTGAGAAGAAGTCGGAGCTGAGGGCGCATGGAGAAGTGCAGAAGGTCTGCGTACCACACCATTGCCATTTAAGCCTAATGAAAATAACTTGGGCCTGGTCTTGGTGAATCATATGAGGAACCAAGGGTATGGGAGGAAACGCGTAGAGAGGAGGAAAATTCCAGTTCAATGAAACATGTCTCTCAATGCTCCTTGAAATGGATACTGGAGGGCACAAAACTGCAGGCAGTGTGTGTTGCTGTAAGTGGCAAAGAAGTCCACCTGAGAAGTACTCCACTGAACGAAGATGTCCTGCACTACCTCCAGGTGGAAATGACACTTGTGGTCAGCAAGAAGAAAGAACCTGCCAAGTGATGCGCTACCAATCAAACTCCAAAAGCAGAGTGGTAGGGCTTCTGGACACAGAAACTGAGACCCTGCTTCTCTCTTCTTGGGTACAATTGGCATACCACATCATGGTCGTATTGCACATCAAGATCTGGATTGACTAACTCCGAAGTGATAGGAGAAAGGCCTTGAGCACCAATTGAATCACCCTCAGTTTGAGCAGGTTGATGTGAAGCACCCACTCGAATAGAGGCCTTGATCTACAGTTCCTCCATATAAGCACCCCTTCTTAGGGTGGAGACATCAGTCACCACTGGGGTCACAACTGGTGTGGGATGAAAGGACATCCTTGCCACTAGGTTCTTCACACCCCACCAGGCCCGGGAGGCTGCAGTGTTCTGAGAGATCACAATAGTGTTCCATAGGTCTCCCCCATGCTGGAACCACCACTAATAAAGGCACCACTGGAGGGCCCTCGTGCCAGCATACAAATGTTACTAGGAGGATGCAAGAGGCTAGCAGGCTTAAGATCACCAGGACTGGAATCGGAGCCCTTTGAGGAAACAAAGGAATCATGGATTGAATGTCCTGAATACTATAAGTGGAAAGACTAGAAGGGATGTTGGATCCAGTACTGCCCCTATGAATGGGAAGCCCTGAGGGCTCCAGGTGAGATTTGGGCACATTGATTGAAAAGCCCATGTCAGACTGCAGGGATGCTGTCGGCTGCAAGTGGGGTCACATCTCCAGCTACTAGGCCTTCAGTAGCCAGTCATCCAAATATGGAAATACTGGGATTCCATATTTTCTGATATATGCAGCTCCCACCGCGATCATCTTTGTAGTGACTCAAGGTGCTGATGTTAGTTAAAAAGGAAGGACTGCAAATTGGTAGTGAATGTACCCCACAACAAAGTGACTGCAGGATCGGTAGGTGGAAATACGCGTCCTGCAAGTCTAAGGACACCATCCATTCCTCTGCTTCCAGTGCCTATAGTACAGGGTCAGCATCTTGAATTTCTTCTTGCAGAAAAAGAGATTTAAGACCCCAAAGTCTAGGATCAGATGAAGACCCCAGTCCTTCTTGGGAACCAGGAACCGAGAGTAGAACCCCTGCCTAATCTCCTGCTCTGCTATCAACTTCACTGCTCCTTTCTGCACTAGGATTGACTCTTCCTGCTTTAGGATATGTAGATGGTCTTCTGTCTGACTAGAGTGGAGAGGGGGAATCTGAGGAGGAGCTTACTGGAAAGGTAGGACCTATCCCCTTTTTACAATTTGGATGACCACCAGCCCAAAGTTATGGCCTTTTTAGGCCTGTAAACAGGAGGAAACCTAGCCTCCCACTGGTCTCAAATGGTCTGACAAGGGCAGACTAGAGCTACTTCCAGGGGAGGGGGGCGGGGAGGGCAGGGAAGAAGGAAGAGGAGAGGAGGAGGCTGATTGTTGGGTGGCCCAGCATCTGCCCTTTCCATTTCCCTTGTAGTGCATGAATAATAGGTTCTGAGGCAGCTGCTGGCAAAAAGTACATCCACGAGAGAACCCCTGAAATTTATGAAACTGCTTGCAGCCTGAGGGGAGCGTTCAATTGCCCTGCTTGTTTTGAATCACTCCAAAGTCTAATCAGCTTTTCCCCAATTAACTTGAGGCCAGATGTGTAAATTTTTTTCATCTTGCAGATGGCCGGATTCGCAGAATCGGGCCGTTTGCGAACTGAAAAAAGCATTTTTAAATGTACAAAGCCTTATTTGCGATTTGGTAAGCTATTACCGAATCAGAAATTGGGTTTGCGAGTCGCTATTAGGAAGGGGCATGCAAAGGGCGTCCCTTCCTAATAACAAGTCGTAGGGGCATGTATGAATGTTTTGCGATAGGAATGCGGTTGCAAAACATTCATACTTTACCGACCCCATGAAGGAGGTGGTAAACCCATTCACAAACGAATAGGGGTCCCCAAGGCACCCCTTCCCCTTTGTGAATGTGGGCGCCAACATTTAAGAGCAGGCAGTGGTCCCACGGACTAGTGCCTACTCTTAAAAAATGAAAAGGAAATTTTTCATTTTTCTTTTTTACATGCTTTAGGGAAAACAGGCTGCATTTCAAAATAAAAAACAGCTTTATTTAAAAAGCAGTCACAGACATGGTGGTCTGCTAACCCCAGCAGGCCACCATCCCTGTGAGTGCCGGCCATTCGCAGTGGGTCGCAAATTACGACCTGCCTCATGAATATTAATGAGGCAGGTCCCTTGCGACCCATTGGGAATCACAAACAATGGAAAACACACTCTTGTACATAGCTGTTTCTGATTTCCTAATAGCGAATCGCAAAAATTTGCTATTAGGAAATTGCAAAATGGGAGTCTATGTACATCTGGCCCTTGGAACTATCAAAAAGAGATAAGGCTGGATTGCATGTCTGCTGAGAATCCAAAAGTTCAGAGCCAAGCATGATGCTTGGGGCCCCCAAAGATCCTATGAATCTGGCCACACAGTTCAGAGTCCAAACCAGACTGAATAATTTGTCAGGATCCCTTACCAGTTCAGAGAAAAACCCTGCAGGTGTTATGGCAATTTGTTGTCACCAGATTCACCATTACCTTAAAGAGCATAGGTATTCAGTTTTAGCATTTAAGGACTTCAGAGTAATGCTGCCTGCCGAAAATACTTATTGCCTACAGCTTCCTGTTTCTTTTATTCTAGATCCGCTGAGGTTTTGGGGAAAGATCAGGGAGAAACCCAGTCTGTCGTGCCTCCTCTTCTTTTTATGTATTTGTCTTCTTTCTTTCAATGTCAAGGCCAGGGACCCTCGTGACCACTAACGATTTTATCCATTAGGACCTGTATCAGCCTTCCCTTTAAGGTCAGTTGAGAAGTTTTCAGGACCAGGCAGATTGCCCAAAGACCTTTAAAGCAGGTAGGCAACGCTTCTCCAGGACAAAATTATCCAGGTATATAAAAGCGGCTCCGGGGTACTTTAAAGGGCACGTGCAAATGATAACATGGATCTGAGAGGGCATATAACTACTCCATTTTGAGAAGTTCCTCTTTTGCAAAAATCTGATGTATTCCATTCCACATCTAAGGATATTTGTCAAAATGTTTGTATACTATAACCCTGTGAAGAGTATGACATAAACTGTTTGGTTCTGGAGAATTACTGCTGACCCTTGCACATTAGGCAAGAAACATGGTGACCTTCACTAGAACGTAGGGTTTATTGTAATCCCTATTGAGTGATATGGTTTTTTAACCTTGACATGGGCAATTTCTGGGGGAAAAATAGACACCAAATTGCCCATAGCCAATTTTAAACGCACCACCCAAAGTACCACTTTCCCCCACACACCAGAAAAGGGCACCATCCCTTTCTTTGGTAAATACTAGACACCAAAAGTAGGAGGTCTCTGGCAAGGAGCTCCGTCGAGGGGCCTGCTGGGTATTGCAGCACCCACCCAGCGAGGAGTACATCCCATTGATGAATCATGCCACACCAGTGGGTGAGAGGCTGAGAGCCAGTGCATCTGTAAAGGGTGCCCTTTATGACCACTTAAAAGTTGTCTACCTCAGTGCAGACTCGGTGAAGCAATGGAAAAGCACACTACTTTATTGATAATTGTTCTGTTGGGGGGGCCGTGTGCTGGACTATCAAATTCCTCTCCATCCCCTCTTTTTGTTGAAGATCACCCACAGCTGCAAAAGGTTAATGTGGTGCTGCTCTACAGGGGCCCCTGATCTCTACCTCTCTCAGATCACCTACCCAACTAGGTAATGACGCTCCTAAAATCATAAAATCACTATCTTCTAAAAGCATATATCGGTTACAATCCATCATTAATACAAGCAGTCTTATTAAGCCATAATTAAAGGTCATCAAACTCCATCATGTGCGGATACAGTAATATAAAGTAAAAACCGGAAACAGCAAAGCTTAACTATAATAACCACAGTTAGAGAGTGCCTCTACGTTTGACGGCTGCCCAAAGAAAAAAATGCAAGTATGAAACAAACATGAACATCACCTAGTTGCTGAATAAAACAAAGGGCTGGTGCACATTGCCTAAAATCATATCTGCTTAGTAATGGAATAATGTATTTTTTCCTCTCATACCTATATAAAGAACAAAAAAATAAAAGATGCATGTTGGACTGTGGATCTTCAGTCACAAGGATGGGGCCAGCTGGTTCAGTGAATAGATGTTTTTTTGGAAAACTAATCGTGAGTGGGATAAAGTTTAAACGAAATTGTGTCAAAATAGATCAATGTTGTGAGTTATGAACGCTACCCAATTATGAAAATGCATGGTGATTTATAAGAGGTAAAGTCTGATGTGGTGTAAATGTACTTTTTGCCCTATTTTTGTTTATCCTGTTATTTTCTGCCTTAGTCAGAAAGTAGTCTCTATATATCTCAGCCAGGGAATTCTACGTGCATGTTCCATTTTTAAAAAGTCCCTTACCACTAATTGGTTCAAACCAACACGTCCCTTTTTTAAATTGAATGCCAGAGTAAAATTGGGGCCAATTTGATCACATCACTAATAAAAGGTAGGCCTAGTTCTAGATGACAGATAATGTTTGAACAAGAACTGGGAACAGCTAACAAGCTTTTTCAGAAGGCATCCTTCCTACATTGGAACTCTCCAATGTCCGCCATACCCCAAATTGCAGCGCCTTATGTGGCAATGGCTTTAGCCGTCGCTGAATAAATCTTCACCTTTTCAGGTATTGGTTTTGAACCCAGGGGCATATTAGCAAGAAGAGGCGATAATCATCGCTAACCCTGCTTAGCGTGATTTTTTTTATCGCCGGCTATCGCTGGAATATATCGCCACACTAACGCTGTATTAGCAACGATTAGCGCTATGGCGATGAATATTCCAGCGATAGCAGGGGAAATGGGCCAACATCGCTGAAAAACCAGCGATGTTGCATGGAGAAGGAGAACACCTTGCTGATACGACCCTGTGGTCGTATCAGCATAATCCACCCCCCCATGTTAGGTATGGCTAACGCCTGCTAATTGCAGGTGTTAAATAAATGGCGATGACCTCGGTTAGCGCGACTTTTAAAGTCGCTAACTGGGGCCATAGCCACCTTGCTAATAGGCGATAGGCCTGTTAGCGAGTGTTTCCCAGGTTTGTTCGTCGGGAACGCCCACTTTGCATGTCATTAGCGATAAATATCGCTGACATGCAAAGCGGTAAAAAAACGGGCGCTAATGCCCGCAAACTGTCGCTAACTGCTGTTAGAGACAGTTTGCTGATAGGGCGATATAAATATCGCCGCTTTAGCGGCAAAAAGTGCTGCTAAAGCGGCGATAGTGCCTTTGCTAATATGCCCCCCAGTTTTTTAGAGAATCTGGAAATGGCAGCAATACTTTTTCCCATAAGGTTCACCCTGTTTTTCAACATCTCCTTCCAATTTAGTTTGCTATCAAAAAGGACTCCCAAACAACTACATTTGTTCACCACCTCTATTCTTCTCTTCCTGATGAAGAACTTTGTTGGTTTCCTAAGACCAGCCCCTATGGTTAACACAAATGTCTTTGACTCATTAACCTGTAAGTTCAAACTGTTAATGAAACATGTACACTTCTTTAGGAGGCTCTGCAGGGCCACTGAGGTTCTCGTCATGAGCACTGCATCGTCAGCATAGAGGAGAATTGGCAAAGGGGCTGTTTCTACATAGGGAGTATCCTTTGCGCTCTCCACCAGGGTCTTTTCCAAATTATTCGTGTACAAGGCAAACAAAAAGGGGGCAAGGACACAGCCTTGTCTTACACCTTTTTCAATATTAAAACTTTTCATGCCCTCCCCTTGTTTCCCATACCGCACACTTGGCATTGTTCCCCCATATAGCTGTCTGATGAAGTTGATTGCGACCTCCACCCCCATACTCTCCATAATAGCCCATGGCTTAATGTGGACCACATTGTCAAATCCGTCTGAGAGGTCCATAAAGGCCATACTAAGTTGACCTTGCTTAACTAAAATGTATTTAGCAGCCACCAGCATTATATTCAAGCATTGGTCCGTAGTGCCCTTGCCTTTCCTAAGTCCATATTGGACCTTAGAGAGAATCATCTTTTCCCCTGCCTAATCTTCTAACCTGTTTAGTAGGAGACGACCCATGATTTTGGCTCTGCTGTCTATTAAAGAGATTGGCCTATATATATATTTTTTTTATATATTTTTTTTTTATTGAACATAACTACAGGCTTCAGATCAGCATCATATACAAATTGACATGGCAGGAGAAACTTTTATCACAAGAATCGCACATTGTGTTAAATAACTTATCACCATTACAGGCTATTGATCTTTTTCACTCTCTCGGAACATAAAATAGCATCTCATCTCTCAGGCAGATGTGGAATATTCCTCATGGCACCTGCCAGTGGCCTCTGTACTTAGCCCATGCTCCCCATATCTTTTCACCTTTGCATGGGCAACCCCGACTCTGGTATATCACATGCTCTGCCCCATAACACCAGTCCAGATCTGTCTTCCAGGCAGCTAATGTGGGGGCTGCCACTGCCCCCCATGCTCGGGCAATGTTCCTCTTGGCCACCCCTCTCGCTAATGCCAGCCAAGTCTTGGCCCACTGCGGCCATGTCGTCTCCCCCGTCACTCCCAGGATAAGCCACCGTGGTTCTAGCGGGACATTGTCACCCACCACCGCTGTCATCACTCGGGTTATGCCGTCCCAATACGTTTGAATCCTGGGGCATGACCATACTATGTGGAAGAAGGTCCCTTTCTCGCCACAACCCCGCACACACTCGTCAGTCACACAGTTGCCCATTCGGACCTGAACCATTCGGGAAGCATAGAATCTATGGAGGATGCGGAGCTGAATCAGCCTGAATCGTGCCCTTATAGCTACTTCTCGGGGGCTCTGCAGGGCTTCGGCCCAGTCGTCGTCCTCCAAGAGGCCTACATCCGATTCCCATGCCTCTCTTAGAGGGCCCAAGCAGTCTGCGGAGTTGTTCACTAGTTTCCGATAAGTCAGAGAGATTGCCTTATCGATCATGGGGTCTGGGAGGAGACGGTCTTCAAGTGGCGCGTATTCCGGTATCGTAGATCCCTCTTTCAAATGGCAATGAAGCGCATGTCGTACCTGTCGATAACGGAGATATTCCCCCCCCCCCCATTTGGTACTGCTCCCGCAAAGTGTCAAAATCTAGCCTTTTGCCTCCCTTCCAGACGCCCCCCAGGTGGTCAATCCCTATAAGGCTCCATTTCCGAAAGCCCATTAGGCGTTTCAGCTCTCCCAGATGGTTACTCTCCCAGAGAGGAGTCTGCTCTGTAAGTTTGTTTGCCCATCCAGCCATTTTGGTCACTTTACGCCAAGCTTCGATAACTGTGCGGGTATGCACCGGGAGTGGCGAATTACCTCTTCCTTTCCGATATAGCTCCGTCAAGTAACTATTACTGTTTAGTTCCAACCGGTCTACTCTGTACGCCGGTTCCTCTAACGGTGAGAAAGCTCACCCATTAATATTGACGAGCTGAGAAGCCCAGTAGTATGTTCTAATATCAGGAACGGCTAGGCCCCCTTCATATACTCCTCTCTGAAGTTTCTTCAGCGCTATTCTGGGGTTACCTCCCCCCCCCATAGCAATAGGCGCTGCTCGGACTCGACAGATCGAAAAAATTTCTCCGGTACCTGATACGGGGTATTCTGAACTACGTACAACAGACGTGGAAGGGCCATCATTTTAAAAATAACCGCTCTACCCATCAGGGAGACAGGAAGGCGTCTCCAGTGTACAATGTCACCTTTCAGTCTATCCAATTGTGCCTGCACATTGAGGCGCATAAAGTCTTCCTCTTTTTGGGTGATCCATATCACCAAGTACTTAAATGTCTCTTTATGAACCAGTTCTGAGCAGGCCGACGTCAGGGGTGGGAGCGTTCCCGCCAAAGGGAATACCAGGGATTTATCCCAGTTGACGCAGTATCCTAAGTACGTGCCGAACGACTGTATAATATGGATGAGCCGGTGGAACGTTTCTCTCGGGTTGTGGGCGTAGAGCAGGATGTCGTCTGCATATAACAATATGCGTTCTTCCCAGCCGCCCCCTAAATCTATACCTCTCACTACTGGGTCCCCCCCGTATCCAAACAGCCAGCGGTTCCAGTGCCAATGCAAAAAGCATTGGTGACAGCGGGCAGCCCTGTTGAGTGCCCCGGTGAAGCATAAAGGGTCTGGAGATATTCCAGTTAACGCTGACGCGTGCCATTGGGCCGGTGTACAATAGGCTTATCCATCGCTGTATATTGGGTCTAGCCCGATTTTATCTAGGACAGCAAACAGGTACGCCCAATCAATACTGTCGAACGCCATCTTCGCGTCGAGCGACAGCAGAGCGGCCGGCAGATCCGCTTGTTTCCGGGTCATCTGCATTACACCATATAGGCGCTTCAAATTGAGCCTAGTGCTCCTGTGCGGCATGAAGCCTGATTGATCTGGATGTATTAAGGACTGAATGACCGAACTCAAACGGTTGGCTATGACTTTGGCTAGCACTTTGGTTTCGAAGTTCAAAAGGGAGATAGGTCTGTATGAACTACAAACATCGTGGGGTTTTCCTTTTTTAAGAATGACCACTATTGTCGCCATCCGTAAGTCGTCTGGGAGTTTGCCTTCGTCTCTTGCTCCTAAAAACATGTTGAGCAAGTGCGGGGCGAGTTTGCTCGCCACACATTTGAACATTTCTGCGGGGAGTCCATTGGGACCTGGCGCTTTTCCGGATTGTAAATCTCGCATGGCATTTTCGACCTCCTCTACACTCATGTCAGAATCTAGCGCTGCTCTATCCTCCTCCCCCAGAGTCTGCATGTTCATATCTTTTAATAGGTCGGGGTACTCTTCCCTCCTCCCGCTCAGTCTGTGATTGATAAATGTTTTCATAATAGTCTGCAAAGACCTCCGCTAGTTCAGCGCCGGTGCCTCCTCGCACACCGTCATCGGTTCTAATCTCCGAGACCCAATTGCGGCTCCTGTCTCTTCTTTCCAGCCACGCGATGAGCTTATTGGCCTTGTCCCCCAGATCGTAGACCCTCCTCTGTGTGGCCAGTGCCTGCGCACGAGCCATGTTTTCTTCCAAGTCCCTGAGTTCTTTCTGTTTGAGTTTGAGTATGTGTTTGTGCTCGAAAGCTCTCGCGGGGTTGGTGTCTCGTGTCCGTTCGAGAGTAAGGATCTCTCGCTCAAGGGCGTCACATTGTGTGCTCTTTTCTTTGCGCCTAACGCAACTCGTTGCCTGTACAAAATCTCTGACCACCACCTTGTAAGCTTCCCAGAGTACGCAGTCTGATCGCACCGAGCCAACGTTTTCGGTAGAATATTGTTCCGTGCGTTCCTCAAACTGGTCCCTAAATTCCTGGTCCCTAAACAGGATGGGGTCTAGCCTCGGCGGGAGAGACCATTCACGTCGTGGCCCGCACATCTGTACCTCAACTGGCGAATGGTCCGAAATACCTTGCGTCTTGGGGCATCCCCCCCGGAAGAGCCCCACCGAGGTTGACTGTGTGAATATGTAGTCTAGTCGTGACCCACTCCTGTGAGCTGCAGATATATGTGTGTATTGCCTCTGGTCAGGATTATGGCTTCTCCAGAGGTCCGTCAGTCCCATTGCTTGCGCAAATGTATATAGAGACCGTGCCTCCCAGGACCTGTGTGGGTTTGTCTCCCTGTCCATGTCCGAGGACATTGTGTCATTCATGTCCCCCCCAAGAATCAGGGTCCCCTGTGGCAGGTCGAGTCGTAGCTTACTGAGATCGGGAAGTGTGGTTCCCTGCAGTCTTGGTGGAATGTAGACCGAGCAGGCATTTATCACCTGTCCCTCCCATTTACCGGATAGAGCTACATAGCGTCCCATGTGGTCACACCAAGTCTGATTTACAGTAAGTGGCACAGAGTTTCTAATAAGTATGGCAGTGCCCCCAGACCCGGTGGTAAAACCGGAGTGTGCCCTGAGTGTATAACCATAGTGGTTCAATGCCAAGTAGCTTGTACCTTTGAGATGCGTCTCCTGCAGGAGTACTATGTCTGGGGAGTGCCGACGTATGTAGTGTAGGACCATGGTGCGTTTTATCTTGTCTCCCAGACCATTCACATTCCAAGAGAGAATTTTCAATGTTCTCATTTGTTGTGCCATCATGTAGGAAACCCTGTGCGGTCCCCCCCTCCCTTCCAACCCCACCTTCGTCCCTGCCTCCCGCCCTCTCGGATAGCCATGTGTAGCGCAAGCTCTTGGGCCTCATCCCATCTGGGACGTCGCAATCGTTCTGAAGCATTCATAACCCAACAAGTCATAAAGAAAGAAAACGACCCCACGACAACAACACCCCCCCACCCTGCAACCCTGCCTTGTAGGTCTGAAACTACCCACATCCCCAATAGCAGAGCGCCTGTCGCCCTATGGAACAAATAACTAATGTAGGGCAGCCTAGCACCACCACCCAATAACACTCTCCCCCTGGGCCCGCAACTCTGCCAAACACATGTAGGGGCTCCTGAAACGAATAACGTCTTAGTTCACCTGGCCATATCCCGGTCCCTTGCAATGATACCACGAGGGCACTGTTCCTTAACAGCAAAAGGAAAGAGGGCTATACCTTGAGTTCGGTAGTAGACATATAACAAATTAGCAAAGTGTGTCCAGTCTTTCACTTTCCAGGGCGTTTTGGGTCGCTTACAGGGCTTTCAGATCGGGAACTCCTGGATTTAGACTCTGACCTCGCCCTATCTCTGCGACGGCTCGGGGACTCGAGAGAACGGTATCTACTTCCCCGCCAGTCCACCTCCTCTCGTTGACGGTGTGTCTGGGGAGGGCCCCCATCCAGCCATTGTTGGACCTCCTCAGGTGTCGTGAAGAACCAGGATTTGTCGCCTCCACAACCTTGAGTTTAGCAGGGAAAAACATCATGTATTTAAGTCCCTTGTCTCTGAGGGCGCGTTTCACTCCCTCGAATGACCGTTTCTCTTGCTGCACTTTCAGGGTGAAGTCCGAAAAGAACCGGACCGTTGCGTTCTCGTAGGAGAGGTCACCTTTGACTCTGGCCGTCTGTAGAATTGCGTCTCGGTCCCGAAAGTTCAGGATACGCGCTATGATGGTCCGTGAGGGGGCCCCAGGTTTTGGCTTAGGAATCGGGGCTCTGTGTGCCCTCTCTACCGAGAACAGCGGGGACAGTCTCTTAGGCTTGAGGTGATTTAAGACGAGATCTTCGATGAAGAGGTCCATACTGGGGCCTTCCGCCCCTTCAGGCACACCCACCACTCGAATATTATTTCGACGGGCCCTCCCTTCCTGATCATCCAGTTGTAGGGCCATTACCTTGTGCTGGGGTGCCAGCTTTTGAACACGTTCTTCCAGCTTTCGCGTCACCGACTGAAGCTCTCCTATGTGTTCTTCGGTCGCCGTGACCCTTTCAGACGTTTTCCGCATGTCCGCCCTCATGAGATTCATTTCGATGGTGACCTTGTCAATTTTCGTCTCCAAGTTCGTCCCCACCGTTTGTATTGCCGTCATAATGGAACTAAGGGACGGTTCTTCTCCGGTCGAATCCTCGCCCTGCGCCCCCTCCTCAGTGTGTAGCTGTCGCGGGACAGCGTACTTGTCCATTTTGTTGGTCTGTACTGCGGCAGGGGCCCCCTTCGGCTTTGTCATAGCGATGTATACCCCTGGGGGGGACAGCAGGTCAAGTCACTACCCCACCAGGTCTCTCCGGGGTACCACCCGTCCCACCACCGGCCTCCGGGCGTCTGTGGCGCCCAATGCAGAGATTATGGCACTCTTCCCTCCCGCGCCTCCACACAGTTGCTTCGTCGCACCCACAGTCTCAGGGGAGGCCTAGTGTCCAAGCCTCCTCAGCGTTTCACGCCGGCAGTCCACTATGCCACGAACACTCTCCGCTGGGTCTTGCACGCCCCTCGTACTGCGTGTTGGTTCCACCAGAGCGCACAATTAGAGGAGATAGGGGGCGCGGTGATGTATCTGTGTCTATCTCTTGTGCAAGTCTACCAGGCCTCTCCGTGCACCACACTGTACTCGGCCTCCCTGCTGCAGACTATCGCGCCTTGTCTCAGGCCTGTCCTCTGGAGCCGGGAGCCGCCGATCACAGGTTCAGGCCGCCGCTGAGCGGTCGTGCCCACTGCCAGATGCCAACTAGGGCGCTCGCACCACGCTCACTGGCCGTACCTCCTCAATGTGCCCGGGAGGGGGCCCTCTGTGCTCCTCTCGTCCTCAGTCCCCAGCACGAATCCGCGATGCAATCACCTCTCCCCAGTCATCAGGAGCAGGAGCCGGGCCGGGCCGGATCACTCGTCTTTGGCCATTGAATTAAAAGCATTTGTTAACAATGGGGCCCATCATGGGGTGTTGGATCGAAAAATGTCATTAGGCACTCCCGTCAGGGCCAGGAGCCTTTAAAGCGCTAGACTGCTGCAGGGCTAAATCAACCTCTGCCACTCCAAAGATCAAGGGAGATTGGTAGATCATATCAGAAATAAGACCTCTATTACTTGGACCCTCATTGCTATGAAAAATGTTTTGGAAGTAGATAACCCACCCCTCTTCCTCAAGAGGTACATCTGGGGACGGATCACCTGAGCCTTTTAGAAAGGGGGCATTTACTATCTTCTAGAACCCAACATTATCATTGCGCTCCGAGGTGCACAATACATTTTCCCATGCTTCTTTCAAATTTTTCAGTCTGTCCTGTCTGACTTTTTTATAACTTGCCCTCAACGACTGTACCAACTGTGGATTCTTTAAGACCTCTTTCAAGGCTATACGTAGATTAGGCAAAGCCATAGAGCATTTGCTATCAAACCACCACGTCAATGGACGCTTTTTGGTAGATAGCGGACGTGTTAACAACTGGTTAATACCACTCAGGAGGGGATATATACAAGGAAGTGGAGGAGAGAGGCGTCAGCCTTCCTGGCTTAACGCCTCTCTCCTCCACTTCTGAAACGCAAGCCTGCACCATATTTACAAGAATGTGGTGCAGCCTTGCGTTTCCCCCTGCGATGGCGCTAAGTTTAGCAACTTAGCGCCAACGCAGGCACCCTTGCACCAGGGTGTCTGCGTGCAGGGGAGGATTGTTTATGTGTAGGAAGGTGTCCCTTCCTGCACATAAACAATCCTAGGAATGCCATTCTTTCACTTTCATGCATGCTGCTTCATGCAGCACAAATGAAAGTGACAAAATGGAATTTTAAAAAAAAGTTTGTTTATGTACAGGAAGGGACACCTTCCTGTACATTAACAAACCATGGCATTTTGCTTTTTCCATGTGTGCTGCACAAGGCAGCACACATGGAAAAAGAAAAAACTAGGAGAAATAATGCATTTCTCCTCGTTTCGCCATCTTAAGACCAGTTTATCCTGGTCTTAATTTTGGCGCTGCCTCCTATGTACACCACCCTTGTACATAGGGGGCAGCTTCAACATGAATGGGTGTTGCGTTGGAACGCCCACCGCAACATCCACTGCCCACCCTTTCACGCTAACCATAGCGTGAAAGGGGGCCTTATGTACAAGGCAGCGTTAAGCCACGTTAAGTGGCTTAACGCTGCCTTGTACATAAGGTGCAGCCCTTATCGCCACCACAACGTCAATATAGGTGACGTTGTGGTGGCGATAGGGGCTTGTACATATGCCCCCTCACCCCCGGTTTGGGGTGGCCTGGTCATCCAGGCAAGTCGTCACTGCACCTTTATTGAGTGTCAAAACACGTCTATACCAACCCATTTTAAAATGTAGCCATTTTTCCTAGTTAAGGCTGGCTTAGAAACAGACCTTACCATGCCAGTGGAGTCACTCCTCCAAACTAGTTCACAAATTAGGGGAGCATGAGCACTAAAATCTATAGATAAAACCTTAAATTTCATTACAGTAGTTCTCAGGTTCTCTGAGGTAATGATATAATCTATTGTTGACCCTTTACAAGCACTTTCAAAGATATTATCAATGGTTCCCGTATCTTTATTCATCCCATTAGCAATCATTATAGACCTGATAATTAAAAGCCTATTTAGAGCATTCCCATAAATAGAGTGAATAAAATGGGTAATAGATTCCCCATCCGAATCTACTACTCCACAGACGGGTTTGTCCACTATTGGGCAACTCTTTATATTAAAATCTCCCAACCACAGAATTTTCAAAGGTTTACGGTGATAAATGCTTAGCTCACTAATCTCCCTATCGATTTCTCCTGCGGCAAAGATTAAATTCCCGAATTGGTTGTTGTAATAGTTTAGGATAACTAGGTTCCAATCCCCCTGACCCGCACAAACCAAATAATGAAAAAACAGATGTGTTGAAAAATGTTACAATTTTCATCCTGACCGTTTTGGCCAGTAGAGTTAATAAGCCTCCCTGTGCCCTGCCCATTGTGGACGGTACGGACAGGGTTTGGAACGATCGATAAACATCCATAGTAATGACCCCTCCGTCCATGTTTCTTGAAAGCAAAGAATATCATTTTGGAGATCTCAGTTGCCTAATCCTCATTATTTTTCTTACCGCTGTACCCTACGATATTCCAAGATATCACCTTTAGTTCAGTGTTCCCCACTTTGGCTTTGCTCTCCTTTCTATTATGTAATTGATGACCTGTCACCTTTGGTTTGGTGATTCCTACCTGGTTCGTAGTCTTCACACTGGAATGGGAATAGGTTCCTGCTCTCACTAGGTTGTTACCATTGCTTGTTGCACCGAGTCAGTAGCAGTTCTCTAGGCACTCTAATGGCGTGAACCGATTTTGAGATAAAAAGCCCCCTTGGATCACGGCGATCACTAAGCACTAAGGAGTTAGCGTGGAAGTCAGTATGGTATGGATCCGTAAATACCTCTCTACCTTTCTGGGGCCTTATAATATCAATATTTTGGGGTTTGTAGATGTTACCCAGTGGTAAGGCGTAAATCTGGGCCCCAGTAGATGGAGCTGTCGGTAATTTTCTCAGTAAGTCCCCAACTAATCTTATGTTGTCAAAATTAACTACAATGCAATCCCTCTTTGTATTCTTTAAGGCAGGGCCTATCCAGGTAGTTTGCCACGCCTTAAGGAGATGTCCCTGA
Organism: Calotriton arnoldi; assembly: GCA_963921515.1. Lineage (NCBI taxonomy): Eukaryota > Metazoa > Chordata > Amphibia > Caudata > Salamandridae > Calotriton > Calotriton arnoldi. Next base: position 614,554 of record CAWUFW010001064.1, read on the forward strand.
ATATATGCCCCCACTCTTGAGTTCTTGGACAACCAATGGCGTGCTTTCTCCTTTAGCTGCTCTGTAGACTCCGATAGAGACAGTCTGAATTCTGGGACATTTGCCAGTACTATAAAGTACGGGCACGAGGCCAGACGGAGTCTTAAAGTGTGTGCTTTATTCCCTCAGTGTACTGGAGGGACGTCTCTTTTTTCTGTCACCATTCTTACTAATGGCCTAACCGCTTCTTTACTGTGGGAGGGTTTCTCTAAATGAGGGGCCTCATTTATGAGGCCCCTTGCGCCATCAGAACGTCACTTTTTGTGACGTTCCGTGGCGCAGGAGCCTGCTCCATATTTACAAGGCAGCACTAAGCCATTTCTTTTGGCTTAATGCTGCCTCGTAAATATTGTCCCCTTTAACACGGTTTTCTGCGTTAAAGGGACGTTCAATGGGTGTTGCTGTGGGAGTTCCCAGCAACATCCATGGCATTTTGACACTGCCCCAGATTTACGAGAAATCGTAAATCTAAGGCAGTGCCAAAAACGTATGCCTCCCGATGGGAGGAGTAAGGGAGGCACAACGAGGAGAAATATTATTATTTCTCCTCGTTTTTCCTTTTTCTATGTTTGCTGGATTCTGCATTTCCTTGTGTAGATAACCTTGTTTCTGCAGGCCTCTTCTTTTTTTTTCCCAAAAGGGAAACAAATCAAAAACACCTAACAACCAAAAGCAAAGTAACGTGGCTAAGACCTCCTAAAAATCCCTATCTACTCTACCAAAGAACATCAAGAGTTCCCAGTGTCCTTTACTTGAAAGCCTCACTGGCAGGCTTATGTGCAGGTCCAGACGTTGGCGGTCTTGACCACCGGCATGGGTTGCTATCTCTCCAGAGATAGTTTTTTCAAGCAAAGTCTATAGTTTTTGACAGTCCTAGGTCTCAAATTATATCTAGGCGAATCACAATCTGGATACTCAAATAGAGGTATTGGTATCAATTCGGGCTCACCAGGAGTGAAATTGATCAATGGATGCGCTACTTCTCCTTCTTCAACCAGTTCACCATCATTAAAAGATACTTGCTGTGGAATTTATTCACATTCAAAATCAGGAATCCCTTGCTTCACGCATTGATCATAGGGCAAAGGCAACAGAGCTTTATTGACGTGGCTGGCATGTAGCCAGTGTTTATAGCCAGTACACTTAACAGCTGTCTAGGTGGTGGCGAGTAGCACTTGCACAGGACCCTTCCAGCGTGCCTCAAGACTAGATTTTCTTTGGAAGCTTCGGGTCAAGACCCAATCTCCTGGCTTCAGTACATGTCTGGCTCCTTCATGGCGAGGTGGGAGACTGGCCTTGACCTGTTGATGAATGAGAAGCAAATCTTTAGTCAATTGGTCACAGTAATCAACCAGCAAGGGATATTCAATTTCAGAAAATTTCTTTGGTCTAGGTTCACCCCATACATTTGCAGGCCTCCCCATGACAATTTCATAGGGAGATAAACCCATTTTCGAGTGTGCAGTGGTGCGAATAGAAAGCAAGGCTATTGGTAAAGCGTCAGGCCATTTCAATTTTGTTTCAGCCCATACCTTTCCTTTCAAGAAACTGTTTTATCTTGCCACTAGGCCTGCAGCCTGTGGATGGTGGGCAGTGTGAAACTTATGCCTTTTCTTCAAGCATTTGCAGACCAGGTCGATCACTTGGCCAATGAAGTGTGGCCCATTGTCGCTCCAAGGAACTCGGGGCAAGCCATTTCTTGGGAAGTACTCCTTCAGGAGTATTTTTGCAGTACTCAAGACTGTGTTATCCTGTAGAGGGTAGGCCTCCACCCACCTACTAAAGGCACAAACCACCACTAAGACATACTAAAGCTTTCGCCCTCGTTCCATTTCAAGGAAATCTATCTGCAAGACCTCGAAGGGCAAATCTGTGGGTGCGAAATGGCCCATTGGGACAGGGGTATATAGTAGCACATATCATACATCTCCTTACATGTGACTCTGCCACCCTAGGAATCAGTTTGTTGAACCATACATGATCTAACATAGCCACTATTCCTTTGGCACTAATGTGAGCCGGGCTGTGTGCCATGGTAACAATAGCATTAACATAACGATTAGGAAGCGTCCACCTTTGTTTTTCTGACAGATCTACCCAACATTCGGTATTATCTAATCTACCATACATCTGCAATGTCTCTTTCTCTTCCATGGTAGCTTCCTGGTGTATCTCTCTAACACATTCTACGGTATTGTTAAACATTGGTACTTCAGGGACCCATCTAGCTGGTCTTGTAACATACATTAAACTATATTCAGATCTTGCCGATTGCTTGGCTGTTTCATCTGCAAAAGCATTTTCCTGACCTATCTCATCAATAACCTTTTTATGGGCACTGCATTTAACAATGGCAACTTTTTTTGGTAACATCAGGGCATCCAATAACTTTACTATTAATTTCCCATGCTGTATCTTAGTACCTTGTGAGGTCAAGAAGCCTCTTTCTTTCCATAATCGCCCAAATGAGTGGGCAACGCTGAATGCGTACTGGCTGTCGGTATAAATATTTACAATCAGATCTTTACTCAGTTCACATGCCCGTGTGAGGGCAACTACTTCTGCTGCTTGTGCTGACATTTGAGGTATTTTACATGACTCTACCACTGTTTTCAAAGTGGTGATGGCATATGCAGCAGTGTTTGTACCATCCGGTAATTTGAAACATGAACCATCCACAAACAACTCTCCCTGTGGGTCAGATATGGGAGTATCTGTCAGGTCTCCCCGTCCCTTGGTCTCTTCTTCAGTGGTGAACACATAATCATGGTGTTCTTCCCCTGAATCGCTGGGGAGGGGTAGCACTGTGGCCGGGTTCAAAACATTGCAAGGCTTCAGAATGATATTTGGAGCAAAAAGTGTTAACTCGCACCCTGTTAAGCATGCACTGGTCAGGTGCTGGGTCTTAGTTTTGTATAGTAGCATATTCATAACTGTCAAATTGTGACCTAGAATATATATTTCAGATTGTCTGACCGCAGCAGCTGCTACTGCGTGCAAACAATTTGGCAAAGCCTTAGCTACTGGATCCAATGTGGAGGAAAAATAGGCACAAGGTCTATTCCTCCCCCCATGGGATTGTGTCAAAACAGACAAAGCACAATGTGGTGTTTTATACTTCTTCTAGCTCTATTATTCTTGGTTTCTAAGTGATGATGTAGGGCATCACAATGTGGGTGGTTGCAGGGTTGGAATTAAGAGTGTTGAGAAAATCTGTTGGACCTGACTGAAGGTTGGATGAGGTCTCCTTAGCAGTTTCTCCTAATAAATATCCTCGATCACCAACCTGGATCGGACGTCCTTCATTTGTTACTGAGTACTATCTTTTAAATTTTGGTGACGTGTGAAACATGATGAATGAGGGGAGAAACACAAGCAATGAAGAGACCTCAACACAGCACTTTCATTGCTGTTTAGAACAAGAAAATTCAAGCTTATCCACCACCTTGAACCCTAACTGTATCCAAGGTAATTTTCATTTTCGCATTGCCTGGAGGGGATCTGGTTAAATCTAGCATGCGCGAGCCATCATTAATGGATAGCCAATTGAAAATGAGCGCTTGTTAGAGGCAGTGCGAGTCCCAGCGCAAGCCCTTTTCGCCAGGCATATCAGCGTTGCTGTGGAACTTCTCTGCTGGAGTGCTGGTCTCAAGATACGCAGAAGACATCTGTCCTTGACGTAAATGCGTAACGGAAGGCGTGCGGTGGCCATTTTGGAGCAGGCAAGCCACGGTTAATCAACGACCAGCAAAGGTCTTCAGCACTGACGCACACAGCCTTTAAGGGAAAAGGAAAGTATCCTCCTAGTGGCCACCATTGTTCTCGACACTACCCCTTACGCCGATGTGCACAGCACATCACTTCACGGAGTTCATCTTGTTCGCGCACTGATGCGCACAGCTGAACAACCCACCTCAATCGGATGTGTGATTCCTGTCACGTTCACACTGATCTTCAAAAATCTGCATTTACACTGCGTTCATGCTGATGCGCACAGCTCCCTCATGGTGAGATCTTCAATGATCTACATTTGCACGATCATTTTTCGAGTTTGAACAGGTCTCATAGTGCATTGTGATTACACGCTGATGCACACAGCTATTCGGGGTATCACTTTGTTTGTTGTATTCCGAGACTGCATCTCAACATTGTGATTACACGTCGTTGCACACAGCTATTCAGGGTATCACTTTGTTTGTTGCATTCTGAGACTGCATGTCGACAAAGTCCTATTTGGAGTACTTGTTCAAAGGTTTCTCTGTACTTATTTGAATGGACTCAGACCAATAGTTATTCCACGAACACTGATTAGTTAATCAATAATGCAAAATGTTACAACTCCTCCATTTTCTTTATCTTCCTCAGGCGACCCGCCTATACCTTGGCAGAGATGGAAGAAAATGTTCGCACATTATGCTAGGGTGTGTGGAACTTCTCTCAGTGCAGAGAGAAAAACGTCTCTATTTATGCATTGTCTAGGTTTGGAGGGCCAGGAAGTGTTTGAACATCTTCCTGACAGTGATTACACAAGCCTCAATGAGTATGAGATTTGCATTTAAAAAATGGGTTTGCATTATCTTCCCAAAATTAGCACCGTTCATGAGAGATACCATTTTGGGAAAAGCATGCAGAGACAAGAAGAGTCGGTAGAGCAGTACATAACGGTGTTAAGGAAGTTAGCCTCCACTTGCAATTTTGGGGTAACCTTGAAGGAGCGTTTCAGAGATCAACTGATGTTGGGTTGCACCCTTGACAAAGCTAGTGATACTTTATGGCAGAAAGACAACCCTACATTGCAAGAAGTTCTTACGCTTGTAAAGCTGCATGAACATTCTAAAGCTTGTGTTGATACAATACGCAAAGACACATCTGTAGTAAAGAATGATGCAGAGGTAGTTAAAATGGTGGACTGTAAATCCACTAAAGGTAAAGCCAACACTAACACAATAGTTAAATCTTTCAGTACCAAGAATTTTCAAGGAAAATGTTTTAGATGTGGCAATGTAGGACACATGGCGAATTTTAAAGAATGTCCAGGATGGAAGGCCTCCTGCAGCGTCTGTGGGAGGAAGGGTCACTTTTCGAGGTGTTGTAAGTCTGGTAAAGAAGCGAAAAAGATCAGAGAAGTGGAGGTATATGATGAAGTAGTAGAAGAAGCTGTGTTGTGTAGTTCCTATATTACCTATACAGGATCTGCGCATTCGGATAACATAAACTGTGGGATTGGTGGCGGACGGATTCCGTGCACCCCCACCGGATACGTTAGCCTGTCTGTATTAGCTAGCTCACAGTGCCACTATAATCTCCTCTTATCATGGAGAGAATAGTTTCTGACAACCTCAGAACATGACAACCCTGATCCCTCAGGATCGTGGAAACAATATTCTACCTTTCGCTCAGTCACTCGTGCTCACTTAGTTTGTCTCAGAGAGTTACACAGAATAAACAGGCTGGGCGTTTCAATAAATATTTATTGAACAGTTGTTATTCTAGTGTAGAATAGATGAGCTGCAACAACCATTAGACAGTAGCAGAGATATATGATTAGCAGTAATACGAAAGTAAAAGGATGGTAAAGTTCTACCATCTTGCAGAAATCATGAATATATACAAGTACATAAAACACATGATAAAAAGTGCGTACTCCTACGATGCCTCCCTAACTAGATGTACCTAAATGTACCTAGCATCTGTGTAGGTGTTATGCCAAGAATCCCTCTAGGATCTAGTCAACCCCATTACTTGAGAGTTAGAGAATATGGGACCCCGTCCTGGTCTCGAGTTGGACACCCCACGAGGAATGTTAGACCACTGCTAGCTGGAGCGTCTACATGCAGGAACCTCAGCGTCTCTGGTCAGTGTGTCAGCCGGGAAGTCACGGTCTCCTCTGTCTTCCTATGCAAGATGTGCTGAATATATACCCATAGGTCTCCCCAGGGGTCCTACCTTGCTGTGTTACTGTGTCGGCCTAAAGGATGACGTTGGGCCTGAACTTTATACAGATATATTATACAGGAGAGGGTAATCCTACTGTTAGTCCTGCTGTGCTTCCAAGAAGCCTCATGCATAATGTATGAGAATCGAACCAGGGAAAAACCCGCGTTCTGAATGCAGTGTCATATCTAGGTAAAAGGTCAGTGCCTAAGAACCGTTATGTATGTAATGTAGGGACGGATGTAGGTGAAAGGTTGCGATGTTACCTGCGCCTTGATCCAGCGGGTTACTAGCAACAAGCATTCATACACAAAATACTCACCTGGGCCCATTCATTCACACTAACTAATAATCACCGCTGGTGGGAATCAGTTGTACTCTTTATCAAAATTCCTGCTACCAATTACCTTTCTGATTGAAGAGTAATGACTTACCAATGGACCTTTGATAATTGGGGATAAAATGAGATCATACAAATACAATTTCATAAACACCTGAAATAACCACTGACTCAGAAAATTTTAAAATGTTTATCTAAATCTTTAGCAGAGTAATTTACAAACCACATGGCACTTAATCGCATATCAAGGAGGAAGTACACTATAATATCACCTATTAACTACAAATGACGGTCCCTCAGAAAGGAGAAGATAGAGGCAGCAGTACAACTAAAGATTTACGCATTTATAGTTACCTAAAGGTGTGAAAACCAAACCCCTTGGCCAAGGAGTTGTTGTAAAGAAGGGTCCCAAGAAGAATGAAGACCAAAGACCTCCTGACCAGGTTCAAGACAGGACAGGTGAGCTCTCTACCCACGACGCCTGCGTCGTTCCCCTCTCTGATACTTCGTTCCTCCTCGATTCTTCCGTGTCTTCTTTCTTATGGAATCCGCCGCCCCCACCTCAGGATTTCTTCGGACAGCGGTTCAGTCTGCAATCTATCAGCTCGTTCTGTGTCAGCATCTGAGTCTAAGTGCCTAGTCTCTGTGCTGAGTTCCTGTGCTCCTGTGTTAACTAATTAGCTAATTCTATATCTATTATACCCTTCTACACCCAGGTACCTCCCATTAATGTTTCAAAATTATGGGCCCACTACTTCTGATTGTCAGGGACAGGGGGTTGATCCTCACACCATGACAATTTAGTTCAATTTCTTTAAGCCCATTGTTTTAAAATACCGCCCCTCACAATTAATACATTTGCTTTATTTCCCACCCGTCTCACGACAAATTTTAATATAAAGTGTATACAAAATCTTTCAATTGGTAGGACATTTCAGATGTACAGTGAAGGTGATCAGCGGGTCATGTCCTTGGACATCTTCCAAGTTGACTTCATCGCTTTGTCTTGTTAGTTTTCAGAGCGCATGCGCAGGTTCCATGGCTCTTGAGCTGCAGTTCAGTTAACCCAGGCCCAATTTACAAACTAATAGAAATCAAAGAAGAAACGTGTTAAAATCAAAAATAAATGTTTTCACTGTATACCCCCTACTTCTACTCTATTCCCATTTAATTATAAAATCTATCCCACATTAATAGCGTTAGAATACCACATTATTAATTTCAGCAATGCGAAAGCTTTAGCATGTGAGAACATTAAGCAGCCATTTTAGCATACACTGCGCAGAAGCAAAAGATTCCCTCCAAGCAAAGAAAGACGTCATACCACGTGATATGGTTGACACATGCGCAGTTGAGTTCCCGCGCTTTAGCGGCCATTTTGGATTAGACAAGGATTACTTATTCGTTTTAAACACATAGGCAAGCGTCTCTCGGATAAGATGTAGTGTTTGCACATTATTAATAATGACATTACAAAGTTTAATACAATTAATTAATACTGTGAGAATATTGCTTACGAGCAAGTCTCATTGTGAGTCCTTGCTCCATCAATCCCCTCTCTGATGGCGTTTCTGAGCCATCAAAATTACCCACAACCAGATGCCAACTTCTAGCATATTCCTGTTACAGTCTCATTTTTACATTTTCTATTTTTATTTTCTCCTTTCAGTTTCTTGTATATTTCACTTTTCAGGTCTTCTAATTCAATTTCATCAAATTTCCGTTTCTTGCCTTTTCCTGTCACTCTATATGTTTCATTCTTTTTACAACATTTGCACCATATCATTATTGACAGTACTATTATTGCTATCCCTACTAAGGGTACTAATATTTGACCTATAAGCCCTTTTCCTACATTAGTAAACCATGTACCAATTGACGCAATGCTATTTGTCAATCTTTCCCATACACTATCAACTTCCAGTGGTTTCAGTTCATTCTCAAGTTTTGTTATATTCTTTATATATGTTCCGATTTCTGCACTTTTGTCAGGAATATACGTGCAACAATGTTTCGTTTTCAACAATTTACAGACTCCGCCCTCTTTTGCTAATATTATATCAAGAGCAAGTCGATTTTGCATAACCATAGATCTAATCGCAACCATCTCCGCATTAATCATTAGAAATCCTCCAGCAGTGTCCGTTGATAAACGATCAACCACTGTAGACAATTTACATATTCTCCTTGAGTTCAGAATTACTCCCACTGAAGGTATCAATGCGCCAAATATATCCCCTACAATTTCTGAAAAACTAGCTCTTTTACTACGTTTTAATTCACTATTATTTTCATTGTTCCCAGTGTTTCTTTTTACGTGGTATACTTTTGGAAAAACTATTCCAAAATAACAACTTCCATACCACCGTGCAGGAAGCCTAAAGTAAGCCTTATTCCCACACACATAATAAATTCCAGGAAAAACTGAATCTGTTCCTCCTTTTAGTCCCCAACCTCCAAGAATTAAGAAATTATGTTCACATTCACTGGTACCGATGAAAATATTGTTATAATCAGTCTTTAACCTATGTAGATAAATTTTCCCTGTCTTTACAAAATCCAGAGCCATAGCAGCTTGAGCTTTGCCAGGTGTGTAAATACCCTCTTTCTCAGCCCAAGGTGGAAGATGAGCTTTATGCTCAGACGCTTTCCTTTGGAAAATTTTGTCTTCTATTCTCAACTAAGTTCAAAAATATCTTTTCTTCTTCATGTAATGAACATGTTAGATTGCTTCTATGTGCATGTGTTATGTCTATCGACTTCATTGTTAAGAAAAATTCTCCCATAAATTTTGCATCTTGACTACTAAGCACTGGGTTCAGATTCTTTCGAATAGGAACCTCTGAAAATATCACATCTATATTTGAATAATAATACTGAAGTTTCCCTGTTCTATAAAATAAACTAGTTAATACACTACATGATATGCCATAAGTTAAAGGCAAATGATGATATGTTAACCCTTCTGCTACTGATTCAGGTAACTTCATACAGACATAACAGTCACTAACTTCCATTGTATCTACGTACTGAAACAATAATTTAGTGAAAACATTTAAACTAGTATCATTATCTGTTACCACGTGATGAAACTCTGGTTCATCTTCTGCTTCTATTTTTACTCTATCACCTTTCAAGTTATCTATCCTTCCCTTTGTTTCATTGTTAATCTTTTTATCCATTATCATAAGGTAAGGAATTGCTACAATCATGACTAACCACACTATAAGCACCACTACCAGACTACATATGCATATAGCACAGCATCTTTTACAACATTTCCGTTTCGGTCTCCCAGAAACTCTGTCGTCAGCCATTTTGACAAAAGAAGATTTTTTTTTCTTCCTTTTCTTTTTCTTTCAAGACTTTAATTCATCAAGGTGGCTTCACTTCTTTTTCATAAGTCAGTTCTGCACTTGTTCTTTCGTCACCACTTTCACTTGACTCTGAACTCTCGTAGTCTTCATGGATTATATAAGTCCAGTCAGGACCCTTAAACTTATTGTTCACAAGTTTCAATCTTTTGCTTTTTCGTTTTTCAGTCCCACTTGTTTGTCCAGATAAGCTTGTTACTTCATTTACTTGTTCTGGATCTTCACTTCGCGTTTCTATATGGTATTTTACTCTTTTAATGACACTAGGCCAATGATCACCTTTTCTGACTTTCTTTGTTTGCACTGTATCTACACTTTCCAAATCTTTTCCAAAAACTCTTTTATTTTCAAGGTGTGGCACAAATTGATTTTTCTCTATTTCAGTTTCCTCTTCTATCTGTTCTTGTTCAGGTCTTGTTGTTATTTCTTCAGTTGCCTGTGTGTGAGTTTCTACTAACTGACCCTGTTCAGGATTTACGTCTTCGTGCTTGGTGCTTTCTTGCTCGATGTTTTCTTGGTTTTCTTCTCCCTGAAGGTGTTTTTCTTGTTCTAACTGGTTCTGATCAGGGCTTATTGCACTTTGTACTTCTGCAGCCTGACCGCGTTCTTCTGAACCTGTCTGTCCCTGCTCAAATTTTGTTGTTTCGTTGTCAATTTGAGCCCAATTTCCTTTCCCTATTTGGGCCTGCTCAGGTTCTCTTATTGTTTCATTCTCCCTATCCTGAGCTGCTTCTTCTTCACCTATCTGGTCCTCACTAATTTCCTCTCATCTAGCTCTACTTCTTGTTTTGTTGTAAACGTCTGGTATACCAACCACTGGTATCCAGTCCTGACTTGTACTCGGTTGTTCTTCTTCAGCTTCTCCCGAATCTTTCACTTGGGATTCTTCAGCTGGCCAACCTTCAGCTTCCTCAGCTATTGATGCTGACTGAGGATATTTTCCTTCAGGAGCTGGCACCCTTTTGGTGTGGCTTACATGAATCCAATTAGGCAATCCTGCACATTTCACTGCTGTGTTTGTAACCAATATAACATGACAAGGTTCGCCCCACCTGGGTGATAAACACGTTTCTCTGGTGTGATGCTTCACTATCACCCAGTCTCCGGGGTTCAGATCATGCTCTTGTTCAGGGTGCCTGGAAAGTGCGTCTTCTCCAACCTGGTGAGAGACAGAACGCACTCGGTCAGCCAATGCTTTGCAATAATCTAGAACCATATCATCAGTTATGTTCAGCAGTTTATTTCCAGGTACATGTGCTTGTCTCATTGCTCTTCCCATGATGATTTCATGTGGACTCAATCCTGTATTTCTATCAGGAATGCTTCTGAGTCCCATTAAGACAAGAGGCAATGCATCTGGCCAATCTAACGATGTGGATGCACACATCTTTGACAATCTTGATTTTATTGTGCCATTCATTTGTTCAACCACTCCAGAAGCCTCTGGGCGGTACGCACAGTGCAATTTTTGTTCAATTTTAAATGCTTCACAGATTATTCGAATTACATCGTTATTGAAGTGACTCCCTCTATCTGATTCCAAAGTTACTGGGAAACCGAACCTAGGAATGAGTTCTCGTAACAACAGTTTTGCGACTGTAATGCTGTCATTCCTTCTGGTAGGGTAAGCCTCCACCCACCTTGAAAACAGACACACTATGACAAGTACATATTTCAGTCCTTTACATGGTGGTAACTGAATGAAATCTAACTGCAATCTCACAAATGGACCCTCGACCTTTCCAATTTTTCCCAAACCAATTACTGTTCTCCTTCCTGGATTATTCATTTGGCAAGTTAAACACCTCTGGCAAAGACTCTCTGCTGCAGCCCTAAACTTTGGATTGTACCAACTTTGTCTGAAAAGTCTAATCATGGCATCTCTCCCTACATGTGTGTCTCCATGATACATTCTGGCCATTTGTGAAATGAAGCAGTCAGGCATGACTGGTCTGCCATCTGAATATACCCATACATCATCATCTGTTCTTCGGGTACACCCTATTGTTATCCAAACATCTCTTTCACTCTCCTCAGCATCATCTTGCAATCTTTTCACATCATTCCATGTTTCAGGTGTTGGACATAGCATAAGTTGGCAGCTGATTCCCATCCTTTCAACTTTTCTGTTTACTGCCAGTCTGTTTCTGGCACAATGTTGAGCAACTAGGTCTGCGTATCTGTTACCGGCTACCACCCAGTCATCTCCTGACTGGTGTGCGGCACATTTCACCACTGCCAATTCTTTTGGTGATTGTATTGCCTCCAATAGTTCCTTTACAAACTGCCCATTTTTGATAGGGGATCCTGAAGAAGTCATAAAATCCCTCTGCATCCACAGTTGGCCAAAATCATGCACAACCCCATACCCATATTGACTGTCCGTAAATATGGTTACTTTTACATTTTTCCCAATTTTGGAGGCTTTGATCAAAGCAATTAATTCAGCTACTTGTGCAGATTTGACTCCTGGTAAATAGGATGCTTCGACTATTCCAGAAAGTTCACATGCAGCATAGGCTGCACTCAATTTGCCATCCTCATGTCTTAGGCATGAACCGTCCACAAACAGCTCCCTGTCTGGGTCTTTTAGGGGCATTTCCTGTATGTTGGGACGCGGTTTTGTACACAATTCTGTGACCTGTAAACAGTCATGTTCTGGATCGTCCTTAACTTCTTCACAATATGGATCTGGCAATAATGTAGCAGGATTTACAACTGTGCACCTAGCTATGATTACATTTTCAGCTCCTAGGATTATTCGCTCATATCTTGTCATCCGACTAGGTGTGAGATGCTGAGTTCTAGTTCTTGTCAACAGGATCACAACTGCATGTGGGACAAACACTTTAACAGGATATCCCATTACTATTGACTCACCTTGCTCAATGCTCATACAGGTAGCAGCAACTGCTTTTAAACAGCCTGGCAATGCTGCAGCCACTGGGTCCAATGTAGCAGAAAAATATGCTATAGGACGCCTGTCTAGTCCATGTCTTTGGGTTAACACTGAAAGTGCACAATTTTCTCTTTCATAGCAAAACAGTGTGAATTCTTTTGTATAGTCAGGCATGCCCAAGGCAGGTGCCTCACACAAAGCATTTCTTAATTTTACAAATGCACCGGCACTTTCATCATCCCATTCAACTGGATCTTTTGCTTTCTTTTTGGTTAACTGAATTAAAGGCTTTGCTAGTAGTGAAAACCCTATAATCCATTGTCGACAGTATCCTACTATTCCAAGAAACATTCTCACTTCTCTTTGTGTTACTGGCATTTTCATTTGCTTGATTATTTTTATTCTATCAGACGTTATTCTTCTTTTTCCCCTTTCAATTTGGTGTCCGAAATATTTAACTGCCGTTGTATAGAACTGTAACTTCTCGGGTGACACTTTGTGTCCTTCCTCAGCCAAATGGTTGAGTAATGCAATTGAATCTGCGACACAATCGACATGAGTTCTTGATGCTACCAATAAGTCGTCTATGTTCTGCACCAGGACTGACCTTCTGGGCAGTACTAATTTTTCTAGACACTTTTTCAGTATTTGATTAAAAATGGAGGGACTTTCTGTGTACCCTTGAGGAACACGATTCCACACATAGACATGGTTTTCGAATTTAAACGAAAACAGATATTGGCTATCTGGATGCAATGGTATTGAGAAAAATGCTTGACACAGATCAATCACGGTAAACCATTCTGCATCCCATGGTATCTGGTATGGGATCACTCCAGGATTTGGTACTATAGGACAACAAGGTACCACAATTTTATTAATTTTCCGCAAATCCTGAACGATCCTATATTTTCCACTAGGCTTTTTCAAACCCATGATTGGTGAACTACAAGGACTACTCAGAACTTCTTTTAATATGCCTTGTTTCACCATTCTGTCAATTTCTTCAGTAACTTCTGCTTTTACTTCTGCACTCATTTTGTACTGTCTGATATTTGGGAAAATTGCGACTTCTTTTACAGTGATCTTCACTGGGTCTATTTTTGCCATAAGTCCTACTTCTTTCCCAGTAAAATCCCATACCTTAGAGCTTACTGTAGTTCTTAATTCTTCTGGTAATTCGTCTTTTGTTATTAGGGAGAACATCTCATCTACTTCCGTACCTTGCTTGGCTATCATGAACTTATAAACATGATCTTCATCCGGGGTCTGTATAGCAACACCATCCGGTGTGCAAAAAATATTGCAATTCATTTTACACAGTAAATCTCTGCCCAGTAAATTTACTGGACTGGAATCACACACCACAAATTGGTGCATTTCTCAGAAGGTTCCTATTCTTACTTCCATGGGCTCAGTAAGGGGTGTTCTGATCTTTTGATTTGCTACACCTACAACTTGGATAGCTTCTCCAGAGAGAGGGAGGTCTGGGATGTCTGCTGTTCTTACAGTAGAACGGGTAGCACCAGTGTCCAAAAGAAAAATGATATCATTACCTCTTACTTTCCCTTCAACATATGGACCTGACTGATCTACCGGTAAGGATGCGCCAAGTACGCACTTCTTCTCCCCCTCTCTTAGGCACCGTCATTGATAATTATATGGATTAAATTCATCCTGTAAAAGAAACTGTGAAGTTACATATTCATTTTTACCACTTCCTCCTTGATATCCGACGTCTGAACCGTGCTTTGCTCTGCTTACATCACCCTGTATAGGGGCAGGTGGCAACTGACTCTGAGGGTTCACACCCTGCTGTGAGTCATTCTGCGTCTGTGGATTTAAATTATGATTTGGGCCATTATTATTTTGAATCTTTTTACATTCGTTCTTCCAATGTCCCAACTTTCCGCACCCATGACAAGGAAATGTCTTTTTAGCCTCTTCTCTACTCATTCGTCCTCTCACTTTTCCACCATTCCCTGTGTCACCATTCGTTCCAGATTCTTTTCCCTGACTTTCTGTTGGATTATCCAAATTAATTCCCTGTCGCTCAGCCATTTTTACTTGAGCCCACATCACTTTTTCTTGTAGTTTCTTGTGTCTATCCTCAATGTCATCTCCACAATATTTAGCATACTTCAAAATTTCGTCAATGGGTTTCCCTTGCCAACATAACATATGTTGCTTGATCATCTGACAAATCTCTGGTTTTAGACCATAAACAAATCGATAGACAAACTGACTCATATTTTTATCTCCAATATCCTCAAAACTGCTATACTGTTTGAACACCTGTAATAGATGTTCATAGTAGGCATGTACCGATTCACTTGCCTCTTAGGTAGTCCTGTCTATTTTTACCCAATCTGTTTCTTTTGGTGGTATTTTCCCTTTCAAATAAGTTATTACCTGGTGATACTTTTTCATCACGTCATTTGATGGGGCACCTGTCTTTGAATCTCTGGGATACTCTTCACTAGGCCAGTCGATTGTAATTTTACAATCTGTCCATGAATCGGCAGGTACCACTATGTCAAACAAACCATCTAAGTCCTTTAACAATACCTTTGAAACTTTCACAAACCTTTCAACCTGCTTGTACCATTCAATTGGTTTTTCTCTCAACTTTGGGAAATCATTCGTAAATGACAAAATATCTTGCCTGCTCCATGGGACATGAACATAACCTCCTCCTGGAACCTCCCGCATCGGGTACATCTGTTCTACTTTTCCTGTTTCCTTTAATAAATACTCAGAAGTCGTTCTACTGTAACGTGCCTCTTCCTTTTTCTTTGTCCATCTAGTTTTCCATTTATCCAGTTCTCCCCATTTCTGTAATACTGACATTAATTCTTTCACTTGTAATTTCCTACCAGATGTATTCATATTTTCTAAATCTTTGTCAGTAAAATCTGCTCTATATGGTTTCTGTAGTACTTTTGACTTTCTTATTTCAATTCCCATTTCTGAGGCCAAATCCGTCAACTTTTCATGGAATATTTTTACATTTCTGGTTATGCTCCTACATACGAACAATAGTTCTTCTTCACTATAGGTATTTAAACGATCTACTCCTACATTGCCTGCTATCATTTCTTCTAACTCGACTTTTAATTTATAAATGTCCAAAATCTTTGGGGGTGAACTTTGTCTGTCTATTCCTTGTGCCCATCTTTCTAAATCTTCTGGGGTTACTACTGTTGCACTCTTAGTTCCTGAAGATGTTATTATATTCACATCCTTTGAGCAACCAGGTGTGACTCTTCTGGGGGTGCTATTTACGGAGTCTCGAATAGGTAAATCCATTAGTGAAATCATAGATTCACAATCGCTGATATGGTCATCAATTATTACAGCTTCATGTTTAGGAATATCCACAGGTGTAGGCATAACTAGAGGTTTTGGACAATTTACTTTGTCACCATATAAAGGGACCACGGGACCAATGGTTACGGGTATGGTCAGAGAATCAGGATGTACATTCAACTGTGTTATTTTCTGTATTAATTCTGCTCTGTTTCTGTCTATAGCCTCTCTTTCCTTATCCTGAAGTACCCTATTAACTGGTGGATTATGCAGTACTTGAGGTACCAATGGTGTTCTCAAAATCGGTGCGCTTGGGGAACAACCACCCAACCCTTCCTGGTATGGTGGAGGGTTCTTTAATATTTCTTCCATAAATTCATCTTTGGATTCTCCAAACCCTGTCATGTGTTTTGTCTTTTCTTTGCATTTGCTCCCTAATGGCTCATCTGCCATAAATACTGGATACAAACCCTCGGTAAGCATCGCTCATCTCCACTGTTTCATCTGACTTTCTCACGTCTCATTTTGGTGTCTAGGGAAAAATCCCCTATAACCCCTATTGCTTCTGGGTCTATCACGTTCAAATGCCTCTGTTTCCCATTCTTCTAGGGCTTCGTATTGCGTTAATCTTGGTCTGGGTTCTAATTCATTCATTCTTATTCTTAAATTTTGAAGAATTCTCCCATTGAAAGTACCATTCTCCGGGAAAGCTAATATTCCGTCATCTTTTGTATATTCTATCCAATTTTCTAACCATACGCAAGTATGATAACCGCTCTCCATCATCATGAATGAGGCGGGCGTTTTTGCTGGTGGAATGATAATTCCTTCCCTAGTTTTGATTGGCTTATCCTTCTTAAAATAATTCTTAATCTTTTGTAAAAATGAAATTTTTCTCTTTTCTCCGTACATTTTGGGTAAATATCTATGTAGTGAATTATATTCTGCAAAACCTAGGAATCTTCTGTCTGGACGTGTTCCTATTAAAGTCGGATCACGTTTCCACATATAATCTACACTATCCACTAAGATTTCAACTTCTATGCTGACAACCAATCAAATTCTAACTAACATTTGTCTCGGACCAATCCTAGCGCGGCTTTTCTGTGACGTCTGTCTGATGACCCCTCCTTTACAATCTGCGCTTCTCTGTCCCTCGCTGTTTCAACCAATCCCAGCGCGACACCTGTGACGTCAGTATTACTCCTGACTACTGACCCCTCCTTTACAAGACTCGCTCTACGCCCGCTGTGTCGACCAATCCCAGTGCGGCGTTTGTGACGTCAGCTTTTACCCCGACAGCTGACCCTCCCTTTACAAAAATCGTACTCAAAACTTTATTTTCTCAACGCTTCTTATTTAAATTCAGTAACAACATAAAACATTCGCTATCGTGCCAGTTTCTCTAAATTGGAAAAGATAAATTTCTCTCACTTCTTAGTAAAACCCTTCCGTTTACTCTTCACATAAGCTTCGGAAATACCTGCTACTCCTTCAATGTTACCCTTTCTAGGTGATATAACATCAAATTTTCACCAGTGTATTCCTTTGCTGTCACTCACACTCACAGAGTCCCTAACAAGTACTGATAGCCCTGCTTAGCTTTTCAGTACTATTTCTGCCTGACAGATAACCTCACTGCAGTATGGCTTCCACTTACCATCCGCTATTCAATTTTCCCCGGGGATTCTAGACAACACAAAACAAAACTTTTGAACAAACGGATGTTAGTTTATAAAAATAAAATTCTCATTACCCAATTAACAAAGTAAAACCATCCTCTGATAGCCAGAAAACTGATCCAGCGGGTTACTAGCAACAAGCATTCATACACAAAATACTCACCTGGGCCCATTCATTCACACTAACTAATAATCACCGCTGGTGGGAATCAGTTGTACTCTTTATCAAAATCCCTGCTACCAATTACCTTTCTGATTGAAGAGTAATGACTTACCAATGGACCTTTGATAATTGGGGATAAAATGAGATCATACAAATACAATTTCATAAACACCTGAAATAACCACTGACTCAGGAAATTTTAAAATGTTTATCTAAATTCTTTAGCAGAGTAATTTACAAACCACATGGCACTTAATCGCATATCAAGGAGGAAGTACACTATAATATCACCTATTAACTACAAATGACCGTCCCTCAGAAAGGAGAAGATAGAGACAGCAGTACAACTAAAGATTTACGCATTTATAGTTACCTAAAGGTGTGAAAACCAAACCCCTTGGCCAAGGAGTTGGAAAGAAGGGTCCCAAGAAGGATGAAGACCAAAGACCTCCGGACCAGGTTCAAGACAGGACAGGTGACCTCTCTACCAACGACGCCTGCGTCGTTCCCCTCTCTGACACTTCGTTCCTCCTTGATTCTTCCGTGTCTTCTTTCTTATGGAATCCGCCGCCCTCACCTCAGGATTTCTTCGGACAGCGGTTCAGTCTGCAATCGATCAGCTCGTTCTGTGTCAGCATCTGAGTCTAAGTGCCTAGTCTCTGTGCTGAGTTCCTGTGCTCCTGTGCTCCTGTGTTAACTAATTAGCTAATTCTATATCTATTATACCCTTCTACACCCAGGTACCTCCCATTAATGTTTCAAAATTATGGGCCCACTACTTCTGATTGGACAGGGACAGGGGGTTGATCCTCACACCATGACAATTTAGTTCAATTTCTTTAAGCCCATTGTTTTAATATACCGCCCCTCACAATTAATACATTTGCTTTATTTCCCACCTGTCTCACGACAAATTTTAATATAAAGTGTATACAAAATCTTTCAATTGGTAGGACATTTCAGATGTACAGTGAAGGTGATCAGCGGGTCATGTCCTTGGACATCTTCCAAGTTGACTTCATCGCTTTGTCTTGTTAGTTTTCAGAGCGCATGTGCAGGTTCCATGGCTCTTGAGCTGCTGTTCAGTTAACCCAGGCCCAATTTACGAACTAATAGAAATCAAAGAAGAAACGTGTTAAAATCAAAAATAAATGTTTTCACTGTATACCCCCTACCTCTACTCTATTCCCATTTAATTATAAAATCTATCCCGCATTAATAGCGTTAGAATACCACATTATTAATTTCAGCAATGCGAAAGCTTTAGCATGTGAGAACATTAAGCAGCCATTTTAGCACACACTGCGCAGAAGCAAAATATTCCCTCCAAGCAAAGAAAGACGTCATACCACGTGATATGGTTGACACATGCGCAGTTGAGTTCCCGCGCTTTAGCGGCCATTTTGGATTAGACAAGGATTACTTATTAGTTTTAAACACATAGGCAAGCGTCTCTCGGATAAGATGTAGTGTTTGCACATTATTAATAATGACATTACAAAGTTTAATACAATTAATTAATACTGTGAGAATATTGCTTACTAGCAAGTCTCATTGTGAGTCCTTGCTCCATTAGCCTATATAGAGTACCTATATGGAATATAACAGCTGTACTGTTCCCATGAGGCACAGGGTCAAGACTGATTTGCATATGGCTGGGTCTGACCTGAGGTGGCAAAGTGAGCTAAAGAATGATGATGGATTCAACCCAGATCTGTGACTGGGGGTGAGTGTCTGAAACGTTTCAGCGCTCCGTCCATCATCTCCATGTGTTTGCTTTGTTCGCCCTAAGTTGGCAGGGTATGCCCAGATGTGGGTCCCTTGCTCACTTTGCTACTGGATTCAAGCTAGCCTGGCTGATGAAGGGTGTTACCCAGAAACTGGTCCCAGGATGCTTGTTTCCGGTTCAGGGAAGACCTGGCTTGGCAGTTTGGGCTGGACTGTTCCCTTGAGGCACAGGGTCAAGACTGATTTGCATATGGCTGGGTCTGAACTAAGGTGGTGAAGTGAGCTAAAGAATGATGATGTATTCAACCCAGATCTGTGACTGGGGGTGAGTGTCTGAAAGTTTCAGTGCTCCGTCCATCATCTCCTTGTGTTTGCTTTGTTCACCCTAAGTGGGCAGAGTATGCCCAGACGTGGGTCCCTTGCTCAATTTGCCACTGGATTCAAGCTAGCCTGGCTGTTGAAGGGTGTTACCCAGAAACTGGTCCCAGGATGCTTGTTCCCGGTTCAGGGAAGACCTGGCTTGGCCGTTCGGGCTGGACTGTTCCCATGAGGCACAGGGTCAAGACTGATTTGCATATGGTTGGGTCTGAACTGAGGTGGCGAAGTGAGCTAAAAAATGATGATGGATTCAACCCAGATCTGTGACTGGGGGTGAGTGTCTGAAAAGTTTCAGCGCTCCGTCCATCATCTCCTTGTGTTTGCATAGTAGAAGAAGTTAACATTCTCCAGGTTAAGGAGTGTGCTGTTAAAGGGCGCTTTGAAAAGGTCTTGGTCAATGATGCGCCTCTCAACATGCTTTTTGACTCCAGGGCTAAGATTACTCTAATCCCAAAAATATTTTATAAGCCACATTTGTCAGGGAAAGTTCACTTATTGAAACTTATATTAAGCCAAAAGGGTATAGTGGTGAGACAATTGATCTCTTAGGGTATTTTTGGGGTATGATTGACTTTAAAGGGAGGATCATTCCGAAGATATATGTGTCAATGAAAGGGGACTCATCAAACAGTTTGTTTCATCAAGGGGACCTGTATGTAAATTTAGATCGGTGGGAAGAGGGAGTGAAATTTGGATCAATGAATTTCTGGATGTCTTTAAGAAAGAACTGGGGTGTCTCAAAAATTACATACACTGTATCAAACTTAAGTCGAATGTCATTGCCAAGGTGGCAAAGGTGAGAGGGGTACCCCTATTAGTAAAGGAGAGTATGAGAGCTGAACTGGACAAACGTTTCGGGAATGCAGTGATTCAGGAGGTAGAAGCCACAGAATGGGTCTCTCTGGTGGTTATGGCCCGAAAGGCCAGTGGAGACGCAGGCTTTGCATTGCCTTGAGAGAGCTCAACAAAGCAGTAGTGGTTGATCATTACCCACTCCCCAACATCAATGAGATGTTGTGCTCTCTTGGGGGTGCAAAACATTTTTCTTCTTTAGACTTATGTTTGGCCTATCATCAGGTCAGGCTTCATCCTCTCTCTCAAGATCTCACTGCGTTCGTCACTCCATTTGGCACCTTTACATTTTTGAGGATGCCCTTTGGACTTATTTCTGCGGCATCTGTCTTTCAGAGAGCAATGGAGGGCATTTTGCAGGGAATTGAGAGAGTCAAGCTCTATCAGGATGACATTCTGATTTTTGGGGTCGATCTTGAAGAGCATGATGGAAGGTTGAGATCAATGTTGAAGAAATTGTTGGATGCTGGTCTCACACTTAGATCAGACAAGTGTAAGTTTGATGTTGATGAAATTGAGTACCTGGGTCATCTAGTGTCTGCGTCTCGAATAAGGCCCAAACCCTTGTTGGTTAACTCCATCTGTAAACTAGTATCACCCAAAACCAAGGAGGAGCTTGTGAAATTTTTGGGAATGGCCGAGTTCTATAATAAGTTTGTGCCAAATTTTGCTGATAAGACCTCCTGCATGAGGGGTTTACTTAGGAAAGGATGCGAGTTTGTATGGTGCGATGGTTGTGAGAAGCAATTTGTGTCCATTAAGGAGCATTTGTGCGAAGCCCCTAATCTGGGAAGGTTTGATCACTCGAAAGCTTCATATGTCATGACAGATGCCAGTTCGAAAGGTCTAGGGGCTGTTCTGGTACAAAAGGTGGGTGGTGTGGGCAAAACCATATTGTTTATGTCTAGACCATTAAGAGGGGCTGAGTGTAATTATTCAGTCGTGGAAAAGGAGGCTTTTCAAGTCTTTTAGCCCTGGTAGAAAATGTACCTGAGGGGTAGTCAGTACATTTGGTGCAGGCATCGTTTGTCCTGCTTGAGACTGATGTTGAACAGTAGGAGGATGGAGTATTGGTCTGGGTGAGACAGGCAGTTGCTGACCTGGTAATTGGCCAGGAAGAATTGGTACATTTGGAACGGGTACTAGAGGTGTATTTCCCTGCTGACCCATCTGTAGTGGTACATTTTGTGCCTGTGGGGCAGGTATGGGAACCTGTGGGACATATGGTGGGGGATTCTCCAACAGTCTCTCTAATACCTCATCCCTGTCCTCATGTTGTTTGTCTTGTATCACATATGTCTTGTTAGTGGTCATTCTAAACTCTCTGTCAATACTTTCAGTTTGTTTTAATTGGTCATATGTTTTGGCTTTCAGCATCACTCTCTTTTTCTGTTCTCGTTCCCTCTGTTTGTTCTTTTATCACTGACATTATAGCATGTTTTTGCCATTTATTGAAACTGTCCTTCATCGCTTGACTGACCTCTTTCTCAAACAAACATTGCTGCAAGTATTGAATTTTATCTAGATCAAATGAACTGTCCAGCGGCCATCTCAAATCCTCATTTCCCATAGTATATCAATGCCATAGTCTTCCACAAGTTCACACCTGTCCCATATTTTGTCATCATCTTCCATGTAGGACTGCCATCAACCGGGACTGGTTGGGACTCATCCAGGCGTGGACTCATGAAACAGCAATAACACTGTGAAATATATTTCATTAGTTTTCTCACTGCCTTAAAGTCAAAGACCATCTAAATGAGAAAACTTTACAATGCAGGCCTATTTATCAGGTCCAACCTGAAACCCAACCAATGTAACGCAATAAAATTCTCAATACCAAAAACGAATCAATAATTCAATACGCCTATTGCAAAATAACTCAGAACAATCTCACCAGGTGTTTGCTGAAGACGTTGGACTCTCTGTACTCTGCAATTCAGCCATTTTTTGCTTGACCAGTTTGGAACCTCTGCCGGGGAGATCCTGTTGCCAAGGGACAGCAGTTTGGGACTTCAGATGGCAGCTGCGAGAAACCAGTCTCTTCTTGCAGGGGCCCCCACAATCTATTAGTCTTGGGTTGTGTCACCTCAGCCACAGACACATATGCTGTTGGATTTCCCACGTAGAGGTCCCTGTTCCGGCGCCATTTGTGGAAAGCGCACCCGTGGGCCCTGGATAATACCACTCTTGTCCACTTAAATCCAAAGGAGTACAGGTAGTCTGAGGTAAAGCAAAGCAGTTTAATCACGCTCGAGCAGGCACAAACCAACACATGAAAAACATGTCCGTGAAGGTAATGAACAACTGAAACAATTCTCATTTCATATTTATACTATATCACAAACAAGTCTGCGTGCAGGCTTCACTTCCCTCCCCTAGTCCATTGGAAATTAGCACACTACATTTCAAGGTAAGTAATGAGAGAGAGACTCACAAGCCTTAACCAACTGCAAATTGGATGGAGAAAGTGTGGTTTTCCATCTTAGAGAAGCACAAATGATTAACAGGGTGTAATTATTCTAGCAACCATTCGGTACTTTCCAAGGGCATGGAGATGAAAAACATGCACAATTCAGCATGTACATGGAAAAACTCAGACAACGATGTACAAAGTCAGGTAGATATAAAAATGGCTGGACTCATGTTCATATCATACAACTTTTTCCTCACAGATGGCAAGCCAGAGAGTCGGGGGCAGAGGAGGTCAATGGGTGCCCCAGGCGGCGCAGATGTTAAGGAGTGGAGGCCACGGGGGGAGGGCTCAGTGAGGATCGGTAGACTACAGCCTCAGGCTTGCCCGTGGCCCCTGTCGCCATGGGCATCTGAGGTGGGCTAGGCCACTCCTACCCACCCATCCCAAGAGTCCAAAAATGTGGTGTATGTATGGGCTACTGCTGGCATATTTCTGTTCCGCCGGAGTCAGGGGGTCAAGGTCGCTGTGCCCGGGTGCTGCTGAATTCCATTGGAGTGCAGAAACCCATCGAATGCAGGCAACCGGAGCCGGAGCTTCACAGCCATGCGGCCATTATGGTCGACGGCGTGGCCACGCCCCAACTGTGTCTACTTTTTCAGGCAAATAAGGTTTAGCGTTAGAAACCCTGGGTGGTTGTTGGAAATGCACATGCCCCACCCATGGTACTCTTCCTTGGTGCTACTTTCAAGTGTTTTTCAGTGCTAAACTAAAAGTTTCGCGCTGGAAAGCAAATTACAAAAACAAAAAATTGCATCGTTTTTGTGACAAAAACACGGCATTAAATCTTAGTAAATAGACCCCACAGAGTACTACTGTTTGCTGGTTGTACAGGCTCCTGTGTGTGGCTTCCCTAGTATGGCAAAGTCATGTCTCCTATGTCAAGATTTATAGTCTCCCTTTTTAGGTCGAGCGTAAGCGTACGACCTCTTGTATACTTTAATATACATATATCTCTGTGGGCCAAATGCCATTCCTTGCTTCTCATTTGTTTTTTCAATGTCCTTTAAAAATCCTTGCTTACTAGTGGCCAGTCCTGCCTCTTTGTCCCTCCTTTTTCCTCCAAGGAGCAGGGACTTAGTACAATATCATTACACTTTGTTCTGCTGATCTGCTCCTGGGGAGGGGACTATTTTATTATGTTTTCAACCTCTTGTTACACTGTGGGTGCTCAGACGTAACTGCTTAAATTTTATTGCATCATTCACGTCTTGTCCTTCCTGTCCAAAGCCAGCAGCAGCCAGCCATGCCTTCTAGCTACTGCAGCTCTAAATCATGTAAAAAGTTAAACCAAAACTTAAACACAGCTTGAAATGATACTTTAATATGCATGCTGCTTCTGTTTTTTCCTCCCCTCCAGGACTTGTGCTTGGCTGCTGGCTGAGGAGTTGGAAGTTTCTCCTCATCAGGTTTGCGCTGAGGCCAAAATGTTTCCTTCTGGAAAAATGTCCCCTTTAAAATGTGCATTTGAATGTATTACATTAAATAAAAGCAGAACAAGAACACAAGGCCAGCACAAGGGCTGTGCGATCACACTGGATACTGACTTCAGAGGGGCAATGGTTCCGAGTTTATTTTGCTTTTAAAAGCACTCCACACATTCCTGGCCTCCTGCAATTTCCAGACAATAAAAATGTCAAGATAACTCCGGTGATTGATGTTCTTGCTGGAGAGATCAGAGTTGTGTAGTGGAGGAAGTTTTAACTCATTGCAAGGTAGCCAGAGGGTTAATATGCCAGCTGCGAAGAAAGTGTACCATGCAGATTACAAAGTGCATAAAATGTAAATAGGTTAATGGGTTACTGCTCTTCTGTTACTTGCAGCTTATAAGTTAAAATCCTAACAGAACAGTGAATTTATAACTGTCATCAAAGAACTGCATGCACTGCAAAGTAAAGATTAGAGGAGATATTAAAGTTGCAAAAAGGATTCATCTGGATGGAAATTGATTCTTTTTATTTAAGAGAACCCCCAACTATGGTGTTCTGTTTTCAATTCTGAGTTTGTGCTTCTGGGGCCCAAGCACTCTTTAGCAATGCTGCCTACCAATATGCATGACTTGTGAATCCTACACCCTGTAGTCCTCTGTGTTATGTAACATTTCCTTTACACTATTTTATACACTGATGATTGATTGTCTCTGTGTAATTTGTGTGTGATGCAAAGTGCTCTGACACCCTACACTGGTATGTGTGGCGCTTTATAACTAATTAAATGCATCTGAACATTAGTGGTTATGGAGCCTTAAGGGACACTGTTAAAGAGTGGTGGTGAGGGAATCCGCATCACTCAGCCTTACCTCAACATTACCTGAGCACTGTCTCAGCATCAACACAGCACCACCTCCTCATCAGTGCACCACCAGTGCAGCACCAACTCAGCATCAGTGCACCACTACCTAAGCACAGCACCAACTCAACATCACTCAGCACCACCTGATCACCAGCTCAGCACCACCTCAGAAACAGTGCAGCACCACCTCAGCATCAGCACAGCACATCAGCATTAACACATCACTACCTCCTCATCAGTGATCTACCACCAGTGCAGCACCAACTCAGCATCAGTGCAGCACCAGCGCAGCACCATCTCCTCATTAGCACAGCACCACCACTTGAACACCACCACCTCAGCATCAGCACAGCCCCATCTAAGCATCAACACAGCACTACCTCCTCATCAGCGCAGCACCATCTCGGCATCAGCACAGCACTACCTCCTCAGTGCACCACCAACTCAGCACCAGCGCAGCACCACATCAACATCAGCACAGCACCATCTCAGCATTAGCACAGTACAATCTCTGGATCAGTGCACCACTACCAGCACAGCACCACCTCAGCAGCAACTCAGGACCCATGCAGCACCACTTCAGCATCAGCGCAGCACCAACTCAACACCACTCATCATCACTCAACACCACCACAGCATCACTCAGCACCACCTCAATATCACTCAGCACCACCTCCACATCAGTGCACCACCAACTCAGCATTAGCACAGCACCACCTCTGCATTTGCATAGCACCATATCCACATCAGTGCACCACCACTTCAGCACAACACCACATCAGCATCACTTAGCACCAACTGAGCACCAGCTCAGCACCACCCAAGCACCAGTGTAGCAGCACCACCTCAGCATGACTCAGCACCACCTCAGCACCGGTGCAGCACCACCTCAGCATTCGCACTGCACTATCTCCGCATCAGTTCATCACCACAAGCTCAGCACCAAAACAGCCCCACCTTAGCAGCAACTCAGTGCCAATGCAGCACAACTTCAACATCAGCGCACCATTGCCTCAGCACAGCACCAACTCATCACCCAGCACCACCTGAGAACCAGCTCAGCACCACCTCAGACCCAGCGCAGCCCCACCACCTCAGCACCACCTCAGCCCTACTCAGCACCACCTCAGCACCATTCAGCACCACCTCATCATCACCTCAGCATCACCTCCTCATCAGTTCACCACCAACTCAGCACCAGCACAGCACAACATAAACATCAGCACAACATAAACACCAGCACAGCACCATTTCTGCATCAGTGCACCACCACCACCTCAGCAGCAACTCGGCACCCATGCATCACCACCTCAGCATCACCAGAGCATCACCTCAACACAGCACCACCTCAGCACCAGCGCTGCACCACCACCTCAGCATGACTCAGTGCCACAGCGTCACTCAGCACCACCTCCGCATCACTCAGCACCACCTCAGCATCACTGAGCACCACCTCAGTAACATTCAGTATCACCTCCACACCAGCACACAGCTACCTCAGCATCACTTAGCAATACCTGAGTTTCATTCAGCATCACATCTGTAACAGCACACCACCACCTCAGCATCACTTCAGCATTACTCAGCACCATCTCAGTGTGCCCTCAGAATCTGGCATCTGTTGATTCTCTCCTGGTGTCCGTCCACTGCTCATGTTGTAATTCAGGTAGTATTTCTCAATCTCCACCCTCCTATTGTTTATGTCTCTGCATAACAAAAAAAGCTATAACAAACAAGCATTACAACAGGCAGGAGGAGATTGCCAGCATTGCAAGGACAAAAAAAAACTAGAAGACATTTTTTGATAATTCTTTTTTTAAAAGAGTCATTCAATTGTACACAATGTCTTCTTTTAACTCCACTACATAACACTCCACAACACAAAATACCACTCCACATACTTACACTCCATTACACACAGTCTCCCACCACATAATTCCAATACACTCAAAAATACATCATTACGATCCACATAATACAACTGCACACAATACCACGTAATTCCACTACACAAATCCACACCACACATTTTCACACCACACAATCCCACAACTAATAAGACCGGTCCAACCCAAATAATTGGTACACACCACATACATCCACTCCAATCCATTAACACATAGGTAAGAGACATTTACATTTACATTGCCAATAGCTCCAACTCTTTCCTTTTTTTTAAACTCATAGATCTGATGCTTAGCTCCTACCTATTTGTTCTTTTCCGTCACCAAAAACGAAAAGCTATACACAAAGTTCCATGCCACACAATTCAGCTCCACACATTTCCAACCCACACCACATAATTTAACACCAAACCACATAATACAACTCAACAACACAATGACACAACACCACATACATCCAATCCACACCCCACAATTCCACATTGTGCCACAAAATTCAACTGCACACCACATAATTAAACTGTACAAGTTACCACTCCACACAATCCCACTACACATAATGCCACTACACTGAATGCCACAAAATTGCTAACCATATATTTCCACAGCACACCATGCCACATACTGCCACTACACAAATCCACTCCACACCACACAACTACACTCCACACAATTACACAACTAACTAATCCAATCCAACCCACATAGTTCCACTACACACCACATACATACACTCCATAACACATAAGTAAAATACATTGCCATTTACAATGCCAATAACTTCAACACAAACAAATGCGAGACCGATTACATTTCCAATGGTTGTTTAAACTAGTAGACCTGTATTAAAATTGTGTGGGTGAGCTAAAAATGGTTTTTACTGGTGTCCCCCTGCCAGAAGACTAAAAACAGGAGGATCAAGTGCATTCAACATATCCTTTGTGTTCTCATAGGATAGTGCAACAGCAATGGAGTCAGCCCTTCTTCGCAGAACAGGTACATCGTCGGCAGAAACAGTACAAACTTCCCTCCTTCCGAAGGCAGGTAGGATAACAGCAACGCAAGCGTTTGCCATCACACGACAAGGACACATTGGGCAGCAACATTGCAAGATCTTCTTCCTCACAGAACTGGGACAAGATGGCAGTAGGAAAGCTAATTTCACTCTTTCATAAAAGGCAGCGAATGCAATCTTCCATTCCCTGCAGAACAGATGCAACAGGGCAGACGAGCACAAACATTAATCGCACACAGACATGTAGGGTGCAGCCAGAGCTCTGGAATGGGTGCTTAACTCTCTGATAAGGAATGTATAGATGGATGAGTGATTAAATTGCGAGTTCCGACACCATTCTCACTTAGATGATATTCTACCTCAGCATCCTGAAAGTCCTATTTCTGGCACAGAGAGAGACCTGCTGTTGGTGTTGATTCTTTGGTTTTCCACATATTGAGAGGTAGCCATTACCTAGTAGGTCATTGTTATTTGGATCAGCCCAGCCACAGCCTTAGTAACTGAGCTCTAGACAGGCACACAAGTGCCAACATCTTTGAAAAGGTTTTGAATGCGGACGCTCAGCAGGCGGTGTGCAATTCCAGACTCAGTGCTGCACCTGTTCAAAATGTTGAGGGACACCAGTGATTTTAAACATTGTAAAAGTTCTTTCAAGACCTAACTGATGCCCACATATACGTACAACTGAGGAGAGAGAATGTGAAGGAAGGGACAAGCCTGCCTGTCTTCTCTCTGACCCCACCCTCACATAAGGAACTGGAGCAAGGCATGGTAGGTGATCTTCAGAGAGGTGCATCCAGTTCTCTACCTCCAAAGAGATGCATACAGGTACCCTGTTAATACTTGAAAACAGAGCAAGTTTCTTTAAAATGTGTGAGCCCTCCCTAGGAAGTTGTACTAGTGACAGAGGACAAAAGTTAATTAAAATGTCCTGGGGTTTCACCTTTACAAAATGAAGGGGCAGATTTACAATTCCTGGCGCATCCCTGCAAATCAGCAGGGATGCGCCAGGAAACTTACGACACGCATCACCATCCTTGCGCCACCACTGATGCGCCGCATTTACAATGCGGCGCATCATGGCGCAAGGAAATGCAGATGCGTGTCGCATCTGCCGTCGTAACGTTGGCGCAGTGCTGGAGTTGTGTCGCGGGCGCGACGCAACTCCAGCACTGTGCCGACTTAACCTATCTTGCACATGGTGCGTCACACCTACGCCTGCTTCATGCAGGCGCAAGGTTTAGACGCACCGGGGTCGAAAAAGTGACTGCGTGAAATCTAGTAGATTTCACTCAGCCACTTTTGCGAGGCGTTCCTGCGCCGGAACGCCCCCCCCTGCTCTGGAACGCCCACATGAAACCTGACGCAGGTTTCATGTGGCGCAGGGCTTTACAACGTGACGCATCTCCCTAGATGCGCCACGTTGTAAATACCCCGCAGCATGGCGCTGGCTTTACGCCGCCGTTGCGTCACAGAAGTGACGCAACGGCGGCGCTAAAGTGGCGCAAGGGGCTTGTAAATCTGCCCCCACATGAGCACTTCTTTGGCATCTCAATGTGCTTTATATTCCCAGGGTAGCAAATTATTTTCTGTTCAGCCTGTTTTATTTCAGTGCAGTAATGCCGCCAAACTACTTATCAATTTTATATAAGGGCACCGTTTTTTATGTTGATTTAGGTTAGGCTTCTCATACCAGGCTTTGACTTGAATTGCATGGTACTTTTATTTTTAAAGCAGAGCTCGTCTATGTTTTGCATTGTAATTAACCACAAACACTCCTATAGCTGCATTTAGATGCCCCACTATTTATTGCGTAGCTCTACAAAATGTAAAATGATCATTGCCCTTCAAACTTCAAATGGTCTGTGAACCAAGAAGAGCTCCCTAAACATTTTAATGTGGGAAAAAGCTGTTGTGGAGAGTGTAGGGATAAAGGAAGAGGATGCAGATGGATAGACTGAATAGTGCAAAGATGAATGAACAGGGTTGAACGGAGGGATAATGTTTGGGATGAATTAAGAGGGTTTGGATGAATGGGGGTGTAAATGAAGGTGTGGATGGTTGCAGTGTGTCAGGATGAATGAATAGGGTGTAGGTGGGTGAATGGATGGAGAGCTTGACCATGAACAATAAAGGTGTTGATGGTTAAATTGGTGGGTGGGTGGATGACGAGGGGTGAGTGGATGGATGGACGCATTCATAGATGAATCTTCGTAAACACATAGATGGATGGACAAAAGTGTGTTTGAACGAGTGGGTGTTAGGATCAATAGATATGAACCATCCCTTGATGCGCAGTGTCCACTTTCTGAACCATGGAGTAGTAACCTCTCTGTTGAGTGTCAGTATTACATGAGCTGCAGCATGCTGTATTTGACGGAGGAAGAGGGATTCTGGTTTGGACTTTGATATTGTAAATGCAGCGCATCCATGGCGTCGTTAGGGCATTTGCGGCAGGCGCAAGAAATCTGACACATCGATGCTGATGCATCAGTTCTTGTAAATATGCCCCTTCCTGTGCTCTCTTGGTACAATCCAAATGAGCATCTGACAAGCCTTGGATCCTGTAAGTGGTAAGGTAATTTTGTACTATCACATCATTACAATTACATTGACTGTCTTTAAATTGAGACTAATGTCCACTGTTTCGTGGAAGTTGTGCTTATGGTGGTGTGTTGATGCGCTAAGTCATTAGCAGGAGTACATTAATCAGTGGGTGATAGTGCACTTTGCTGCAGGTGGTAGTGCACAGTTTTGAGGGTGAATGTGCAGTGTGTCTCAGGTAATAGCAGAATAGCAGAAAATGCTGTATGTGGTGCAGCACTGCTCTGTTAGTTGTAGTGCCCTGTGGTACATGTGGTGGAAGCCATGTTGTTAATGGAGATACACTGTGCAGTGGCTAATGGTGCATGGCAAACTGCATATTATGGTGCACTAGTTGGCATACCGCTGGCATAATGATTGAGGAGCTCTCATTCATGTTTTTAGGTTTGACAGTGTAATTGTTCTTGCATCATTCTTGGTGAACATATTGTATTCTATGCTTAATCAAAGGGGCTTAGTTACATTGATACACACACTATCTCTATCAAATAAGCTGTAACCAGTGTAACCAGTTACTCTACATTTCTCTCCCTCTCTGGACTATTTCGACCTATGAGCGGGAAATCCATGTTTACCAACAGCAAGGGGACAGAATTGTGTGGTAACTATCCCTTATGTTGGATGTCAAAGTTTTCCTTGTTTTTAATCTCTAAATACATCCAGTTAAATATGATGCTCAATAGTGTTGTGTCTTATACAAACCAAAGAACTTAAATCAACTTTGACTTGTACTCGTGTCGGCCATCTATTTACTGCTTGACTTACACAGATGTGTCTGTAAAATTGACCCTTTGTCCTGAATTTTTATAGTCCCTGCCCAGAAGTTGACTATGGCAGACGTCACCCTACCTTCTTCAGCTGGAGGAAGTAGCGAGAGTAGCATCACTGGCCCCTCTCAGAGCCCTGTGTGCCCGTGGCCAGGAGAAGGTTGACTTCCTTCATTAGGAATGAGGCATGGTCTGCCAAAATTTGTCCTGGCATTGGAAGAGGGGTAACAGATTGTGTGACTCCTAGTCATCATCAGTATCATGAGGGACATTAGGTATGTCCTGGATTGCATCAGGTTTGGAACAAAAAAAGGCTTCTGTCCTCTGATAGTCCTGGCATCGAGGGAGAGGCCAACGCTGAAGGTCTGACTGTAATCCACTGATCCTGCCGTATTTCGTACCGCGACATAGGCCTAGCATAGGTCAACCTCGATTCAGGGTCAGAAACTGGCATTGCTATTGGATTGTACCAGTGAAGTTGGCATTGGTGCTGGCACGGAAGAACTAGCATATATCCTGGGACCAGACTAAAAGTCTGGTATGGCTTCAGTACTTCTGCAAGGTATCCCAGATGAATTTTTCATAACGGCTGTAGAGCACAGAGCCACAAGCTATCTTCATGCCTGTTGCTTAAGTGCCACGAATCTTCCCTCTACTAAATACATTTGTCTACTCTGGTGGGGGGGTATATCACCACGGGAGAATCTTCAACAGACATTTACCATCAGTGAGTTTCTCAAGGTAAGAATGCCGCTTCACAGGCCCTTGTCCCTACCTGATCTTCATTGCTTGTGTTTTTTTAGTGCTGCCTTTCCCCAGTAGTTTTTTACTTGTTCTAGTGTGTTATGAATCCCAATGTACCCCAATATAGGCCTCAGTAGCAATACAAACTTTTACCTACATTCGTCCTAGCTTGCTCTACATAACGGTTCTGGCACTGACCTTTTAACTAGTTAGGTGCTGAATAAATGTCGATCAGTTTTCTCCGAAACAGGCCTCATTTATTATGCATGAGGATTCCTTGTATCATATCTTAATCCCCTGCCCAGGACGTACACAGCAGGATTACCATCTTCTGTATAATAGTTCTGTGCAAAAGTCACTGCTAACGTCATCCTTGAACGACAGGTCCACTATACATAATGGCAAGCCATTACATATCTAGGTAGAACCCCTGAGGGCATTTTGTGGGTATAAAAGAACCACATCTTCGCTGGGGAACTGAAGGAGAAGCTTTCACGCTGACACTAGATGCTGAGGTCCTGCCTGCAGAAGCTCCAGCATGCAGTGGTCAGGACATCCCTTGTGGGGTGTCCAACTAGAGACCAAGACGGGGTCCTTCGTTCTCTCCCATCAGGTAATGGGTTTGGCTCTTTCCTAGGGGATTCTTGGGTTTACACCCACATACATGCCAGGTACACTTAGACAGGGTTTGCATCGTAGGAGTACGCTTGATTCCTGCCATGTATCGATATGCCTGCATATATTTACTGTTTTAGCACCATGGTAGAATTCTACCTTTTATTTACTCTGTTGGTGCCTGTAATCTTATATATCTGTTTCTGACTAATGATTGTCGCAGCGAACATGTTTTATACTAGAATGACGCTGGTTGAATAAATGCTTAATGAAAATGTCCCCATCGTTTATTCTGTGTATATCTCTGAGACCAAGGGGCATATTCACAAAGAAGTGATGGAGTGAGGCGTTAGCCTTTCTGGCTTAAGGCCGCACTCTACCACTTCAGAAACACAGGGATGCACCATATTTACAAGAATATGGTGCAGCCCTGCGTTTCCCCCTGCGCTGGCGCTAATCTTAGCAGGCTAGCTCCAACGCAGGCACCCTTGCACCATAGTGTAAGGGTGTCTGCATTGAGGGGAAGATTGTTTATGTGCAGGAAGGTCCCCCTTCCTAAACATAAACAATCTTTAAATGCCGTTTTGTAACTTCTATGTGTGCTGCTTAATGGGGCCTTACAAGCCAGTGTTAAGCCACGATAAGTGGCTTAATGCTGCCTTGTAAATAAGGTGAAGCTCCTATCGCCACGGAACATCGTAAAAGGTTACGTTCCCGTGGCGATAGGGGCTTGTAAATATGCCCCCAAGTGAGCAGGAGTGACTGAGCAAAAAGTACTGTACTGTTTCCACGATCCCTAAAGGATCCAGGGTTGTCATGTTCGATAGTTGCCAGAAACTATTCCCTCCTTGGTAAGGTTAGGGGGGCTTACGGTGGCATTGTGAGCTATCTGGTCCAAAGGCTAACATATCCTTTGGGGGTGTCTGGAATCAGTCTAGACACTAATCCCTTAGTTTATGTTGTCTAAACGTGCAGATCCTATGTATTATTAGGAACTACACGACATGTCGCCCAGCGTTGGTTTGGTTCTTATTTAACGGTCAAGTCTGAGTAGTTCAGTCGTGCTTTTTC
Organism: Calotriton arnoldi; assembly: GCA_963921515.1. Classification (NCBI taxonomy): domain Eukaryota; kingdom Metazoa; phylum Chordata; class Amphibia; order Caudata; family Salamandridae; genus Calotriton; species Calotriton arnoldi. The sequence continues at coordinate 648,737 of CAWUFW010001064.1, forward strand.
AGAGACCCCCTACTCATATTTAACCAGAGACGTCTGGAGTGGGAAGGGAAAATCTGCCGCAGCTGAGTAGGTATATCCTATGTATTGGCTGTAGATTTGTTTAAGCTTGAAGGATTATAGTTCCTTACATTGTGCATAAACCTTATCTCTTTTTCGTAAAAAGTTCCTCTCATAATGTCTCAGACTGGAGACGCTGGTACGAGTGGTATTAGTGCAGGGTAAGCTGAGCAGGAAGGTGCTCTTAACATTTCAGAAAATTGCAGACATGCTCTTACTATGAAATTATTAGACTATGTGGTCACATCATTAGGTGGGACCTAACCTTCGTGATTGAGGCACACGAGGCATTCAGGACAGAGCTATTCTATTCTTGGGTTAAATTCCCACCTGCAGATGCACACACACACACACACATACATTTAATTCTTATACCCCAGATGAATTACCAGAAGAATACATTCCATACAAGGACATAGAAGTCCCGTTAACTTACTGGGAGCATATAAATTGGTTTAAAGGCACCCTCCCCCATACCACAGATAAAGTGAGACTTGGTCCGCTCAGCAGAGACAGAGCAACTTGGCCAGTCCTAGCTGCTTACACACCGCATCCAGAGATTGATACATTGCCACCAGCAGACTTACGTCCACTTCATAGAGAAATAATACAATTATACAGAAATCTTACACAGTTCGTAATGCGAACACTTACAATTCAACCTTCAAGACTCACTCAAGCTGGTCAACCACAAGGGACTGCAACAAAAATCACCCCACAAATGCTGAATGCGATTATGGGAAGAATGCCCACTAGACATGAGCAATTGCCGTTCTGTATAGCACAGAAAATAGCCCAGCTTGAGGCAGTATTTCCACATACGAGCCCATCAAGAAAAACACAGTATACTGACTATTTGCTTGCCAATGGGAATAGCTCCCCCGATAGAGGATTGTACCACTTGGGGTACAGTTTTTGCTGCTGTTTACATTAGAACTCATGGTACACCCTCAATACCAGTTATACCAGAAGTATTGAAACAAATACAGAATGAGTACTGGGCAGAACCTGCCCTGGACTTAGGGATGAAATTGATAGGCAATTTTGCCCAGGTATTGACAATTAGGTTAGCCAACATAAAAGGGGAGGCAGCAGCGGTGGCTATATGCCAACGCCTTAGGGAATGCACTCTTGCACAGCAGGAGCAAGAACTGCCTAAAATTATCGAAGACAACTATGCTTCGCTGGGTAGAGATAACTTGGGAGCTAGACCTGTGAAACCACAATTGACAAGTAACCCGGAAAAGGACAGCTCAAAGCAAGCACCCGATTCTTCTAAAAAGAAATGGGACAACAAACACTTAAAAAATAATAAGCAGAATGCATCACAATCGCGGGGTGGTCTCCTCAACAGGAACCCTTTGATAGAAAATATAATCTTAGGAACCGTGATAATATTAAAAAACCTGAGAGTATAAGGATATTGATACACGTTCCTCTCGTTCCTTTCAGGTTTCATCAAAAAAACCTCTGAGAGGGAAGGACGGTCAGAATGCAGATCAGAAGAGCGAGCAAAGCCAAGAGACACATATCGCACTTCAGACTACATTATCAAACCAGAGGATAAACTCAAAAGCAAACCTCAATTTAAAAAGAAGAAAGTAGCTGGCCTTAAAATACGAAATGCCCAGGCTACTGAGTACTCTACTACTGAACGGGGAATGGGTTATGACGATGAAGTAACAATAGCTTGCCAGAACCTGATGGAATTTCTGGTGACAGCAGCGTTGAATGACCATATCATGGTGGAAACACCTGATACAAGGGTAAGTGTCCCAAATCAGTTAGACGAAATAACACTCCAAATGGAGGGGGACATACCCAGAAAAGTGAAGGGTCTCTTTTGGGAGAACCTGACTTTTGGATACAATATCCTTTTGGCTGAAAGAGATTGGCCACCTGAGTTCGTCATGGATTGCCCAAAGGGGGCAGAGGTAATTTTTCTGGCTTTCTCCAACCTCGTTCCAGAGTCACTCAAACATACATACATGCAGGAGTGGGCGTTACCACTAGGTCCCGCACTTTACCGCAATCATATAGGGTGGGATGCTGAGTCACCTCACCATGAAATCCCGGTTAAAACTACTCCTACACCGCAGAGGCAGTACCCAATAAAACATGATGCAAAGAAACAAGTCAGGGAGATCTTAGATCAACTTGAAAACCAAGGTGTGATCGAAAATTGCACCTCTTCCATGAATAATCCTTTGTTTCCCATAATGAAACCAGACAATTCATACTGTCCAGTTTTAGACTACAGGCATTTGAACACATGCACAAAAACATTTGCAGTACAGAATGCACACAGTGCTGCATAATGATTAACATTGTGCAGAAGAAATACAAAACAACACAAGACATCTCAAATGGATTTTTTTGCCAAAATATAGCACCTGAATGCAAACATTTGATAGCATTTTCAGCGCTCGGTTCTCAACGCCAATTATGTAGACTGCCCCAAGGGTATAAGAATAGCCCAGGGTTGTTCTCAGCAAGAGTGACAGAGCTACTACAAAATTGTGATGAGGAGGCATTGTCCTATGTAGATGATATTTATCTGACAGACAATGAACTATTGGATCACTTGCACAGGGAAAACAACATAATCTTGGGGTTTGCCACCGTGGGCTACAAATTTAACTTTAAAAAATCTAAAATTGCCCACCTCAATGTCCTATTTTTGGGACATGAGTTATTGAGTGAAGGGAAAAGCCTGGCAGCCAATTTTTTAAAGCTCCAACCTCCAAAGACTCTGAAAGGTTTACAATCCATTAGGATTCCTAAATTTTGGCAGAACATACATTTTGGATTACACAGAAAAAGTAAAACCTTTTTATGACCTGAATTTTCAGTTCAACAGTGGACACAGGAACACACAGAAATTCTCAGTTCCATACAAGCTGACATGATAGCTTCCAAACACTTACACACGTGTAAACACCATGAATTTGGTGATCCGTGTAGTCGTGGGTCTATCTGGGTACACTTACCTAACCTTCAATGAAGGCGAAATGGTACCCATTGCATACAAATCACATTTGTATACAAATGCTGAGATGCGCTTTGCATCCACTGAAAAGATACTAACAGCAGTACAGACTGCTTTAGTGAGAGAAAGCAGTATCAGACTACAGGAGGTAGCCCATATACCCCAAGGAGACTAGGGCAATAATCTGTAACAAACAACAGTGTCTCAAACAAGGGTATTATTTGAAGGTCAAGTACATGTGGCACAATTAGTTGCAACGGATTAAATCCAAAAGGGAAGAAAACCAGGGAGACATTTTCTTGGGAAGGTAAATTGTATTTTAATCGATAAGCATGTTGGACATATTAAACTTCATATGTACAAGCACATGGGACGGTAGCACTGCGTTACATTGAATGACATGTAACCTACAAAATACTGTGCACAAGTGCTCGTGAAGCTTTGTGATGGCGCAAGTGATACGTGACGTGGTATATACAGCGATAGTGGCGGGCGCAACAAGAGACAAGTGGGATTTTAAAAATTCGTTACATATTTGGGATACCCAGGCAGTTAATGGCACATAAATATAAAAATTTAAATGAGTGGGGTATCCGTAAATGGGGGCGCCAGGAGTTCCGCTGTGGAAGTCGATGGCGTTTCGGCCTGCAGAATTGTTAGGCCATCATCAGGACCAGGTTACGGTTTATTTATATTGCAGTGCTGGGGATAGAAGCATACATACATTTCCATATATATGCGTTCAATTGGTGGACCAAGAAGGACAGGTAGGTCAGAGTAAAAGAGTTTAATAAAGATTATTGAGCCCAAAACAGGGGAGGGGAGTCGTGTAATGGGCGCTGCAGACAAATACCGCGTGACTAGGCTCATAGAAGAAAAGTGTAAATCAGGGCGCCAGTTCCTATACCGGAAGTGAACTTACTCGAGATTCACAGGAGGGCTCTGTCCAAGGCGATACTAGGAAGCACCTGTAGAAACCTATGCGCAGAGAAAGCACAATGTGAGGCGCGTATGGGGAGACGTCGGGGGGGGAGGAAAAGGAGGTATGTGATAGGTACACTTACTGGAAGAATGACAGAAGGGGTGCAAAGGATTGCTCCGAATGCGAAAGGCTGCTGGTTGTACTGCCTGTGGAGTGAAACCAGGTGATGTCAGTGGGAGAGAAGGGAGCCCTGGCGAAGGACCTAGGTAGTGCATGTCGCGGAGCTTGGGCCAGTCGAGGCGGGGAAAGGGGTGAGGGGGAGGGGCGGGGAGCGAGGAGAACCACTGCTGCAAGAAAGTATCCTAAGACTGGCCTGGAATAATTCCTGACTCCAGATGCGGTCGGAAAATCAAGGGGACTGAGCAGAAGGCGAGGCGGCAGCTGGGAGGCTGTGAGGGGGATGAGCGGGGTTGAGGTGGCTCAAGGGGGGCTGGATGCCAACGCGTGGCAGCGTGTTATCAACGGGGCGCATTTAAAAGGTTCGCTAGCACTACCCTAGGTCTGTGGGGAAGGACCGAGGGGGAGTGAGAAGAAGGAATGTGGTTACTCTGAGAGTGCCGTGAGGGCAAATCGGCGTGGCCTAGCGAGTGCGTAAAGACGGGGCGGGAGTGAGGCGGCGGTGGAGAGGAAGCCTGGAAATGCCGAGTGAGACGGCCGTCAAGATCCAGGAAAAAGAACAAGGCAACGTGATTACAAGCAGCGGCGTGGGGAAACGCGTGATAAGGCAGCGTGTTGCACAGGAAGAGCGACTCGAAATACAGCGTGCGCAGAAGGTGCAGATGGACCTTGCGGGGCCGGCGGTCAGTGCCCATGGCCTAAGGTATAAGGCCAAGGGGGAGCGGCCTTAGTGGGGGCACTTACTTGGGTCAGTCAGCGTCGGCACGAGCGAATCGGCATAGCCGGCATGAGTCAGGCTCTGGCAGTGAGACTCTTGGCACACGCGGAGAAGAACGCGCTGCCGGTCACGTGGTATAGGAGAATTTCAACCACTAGAGCGCGCGCTGGTGATAGAGTGCGGAAGAAAAGAGAAGACAGACTTAGCAGGACCAGATTGCCATGCTGATACATAGAGATTATTAGCAACAATGGTGAATTACATATGCTTAAATATAGATTCAAAGCCATGAGGAAAACATCAACATTTCTAAAAATCAGGCCCATAGGAGTGTTCTAAATTAACAAGGTGGTGATATAAAGAGGTACACTCATGTGACACGGAGAAATAAATTATTCTCAGGTTATATACATGAAATCAGGCCCCTCAAAAAGTGAATTTAAGAAAACATCGGTTCTCAGTGACGTACAGAGAAGGGGTTGTCTGTACTGGTTGTGAAATGTCTTACATTCATGCGTCATTAAAATACACCAGATCAATAGGTTACAGTGGTGTGAACTGTATGGAAACGGGTGGTTACGATGCAATCTAGGGGAGGAATGCAGAAATACAAGTTCAGTTTGGTGCATGGAGGAATAGGCTGATCGCATGGGTTAGAGGATGATTATGTGAGTGTGGTATTCCATTCATCCAAAGTATTCAAGCCAAGTTCGATGGTATTACAGCGAGCTATCCAGCGACATTCGCATCTGTTCAGGAGTCTCTGGATGTCGCCACCTCTGATAGGTATGGACGGTTGGTCAATCACCATCCAGGTGAAATCGGTTTCATTGTGGTTATGTTCTTTGAAGTGTGCGACCAAGGGTGCTGTCAGCACACCGCACCTAATCCGACTACGGTGTTGCAAGATACAATCTTTGACCGTCTGGGTGGTCTGGCCAATGTATAGGAGATTACAAGGGCAGCGAATTGAGTAGATGACATTCTGGGATCTGCGATTGGTGAAGGATTTGAGGTCATGTTTTTGTCCATTATGTTCAAAGCATTTTGTGTTCAATGAGGTGGAACATGCAGACCATCTTTGGCATTTGTAGTGTCCAAGAAGTGGTGGGAGGCCCCACAATCCTCTGACTGTTTCATCCCTGGTATTGGTTTGTGGCCATGTGATGGCATGCACCAGATGGTCCGAGAGGTTTTTCCCCCTACGGTACGAGAACAGTGGAGGTTCATTGAATATGTTGAGTGGGGCCAGTGTATTCCAGTTTGTCTTGATGATCTTGGAGAGTTTATTGCTGGTAGGAGAAAACGTAGAGACGAAAGGGATGCGAGAGTTAACCCTCTTCTTTTTGGGTGTGAGTAAGGTTTCACGATGATTGTACCAGGCTCGTTTTCTTGCTCTGGTTACCAATTTCTTCGGGTAGCCACGTGAGATGAGTTTCTCAGTGAGGACTGCGGCTTCCCTGAAGAAGTCCTTTCTCCACTTACAATTACGGCAAATTTGTAGGAATTGCCCAAACGGTAGACCATTGCGTAGGCCTCGCGGATGGTAGCTGGAGTAGAGCAATAAGGTATTCCGCTCGGTAGGTTTCCTGAATAACGCTGTTCCGATTTTATTGTCTTCTACCTGTAGCAATAGATCAAGGAATGGTAAGTTGTTTTCTTTGGGGTCAATGGTGAACCTCAGGTGTTGTTGGCAGTTGTGTAGCCAATCCCCGAATTGGAGGAGGGTCGCATTGCTTCCTGACCAAATGAGCAGAATGTTGTCTATGTAACAGAAAGGCAAAGTTTGGGGCAAAACAAGCGCCCATCGAAACCCCTTTGATCTGAAGGTAGTAAGTATCTTTGTACAGAAAATAGTTGTTTCCCAAGGCAATCTCCAAGAGGGACATCACAAAGTCAGTTGGGATCCTTGTAGGTTGTGGTCTTGTGTCAAGAATTCCTCTTATTACCGCCAGGCCCTCTCGGTGGGGTATATTGGTGTATAATGACTCAATGTTCATTCCGACCATTAAATCAGTACCTGGTGTGAAGGGGGTGTCCTCGATAAGGTTGATTAAGTCCATGCTATCACGGACGAAGGTGTCCGTGAGAGGAACGAATTCTTTAATGATGCTGTCGATGTATTTTCCAATCGGTTCAAGGATTGAGCCGCAGCCGGACACGATAGGTCTTCCAGGGGGGTTCTGTTGATTCTTGTGAATCTTCGGTAAGACGTAGAATACAGGAGTACGGGGATGACTGTTATTGAGGTAAGTAGCTTCCTTGTCTGTTATGATGTCATTGGATTTAGCTAGTTCAGTCACTAGTTGGATTTTAGCCCTTATTCCAGGCAATGGGTCAAATGGTAGGGTACGGTAGTGGTCCTTAATATCCAGTTGACGTAGGATTTCGGTGTCATATTTGGTTTGGTCTTGAATGACGATGCCTCCGCCTTTGTCGGCGGGCTTGATGATTATATCTTTATTGATTTTGAGGTTGTTGAGTGCCTGTTTCTCTGGTAGTGAGAGGTTGTAAGGAACATATTCATGTTGTAGTTGGATGTTCTTCATCTCGTGTAGAACCCTTCTCTCAAAAGTCAATATCTCAGTTGGCATCAGTACTGAAGGCGGGTTAAAAGTCGAGGGTGGTTGGAAAGGTGAGCGGTTTCTTTGCTCACGTGGTGGTCTTTCAAAGAAGAACTGTTTGAGTCTTATCCTCCTGAAGAATTGGAGCAGGTTCTCCTGTATTTCAAAGAAATTACTCTTGTCAGTCGGGACGAAGGATAGTGCTTTGCTTAGAAGGCTGATCTCATAGGAGGAGAGGTCATGCTGGGACAAGTTGAATATGGGGAGCATTTTAGTGGTGTCCACGTTGGTACTGTCTGTTGTTAGTTTGGGCCCCATTGGTAGAACTTGCTTCTGGTTTGTCGTTCCCCGGAGTACTGGTACTGATAGTTCCCTCTCGATCGGCCTCTGCCTCGGTTTGTGTCTAAAAAACCTGCTGGTAGCAATGGTTGGGGTCTTAGTTGTTGGACTCTCTGTGGTCTTGAGGTACTCGGTCCCTCTCCAGGGCTGGAATCCTCAGCTGAGGTGTTGGAAGATTCAGAGAAGGACACTTGTTGATGGTTACGGAATCTTCCCCAATTCTTTTGTTGTCTAGGAGGTTGGTAGGGTGTGTCGTAGAAGTCGTCTCTCAGGTACGGATAGGTCTGCTCGTTGTTGTAATTTCGAATGTCTTTTTGGATTTTATTTATTTTCTTGTTTTGTTCAAATGTGTCAAAATTGGAAATAGTTGCGCTTATTTTATCCAGGAGGGATTTCGCATCTGTAATGGTACTGTCCTCCAAGATGAGTTTTTCCAATTCGGCTATTTCTGCCAGTTCCTTGCGGCTATGTTCAAGAGCTGTGTCAATTCCCAAGACCATCCAGTGTCTGGAACAGGTCGTGGCCAGGTGGCTGAATCCTGACCTGAATTTGGGGTCTTGTGTAAAGATAGCTGGGACGTTGCGGATTTGTAGTCCCAAAGGAATAACGTTGGACTTCAGGTATTCCATAAGCATACGGGCATGTAGATCAGTGCGGATCTGTTTTTTTCTTAGTTTTTCAAGTCTGTCCAGTAGAATTCGTGAGGAGCTTGCTCCTGTGGAAGCAGGGGTAGTGGTGGAAGAAAGGAGGGAGGGTCCACTGAGAATTCTTTGAATATATTCGTCTGAATAGTATGGGGTATCCCTGGAGACCATGCTGTGTGAAGGCTACGACCAGCAGCTATTCGCATTCGGAGCAATCCCTTGCACCCCTTCTGTCATTCTTCCAGTAAGTGTACCTATCACATACCTCCTTTTCCTCCCCCCCGACGTCTCCCCCTACACGCCTCACGTTGTGCTTTCTCTGCGCATAGGTTTCTACAGGTGCTTCCTAGTATCGCCTTGGACAGAGCCCTCCCGTGAATCTCGAGTAAGTTCACTTCCGGTATAGGAACTGGCGCCCTGATTTACACCTTTCTTCTATGAGCCTAGTCACGCGGTATTTGTCTGCAGCGCCCATTACACGTCTCCCCTCCCCTGTTTTGGGCTCAATAATCTTTATTAAACTCTTTTACTCTGACCAGCCTGTCCTTCTTGGTCCACCAATTGAACGCATATATATGGAAATGTATGTATCCTTCTATCCCGAGCACTGCAATATAAATAAACCGTAACCTGGTCCTGATGATGGCCTAACAATTCTGCAGGCCGAAATGCCGTCGACTTCCACAGCGGAACTCCTGGCGCCCCCATTTACGGATACCCCACTCATTTAAATGTTTGTATTTATGTACCATTATCTGCCTGGGTATCCCAAATATGTAAAGAATTTTTTAAATCCCACTTGTCTCTTGTTGCGCTTGTCACTATCGCTGTATATACCATGTCACGTGTCACTTGCGCCGTCACAAAGCTTCACGAGCACTTGTGCACAGTATTTTGTAGGTTACATGTCATTCAATGGAACGCAGTGCTACCGTCCCATGTGCTTGTACATATGAAGTTTAATATGTCCAACATGCTTATCGATTGAAATACAATTTACCTTCACAAGAAAATGTCTCCCTGCTTTTCTCCCCTTAGTGAGAGAAAGAGCACTAGCTCAGGAGAAACAAATAATTGTCATGAGTCCGGTACCAACCTTGGAGGCTGTTACCAAAGCAAGTGTTCCAAACGCGAAAGCATTGCAACCACGATGGATACAATGGGCTAATTCACTCACTGCAACAAATGTAGACTACAAGTTTGACTCTACATTAAAAACACAACCATTTCTGCAGTACGAAAAAGAATATCCTCTCCCGAATGAAATAATGCCTCTAGATCAGTATGAATACATTATTTACACTGATGGTTCTACCCAGCCTGCAGTAGGAAGTAAACAGCAATACAGCGCAGCATGTGCGATTGTGAAGGGACGTATGCGGGACAGAAAGTTCCGTCCTAGCAATACACAGACGCAGTCTCTAGGAGATTGCATGGCACAGCTGGCAGAACTAAAAGCCCCGATACTGGCATTAAAAAATACGGATCGGGAATTCCCACACTCATTGTGTGCGATTCCTTTCATTGTGTCCAGTCATACATTGAATATTTTCACTATTGGGGACAGAATAGGTTTCGAGATTCCAAAGGTTGCACAATAAAGCACAAGTTGCTTTGGGAACAAGTCGCAGAGCTGAAAAAAGGCTTGCCACGGGCTCATGTAATTCACACATTGAGTCATCAGCGTGTTGGCGTACACGTTGAAGGGAATTCATTGGCTGATGAATCCGCCAAGAAGACAGTGCGAACTGCTGCCGTTGCTGCAATCACTTGTTCTAGTATGAGAATAGACGGACAGATAATGATAGTTGTGAACGCTACCAGCAACAACAGCTCAGCCTTGCCAAATGGTTTTCCACTTAAGTACTCCTACAAGTTAGATGCGCAAAATATTCTGCATGCTCAAATTCCAGGAGTGGGGGATAGAGTAATACCAAACATGGATCGCAGATTAGGATTAATTCTAACTGGACACGAGGGTCTGAGTCGCAGGGGTTACTGCTACGATTTCATTACTGAAACAGCGCTATTGGTGGCCGGGTCTCACTAAACAAACTAAGGGCTTTGTCCTTAAATGTGACATCTGTCAGCAGATGAAGGGTTCCACCGTAGCACGTCCACCGCAAACACCATTACTGATATCAGACAGACCTCTCGCATGTGTCTATTTGGACCACTGCGCCCCCCTACAATCTGATGGGGCTTACAGGTACATCCTGGTGGCAGTGGATTCATTCTCTAGATTCCGGTGGGTTTGGCCTCAGCGCTTGGCTGACACCCAAACTGTTATCAAGGATTTGCAAGTCTTTATGGGGACATACGCAATTGGCACATTACATTCTGACCGTGGCCCTGTGTTTAGCTCACAGGCTTACAAAGAAGCCATGGGAAGTTTGGGTGTTGCATTGCGGTACTCCTCTCTGTATCATCCAGAGGGAAATTCGATTGTGGAGAGGAAAAACCGGGACTTAAAGCAATCCTTAACAGCAAGGGTATTAGGCTCGGGTGGCTGTTGGGTCAATCACCTACATGGGGTCCAGAGGGCACTTAACAACATGCCAAGAAGTTCCCTGGGGGGCCGTACTCTATTCGAAGTCCTGTTCGAGATTAGAATGTGGGTACCTGACCTCGACTGTGGCAGCACAGTGGCGGATGAAAAACCATTTGACATCAATGATCGTTTGGCTGTTGTACAGGAACTCAATGAATTCTGGGCATTACAAAGCAACGTCCAAGTAAAATGCACCCCCACTGGGGAAGTGAAAGCTCTACTGGCAAGACCTGCCTGGATCCCAAAGATTGGGTACCTGCTCAGAGAAAGATTGTGGACAAAAAAGAATTTGGGCCATCTTACAGAGCGCATGTACCTGTCCTGGCTGTCGAAGGCACAAGAACAGTACTTCTTCTGCCTCTTGCCGGCTAAAAAGAAAAAAGATTTGTCTCAATTGATCTGATCAAACCACACTATGTGGCAGATACTCAATAGTAGGCAGCGTGCGCTACTGGGTAGCACCAGATCTCCTCTCGCTACCATACAGGAAGTTCAAACAGAAAGATTAAAAACGTTTGAAGACTCTACTAAAAGACTTACCTTGTTTCTCCCTGGCTACAGCTCTGGATTGCTATAGGTCTACTGTTCCTAATCCTCTGGATAGGTGTAGTGACGGTCTTTTTCCTGCTCCTGAATGGACATTACCTCCCTGAACGCTATGCAATAAAACATGTGAACTTGGTCCTGAAACCACATGCATCATCACACCGTGAACAGAGAGACCTGTCATTAGTGAACATTACAGCAGTTCCAGTTCCTGTAGGAATAGTTTGGGACAGGGTTTTGTATGATATATATGGTCCAACAGAACTTTTAAAAATACCACACTTGTTTAAAATTTCATTAAGTGATATCATCCCCTCCAGTACTTTCTCTGATGATTGGGACTTTGAAACTGTAAATACTATGCTGTCTGATTTAGAACAATCGGCTGCATTTTCTAGCGATGAATTGTATGATGAGACATCTAATTTTGACACCATGTTTTGTTATCAACACTATGGTCATCACTTCTTGCACAAAGCTAGTATTCCACGTGAAGTTTTCTCTTACCATCCATGTGAACATTGCCCAACACCACCGAAAGGTAGTTCAGCTACATTTGCACAAAAGCTTGCTTATTTTTCTGGGTTTAACATATCAGACCCGACCACTTTTTATTATAAGGTTGCACCTACAACGGCACAATCAATAAGTATCCTACCCAAAAAATGGAACTAAGGTATAATATATAGGCGCAGTTCTCAGTCCGAGGGGTGGTAATATGCTTCTACCACTTTTTGGAGCAATACCTCTTTGTATAGTAAACATGACAGAAACACTGGGCATAGGTTATAGTGAAGAAATGGCATTGGCCATCTTAGCAGCTCCATCTCTGCTACCGGATACCATCATTACTCAATGCCTCAACCAGTCTCAAAATTGGGATGAATTAAAAGAACTTAAGAGAACCCAGATGAAAATCCTGTTGCATGGAGCAATAATGACAGAATATCTGCGGGGTAACGCTGCCCCTACAGGATTGCTAGTCAGGAACGAGCCACGGATTTTCCTGGATGATCCCATATTTAAAAGAGAATGGTCTCTAATCACGTGGAGATGCACACGCGATTGGTTGATCCTAATTATCAATACAGCAAAACTTCTCTCCGAGGCACTAGTCATTAAAATCAAGACGAGTGAACATTTTTTGAACACACAAATAAAGATCTCAGTGTTCAAGAAGAAACTGGAGGAGGTTAACAAAGACATTAACGAACATAAAGAGTTCCTAATGCAGAGTAAGATAACCAAACTTTAAAAAGACCTTAAGAAATTCTCACACGAGAAGGTCTACCCTTATATTAGGGACGATTACAAGGGTCAACAAGATTCTGAGACTGACTCATCAAATAGAAGTGACTCTATGTCATCTCGATCAGATACAGACGACTGGGGGAGTGACAATTCGGCCAACAGATGGAGGGGGAAACAAAGACGTCAAAGGGGGAGAGGGTTTACCCCTAATTACCACCATCCCCCCCCACAGATGTTTGGCTGGCCTGGCCCATATGGCCCACAACAGTACCCAGGACCACCACCATTTCAAAACGTACCTTTCTTCCACCCGAATCAGAACCAACAGCATTTTTTAGGTCGGGGAGGAAGACGAGGAGGACGTGGCAGATGCAACACCAAACAGGTACAGTGGAGCGATCCACAGACAGAGAGAACCAACACGAGGAGTCAGACCAAAGAACAATCACCGGGAACCAGCTCAGTGTAGATCTGGTCGTGAATCTCACCAACGAAACTTTCACCAATGATGAACTAGCAATTTGAACAAAGGCCTTGGGTTTGTTCCAACCACCCACATTGATAAATTCAAGATCCGATGTGAACTTGGTGAGTTCTTCCGAAAGATCAGGATCAAGGCGTTTTTTGAAGGGAAACCCAATATGGAAATAGAACCAGGATACACCACACTACGGGAAAAATCTACCTTTTTTCCTGCTGGAGGCTGTATGCCCCCGGAAGTCCTGGCCTTTGAGGAAGCAGTGTTCAAGGAAATTGAACAACTGGAACCCAACAACACTGCCTTTAACAATTTGAGCAAAGGAGAACGAGAAGCCCTTAAGACCCTCAATGAAAGATCCGATATAATAATAAAGCCAGCGGACAAAGGTGGCGCCACAGTGCTACAATATCGTGAAGACTACAGAGAAGCCTGTCTGAGCCTTTTGCGGGACGAAAGACATTATGAAAAATTACAACGCGACCCTACCTCCCGCCTACAGAAGAAAATATCAGAACTCTCTAAGGGAGCGTTGGAGAGAGGTTGGATTACAAAAAAGGAAATGGAGTTCCTACAGACCACAGATCCTAGAACACCATTACTTTATACATTACCTAAAATTCACAAGGGACGTAACCCCCCTCCGGGGAGACCTATAGTGTCAGGAATAGGTTCAATTTTGGAACCTTTATCTCTACGACCATCAGTCACTAGAATCAAGTCCTATGTCAAGGATACTAAACACCTCCTTAACATCCTTGCAGAATTGGTATATGATCCCTCACAAGAGACTTCTGCTTGGATGTTGAGGCTTTATACTTTATACTTCAGCATCCCTCAGGATGAGAGCCTCCGTGTAATTGAAAACATATTACAAACACAAGAATGGACCTGGGAAGCGCCAATAGAGTGGATTATGACCCTCATGAGGATGGCCCTGACGGAGAATTTCTTTCGGTATGAAGACCAGCTCTACCTGCAAAGACACGGGACTTCAATGGGCAGTACTTTTGCCCCCACATTGCTTGCCTCTATATGAGTCACTGGGAAGAGGAACACATCTGGGCCAGGAATCCATATTCTGAGAAGATTTGGACCTGGCTCCGCTACATTGATGACATCCTGGTAGTATGGCATGGCGATCTAGATAGTATCAAGAATTTTGGGATTTGGATTAACCAACTCAACCACTTTCTCCATTTCACCATGACTATGGACAGCCATAAAGTGGCCTTTCTGGATGTGAACATCATTGCCAGGGACGGGAGGTTGGATAGTTCCCTATATAAAAAAACAACGGATAGGAACAGCCTCCTGAGTTTCAATAGCGCCCATCCAAGATCACCGAGGGAAAATCTCCCCGTTGGGCAATTCCTCAGGATCCGTAGGAATTGTTCCGACCTGGATACTTATAAAGCAGAGGCCACACTTTTAACAAAAAGACTGGAAGAAAGAGGATAATTAACCAAGCCCAAAAAAGATCCTGTAACACCCCCCGATCAGCCCTACTGGAGGATCATCCAAGAAAAGAGACAGATGCTCTGATATGCGTGACTACGTATAATTCCTCTTCCAATTCCATTAAGAGAATTATAAATCAGAAATGGAATATTTTGACCTCCAATAAATTGGACTTTGAAAAACCAATGTTCTCCTTCAGAAAGAACAGGAATCTTAGGAATTCCTTAGTCCATACAGATACTTATCAACAGAGACCTGAGAGACAAATGACATTATGGAATGCCCCTCAGGTGAAAGGCCATTTTCCATGTGGTACGTGCGTTGTCTGCCAATTTACCATCCATACATCCCACATTGACTTGGGACTCCCACGGCCGTGGGAGCAACGCATACATACCAATTGTAAAACTGACAACTGTAAATATATATGTTTACTTGCCCTTGTGGAGAACGCTATATTGGAATGACAACAAGGAAGGTCAAAGTCCGTATTAGCGAGCACAGGAGCACCATACGCAGAAAGATCAGCGCCACGAAACTTACATCACACTATGTAGAACATCAACATACAGATAGAGACCTGATTTGGACAGTCATTGAAAGAGTGAAGGGGGTCTTGACCTACCCAGAAGACTGTTTTTTTTGGGGGGTTTTTTGCAGAGTTTTATATAGCGCGAACTTGACCCGCAACCAGGTATCAGAGCGCTTTACATAGCACCAGTTACGTTACATGAGGACACACATTCATTTTTGTTAGGCACGGGGAGATTAAGTGATTTGCCCAGAATCACAGGATGTTCAGCGTCATTACCGAGACTCGAACCCAGTTCCCCAGGTCCGAGGTCGAACGCCCTAGCCGTTAGGCCAACTCCTCTCCAAGGAGTGGAAGGACCAGAGATGGGTGTATACTCTGAAAACCCATGAACACGGGCTAAATGACTCCATCCTGTGGGGTCAGCTGGGGAGGATATGAGACCTCTTCTAGCACTGCAACTGTAACCATCATAATGGGGGATTCCAAATGATTGTCACATGAGCCTTTTAGGTATTTCTCTCCATCGCTAAACATATAATGCCCCCTTTTTACACACTTGGGACACTTTTCCATATGCCCTCGTTTTGGCCTTTATTAGCATTGGTTGGGAGGACACTACATCTTTACCTGAATACTAATTCTTCTGAGGTCTGACACTGTGGAATACCACTTATTTATAGTCTTCTTATTTCCTCGAGTGTGAGATAACATAAACTGGGGATATGTTGCATCCTAACGGGAACAGTCTTAGATTCATTTCAATGTATACATATATTTACATCTGAAAGAATATCTCTTCTGAAATTCTCTATGTTAATACATACTAACATACGGAATTATCTGAGCGAATAGAGTTAAATACGCCCACAAATGGATTTTTGAGAAACAACATTTCCCATAAAACTAGGGGAGTGTGGTACTCCATTGCTTACATCTTGAGATGAGTGGAATCAGAGTGAATGAAGTTTAACACGCCCGCAAATCGACCATTTTCCCCATATTACCATGGGAGGCGAGCTGTCCACTGTCTGTACCTTGAGGGAAATAAAGCTTTTTGCAGTCGAATTAAATGCTTCGACATGAACCTAAATACTACAATTCCCATGAGGCTTTGGGAGTCTGGTAGTCCATTCTCTGAGACTACCGGATGTGACACAATACACATGCGCCGCCGGGATGGGATTGCCATCTCCTGTTTGGCGTCCACCGAGCCCCGCAATACCTTTAAAATGACCTCGGTTTCTGCACTCCGGCACTCACGCCATGAGGTGCAGAACCAATTAGGTCACATCGCGGGGTCGGAATCCTTGATGACGTAAGTCTACTTCACTTGCTAATCCATCTGATTTCATATAACGATGTTCTTTATCATTGACGCTCATGTCCATAGCTCTAGGATATTAAGTATTTAATGGCGGCCTGTATGGCGTTTTGTTTTTCCTAGTGTCTGACTATAGGACCACCTCGTGTTATTCTGCACTCGTGAGAAGTGTGCAGTCCACAAAAGTCTGGTAAGAGATTACATCTCTCTATGGTGTCCAGTACACGGGTTGGACCTGTATATCCAATGTAAATCTGCACCTTTTTTTCTGCATGCACTCACATTCTATGCCAAAATGCAGTTTTACTTTCAAACTATTTACTTTCAAACCATATATATGCATTTTAAAATGGATGACGTGAAATTTTACTCTCACTCACGATACCCGCAATGGGGTTGCACCTGCATGGGGGCTAGAGAAGAATGCACTGCGCACCTCCTGGCAACATACTGTTCCGTGGATGGATAGCATCACTAGAGACCTGCACATAAATTATGATGCATACTACGGTAAATCCGGCTAGACCAATTAAGCGCTGCTGCGCACCCCAACTATAGAGATTAAGAGGAGCTGCGCACCGCATGAGGTTAACGTTAGGTTTTAGTTTTCAATCTGTGGTATAACAAACAATGGTTGTGTGCTATGTTTTGTCTCCCTTCAAGTTGGACAAACTTGAAAGTGAACGCCTCTTCAAGGATAAGTATATCCATACGGCGTTGTTTTGCTGTTTAAATAATTTTTAAACTGACATATTGTGCTAATTCCAGGGAGGTATTTATCACTAACTTGTGCCCTGAAGAAAGCTGTGGACCCATAGGGCAGTTCACTGGCTGAAACATGTTGGCATCTATAGGGTCATAGGACCATTGTATCCTGGGAACACCCTATTCCTTTTATTTTAATAACCACTATCTTTCCATATTAAAGGGATACCTGGAGTATGTGGTGTTTTTTTAATCTTTAACCCCCCCTGGCCATTTCTCATAAGCGCTCCCTGAGATACGGTTGAGCCCACCCTGACCTTTAGGAGCCAGGGTGAACCCGATGATGAAGCATGACACTATTAGAGTGTGTGAGGGTTACTATACAAAGAGCTATTGCTCCCAATAGTGGTAGAAGCATATTACCACCCCTCGGACTGAGAACTGCGCCTATATATTATACCTTAGTTCCATTTTTTGGGTAGGATACTTATTGATTGTGGATATTACTTGGGAGGACGTATCCCTTCCCCCTTCCCTTGTGTGGAAGTACCTCTCAACCCTTGTGGCCTGTTGGCCAGTTTTGTATACACTGCACCTACAACTGCACAGAAAAATATGCTCACTAACACGAAACAGATATACTCTGCTTTCTTTCTTTCCCAGCTGTCTATACAGGGTTTCGACTTTTGGGAGGACACTATAGACACAAAAATCTGTCTGGGGACTAAAGATTGGCAGGTTCAGGGAACTGAGGCCTTATTTAGAGCATGCCTCATACCACATCAGATAATATTCCTGAACGACACAGTGCAACAGACTTCCTGTCTTGGGTTAGCCAAGATCAAGGACTTGAACACACCACGGATTCCCTCACTTACACGCTTTGAGGGATGGCAAAATTATACACAACATAGTGAGGATACATTCTACATGATGGCTCATACAATTCATCTGACCCCAAATGGAACGGATGGTTGGTCTGGCCTATCGGCACGAATAGGTGTCAGTCAAGATTCAGGGGTAACACCTAAGGGTTTAGTGCCCATAGGCCTGACCAGCGCTATGTACAAACAGAACACTCAGGGTGGTGACATCTTACAGTGTTGGGAAGTTATGCCTAGAGTGGCTAAGAACCTCAACACTGTCCCAGGTGAAACAACACTTGTCCTTACTGTCAGATGACATGGATCTCAGGGATTTTTTGTTAGGTCCCCAGAAGCCACGTCAGAAACGCTTCTTATACGCTATTCACAATAAGGTTTGGAAAATCTCTCAACAGGAAGCTGCTGAGAGACTACATGAAATTGATAGGGTTAACCTAGAAAAGGCTTTGGCAGTGGTTGACAATGGCATGACCACATTATCATCCAGGATTTATTCACTAGGCAACATTGTGTCTTCTGCAATAGATACGATGGAACAGGATTTATCTATATTACAACATGGACAATTGCAATTGCGATCCATTCTATTACTGAGCTGGACACTACACTCATTGCGCTCTGGTCACGTGCCCTGGTGGTATATCAGCCGTACGACTCTGTTTTCTGCATATAATCTAACAGAAAGGCAGATGACAATGGAACGAAGAGATGCAAAGTATATAATGCTGCACATTGAAAAGTCACCTTCCACAGAATGGTTAATCCATGGCCATATTACACTGCCGGTCACGACATTCCAATTTCAATACTGTCTACAATATCACCAGGTAGGCAGGTATGAAGCGTTGGGACAGGGATACATACATGAGTCTTGGGATTTGCCGTACATATTTAGATGCAGGAATGGGTACACTGAAGTTTTTCTCAGCGGTTCAGACTGTGTGAGTTCTTTAAGTGGTTCTCTAATTTATCAGGATATTTTGCTTCACGGAGCCTGTAATGCTTCAATTGCAAACCTATCATGTCATTTGAAAGGATCCCCAGCTGCCGCGATTCATCCGGTGTTCAAACTGCTCTCGAACTGGAGCTATTTGATGTTGAATGATCAAGGTTGTTGATGGATGGTACCAGGCATCGCATATCTGGTCACAGTAAGTTCCAGGGTTACTTGTTGTATGCAAGTATTGCTTCCACTGACCCACACAGTTAGGGAGGCAACACTATGGCCTTCCTTGGATGTTCCCTTTATACGGTTTGATTCTCTGAACAGACTGAAAGCCATCCTGTTACAGAAGGATGTGGCCTTAACCTCAGCCTGAGAGACTTTTGATCTCCAGGTTGCAAGGTCTTCGGCAGAGATACAGGGACTAGTCCAAACGAATTTTCTGCTCCATTTCAGAGAAATGGTACATTGTATCTTTAACATGTCTCATATGAGTGGGATCGTGCACCTGTTTAAGAGCATAGGTTCTGGACTATTAAGCACCTTTCAGACAATCTTTGGAGCTATTCCAGCATTTATACACTCCGTGTTGGGAAGCGTTTTTGGAGTGCTTCCGCTGGTCCTACTACTTATACTGGGTATCCTAGTTTTAATTTTCATGCAAAGCAATGGACGGCCCAGTTCCACCAGAGATGGAAAAAGCACTCCTTGTGCGATGTTGCCGTGAACGCATGGTACTCCATCTGGGCGCACCACGGCTTCGGGAGCTAAGCAAGCATTGGTTCCTATCGTTCAGATCAGTCTGGGTTGACTGCATCTTGCTTGTGCTCCGCTGCCTATTCTGTGGATACGAATGCGTGTTGGACATATGTCTAACACTTCCATCGGTTGCGCCACCGGACATTGATGCACTACTGGACCCCTTAAAGGCCCATGTATTACAGTGTTCTCAGCGTATATTCCCATGTTGGTGACGCCATTCTTAGAGACACCACGGGGTGCTTCAGCTCCTGTCGGACAGGACACCGGCTCTACAACAAGCACACAGGTACCGAGTGTTTCCTCAGCGGCTGCTGCGGGAACTGAAGATGCTCACCTTTGCTCCGCTGACCTGATACAAGAGGTGTTACAGGGACAATTGTCTGCGAATGCAAGTATTGTGATGTTGCGTCTCCCACACTGGACACAAACATTTCACTCTCCATGTGCTGGGAACAATTCGGCCTTTTTCCAAAACAAGCCAAATTGGAATTCCAAAACATTGTTTTGTTTTATTTTTCTCTCCTGCTCTCACTCGCCACCATGCCTTTCGATGTGCTCAGTTGTTCTAACAATATATTGACTATTTTAGAGGACTTATAGAGCTTTTTAATTTCTATACATCATTTTTACATATACCATGTTTTTAGATGTTTTTTACACTGATTTTTATAACTATGTTTTCATGCTTTTTAGACAGGCATATTTTAGCATTAGTTGACCTTAACGACCTTCAGATGAGGAGTGGGTGTTATGAACCCCAATGAACCCCAATATAGGCCTAGGTAGCAATACAACCTTTTACCTACATTCGTCCTATCTAGCTCTACATAACAGTTCTGGCACTGACCTTTTACCTAGTTAGATGCTGAATAAATGTCAGTTTCCGCCAAAACTGGCCTAATTTATTATGCATGAGGATTCCTAATATCATATCTTAATCCCCTGCCCAGGATATACACAGCAGGATTACCATCTTCTGTATAATAACTCTGTACAAAAGTCACTGCTAACATAATCCTTAAACGACAGGTCCACTATACATAATGGCAAGCCATTACATATCTAGGTAGAACCCCTGAGGGCATTTTGTGGGTATAAAAGAACCACAACTTTGCTGGGGAACTGGAGGAGAAGCTTTCATGCTGGCACTAGACGCTGAGGTCCCGGCCTGCAGAAGCTCCAGCACACAGTGGTCTGACATCCCTTGCGGGGTGTCTAACTCGAGACCAAGATGGGGTCCTTCGTTCTCTTCCATCAGGTAATGGGGTTGGCTCTTTCCTAGGGGATTCTTGGCTTTACACCCACATACATGTCAGGTACACTTAGACAGGGTTTGCATCATAGGAGTATGCTTGATTACTGCCATGTATCGATATGCCTACATATATTTACTGTTTTAGCATCATGGTAGAATTCTACCTTTTATTTACTCTGTCGGAGCCTGTAATCTTATATATCTGTTTCTTTCTAATGATTGTCGCAGCAAACATGTTTTATACTAGAATGATGCTGGTTCAATAAATGCTTATTGAAAACATCCCCATTGTTTATTCTGTGTATATCTCTGAGACCAAGTGAGCTCGAGTGACTGAGCAAAAGTACTGTACTGTTTCCACGATCCCTGAAGGATCCAGGGTTGTCATGTTCGATAGTTGTCAGACACTATTAGCTCCTTGGTAATGTTAGGGGGGTTATGGTGGCTCTTTGAGCTAGCTGGTCTAAAGGCTAACATATCCTTTGGGGGTGTCTGGAATCAGTCTAGACACCAATCCCTTAGTCTATGTTATCTAAATGCGCAGATCCTGTGTATTATTAGGAACTACACGACAAGTGAGGGTGATGTTTTTTCAAGTTTGTGGAGCATGTCTTTATCCACAACTAGATGTTTCGATGGCCCACGCATTTTTTAAAAATGTAAAAAAATTTATGGAAGAGGAATGGACCCCCAAACTCTCTACTTTTATTTTTATTCCCCGCCTGCTACAATTGCACTCTTTCATCACACATTGAAGAACAGGCAGGGAGTTATCCAGTGGCATGCTAAACTCATTAAAAAAAGCTGTTTACTCTCCTTGGATGAGGAAGAGTGGAGGAAGGAGCAACACTAGGTGATTTCCTGGCCGCAGAAACTATAACCGAGACTGGTGGTAGGTCCGTCCTTAAGAAGAGTGGATCCTGGTCTGGACCTTTGTAATTTTTTTTTAAGTCTAGTGAGGCAGAAATTACTGAAACTGGAACTAGGAACATCTGCATCACATATTTTATGAGGCCAGGTACCAAAGGCAAGAGAGGTCTGGATGATGTTCTGTGGTACAACTATCACCGGCGTAGTAGTCGTTAGTGTTGGTATTGGGATATTCAGCTTGGCTACACTCCGTACCAGGACTTCACTAAAAGTATTAATGCCATCCACTGGAACGACTCAAGCAGGAGGTGTCAGCCAGTATTGGAAAATAATACCCGATGGCGGAATGGGCAGAAGAATGCAGCGACCAGGAAGTAGCTCGTGTAGGCCTCAGATAGCTTCCATGCGCCTTAGATCCTCTGTTAGATTGCCCTGACCTGCTATGAGATCGGGTTCTGGAGCGGAATCTTCTACTCCAGCGTGGACTCTTTGACTTTATCAACTTAGGAGGTCCCGGTGGAGGTTATGGCAATACTAGCAACTTTGGGAGGTGCAGAGATGACAAAAGCACAGGTGACGTAAGAGGTGCTGGCAAAAAAAAAAGTAAGAATGACTTCAGAGGGAACGGAGTAAGTGAAAGGATGACCACTTGTGTGACCTCTTTGGTTCAATCAATCAGGGAGCTTTAAGCGCGCTACTCACCCATGAGAGTCTCAAGGCGCTGGGGGGGAGGGGGAGCAGCTCAGGTCAGTCGAAGTGCCAGGTCTTGAGGGTCCTCCTTAAGATGTGCAGGGTGGGGGCGCGTATGATGTCGATCGGGAGCTCGTTCCAGGTCTCGGCCGCGATGTAGTAGAAAGTTCTTCCTCCCGTTCTTGCTTTGCGGATGTGCAGGGGTTCAGCGAGGGTGAGGTCGGCGGATCGGAGGTTCCTCTTGGGTACGTGGAAGAAGATTCTATCGTTGAGTTATTGGGGTCCGGTGTTGTGGAGGCATTTGTAGGCGTGGGTGAGTATCTTGAAGGTTACTCTCTTTTCAACGGGGAGCCAGTGGAGGTTATGCAGGTGTTGGGTGATGTGTTCGTGTCGAGGGATGCCAAGGACAAGTCTGGCTGCGGTGTTCTGTATGGTCTGGAGTTTGCGGAGCAGAGACTTGTTGATCCCGGCGTAGAGGGCGTTTCCGTAGTCCAGTCTGCTGGTTATGAGTGCGTGGGTGGCAGTCTTCCTTGATTTGGGGGGATCCATTTGAAGGTCTTTCAGAGGATGCAGAGGGTTTTGAAGCATGTGGAGGCGACACTGTCGGGTCATGGAGAGGGAGGAGTTGAGTACGATGCTGAGGTTTTGGGCGTGGTCCGTGGGGGTTGGGGGGCTGCCGAGGGCGGTGGGCCACCAGGTGTTGTCCCATGCAGAGGGGGAGGGTCCGAGGACGAGGACCTCTGTCTTCTCCGAGTTGAGCTTCAGGCAGCTGCTGCTCATCCAGGATGAAACGTCTTTCATTCCTTCCTGAAAGTTGAGTCTGGTGGTGATGAGGTCCTTGGTGAGGGAGAGGATGAGCTGGGTGTCGTCGGCAAAGGATACTATGCTGAGTCCGTGCTGTCTGACAATGGCGGCGAGGGGGGCCATGTAGATGTTGAAGAGCGTGGGGCTGAGTGACGATCCTTGGGGTACTCCGCAGTTGATTTCTGTGGGTTCGGAGAGGAAGGGTGGCAGTCTGATTCTTTGGGTTCTGCCGGTGAGGAAGGAGCAGAGCCAGTCGAGGGCTGTTCCCTGTATGCCGGCGCCGTGAAGTCTGGCGGTAAGTGTGCGGTGGGAGACTGTGCCGAAGGCTGCAGAGAGGTCGAGTAGGATCATTGCTGCAGTGTGTCCTTGGTCGAGGAGGGTGCGGATGTAGTCTGTGGCGGCAAGTAGGGCGGTCTCGGTGCTGTGGTTGCTGCGGAATCCTGATTGGGAGGGGTCGAGGATGGAGTTTTCTTCTATGAATTTCATTAGTTGGATGTTGACGGTCTTCTCAGTGACTTTGGCTGCGAAGGGGAGGAGGGAGATGGGCCGGTAGTTCTTGAGGTCCGTGGGATCTGCTGAAGGCTTCTTGAGAAGGGGTCTGACTTCTGCGCGTTTCCAGACTTTGGGAAGGATGCCGGTTTCCAAGGTGGCATTGATGCTGCGGCGTAGTTCCGGAGTGATGGCGCCGGCGGCTCTGTGCAAGATATGCGGGGGGCAGGGTTCTGTGGGGGCTCCTGGCTGGATTCCTTTCATGGTCGATGTGGTGTCTTTGGTGGTGACTGGGGTCCAGGAGGAGATGGTGGGCTGGCTAGCATTGCTGGAGGAGGGAGTGGTTTCGGAGTCAGGTGTCTGGTCGTTGAAGTCGTCATAGAGGCCCTTGATTTTCAGATGGAAGTAGGAGCTAAGCTTGTTGCAGAGGTCCTGGGATGGGGTGATGTCCGTGGTTTCGCTGGGGGTTTGGTGAATTCCTGGATGACATTGAAGAGTTCCTTGGAGTTGGCGAGGATTTTGTTCTGGATGAAGGTCCTTTTGGTGGATCTGATGCGTTGGTGGTATTCTGTCATGGCGTTCTTGTAGGTGGTGCGGTCTTCCGAGGATTTGCTGTTTCTCCAGTTCTTCTTGAGACGTCTGCAGGTGCTTCTGGATTCTTGGAGGTCGGTGGCGAACCAGGTTGCCTTTCTGGGGCGCTGTTTATTGGGGTTACGTAGGGGTGCAAATTCGCCTGCGCAGTTGGTGATCCATCTGTGGAGTTTTTTGGCCGCAAGGTTGACGTCGGTCGCGGAGGTGGGGGCGTCGCGGTTGAGGGTGGAGTTGAGCTGCTCCTCGGTGATCTTGCTCCAGTTTCTTCGTGGAGGGCGGGGTGCATGTTTGGGCGGTGTGGGTTTGTTGACGTGAAAGTGTACGCAGTGGTGGTCCGTCCATGGGGATTGCGTGGTGTGGCTGAAATGGATGTTGTTACTTCCTGCGAAGATGGGATTGAGGGTGTGTCCTGCCTTGTGGGTGGGGGTGCTGACTAGTTGTTTCAGTCCGAGGTTGGTGAGGTTGTCCAGGAGGGTCGCGGAGTTGGGGTCACTGAGGTTGTTGAGGTGGAAGTTGAGGTCTCCGATGAGCATGTATTCCATGGAGGCAATGGCGTGGGTCGTGAGGAGGTCGGCGATGGTGGTGGTGAACGCAGTTCGGGGTCCGGGAAGTCTGTAGGTGAGGGTGCCTCTTAGGGTCGTTCTGGGGCTGGTCTGGATCCGGAAATGGAGGTGTTCGGTGGTGGGTTAGAGTATATTCTGTATCAAAGGGCCTGAGGACCCTTTTTTGTTTAAAATAGCATAGCCATTCTGAGGATAATCTAAGCCTTCGGCCACGGGGGGCTCGAGAAGATGACTGTCCTCTAGGCTTTGATGCTGAAGGTCACAACACTGCAACATTTAACTTGGAAGGCTGTTTTCTGAGTACCAAACTTTTTATTGGGGAGATAGAGTAATTAACGAGTCGCCCGCCAGCACCGCCTCCCACGCAATACATAAATTTATCAACAAAAAAGGCTGGGGGGCTGTCTTGTACCATCATTTGAGAAAAATATTCCAGATTGTTTCTGTATCTTTTACTCTCCTGTGCCAACAGCTAATAAGAAATTCACATTTTTCTTCTTTCCAGTTTTAATTATAATAAAATTTAAAAAAAGGGACGGTACCCATCCCTCATTCTTGGTGACATTCTTCATCATAGGAACCTTCTTCAGCAGCACCCTGTTAGTGCAAGTTGGGCTCTTTGCAAGAACATGGTCCTAGAGGAGTTTGTATAACGAGGGTAAAGTCTAGTAAAATTGTATTAGGGCAGGTGAATCAAACTGACTTTATTTACTCGTGCTGTTGAGATGTAGAAAGAATCAGGAATATTTTTCCCAACTGATGGTCCAAGAGAGCTCCCAGTCTCTTTGTTGATAGTTTTGCTCTCTTAGGAGGCATAACCTCCACTCTCAGAGTGAGTACATTTCAGGATTTCAGTTCACAAGAACCTTATGCAGTTTTTCATAAGAACAGAATTTTCTCCATGAAGTAATCTCAGACTTCCATGTATATCAGTAAATCTCTTTACTGACTGTCTTTCTGAACCCTTTGACTCAAGCAGAAAGGGCTCTACACACGTCAGATGTAAAGAGTACTGAAGTTCTATTTTAGCAAGACAAAATATAAGGCATTCCAATCACTTTTATTTATATACTGTGGTCCTGCTTAAACTGGCTTGCCTAGGACAAGACAATTCATTTCAAGGCGGGTAGTTTCTTACATTAAGCAATGTTACCAGTTGGCAAATAAAGCCCCACCTTGTAGACCTAAGGTACAATCAACCATGGGAAATGCTGCAAATTCAGCTTTTAAGAAATGTCCCTATTTCGGGCGTGGCCAAGCCGGCGACCAAGATGGCCGGACAGCATTGAAGATCTGGGATTGTATGCCCCAAAATGTAGCGGGTCCACCCTAATCCGCCACATAATGCCGGCATCGGGAATGTAGTAACCTGTGGGATGCCTCCACCGTGCCTGGACGGGTGATATCTGCAGGGACTGCCTTGCAGTGCCAGTGCACCACCAGTCCGTCGCTGCCTGATGGAGCCCCGGATGCCCCGCTGTGACCGGGGCCGCAGGTGGGCCTGGGGCAGGGCCACTGCGACTGCCATTGCACC
Organism: Calotriton arnoldi; assembly: GCA_963921515.1. Classification (NCBI taxonomy): domain Eukaryota; kingdom Metazoa; phylum Chordata; class Amphibia; order Caudata; family Salamandridae; genus Calotriton; species Calotriton arnoldi. Next base: position 675,380 of record CAWUFW010001064.1, read on the forward strand.
CCCATCGTCCAGATGTGGCCCTGCTCAACAGTTGTGGCAAGGAGAGCAGAAGCCTCGAGGGGGCTTGTGTGGCGACCTGGCTCCGGGAGCACTGCCACCTGCGGGGCTGCCCACGTGGTGACCGGGCCCTACCTGCAGTTGTTCGGCCTTGCGCTGGTGCTCGGGGCAGTGTGGCGTGCCTTGATTGGTGCCCAGACTCCCCCTCCTTCATTCCACCCCTTTGAAGCTTTGCTGGCGCCCACCTGCCCTCGGACTGCTGCCTGCTGGATGTGGTTCCCTCTTGCCTAGCCTTCTCATCAGGGCCCGCCTACTGTGGGAATCAGGCGGGCGGGCCCCATTTGGATCTGTGCTGCGGTCTGCAGGGGTGTCGACTGGCCCTGCATGGACTGCGGATTGATCACTGCCTCTGGGTGGTAGGTCAGCCTCTGCCCTGAGACCACTGCTCGCCGCCCACGCGGCCTCTACTTTATAAACCCTCATCCCTGAGAACGCCCGCATGATCGCATATGCAGCTCCACGCTTGACGACCCTGCACCCTGAGGTGCAAAAACAACTTCTTTCATCTCGTTCTGCCAGTGGGGGGGGCATGCTGACATCCACCTGCTCCCATTTGCCTCCTGTGGCTTGCCTCTAAGCCGATAATGGTGCATTGTACACACTGCTCTCTACCCAAAGTCTTGGTGACATCAAGTCAAGGCCTCACATTACTCTCTTCTGCTCCCCTTTACAGCTCATCACCCGGCTGGTGTGGAGGTGCTCTCACTCAATAGGCCTACACCGCCAACGCTCCCTGGCAGCGATATTCATACCTCCTAGACTCTCATTACCACAAGGGGGCATGGGGATGCCAAGCAGAGAAAATTGGCGTTTGACTCCATAAGGGGCCCGAGGCAACATTACTCGCTTTCGGATACAGAGGAGCCTCCTACTAGTGCTTTCACTAAACTAAACTATCAGCCGGTGGCGCGACCACCATCATGGCAGAATTACGAGCTGGGTCCTAGGCGATCGATACCCTCTTTGATACATTCAACAGCTGTCTAGACCGCAGGGGGGATCATCTGGATCGCCACACAACATGCCTTAAGTGAGCAGAATGCAGAATCTTTGAAATGGAGGATGATTCCTCCAACACCACAAAGTGCCTAGAAAAAGTGGAGTGCCTGCTCAAATCTGCCATGATGAAAATTCATGAAAAATAATGTGCTGGAACAATCCGCACTTTATTGCAGTTGCTGAAACAAACAACATGCGCCCGGATACCTCTGTTGAGAAAATTACTTACAAAACTTTAGTTGCCAATCTTTCACAGATCAATCAATCAATCAATCAAGCATTTGTATAGCGCGCTACTCACCCGGAGGGTCTCAAGGCGCTTGGGGGAGGGGGGTCCGCTACTGTTCGAACAGCCAGGTCTTGAGTTGCTTCCTGAAGGAGAGGTGGTCTTGGGTAAGGCGGAGGTGGATGGGTAGGGAGTTCCACGTCTTGGCAGCCAGGTAGGAGAAGGATCTTCCTCCCGTTGTGGCTCTTCGGATGCGGGGGACGGCGGCGGGCGTGGTTGGTCGATCGTAGCTGGCGGGTGGGAGTGTAGAAGGTCAGACGGTCGTTGAGGTATCTGGGGCCTTGGTTGTGGAGAGCTTTGTGCGCGTGGGTGAGGAGTCGGAACGTGATTCTCTTGCTGACGGGGAGCCAGTGCAGGTCTCTCAGGTGTCCGGCGATGTGGCTGTGTCGGGAGGATGTCCAGGATGAGTCGAGCTGAGGCGTTCTGGATGCGTTGGAGTCTTTTTGAAGTTTGGCTGTGGTTCCGGCGTAGAGGGAGTTGCCGTAGTCCAGTCGGCTGGTGACGAGGGCCTGGGTGACCGTCTTCCTGGTTTCGGTGGGGATCCACCGGAAGATCTTGCGCAGCATGCGTAGGATGTTGAAGCAAGACGAGGGAGACGGCGTTGATTTGTCGGGTCATTGAGAGGGAGGAGTCCAGGATGAAGCCCAGGTTGCGTGCGTGGTCCGTTGGTTTGGGTGCGTTGCCCAGGGCAGGGGGCCACCAGGAGTGCGTCCCAGGCGGAGGGTGATGATCCTAGGATGAGGACTTCCGTTTTATCTGGAGTTCAGTTTCAGGCGGCTCTTCCTCATCCACTCGGCTACGTCCTTCATCCCTTCATGTAGGTTGGTTCTGGCGGTTGTGGGGTCGTTGGTGAGGGAGAGGATCAGCTGGGTGTCGTCGGCGTAGGAGATGATGTTGAGGTTGTGTTGGCGTGCGATGGCTGCGAGGGGGCTCATGTAGACGTTGAAGAGGGTGGGGCTGAGTGATGGTCCTTGTGGTACGCCGCAGATGACTTCGGTGGCCTCGGAACTGAACGGGGGAGGCGGACTCTCTGGGTTCTTCCGGCGAGGAAGGAGATGATCCACTCCAGTGCCTTCTCTTGGATTCCGCCGTTGTTCAGGCGTTGCACTAGGGTGCGGTGGCAGACTGTGTCGAAGCGCTGCGGAGAGGTCCAGGAGGATGAGGGCCGCTGTTTCCCCGTTGTCGAGCAGGGCTCGGATGTCGTCGGTAGCTGCGATGAGGGCGGTCTCGGTGCTGTGGTTGGCCCGGAAGCCGGACTGCGAGTGGTCGAGGGATCCATTCGTCTCGAGGAAGGCGGCCAGTTGTCTGTTGACGGTCTTCTCGATGACTTTGGCAGGAAAAGGAAGGAGCGAGATGGGGCGGTAGTTTTGAGGTCGGTGGGGTCTGCTGACGGTTTCTTCAGTAGGGCGCTGAGTTCGGCGTGCTTCCAGCTCTCTGGGAAGGTGGCGGTGACGAAGGAGGTGTTGATGATGTCCCGGAGGTGGGGTGCGATGACGGCGTCGGCCTTGTTGAAGACGTGGTGAGGGCAGGGGTCGGTTGGTGATCCGGAGTGGATGGAGTTCATCGTGCGGATAGTGTCTTCGGTGTTGATAGGGGTCCAGGCTCGGAGGGTGGAGGTGGGGGGCGTTGGAACGGTCGTAGGGTACATCGGCTGTGTGCTGAAACTGTAGTGTATGTCTGCGATCTTGCTGTGGAAGAACGAGGCGAGCGAGTTGCAGAGGTCTTGCGAGGGAGTGATGTCGTTGTTTCCGGCGCTGGGGTTCGAGAGTTCTTTGACGATGATGAAGAGTTCCTTGCTGTTGTGGGCGTTGTTGTCCAGTCGTTCCTTGAATGCGGTTTTCTTGGTGGTGTGGATCAGCTGGTGGTGTTTTCGGGTGGCGTGCTTGAGGGTGGTCATGTTGTCTGCAGTCGGGTCTCTGCGCCATGCTTTCTCGAGGGCCCGGCAGTTCTTCTTGGATATCTTGAGTTCGTCGGTGAACCAGGATGCTTTCTTGTTGCCGGGTCTGACTGGGGGGTCTTCAATGGGGCGAGGTCGTCTGCGCAGTTGGTGATCCATCTTGTGAGGTTGCTGGCGGCTTGGTTGGGGTTCGTTGAGCTGGCGGGAGGGTTCTGGCTCAGGGATGTGGTGAGTTGGTCGGTGGTGATCTTGTTCCAGCTTCTGCGCGGAAACTGTTGCGGGTGGTGGTGCGTGGTGATCCTGCTGAAGCTGAAGTGGACGCAGCTGTGGTCTGTCCAGTGGAGTCCGGTGGTGTGACTGAAGGAGATGTCCTTGCTGGAGGAGAAGACGGGGTCAAGCGTGTGGCCGGCGAGGTGTGTGGGGGTGGTCACCAGTTGCTTGAGTCCGAGGTTGGCGAGGTTGTCCAGCAGGGTGGTGGTGTTGCGATCGTTGTTGTTCTCTAGGTGGAAGTTGAGGTCCCCAAGGAGGATGTAGTCAGCCGAGGGAGGGCGTGCGGGCTGATGAGGTCGGCGATGTCTTCGCTGAATTGTGTGCGTGGTCCTGGGGGTCTGTAGATGAGGGTGCCTCTGAGGGTGGTCTTGGGGTCGGTGTGTATCTGGAAGTGCAGGTGTTCGCCGGCTGTGAAGGTGTCGTCGGAGTTGGTCGTGATGCGGATGGTGTTCTTGTGGACGATGGCGATGCCTCCTCCTGTCTGGTTTGCGCGGTCCCTTCGGGTGATCTTGTATCCGTCCGGGATGGCGATGGCGATGTCGGGCGCTGAGGAGGCGTTCATCCATGTTTCCGTGAGGAAACCGACGTCTGGTGATGTGGAGTCGAGCAGGTTCCAAAGTTCCACGAGCGTGTCTGTGGACGGAGCGGGTGTTGAGCAGGAAGCACTTCAGGTGGTTGCTGCTGGTGCTCGGCTTGGCGGGTGTGGTGCAGGTCCGGAGGCAGGAGAACTTGCAGGATTGGCAGGCGAAGGGTCCGTGGGTGCGTCCTGGGGTGGCACGGTGGCAGCCGGGGATGCGGCCGGTGTTGAGTGCGTTGAGGGTGGCGGTGTCGTAAGTCCGGTGGGTGGGTTGGCTGTTACTTTTGTAGTGTAAAGCGTCCATAGGTCCTTGGGCCCTTGTCCGCCTGCTGGGGCCTCCATGCCCAATTATAGCTCATCTCCGCAACTTCCTGGATAGAGACAACGCACTGCTCCTGGCCAGGGAGAACGGCCCTCTTCAGTATCATGACTCGATGCGGTCATTGTTCCAGGCTTCACCCTTGCTGTATAAGAGGCCAGTCGTAAATCTTCTGAAGTGAAAAACACCCTCCTTAAGCAAGGCCTTAAGTATAACATGCTATATCTGGCGTGTCTCTGAGTTGAGGTAGATGGATGACACCAGATCTTCAACAACCCTGCAGAGGTGGTCCAGGTCTATAAACGGCGTGGCGGGGGCAAGGCCTCTCTGGAAATGCGACGCCGGAGCGATCACCCACTTCTTCAGTCTCCACACCTTTGCGCGACCCACTTGACTAAAATTCCTGGCGCCACAGCCTCCTGCTATGTTACTGCCTAGGAGTCATCCTGCTTGAGTCTCCTATGCTGATATGACCCTTCCCGTAGCCGACCTGCCAGCCCTACAAGCGTTCCAGCTACGGTACGCTGACATGAACGATCGTTGAACCTTGTTGAGGGCATTGCTTTCTTGAAGCATTGTTACCCCTCCAGAAGTGTACACCTGAATGTTTGCTTCCTTTACTGTTTTACAGGGATTTGCCAGATAATGTTATTGCGGGGGGGGGTAGGTGGGGGGGGGTTTGGGGGGGGTGTGTGTGTGTGTGTGTGAGTGTGTGATTTTTGCTGCCCATTACTACACCACATCCCCACGCTCTACAGTCTTTACACCCACATGTTAAAATTCCATCGCCCTATACGCTGACCATCGCCCTAAGGCTGCTCGAGATCTAGACTTAACATACATTACCAGGAACATCCATGGCCTAAATATCCGCAGGAAAGGGAAACAGGTATTATCGTATCTCAACAGACATCACATAAAATTAGCATTTCTTCAAGAAACCCACCTGTGCCCCCGAGATAGTTGCCAGAACGCTGACACATGGGGCGCTAACTGATACTTCTCCTACTACAGATCTTACTTCTGCGGGGTCTGTATCCTCATACGTAAAACCCTCCCATTCACATACCATGATCACTTACAGACAGCAGGTTATGTGCTGGTCTCCGGTACTATGGCTGGCAGGGCAATGCTTCTAGTAAATATTTATGCCTCTAACACTGCTGAGTTCTACCACAATCTAAACAACATCATTATTGGGGCGACATTACGCCCCAACACCAATGGCACAGCTGAAACTGCTACTGCACTTTTCTCTTTCTCACATCTTTTTTCAATAAACATCTTTTTCCTCCATTTGTTCATCCCGGTTTTTCATTTCAAAACTGTTTAAATCCGCATGCAAGGTAATGCAATTTTCCCAAGTTTCTCATGTTTAAGATGTGCCCATCCGGACCTCTCTTCGAAAACACATACAGACGCAAAGTTCATCAGAAAGCAGTTTAATAAAACCCAATGCATTTCGGGCTACTGGGGCCCTTCGTCAGGGGTAACTGAAAATAACCATAGAACAAGCAATAATGTTACATTAGACAGTTTGTGTACAAAGTCTCTCTCAACGAAACGTAAAATTGCAACTCATTTCTCCAAAATATTTTTCTTATCAAAAATCATGTTATGTGCCACAGTGCAACCACAAATAACCTCATATCACCTCTGGCAAAACTCGGTCCCTTCACTTTACTGTTATTTTGGGCTAGGCACGTCACCAGTGTGCACGCAATGGTAAAGATTGATGGATATAAAGAGTAAGAACCAATAACAGTTGGTGTGCAACCCGCATATCTATGATGTTTATAAAGTTTTTGCCCTTCCGGGCTGGCACCCACAATGAATAGAACATGCCGAGTTTAAATTTAGGCAGTGAAAAGGGAAGGGACACTCTTCCGTTGTATGAGAGAGGACTACAGTCGTTTGTGGCAGGTACGTGTAAGGGGGGATTGCAGAACGTAGGATGTGGAGTGTATAACTATAGGAGGGATGAAGTGGAGATGACGGGCGGGAGCAGATGGCAGTTGAGGAATTAATGAGAACACAAACGGCAGTAATTGATGTGCAGAATAGGAAGGATGTGATGGGTGGGTCACGCAGATAGTGGGTGGAAGAAAGAGAGGAGAGACATGGTGGTTGTAGATGGGATATGTAGATAGTGGGGAAAGAAAAAGAGGAGATACACGGGGTTGGAGTGGATAGGGAGTCATTGACTGAGTGAATATTGTGTTAAAATAACAGTAAAGTGAAGGGACCGAGTTTTGCCAGAGGTGATATGAGGTTATTTGTGGTTGCACTGTGGCACATAACATGATTTTTGATAAGAAATATATTTTGGAGAAATGAGTTGCAATTTTACGTTTCGCTTGAGAGAGACTTTGTACACAAACTGTCTAATGTAACATTAATGCTTGTTCTATGGTTATTTTCAGTTACCCCTGACGAAGGGCCCCAGTAGCCTGAAATGCATTGGGTTTTATTAAACTGCTTTCTGATGAACTTTGCGTCTGTATGTGTTTTCGAAGAGAGGTCTGGATGGGCACATCTTAAACATGAGAAACTTGGGAAAATTGCATTACCTTGCATGCGGATTTAAACAGTTTTGAAATGAAAAACCGGGATGAACAAATGGAGGAAAAGATGTTTATTGAAAAAGATGTGAGAAAGAGAAAAGTGCAGTAGCAGTTTCAGCTGTGCCATTGGTGTTGGGGCGTAATGTTGCCCCAATAATGATGTTGTTTAGTTTATACGTGCAGTTTGGGCTAGGCACGTCACCAGTGTGCACGCAATGGTAAAGATTGATGGATATAAAGAGTAAGAACCAATAACAGTTGGTGTGCAACCCGCATATCTATGATGTTCTACCACAATCTCTCTGCCATGATAGGTCACCTGCATATGGACTTGATTCTGCTGGGAGGATATTTTAACATTATCCATTGCCCTTCTGTGGACTGTACTGGCACTTCCACTAGTGCGAAACCTCATTCGCTACGAGCCCTTCAGGACCTTCTTGACACATACCACCTCTTTGACGCATGGCGCACTCGTCACCAAAGGGTACACATTCTACTTGGCCCCCCACGACTCCTGGATTCGCATAGAGTATTGGTTTATTTCCCACAGCACTCTCCTATGGCTGTCAGAAGTGACATACGTCTTGCACCCTGTCTGACCACATTCCTGTTAAGCTCACACAGGCTCTTACTCAACCTGGAAGTGCACCGAGACAATGGCGCTTCCTAGAAAATACGCTTCATGGTGCAGTCTTCGAATCTCCCGGAGGCCATTAATTAGTACTTTGCCCTGTAATCTGGCTCAGTTCCCAAACATGTTACATTGTGGGAGGCCTTTAAATCCTATATCAGAGGGGTCTGTATATCTAAACACTCGGGTCTTGATGAGTATCCGTGATGACCTAACCCGAGTAGAGAGGGAATTGCAGGCCATTGACTCCGCTACCACCACTGGTGCCCAGACCACTCAATTGCGCAAGCCCTCGACTCTGCTGCAGGAATTTCGAGACCTGGCTGACCCAGAGTTAACCTGCCTTGATAAATATGTCAGAGCCCGCAGCTGCGGGGAGGGTGAACGCCCAGGCCGTACCCTAGCACGGATATTGTGACCAGACTATCAAAAAACATACATTACAAGTCTTCTCGCAGATGATAGCATGACTGTAACAGATGACACCCAAACGCTGCTTGCTTACTACCTAAGACTGTATAACACATGGTTCGTGGGCAATTCTGATGAGATTGGCACCTACCTGTCTGAGATAGTCATGGTCTGGCTGACGGACAGGCAGCAACAATTTTTGGCAGGTCCCATCATACGAGAGGAGATTTCGCAGGCCGCTGACGCCACGGAAGGGTCCCAGGCTCCTGGCATAGACTGTCTTACAGGACACTTCTATAAGGCTTTTAAACATGTGCTAGTCTCTCACCTCTCAGAGGTCTATGCCGAGGCACTTGAGAACTGCATTTTTCCCCCACCTTACGGGAGGCAGTTATTACTCTCCTGCTCAAACTTGACAAGCCCACCCATCTCTGCACCTCATACAGGTCCCTGTTACTACTTAATTATGACAACAAAATACTTGCCAAGGTTGTTGCAACGTGCATGGCGCTCCTCATGAAACAAAATCTCTCCTTCCCAGTGCAACATCGCTCCACCACTATTAATCTACGTACTATATTTGCTGTCTGGGACAAATCTCCCTAACCCTTCCAGCCGCAGTCACTCTCCTCGATGCCGAAAAGGCGTTCGATGCCTCGGAGTGGCCATGCTTAACCTCATCAAGCTATTATATGCCAACCCCATGGCCCCCCTTCGGGTAAACGATCTACTCACTGACGCCTTTTCTATCTCTAGAGGCACTCATCAGGTCTGTCCCCTCTCTTCTATACTCTTATTATAACCCCAGACCCCCTAATCTGATTTTTACAAGAGCGACATATTCACAGGGGCCTTACCTTCCGAAGGAATTCGCTCCTGTCGTCTGTATATACTGATGATTACTCTCGTTTGTCCGGGACTCTTCCACACACCTTCCCCCCCATTATCAGGGAAATAAGAAGTTACGGGGACCTTTCCAGTCTTTCAATAAACTGGAATAGGTCAGAACTAGTTCCACTCGGAGATGCCACTGTCCCCTATGCCCTGGAGTACCCACGGCGCTGGTGTGACCATTCCCCTAAGTACCTTGGTGTTATCCTTCATAGACAAAGAGATGAGGTGATATGTTGTAACTATGGGCCCGCAGTCGACAAACTCACCACCCAAACTGACAGGTGGATTACGCTACCACTATCTATTGCTGGGCGCATCGCTATCATTAAAATGGTGGCGCATCCACGCTTCTTTTATCTGTTCCTAAACATTCCAATTGCATTAAACAATTCATTTTTCTGCACGATACGCAGCCTTCTGACAAGTCTCATATGGGCGGGCTGCCGCCCCAGAATTAGATGGGAGACCCTGACTCTCCCATATGCTAAGAGTGGTTTTGGAGTGCTAGATCTCCGCTCATACTATGTGGTGGCACTGTGCCACTTCTCTTACTACTGGTATCACCCAGACACTAGACTACCCTACCCGAAATCTAATCAAGATCAGGCTGAACAACTTCCCCGATCCTCGAATCTCCCTAAAAGGCTACAGCGTGAACCCCTTGACATTCCCCTTAAAAACAATCCATGGCTCCCTATGACACTATAAACACTGATACAGCGTACACTCGCGACTCACCAATTACGCACTATGGGTGACCTCTTCACTAACGGTAGAGTAGATCTCCATACGGCATTTGAGTCAGATGGGGCCACCTCCACTATGGATCAATTTGTATGCCTCCGCCTAGACAGCACACTCCGTGACATATTACCTACATATACCGAGGAATTTCCCCCCTCTTACTTTAATGATCTTGACTATTAAGGGCTCCAGGCTCATCTCCCGTCTCTATCATTCCTGGTTGGAACTAAAATCAGTGCAAATCATTGCATCCTGGGCGGCATGGGAACGCCACCTGGGATACCCCATCCCAGATAAGAATGCAATACTGCTGCACTCAAACCAAATTGGTATCCACTGTCGGCACAAAATTCTCCATTACATGTTTTTGCATCAAGCATACACCACCCCTGAAGCTCATGCAAAATTGGATCCCTTGTGATCCCATCGCTGCCTCAAATGTACAGCTGATCACGCTGACTTTGCTCATTTGACCTGGACCTGTACCATTATTGACATACTGGCAGGCCATATTTGTCTTGATCTCTAACATGCTAGCACACACTGTAGACCCGGACCCCCTCCTAGGATATATAAAAGCCACAGAGCCGTGGACACAGGAGACCCACCGCCATGGCGTTGCTGTTCGCTAAACGACAAATCACCCTTGTAGGAGAGTAGGATCTGCTTCTTATAGTTGCCCCCACTTTGCTGATGTTTCACTGTTTTTCGACTTAGCCAGACTGAGGCCCTGCTAATCAGGACCCCAGTCTACCTGCTTTCTACTCTAAATTAACTGTATGTACTTTAGGTACACTCCAGATTGGATTCTGGGGTACCCTTGTGAGTCCCTAGTATAGTACAGGGGCGTAGCTAGGCCTTAGGCTGCCCGTGGCGGCCCCTGCGTTTGCCGCCCTCGGCAAAATGATAGAAGAGCGGGGGGGGGGGGTGGTAGTAGCGGTCGCGGCCGATTCTTGCGGCCGCAATGGCCGCAGGTAAGAGCGGGGGAAGGGGCGCCGGCTGCCGCCCCAAAACTCGTGCCGCCTGGGGCGGTCCGCACCCATCGCCCCCCCCTAGCTACGCCACTGCCCTAGTATATGGTTTACTATGTACCCAGGGCATAGGTACCCCAGAGGCCTACCAGGGGCTGCAGCATGTATTGTGCCACCCCTGGGAAGCCTTTTAAAATGACACAACAGGTCTGCTACAGCAGCCTGTGTAAGGTGGTATATGCACCCCTTACTGAGATATAGGTTCCCTATCTCTCTCCATATCACTGCACATGTAAACCTATCAGTCACCCTTATGGCAGGCCTTAACAATCCTGAAGGCAGGGTGCTGGGTTTCATGTGAGAGGGTGCCCATGCATGAGCAGAGCCCCTCTGCAGCTTTCGGAATCTTTATTCCGGGGTTGTTTGTGATGCAGCCAGACCATATACTCTTAAGTGCATTATAACCCCGCGGTAAATGCTAACTTGAGAATGGCTGCATGGAAAACTGTCATGTTTGGTGTCAAACACCTTGGAATCATACCTCCACCCCAGCACTGGGGTGGGAGGTATGATTCATCCCTTCTAGAGGGAGCAACATGGCATCACCGGTACACCCGGTACCAGCTTAACAGAACCCTGGCATCACAAAATGGATGCTGCAGCCACAGACACGAGTCTGCCCTCCTGCTGCTGGACGAAACTCCGGCAGGGGAGGCCTGGACAATAGGTTTCCTGTCACAGGGAGGTGTGACCACCTCCCAGACCGGCTTTAGTGTATTGGGGCTGGGTGGATGCACTCAGAGTGCTTTGAAGTCTGCACTGGGGGCACATTTGGTGTCCCTGTGCATAGTCCAGCTCAAACCGGTTGCAGGGGCACACAGCCCCTGATCTGGCGCGAAACTGGACAAAGGAAATGGGTGTAGCCACCCCTCTTTCCTGACCCTCCCATAGGTGGGTCCCCAGAGTTTGTCCCACCCCTTCCTTGGGTATAAAGTAGGAAACCCTGACTACAGGACTTTAGATTACACCTGGACTAAACTCTGTTACCAGAAACCAAGTACTTTGACGATCTACACTACGCTGGATGACTGAAGAATCTCCCTTGGAGTAAAGGAGTTACTCCCCTGCAAGGCAGGCACCTTTAACGCAACTGACCGGTTGGCATCTCCGAAGCTCCTGCGGACTCCGAAGAATATTGCCACACAGGAGGTGGGCTCCCGAGGTCTCTGAGGTCGATCTGTGCCCACAGCAAGTCTGAGGCCCGTATCCCTCGTGGAGACCGTGCAACCCGAACCCCTGGACACCGCGACCATTTGCAGAAGCATCAGCTTTCCGGCGACCCCTGAGGCTGAGTTTTGGGTTAATTGTAGCCCTGACCCCGAGCAGTAATTGCACCGAAGATTGCAGGCCTACACTCAACGAGTGTTCCGTGGGCCGCCATTTTGTGATTCCTATCGAGGTCCCTTCGCGATCCCTGGTCCGTTGACCTGTGGGTTCCCAAGAAGGCAACTCTAACTTTTATTGGGCTTCCCTGGTTGCTCCAGACGTGCCCTGACTCTCCATCACTTGGGGAGTCCCCAGGACCTTGCTGGTCCGCACAGAAGCATCTTTTCTCTTCCTGCATGGGTTGCTGTTGCCAAGGCTTGTTGTGGTCAATTCGATCACCGACACCCCAGCACTCGACATCCTTCGTGGGACAGCTCGAATCCGGCTCCTGGTCATCGTCGACGTCTCCGGGACCCCGTGGCTGCAGAGTCAAGCTTCACCTCTTCGCACCTGAAGCACCCGATATCGGTGGGCATTCGATTGCTCCGCTCCTGGTCACTGGCTAGTGACCCAGACTCTGTCCCCTCTGCTTTCAGGTTCTTCACATCTTCCATCCAGGCTTGGATCCACCCGGACACTTTTCTTCTTCACCGCAGCAGCACTTTGCAGCAGATCGCCATTGAAAACGACGACGATTCCTGACACCCTTTTGAACGCTGTCCTTCTCCGATCTACCATCACGGAGATAGCCGTGCTGATGACATGTCGACTTCTCCTGGACTCCTTTGTCCCGAGATAGCCGAGCAACCGGAGCGCAGCACCTTCGCTCTTAAGTGAGCTGCGGCCCACCCAGGATCTACACAGCGGAGGCACTGTGGGAATCCTTCCGGTAGGTTGGGGGACGCTCACAACGTGGAGTGGAGACCACACCGATCCCCTGAGGATCCCGCTCGCCATTTTGTATCACCCACCGCGAGAGGGAAGACGGTCTGCTGGGGCATCATTAACATCACCGGGAGCATTGGAGTCCAGACGGTGAGCCCGGGAGGCTGGGGCTCCTGTCCATGTCCTCTTTAAGACCTTTTGGACAAAATATATTTACTCGAGTGCCTCTTGTGTATCGCGCCTGACTCCAAAATGGCGCCCGCACTCGATCGTCGGGAGAGGCCAAAACAACTCCCAAGGGTGTCCCCCCGTTTCCAGCTACAGCGTAAAGGCCGCAAAATCGAGCTGGATCCGCAACTACTGTTCTGACCTTGAGGGACAACCTGATTAACACTCTGATCAAGGGAGATTGACACCAGAGGCGCCAGCCCGACTTGCCAATGGCGGCTGTCTCTCCCGCTGGCGGTTATTTCTTGACATCACACGCCCCCTTTGAAGACTGGCGATCCTTGGCTCTATCCTCATGCTGAGCCACTGCTTAGCTTACACCCCCTGCCCTCTGGGTTATAGAGATTTTTGGGGACCGTTGGAATTTGAACTTCAAGACCTCATCCCCCTTTGCCTGACCTCAAGATGGCCACCTCAGTGAGACCCTCCTCGGTGTTCTATCTCGCCTGGACTATAATAATTGGTCATCATCCTGATCCCGTTCAGCCATCACCCAAGCCTGTTCCTGCCCTCCCACCAGGACATTAAGTCTGGGAACCCTCCCTCGACTGTTGAGACCTAGCTATTTTGACTGATGCCCGATGGAGCTACCCCGATAGCTATAGGGGAGATGGGCTGTGGATTCCCTCCTCGACAGTGTACTACCCAGCCGGTCTTTGGGCAGACTCTCCTTCGTCTCTCCTTCGTCTCTCCTGACCCTATCTCCCTCCTCCCCCTCATACTACCCCCTACCCCTATCCACTCTACTTATCTCCTTTCCAGTTCTTGACCTTTGCCCTCACCCACTTGGTTCTGAGTTTCCATCCTGTTTCACATCTGGACATTCTTCTGTGAATTTTCCCTCGTCTGTTGAGACCTAGCTATCTGACCGATGCCCGATGGAGCTACCTTGAGAGCTATAGGGAGACTGGCTGTGGATTCCCTCCTCGGCCGTCACCTACCCAGTCGGACATTGGGCAGACTTTCCCTCGTCTCTCATACCGTCTACCCCCTCTTCCTCTCCCTTCTCACTCCCCTTTCCGCTCTATTTGTCTCTCCTTCTCGCTCTTTAATGTGTCGCATATATTTGATGTAACGTGTAATTGTTATCATTGTTGTAACATTGTTGAACCTTATGTAAAGCACTCTGATACCTACGGGTCTAGCCAGCGCTATATAAAACTCATTAAATAAAATAAAAATAAAACCCTTTGACACCTATGCACCCGGCTTCCCTGGGTGAGGTAACTCGAGTACTCCGGTGCTCACGTGGGTGTTGGCCCTAGCACCCCTTAAGTCTAAAGGGGTTTGCTGAAAGTGCTCTCCTAAGTGTCCTTTATCTTTAAAATTCCAACCGTGACTTTCCGCATTGAATCCTACGGCGCTCGCGGCTGTGTTCTCACACTGCACACGTCCTCCGTGGGTCTCCTGTGTCACTACCTTGGGTGGTTCCTTGGGGTCCCAGCGATTCTACGTGCTCTAGGCACTGTGTCTAGTCAAGTCGTGGTTCTTATACCACTTTCTTAATATATGGTTTGGTCCCCCCCTGGGGCCCAGTGTATATTGTGCTATTTACTGTCGTTTTAATACTGTAATATTGTGTATCTTGAACTCTAATCTCATAAAGAGATTAGTAGTTAGTGTTTAGAAATAAATACATATATTTTATATATATATATACCTTGTGTGGTTCTCCTTTCATTTAGTTATTCAAGAGGTTATAATCTGGTAAACCAAGCTGCTTTACACTCCTTCAAGACTTAGGGGCCGATTCCGATCTCGGTCGGAGGCGCACCCAATACTATTCGGTCGGGAAAAAAGCCATGCGAAAGCCAGTTTCCCGACCGATCCGTACAGCACACCGAACGAGCAAGTACGATGCGCACAACAGCAAAAATTCCGGCCGAGCCGTACTCACCCAAACCAGGTCCTGTTCTCCGACCGAGGCGAATCCGGAAACGCCGAATCGAGTCGCACGGAAGGGAAAATGCAGCCCCGTCCGGCCGGACAAGTACGATGCGCTTTCCGTACGCGCCGAACCCGTCGCTACGCACGGCACGTCAAAGCATCCGGGAGAGGCGCACATAAGCTCCGAATCGCGCCACAACACGATCCACGGCTACGAGACGAACACAGCACAGACGAGGACGACGCGAGGCGACGAGGAGCGAAGCGACGAGGACGAAGCCAAGCGACGAGGACGACGCGAAGCAACGAGAAGGACGAACGACACGAACCAACCATGAATCCCTTCGTCCCGATCATACCAATATTCTACATCTACTACCGGAACAGGCACGGACGCGTACGGCGCAGAAGGTAAGTCAGACACCAACCACAAAACACATACAACACGTACACGACACATCACACACATACACTGGGAATCTGAATATACTTACACCAGCAACAGCAGCACCATAGGGGCGGGATGCCCATCACCAATGCCACATATGCACACAGGGGCCTGAATGCGCGCCACCACCCCAACCCAGGGGGGGCTGGATGCCTACCACTACTACCACCCTTAGCCAGGGGGGCAGGATGCCTACCACTACTACCACCCTCACCCACAGTGGGGCAGGATGCCTACCACTACTACCACCCTTAGCCAGGGGGGCAGGATGCCCACCACTACTACCACCCTCACCCAGGGGGGCAGGATGCCTACCACTACTACCACCCTTAGCCAGGGGGCAGGATGCCCACCACTACTACCACCCTCACCCAGGGGGGCAGGATGCCCACCACTACTACCACCCTCACCCACGGGGGCAGGATGCCTACCACTACTACCACCCTTAGCCAGGGGGCAGGATGCCCACCACTACTACCACCCTCACCCAGGGGGGCAGGATGCCCACCACTACTACCACCCTTAGCCAGGGGGCAGGATGCCTACCACTACTACCACCCTTAGCCAGGGGGCAGGATGCCTACCACTACTACCACCCTCACCCACGGGGGGCAGGATGCCTACCACTACTACCACCCTCACCCAGGGGGGCAGGATGCCCACCACTACTACCACCCTTAGCCAGGGGGCAGGATGCCTACCACTACTACCACCCTCACCCAGGGGGGCAGGATGCCCACCACTACTACCACCCTTAGCCAGGGGGCAGGATGCCCACCACTACTACCACCCTCACCCAGGGGGGCAGGATGCCCACCACTACTACCACCCTTAGCCAGGGGGGCTGGATGCCTACCACTACTACCACCCTTAGCCAGGGGGCAGTATGCCTACCACTACTACCACCCTCACCCACGGGGGGCAGGATGCCTACCACTACTACCACCCATAGCCAGGGGGCAGGATGCCTACCACTACTACCACCCTCACCCACGGGGGCAGGATGCCTACCACTACTACCACCCTTAGCCAGGGTGGCAGGATGCCTACCACTACTACCACCCTTAGCCAGGGGGCAGGATGCCTACCACTACTACCACCCTTAGCCAGGGGGCAGGATGCCCACCACTACTACCACCCTCACCCAGGGGGGCAGGATGCCCACCACTACTACCACCCTTAGCCAGGGGGGCTGGATGCCTACCACTACTACCACCCTTAGCCAGGGGGCAGGATGCCCACCACTACTACCACCCTCACCCAGGGGGCAGGATGCCCACCACTACTACCACCCTTAGCCAGGGGGCTGGATGCCTACCACTACTACCACCCTTAGCCAGGGGGGCAGTATGCCTACCACTACTACCACCCTCACCCACGGGGGGCAGGATGCCTACCACTACTACCACCCTTAGCCAGGGGGCAGGATGCCTACCACTACTACCACCCTCACCCACGGGGGCAGGATGCCTACCACTACTACCACCCTTAGCCAGGGTGGCAGGATGCCTACCACTACTACCACCCTTAGCCAGGGGGGCAGGATGCCTACCACTACTACCACCCTTAGCCAGGGGGCAGGATGCCCACCACTACTACCACCCTCACCCAGGGGGGCAGGATGCCCACCACTACTACCACCCTTAGCCAGGGGGCTGGATGCCTACCACTACTACCACCCTTAGCCAGGGTGGCAGGATGCCTACCACTACTACCACCCTTAGCCAGGGGGCAGGATGCCTACCACTACTACCACCCTTAGCCAGGGGGCAGGATGCCTACCACTACTACCACCCTTAGCCAGGGGGCAGGATGCCTACCACTACTACCACCCTCACCCAGGGGGGCAGGATGCCCACCACTACTACCACCCTTAGCCAGGGGGGCAGGATGCCTACCACTACTACCACCCTCACCCAGGGGGGCAGGATGCCTACCACTACTACCACCCTTAGCCAGGGGGCAGGATGCCCACCACTACTACCACCCTCACCCAGGGGGGCAGGATGCCCACCACTACTACCACCCTTAGCCAGGGGGCTGGATGCCCACCACTACTACCACCCTTAGCCAGGGGGCAGGATGCCTACCACTACTACCACCCTTAGCCAGGGGGGCAGGATGCCTACCACTACTACCACCCTTAGCCAGGGGGCAGGATGCCCACCACTACTACCACCCTCACCCAGGGGGGCAGGATGCCCACCACTACTACCACCCTCACCCAGGGGGGCAGGATGCCCACCACTACTACCACCCTTAGCCAGGGGGGCAGGATGCCTACCACTACTACCACCCTCACCCACGGGGGGCAGGATGCCTACCACTACTACCACCCTCACCCAGGGGGGCAGGATGCCCACCACTACTACCACCCTTAGCCAGGGGGCAGGATGCCTACCACTACTACCACCCTCACCCAGGGGGGCAGGATGCCCACCACTACTACCACCCTTAGCCAGGGGGCAGGATGCCTACCACTACTACCACCCTCACCCACGGGGGCAGGATGCCTACCACTACTACCACCCTCACCCAGGGGGGCAGGATGCCCACCACTACTACCACCCTTAGCCAGGGGGCAGGATGCCCACCACTACTACCACCCTCACCCAGGGGGGCAGGATGCCTACCACTACTACCACCCTCACCCAGGGGGGCAGGATGCCCACCACTACTACCACCCTTAGCCAGGGGGGCAGGATGCCCACCACTACTACCACCCTCACCCAGGGGGGCAGGATGCCCACCACTACTACCACCCTTAGCCAGGGGGCTGGATGCCTACCACTACTACCACCCTTAGCCAGGGGGCAGGATGCCTACCACTACTACCACCCTCACCCAGGGGGGCAGGATGCCCACCACTACTACCACCCTTAGCCAGGGGGCAGGAAGCCTACCACTACTACCACCCTTAGCCAGGGGGCTGGATGCCTACCACTACTACCACCCCCACTCATAGGATGGACAATGCATGACACAACAAGCACACCACAACCTAGGGAATGCAAGATTAAGACATCCCCCCACCACCATGACAAGCGTGTGAGCAGGCTGTGTCAAATGCCTACAACACCGAACATGACTTTGAACATACAATGTGACCCCCTAGCACATGTGCCACACATATATGTGTGTGGCACCCACAATGCAAGCAGCCCATGACCATTGTGGCAATGGGGCCTAAACCCCCATCATCACAGTGACCAAAAGGCAAGTGTGGGGTCCATAGCTGAAGCACATTTTGACCATTGTGGCAATGGGGTCTAAACCCCCATCATCACAGTGACCAAAAGGCAAGTGTGGGGTCCATAGCTGAAGCACATTTTGACCATTGTGGCAATGGGGTCTAAACCCCCATCATCACAGTGACCAAAAGGCAAGTGTGGGGTCCATAGCTGAAGCACATTTTGACCATTGTGGCAATGGGGTCTAAACCCCCATCATCACAGTGACCAAAAGGCAAGTGTGGGGTCCATAGCTGAAGCACATTTTGACCATTGTGGCAATGGGGTCTAAACCCCCATCATCACAGTGACCAAAAGGTAAGTGTGGGGTCCATAGCTGAAGCACATTTTGACCATTGTGGCAATGGGGTCTACACCCTCATCATCACAGTGACCAAAAGGTAATTGTTGACAAAGAAAGAGCTGCAACTGCCAAACTGCATGGATCATTCCTGGTCACAGAACCAAAAACTCATCTGTGGCAAAGTAGTGTATGTGTCCCATTGCAACATAAATTGGGGGAGCCAAATACTGCAGTGCAAATGAAACATTCCTTTGGCCATGTGCAGACAAACAACACCCATGGGGGCTGAGACCGTCAACAGTCATCAATGACACAATGACAGAAGTGACCATCAGAATGCAGAACCACATATTTGCACCAATGGGCACACAAATGCAGATACCCTGTGGAGACAGCAGATGTGAGGTGAACAGATACCATACCATGGCAGCAATGGGACACACAAACCATGATCACTGTGCTGACCGATGACCTAGGAGTCCCAGGGACAGCAGGGGAAACACACCAAACAACATACAGCCAATGGCACACCCAAGATATGCCAATGCAGTGGTGCAGATGCACAAACACAAACAGGCAGACCAACACTGTCATCATACACAGCAGGTGAGGGGTGGGGGTGCCAGTGTCCCCAGGCAACAACACAACACATGAGGAGAGCTGAATACCAATCATACAGATGTGCATACACTGCCACACTAAGGTAACTCATGGATCCAAATCCCCTATGTGGGCAAGCAGGCATTGACAGGTGAGAGGGAGCACAAAACACACATGTCACACAGGCACGTAGGAACAACAACTGACACAGCAAGTCACAGACACACCACAGCACCACCCCCAGGGCCCCCACAATGTGGTGACCCTGGGCTGAATAAAAATACCACTGTGATGACAAAGCTAAATGTCGTTCACACTGTGAACCACAGTCAGGTGTCCTGAGCAACTAACTACCATCACACCTACACAAGCACAAATCAATCAGCATGGCCAGTAAGCCAAGGCCAACATGGAGGCAGGGGACTAGCCGGGCAACAACTCTCATCTGCACACACTCAAGACCACACCCCTCGACCTCCAACAATGTGCAGCAGTGAAGTACACATGCACTGGTGACATTGCACATGCACCCATGACTATTCCAGGGTGGTGGGTGGGAACCAAGGTGTAGAAACACATCACACATGGACACTCAACAAGACTCCTGAATGTCTGACACACTGCACACTACGCTGTACATGGACATGACGGCAATACCACACCGACCAATGGGATCCCAGCCACAGTCACACACCAATGAAGAAGCCAAGGTCACCCACAAAGAACACACATAGACAACAACCAACATTGCAGCCCGGACCCTAAGGAGTGCCAGCAGTCACACACACAACGTGTCACAATCACTGAAAGATAACACAAACTGGAAATCACATGACAGGGGCAAACAACAAGTGCCAAAGGGAAACCTGACTGTGACCCATCTGCGTCAGCACACAAACTCTGCCCTGACAGCAAACACACCTATGGGTGACACCCTGATGACCAGTAATGTGCCATGCACCCACATCACAGAGAACACAGGGAGAAGACTTTGGGGGAACATAGCTCAAGTCAGCAAGCATCACAAACAGGTACAACACTAGGGATCACAGCATGCGCAGATGAATGAAAGTGAACACACAGACATGCACATACAACACACACCTTGGGCGCAGGCAATGTCACACGTGTACACACTGCCATGAGGGGACTCCACTCCTGTGTGAGGAAAGCTGTGCCATATGTTGCCTCAGTAGGGCCCCATCATGTCAGCTGAGCACTTGGTCACACAATCAACAATTAGCACCAAATGAGGGCTCCCATCACATCAGCCTGGTCATGGATGTGCCAACGGAATCATCAGCACAGATCCAACACACTTGTATAGCAATGTTGCACTGACTACACGGATGAGTCCCTCCCCATTGATGCCCAAACCTGCATGTCCACTGGAGATGGCAACACGGTCAGGGAAGTAGACAAATGCAACGATGGCAGGCACAACAGATGTGCAGGGGTGGAAGCCACAGATATGAAATTGCCAATGTAAGTAGGAAACCCATTGCCAAATACTGAACACATGACACCCTCAGATGCTGCTATTGATGACATGGATACACCACATGATAGGACACATTCCCCCTGGACCACATGGGTTCCTGCACAGTAACACTTCATAATCATGAGACCAGATATCACCATCACTGCAGCAAGGGCATGGTTAGCTGCACCAACAACATGTACATCTGAAGCATGAGCACTAGAGAAAAGAAAGTTGCTTTATTCAGCATATGTGTTGTTTGATAACGACGTCCAGAAGAAATTAGAGCAAAGGCCAATGGCCAGTCCATTGTCAAAGTTCAAACAGGGTGACACTGGCAGATGTCACCCTACGCATGCCTGCACAATACCAGGGACAATCCACTAGGAGGGGCAACCGGGGGGCAGGCCAGGCACCGCAGGGACAGGATCAGGGCTCACCAGGGGGAGTCAGGGAAGGGGTGGTGGGTGCTGGAGAGCCACTGACAACTGCAGTGGAGGTGTCTGACATGGTGTGTGCCGGCACAACTGGGGGCATGACACAGATGTCGTGGGTGCCGGCACAACTGCAGTGGACCCTGCAGATGGGGTGGACAGGTCCGCCACTGCAGTGCCCAAGTCAGACAGGGCGGTAGTGGACTCCACTGCAGTGCCTACCTCCAGGGGAGGAGAATGGGGAACAGGCAAGGTGGGTTGGACAGAGGGGGAGGACACCCTCACCACATCAGTGGCACAGACAAGCGCAGCGGGGGGTGTGGTGCTGGGAGAGCAAGTGGCAGGGGGAGAAGGCCGGAGCATCTTGGGGATGGTATATCTGTGGGTGGGGGAACCTGGGGCAGGGTGTGGTGGGGGCACCTGTGCAGTGGGGGCCTGAGGGATGGAGGACGGAGACCTTGTGCCTGAGCTGCAGGGCGGTGGCGGGGTCTTGCTCTTAGCACTCCGGGGGACTTGCGGGTGGGGGCCTCAGTCCGTCTGCGCCTGGGGGAGGGTGTCCGGGGGCGAGGGGCACTCTGCTCCGTGTGGGTGGGCTTCCTCTTCCCCCGGGATGCTGGAGCAGCTTCATCGGTGGGGAAGAGGCCGAGGTCACAGAGGAAGAGCTGCTGTGACTTTGGGGTTGCAGGTGAGGCAAGGGAGGGTGCTTTGGAGGGAGAGGGAACTGAGGACTGCGCAGTGCATGTGGATGCGTGTGTGTGTTCCAGGGCCCCATCCCCTGTGAGTCTGGCTTCAGTCCCCTGAATGTGCGTGCGTGTGCGTTTTGTCATTGGCGTGTGTGTCAGTGTGCTGGATGTGTGTGTGCTGGTGTGTGCCTGTGCCAGTGTGTGTGTGCCTGGGATGGGTAAGGTGCTGGGGAGTGTGGATGGAGCAGAGGCAGGAGGGGTGAGGGACCGTTTGAGGAGGGACACTGCTGCCGTCAGGGAGGAGTCCATGGACCTATTGCCCCTCTGTAGGTCAGACATGCCCGATGAGATGCCCTCCATGAACGACACCAGCTGAGTCAACAGCGCGGTGTGCGCATGGAGGACACTCAGCATGGCTGTCTGCCCTACATGGAGCTGGCGAAGGAGGTACACAGACTCCTCACTCAGGGCAGCAGGGGACACAGGGGCAGGGGGTGCGGTGCCTGGCCCAAAGGAGACACGCTCCCGGACATGGGAGCCTCCACGGACCTGGGGAATGGGAGCCGATGGGAGGGCGGTGGTGGTGCTGGTGGTGGCGGGGACAGCAACACTAGCTGGGGTGTGGTGGCTGCTGACACCCGCCTCCACAAGGGAGTCATCCTCCGAGTTGCTCTGGTCCTCAGCTGAGGTGGATGCTGCTGAGGACTCCTCGGTGTGGCTCCCCTCGCCCTCCGTGCCACTGGGTCCCTCCGACCACTCCTCGGCTGCTGACCCAGTCTGGCTCTCCGGCTCCTCCTGGTCCGTGGAGCTGTCCCCTTCCGTGGCCGTGGATGTATCTGCAAACAATGGGGAAACAGACAGACATCAGTCACCTGCACATAACGCACACACCACTGTGAGCACAGCACATCACAGAGCAAGCCCTGGCATCATTAGTTGTACATTGCTAAAAGTGCACTAATTGAACAGGAGAAGTCAATTGTCAGTCTGATGCCAAGCATGGCACTCACATCCCACATGGCCTTGCACCCATCTGTCTGGTGTCTGTTGGATTGCAACACCCCAGTGTTGACACATGCACCAAGTACACAGTAGTTGGACAGTGCAGAGGACACGGTGTGGACACATCACAGCTCTTGCCACTGAGTCAGTACAGGTTTACGGATGTAAGGGATGCCCAGAGTCAAATAGGAAATGCATGTGATGCATACCAGCGACAGACACCATGATGCACCCATGTCCTGATAGCCAGCGCCACTATGGTGTGCATGTAGCACATGTCACTCCCCTGCAGGATCACCAATCAGTAGACACATGCCATGGCGGAGGCATGACTGCAAAGTCATACATCACTGTCTCAGTGATGTATGACTTTGCAGCCAGACAACAACACTCTGCACTGTGTCACAATAGTAGGTCATGGGGAATGCAAGTCCTGGAGCTGCACAAGTGCACATGTACATCCCCCCCACAACACATCCTCTTAACCCTCATCTGTCCAGGTCATACCTATTGGACATATGGGAGACCTGTGACACTACCCTCTGAACCTGAGCCCCTCACACTCTGCTGTGCATGGGGAACAGCTGCCTGAACTTCACATTTACATGCCCCAGTCTGCATGGGCAGCTGATCAGACACCTATGTGTCACACAAGTATCGTCTCCTATGGTCACATCTCCAGTGGCATGCTGAGCCCCTACCAAGAAACTCCACAGCAGTCCTGGCGACTAATCCACAGCACACTGACACAGAGGCAGACACCTGAGGGGTCAAATCACTGTGCACAATGTGTCCTCTGATACACGGGAGTGGGAGTACAGAGTGTATTGTATGGCCTGGAGTAGGCATGACTGTCCAGCCCCACATGAATGAGGGATGAGCCCTGGACTGTAGGCAGCTGGCTAAGTATGTGTGACACACGTCATATACATACTCCTGGGGCCCAAACATTGTTCCCACCCGCAGCATGGGTGTGTGCCAGGTACCCCAGCCACATGTGGTGGATCAGCTCAGCAATTGGACCACAGATCAAAGTAACACGCTGAATACATGTCAGAATACAGGCATTGTGTAAGCAATGGACCCACCCATGATGCCCACCACAGAGTCAGGGAAACAGATGCTGTCTCCCACCTTGAGTCAAGCAAACTGCAAGGACACAGTCCTAAGTGACAGAATTCCCTGCATGTAAGGGCCACACCTGGGTATCAGATGAGGAGTGGGCAGTGCACAATAGAGGGACATGGCTCCTGGACAACATGACTGCTGTACTGTGGCAGTTCAACCTGGCCCGAGGAGGGCACATAGCATGTTAGACAGAGTACACAGTGCAGTCTTTGACTCACCCCCTCCTTGCTGCTCTCTGGCCTTCAGCTGCCCATCCAGGTCTGGAAAGACCACCGCCAGGATCCTGAGCATGTGGGGGGTCAGGGTCCGTGTTCCGCCCCTCCTGCGAGGAGGCGACAGCTTCAGCTGGACCCGTGCAATCCTCCGGGTCCAGCCCCGAAGGTCCTGCCACCTCTTTTGGCAGTTGCGGATCCGGCGCTTGTAGACCCCCACGGACCGGACAGCCCGGACGATGTCCTTCCAGATCTCATGCTTCCGATGGGCAGAAGCCTGTCAGGATGACAAAGTGATAAGGCCATTACTACACATGCAACATATCCGTGCATGACACAGTTGCATATACATGTCGCAATCACAGGGGCACATGGTGTACCCAGGCAGTGCACGGCTGCCCATGGACAGTTTTCCAGAAGTCACTACATGGTATCATTGCATGGGGAGTAAAACCCTGTTCAGAAGCACTGTCACTGCACCATACCTGTCCAGTGCAAGTCACTACACACTATGGGGGGTGACAACTACTCAGTGAGCCTGCTAGCCAGTGGTGTGCTGACTCTCAGCCTTGCTAGTCAGACAAAATGCACATTCAGAAAGGCAGTGCACAGAACACTCACCTGCTCCCCTGGTGTCCCATACAGCTTGCTGTACTGTGGAAGTAGGCTGTCCAGCAGGGCCTGGTTCTCTTCAAGGCTGAAGGCTGGGGCTCTCTCCACAGTACGTGCCATTGCAGGGTCCAGAGGGGCAGAGACAGCAGCAGTGCAGTGGCAGATGTCGTCCTGGAGCATGTAGTGCAGGCAAGTGGGCTCTCAGGGGAACATGCAGCAATATATATGTGCTGGAGAGGCAGATACTGTCCCTTGTGTCCAAAGTGATAGGTCCAAGTCGTTTGCATCTTCTGAATCTGGCCAATCCATGGAATAGCAGCACCAAAACACGCCCACAGCATCCT
This sequence comes from Calotriton arnoldi, assembly GCA_963921515.1. Taxonomy (NCBI): domain Eukaryota; kingdom Metazoa; phylum Chordata; class Amphibia; order Caudata; family Salamandridae; genus Calotriton; species Calotriton arnoldi. Next base: position 700,746 of record CAWUFW010001064.1, read on the forward strand.
TCAAAATTTCAACTTCATGACATACATGATTTTGCAACATTGTTGTGGGTGACCAACTGATTTTCCAGCAACCGACTCGTTCGAATATTCGAAAACGCGTCCGTTGCCAGGCAAGCCCATTGTCAATGGGTGCGCACCGATCGGTCCATTGAGGTACAACGCGCACAGGGGTACAACGCGTACCCGCACACATTGAAAGCAATGGGCCGGCCGGAGGCACCGATCGGTCCATTGCTGTTCAACGCGCACAGGGGTACAACGCGTACCCGCACACATTGAAAGCAATGGGCCGGCCGGAGGCACCGATCGGTCCATTGCTGTTCAACGCGCACAGGGGTACAACGAGTACCCGCACACATTGAAAGCAATGGGCCGGCCGGAGGCACCGATCGGTCCATTGCTGTTCAACGCGCACAGGGGTACAACGCGTACCCGCACACATTGAAAGCAATGGGCCGGCCGGAGGCACCGATCGGTCCATTGCTGTTCAACGCGCACAGGGGTACAACGCGTACCCGCACACATTGAATGCAATGGGCCGGCCGGAGGCACCGATCGGTCCATTGCTGTTCAACGCCGCACAGGGGTACAACGCGTACTCGCACACATTGAATGCAATGGGCCGGCCGGAGGCACCGATCGGTCCATTGCTGTTCAACGCGCACAGGGGTACAACGCGTACCCGCACACATTGAATGCAATGGGCCGGCCGGAGGCACCGATCGGTCCATTGCTGTTCAACGCGCACAGGGGTACAACGCTGCACCCGCACACATTGAATGCAATGGGCCGGCCGGAGGCACCGATCGGTCCATTGCAGTACAACGCGCACAGGGGTACAACGCGTACCCGCACACATTGAATGCAATGGGCCGGCCGGAGGCACCGATCGGTCCATTGCAGTACAACGCGCACAGGGGTACAACGCGTACCCGCACACATTGAATGCAATGGGCCGGCCGGAGGCACCGATCGGTCCATTGCAGTACAACGCGCACAGGGGTACAACGCGTACCCGCACACATTGAAAGCAATGGGCCGGCCGGAGGCACCGATCGGTCCATTGCTGTTCAACGCGCACAGGGGTACAACGCGTACCCGCACACATTGAATGCAATGGGCCGGCCGGAGGCACCGATCGGTCCATTGCAGTACAACGCGCACAGGGGTACAACGCGTACCCGCACACATTGAAAGCAATGGGCCGGCCGGAGGCACCGATCGGTCCATTGCTGTTCAACGCGCACAGGGGTACAACGCGTACCCGCACACATTGAATGCAATGGGCCGGCCGGAGGCACCGATCGGTCCATTGCTGTTCAACGCGCACAGGGGTACAACGCGTACCCGCACACATTGAATGCAATGGGCCGGCCGGAGGCACCGATCGGTCCATTGCAGTACAACGCGCACAGGGGTACAACGCGTACCCGCACACATTGAAAGCAATGGGCCGGCCGGAGACACCGATCGGTCCATTGCTGTTCAACGCATCACTGTACATGTGACTGGCATATGTCAGCATGCCTGTCTCAGATGGACATATGCCAGCCACAGATAGCTCCCAGGGAGTGAGGGGCACACCTACATCACGACAGCCTGTCCAAACCTTATCATAAGGCATGTAAGGCTGCATTTCCTATTGTGTGTATGTTGGTGTACATGTTGTCCTGTGGGTGTCACCTGTGGGCAGCCACCCCCAGGCTGTGCACGTGTTAATGGGGACAGGATCCTGGGTGTTACGTGTACGTGACCACTGTGATGTGCAACTGTTCATATCTGTGCATGTGCCATGGTCACATTTCACAGTGGTGTTTGTGTATGTCATGTCACATACCCCGTGAGTCCCATGTGGGACGGTATGTTTGAGCCAGGGTGTCCCAGTGGCACAATAGTGATGGCCCTCCACAGTCTTTGTGCATGTAGTGTTTACAATGTCTCTGATTTCATGTGCACAATGGGAGACAGTCTCCACATCCACGTTGTGTGTGCATGGACTCTGATGTTGTGCGTGTGTGTCACAGACGTCCATGGCTCTCCTGCCATGGCAAGTGTGGCCACTACCTGTGGGGGTCATGTTTGTTTTGTTGTGGTGTACACATGATACTCCAGGTGATGCCAGTGTCCATGTGGCATTACAGGGTCCCTGGGAATGTGCCTGTCGTTGAGCTGTGGTGCCTGGGGCACATCTGTCCTCACATGTCACTGGGGGGTGACTGTGACACAGCATCATGATATCCAATGGGCCAACCTGGGACAAATTGATGCCACCTGTAGGACCGTGTTGACAGATGTTGGCCATGTATGTACCATACATGTCGTTCCGGTACTGCACACTTCATGTAGTTGTGCCTCATGATGATGTATGTTGGGATCTTGAGTGTGTTCAATGCCGCATATGTGGGGTGACTGACGATCTTGCTTACTTCTCCTCTGCACTGCAGGGCTCCTGCTGTCCATCGGCCATTCCCAGACCTGGCAACGATGGTGGAACGGGACAGCATCCGACGGTACCGCTTCACCAGGCAGCTGATTGAGGATTTGGCAGTGCAGTTGTCCCCACATTTGCAGCCTGGCCGGCCGTATCCTACAGCGCTGACCCCCAAGGTGAAGGTGATGGCAGCCCTACACTTCTTTGCCACCGGTACCTTCCAACATACTGTGGCGTCTGCTGGTGGGATGTCACAGACCATGTTCAGCCGTGTGCTCCGCGATTTCTTGGCGGCAATGTTGCTCTTCCTGAACCGGTACATATATTTCCCTAGACTGCGACGACTCACTGACGTGAAGAGTGACTTTTATGCCCTGGGGAGGATGCCGCATGTCATTGGCTCCATTGATGGGACACATGTGGCTTTGGTACCACCACAGGCCCAGGAGCAGGCCTACAGGAACCGCAAGCACTACCACTCGGTCAATGCACTGGTGGTGTGTCTTGCAGACATGACCATCACACACGTGTGTGCCCGTTTCCCTGGTTCAGCACACGATGCCTTTGTGATGAGGAGTAGTCGCATCCCCAGGTTGATGGCACAGATGCAGAACCAGCGTGCCTGGCTTGTCGGTGTGTACTGACTTTGTGCCATTGTGTGTGATCTGATCTGTAGTATTCCGCCCACTTTTCCAAGTCAGCTGATGTGCACTTGTCTGTCCGTAGGTGACTCGGGATACCCCAACATGCCGTGGTTGCTGACACCCCTCAGGAACCCTGTGACACCTGCCCAGATGCGCTACAATGAGGCACATGGTCGGACCAGGAGAGTGATTGAGCGGACCTTTGGTCTCCTGAAGAGCCGCTTCCGCTGCCTGGACAAGACCGGAGGGTCCCTCCCATATGCCCCTGCGAAAGTGTGCAAGATTATCATCGTCTGCTGCATGCTCCACAACCTGGCAGTGCGGAAGGAGTTGCCTCTCATCCAGGATGACGATGACCAACATCCGCCACCTGTGGAGGATCCTGGCCTGGACCACGATGCCAGTGACGATGATGATGATGATGGTGATGGTGATGTCCGCACACAGCTCATCACCAACTTCTTTAGCTGAATGTGAGTATCCTGAGGTGTCATGTGAATGATGTGAGTTGGCATGATGTGTGGGTGGTGCTCTGGTGCTGTTGGAGTGTGTCCATGGGCTACTTGACAGGATGTGTGTTGCGATGTGTGGTGACAGGTGGGCTGTACTCCCCAACAGTGTTGACATGCTAACTTGGTTCTGGGTGGGTATCTTGTAACATGTATTGTGCATGAGTTTTGCTGTTCTGTCCTGTACTGCATTGCTTTTGACTGTGTGTCATTTCTGTCCTTCACAGGGTACTTTCAGATTCGTTTGGTCAACTGTGTCCACCGACGACGTGATTGCACATCCAGGCTGGTAGCTGTTGTGTCCCTACAGGTGATGTGCGCCACACCCATGGACTTCCTTCTGTCTACAGTTGTTGACTGTGTGCCCGCTACCAGGTGGGGTTACCTTGCATCTGTAGTGGTTACGGCATGTTGCTACTGTGTAATAAACCTGTGCTTCACTTAGTGATGTGCGTTGTCTGTGGTCACACATTTGACTGCCATTTGCTTACTGCACCTGTGGGCTACTTGACTACAACTGGGAATGGGTGTGGTGTCTGTGCATTGCACCGTCTTCCCTGGCAACATCAGTGTAGGCAATGAGTCAGATGGCCTAGGTGTGTATGTGTTGTGTAGCCCTGGTGGTGTGTCTCCCTCATATGTGTCACGTTGCCTGTACTCACATGCCTGTGTTGTCCTTGCTGTTGCAGTTCGCATACACAGTGTAATTTTGCTGTTCATCATCCCCATAACAGCACCCACGTTGGAATCACGACAGAGGCAAGTATGGTGTATTATTGTGTTTATTGTGATACATCTGTGATAATAGTGCATAGGATGGATTGTGCTGTACATGAATCTTGCAATCCCAAGTTCCTAGATGAATAGAAAGTCCAGGTAGACAGGATCCCCAGTATCGGGGCCACAGTTGTCTGACACATTGTTCCAACTTGTACTCCCCATGCAATGTGTGGGAGTAGTGTTGCCATCAACAGGGTGAACAGTCTGTGCACAAAGGCGAAAATCCAGAACAGGTTCAGGCTTCCTGGGAGTTGCGCTTGGCCATCAGCCTCTCACTTTCCCCTCCTCGGACGACCCCTCTTCTTGGGGGGGGCCCTCAAGTGCAGGCTGCTGCGGTGCAGGGGACTCTCCGCCAGAGTCCTCCTCCCTCCCTGTGGCAGTTGCAGTTTGTTCGGTACCAGATGTTGTTGGCACACAGGGAGGTGTGGACTGGTTGCTGTTCATCTGGCGGAGGCATTGTAAAATGTCCCTGTGCACCGCCGTCATCTCATGTAGTACATCCCACTTGGACTCCACGCGGGACATGTGGGAGTCCACACGTGACATGTGTGACTCCACGTGGGACATGTGGGAGTCCAAGCGGGCATGATGGGCAGCCTGCTGCTGTTTGATGTCTCTGAGGAGCCCCACTACCTGGCTGAGCTCTCCGGTGCTGGACTGGTACGCATCAGCTATGCGTACCAGTTGTGGGTCTTCATGCACACCAGCAACGTCTGCAAGCAGCGACCTCTGTCTCCCACCCCTCCCACCACCCCTGCTGACATGTGCAGTGTGTGCAGTTGCACGCACAGATAACCCTGGTCCACCTTGGGGGTTGGTGGTGGTGGTGGTGTCCATGGCCCCAGGTTGGTCCAGGGTCACTGCGCTGGTGTTGTTCCTTATTCTGTCCATGTCGGCAGGGATGGTATTCGTGGTGACAGTCGTTGGAGGGGTGGGTGCAGGGGTGCAGCTGGTGGACCTGCTGGTGCTGCAGCTGGTGGTCCTGCTGGTGCAGCATGTTGACTTGCACCGGATGTGCCAGGTTGTTCTTCATCGTCCGAGGAGGACAGAGGCTGTACGACGCCAGTGAGCTCGGCATCCTCTTGAGCCTGGGACTGGGACTCCTCAGCGTCTGCTGCTGTGTCCCTATCATCACCTGTTTTTGGGAGACACAAACAATGTATGTCATGTTTCTGCAGGCATCAGTGGTTGACACACCTGACAGTTGTGACTGTGCCTCGGGGTGCGGGCCTGTACATTGTATTGTCCTAAGTCGTCACAGTCAGGGGTTGATATTGGTGTGGCACATTGTCCTGCATTATTTGGGCATTTCTATGTATTCTCTGGGGTGTGAACATGGTCTGCATTGATTGTGTTTGGTTGACAGCCAGACCTCCTTCCCACCCACCCACCCACCCAGTCAGTTATCCCACCATGGAACGTGCTTGCATTGCAGGGAGTGTAAGTTGTCTCTCAGGATGTCAGTCAGTGGTGTCCTGCTGTTTGTTGGTGCACAGTTGGCAGCAGGGCCTTGTGCTCCCCACAGCAGTAGCCAGTGTCAGCCATCTTGTGAGTCCTTCTCCACTCCCTGTGATGTGAGCATGGTTCAGGGTGGTGTTGATGGGCCAGTTGTGAGGCTGAGCAATGTCTGTGACTACGACTCCCATCATGCTATTGCCTCCACCCCCTTCCCAGCATGCCCATGCTTCCTTCCTTTTGACTCTGCTTCCCTGTGGGGTGGGCTGGCTGTGCTGACAGGATGGCTGGGAGTGTTGTCCTGGCAGTTGTTTGGCTAAGAGTCCCAAGAGTGTCCCTGTGCTTCACACAACATAACCCAGGGTGGTGGTGCTTTGTGGGATCTTGTGTTAGGATGGAGGGCATTGCATTCTACCAGGTGGGTACTGTGGAGTTTGTGTTGGGGGGGGTGTGAGGGGAGGTGCTGGTGACTATGGTCAGTGCTGCAAGTCCCCCTTCCCACCCAGCCAGCCAGATATCCCACCATGGAACGTGCTTGCATTGCAGGGAGTGTAAGTTGTCTCTCAGGATGTCAGTCAGTGGTGTCCTGCTGTTTGTTGGTGCACAGTTGGCAGCAGGGCCTTGTGCTCCCCACAGCAGTAGCCAGTGTCAGCCATCTTGTGAGTCCTTCTCCACTCCCTGTGATGTGAGCATGGTTCAGGGTGGTGTTGATGGGCCAGTTGTGAGGCTGAGCAATGTCTGTGACTACGACTCCCATCATGCTATTGCCTCCACCCCCTTCCCAGCATGCCCATGCTTCCTTCCTTTTGACTCTGCTTCCCTGTGGGGTGGGCTGGCTGTGCTGACAGGATGGCTGGGAGTGTTGTCCTGGCAGTTGTTTGGCTAAGAGTCCCAAGAGTGTCCCTGTGCTTCACACAACATAACCCAGGGTGGTGGTGCTTTGTGGGATCTTGTGTTAGGATGGAGGGCATTGCATTCTACCAGGTGGGTACTGTGGAGTTTGTGTGGGGGGGGTGTGAGGAGAGGTGCTTGTGACTATGGTCAGTGCTGCAAGTCCCCCTTCCCACCCAGCTAGCCGGATATCCCACCATGGAACGTGCTTGCATTGCAGGGAGTGTAAGTTGTCTCTCAGGATGTCAGTCAGTGGTGTCCTGCTGTTTGTTGGTGCACAGTTGGCAGCAGGGCCTTGTGCTCCCCACAGCAGTAGCCAGTGTCAGCCATCTTGTGAGTCCTTCTCCACTCCCTGTGATGTGAGCATGGTTCAGGGTGGTGTTGATGGGCCAGTTGTGAGGCTGAGCAATGTCTGTGACTACGACTCCCATCATGCTATTGCCTCCACCCCCCTTCCCAGCATGCCCATGCTTCCTTCCTTCCTTTGACTCTGCTTCCCTGTGGGGTGGGCTGGCTGTGCTGACAGGATGGCTGGGAGTGTTGTCCTGGCAGTTGTTTGGCTAAGAGTCCCAAGAGTGTCCCTGTGCTTCACACAACATAACCCAGGGTGGTGGTGCTTTGTGGGATCTTGTGTTAGGATGGAGGGCATTGCATTCTACCAGGTGGGTACTGTGGAGTTTGTGTTGGGGGGGTGTGAGGGGAGGTGCTGGTGACTATGGTCAGTGCTGCAAGTCCCCCTTCCCACCCAGCCAGCCAGATATCCCACCATGGAACGTGCTTGCATTGCAGGGAGTGTAAGTTGTCTCTCAGGATGTCAGTCAGTGGTGTCCTGCTGTTTGTTGGTGCACAGTTGGCAGCAGGGCCTTGTGCTCCCCACAGCAGTAGCCAGTGTCAGCCATCTTGTGAGTCCTTCTCCACTCCCTGTGATGTGAGCATGGTTCAGGGTGGTGTTGATGGGCCAGTTGTGAGGCTGAGCAATGTCTGTGACTACGACTCCCATCATGCTATTGCCTCCACCCCCTTCCCAGCATGCCCATGCTTCCTTCCTTTTGACTCTGCTTCCCTGTGGGGTGGGCTGGCTGTGCTGACAGGATGGCTGGGAGTGTTGTCCTGGCAGTTGTTTGGCTAAGAGTCCCAAGAGTGTCCCTGTGCTTCACACAACATAACCCAGGGTGGTGGTGCTTTGTGGGATCTTGTGTTAGGATGGAGGGCATTGCATTCTACCAGGTGGGTACTGTGGAGTTTGTGTGGGGGGGGGTGGGAGGGGAGGTGCTTGTGACTATGGTCAGTGCTGCAAGTCCCCCTTCCCACCCAGCTAGCCGGATATCCCACCATGGAACGTGCTTGCATTGCAGGGAGTGTAAGTTGTCTCTCAGGATGTCAGTCAGTGGTGTCCTGCTGTTTGTTGGTGCACAGTTGGCAGCAGGGCCTTGTGCTCCCCACAGCAGTAGCCAGTGTCAGCCATCTTGTGAGTCCTTCTCCACTCCCTGTGATGTGAGCATGGTTCAGGGTGGTGTTGATGGGCCAGTTGTGAGGCTGAGCAATGTCTGTGACTACGACTCCCATCATGCTATTGCCTCCACCCCCTTCCCAGCATGCCCATGCTTCCTTCCTTTTGACTCTGCTTCCCTGTGGGGTGGGCTGGCTGTGCTGACAGGATGGCTGGGAGTGTTGTCCTGGCAGTTGTTTGGCTAAGAGTCCCAAGAGTGTCCCTGTGCTTCACACAACATAACCCAGGGTGGTGGTGCTTTGTGGGATCTTGTGTTAGGATGGAGGGCATTGCATTCTACCAGGTGGGTACTGTGGAGTTTGTGTTGGGGGGGGTGTGAGGGGAGGTGCTGGTGACTATGGTCAGTGCTGCAAGTCCCCCTTCCCACCCAGCCAGCCAGATATCCCACCATGGAACGTGCTTGCATTGCAGGGAGTGGAAGTTGTCTGTCAGGATGTCAGTCAGTGGTGTCCTGCTGTTTGTTGGTGCACAGTTGCCAGCAGGGCCTTGTGCTCCTCACAGCAGTAGCCAGTGTCAGCCATCTTGTGAGTCCTTCTCCACTCCCTGTGATGTGCGCATGGTTCATGGTGGTGTTGATGGGACAGTTGTGGGGGGGGCAATATGTGTGACTGCGACTCCCATGATGCTATTGGCTACACTGACTTGGCCAGCATACACAGAATTCCTTCCTTTGAGTGGTCTTCACTGTGTGTTGGTGTTGTTGTGGTGGCTACATGTGTGGATGTGTGTGTTAGTTCTATTTGTGCCACTGCCTAGCTGTAGTTGTGGTTGTGTTTGTACATGTGTTGGCACAGTTGGATGTGACTTTTTTGATGGCATGTGTTGTGTTTATCTGACTGACATACACATTTTGGGATGATTCTGTTCTAGTTGCTGTGTAATTGCTATGAGTGCATGGTTTGACTCTCCCCTTGACAGTGATGTGTGTGTTTTGTGGCAGTTTATTGTGTACATTTGTTGTGTACTCACCAGGCTCTGGGATGTTCTCTAGTCCATATACGCTCACTGGCGGAAGGATGGCCCGCACCTTCTCCTCCCAGGGCCTGAGGTATATTGGCTTGGCAGGAGGGCCACTGCCGGTGTGTTGGCTGTTGATGTAGTCTATCTTCAGCAGGTCCCGTACCCTCCTGCGCACGTCATACCACCTGTTCTGGATGTCCGTCTTTGTGCGCCGACATGGTGATTGGGCGTTCACCCTGTTGATGATCCTCTCCCACATCTTGGTTTTCTGCGACATGGGGGTCTGTTGGACCAGAGTGCCAAACAGCTGTGGCTCCACCCTGAGGATCTCGTCTACCATGACTTCCAATTCACTATCTAGGAACTTGGGATTCTTCTTGGGGGGCATGGTGATGGGTGGTGATGGTGGGTGATGTGTGTGTTGGTGTGCAGGTGAGGGTGTGTGGGTGTGTTGTGCTGGGTGTATGTGAGGTAGGTATTTGTTGGTGTGCTGCTGGTGTGTGGCTTGTGTGAGGGATGAGCTGTGGGTGTGTGGTTGCTTTCTCTTGGGTGCTGGCCGTGGAATGGCATTTGCAAAGGCTCATGGTAGTGATTTGTGTCCTTTATATAGGTGGAGTTGTGGGTGTGTCTTTGTTCTCTGTCCCCACCCCCCCAGTATTTATTGGCTTGGTAATTGCTTGTTTGGCCTTTTTTTGGTTGATTTTTCCTTTGTGCTGTTTGTGTATGTTGGAAACGTTCTTGTGACCGAGTCGGACCCTGCATTGGTCTCGTACGGTGTTTTCCGTTTCGTTCACGCTGTGTTTGTGCAGTTTTGTATGCTGCGTACGCGTCGGTCGCGGTGTATTGTGTTGCTTCGGCTCGGTTTTGTATGCGTGTCGGTCGTACGGCTTGTCCTCCGTCCGACTCGGTCGTGTTTTCGCGCCTTGCATCGTACTTTGCGGGTTGGAGTTGGCGGGTACGATTCGGTCGGATTTGTTCCGGGTGCGTGTCGGTCGGTTGGATTCGCGTGTTTTTCCGGCCGGATTGCTATTTTCCGAGCGGCTCGGTCGGTCGGCTTGGTTTCCTGACGTGTCGGTCGGATTTATCGCGGCTTGCATCGTACTTGGCGTGTCGGGCGCCACTGGTACGTGTCGGTCGGTAATTTTTCCGGCTCCGAGTCGGTCGGTGCTTTTTCCGGCCCGAATCGGAATCGACCTCTGAGCCTGAAGGCTGCTCTCCATAGCTACCACTAGGATAGCTTTCAATAAAGGTTGTCTTTAAACCTATCATCAATAAGGGTCGTTTGAACTGGTGCAAGGTGCCCACTATAACTAGTGGACAGCATATGCCAGGCCAACTTCTCACATTGGTGTGCAGCGGTTGGATTCAAGCTTGCTATTGCTTTACCAGATAATCTCTTTGAAGTGACTAACTGAAAACCACTATAGGTACATAGGTACATATAAATCAAGTTTAGAATACAGTAAGTTCTACTGAACTTAGAGTTGTGTGTCAAGGGCTTAGCACACCCTTTCTACAACTCAAGAGAGTTTCAGTTCCCACTAGAGTAGGTAGGTGCATACACCACACCACACTAGAATGTCTTCAAGGCCTGAAGTCAGTGACTCCTTGCTCACTAGGTATGACAATCTCACATTCCAAGAATTGAGAAATGTGTACCTCTAGGAGATTGAAAACAGGGAGACATGCAAGCACTCAACGCCTCATAGAGGCTTTGCTGTTAGATGACCTCAGAAAGACCCCAGGGTCTGATGAGGCAGGCAAGTTGGGTGGGGCAGTAGAAGAGGAAAGGCCAGGTAGTGAAAACTACTATGACCCAGACTCTGATGCTGGCCAGGGGGATCAAAATGATTCCCACCTGGAAAATCCAATTCTTCCTGAAGGTGAGGAAGGAGACCCCAGTGGGGTTCTCTTTACCCCACCTGGAAGGGTTAATAGTCTACCAAGAAGATCAAGATCTCCTTCTCAGGAATCTAATCATTCTGGTACTTCTATAGGGTCCTCTGCTTCTCATAAAAGGGCATCCTCTTATGAAAAGAAATGCCAACTGCTTGAATTTGAGAAAGCTAAGCTAAGAATCAAGAGAGAGCAATTGGCCTTAGACAGGGAATACCTGGAGCTTCAGAAAGCTTCACAGAAATTGGGACTAGGGTCCCATGGTGGCAGCAGCAGTGTCCCTAGAGGTAGAGATCATACTCATGACCACAGGAACCTGAACAAGATTGTCCCTCCCTACCAGAGTGGGGATGACATCCACAAATGGATAACTGCACTGGAGAGGGCCTGTAAGGTACAGAGGGTCCCTCAGGAGCAGTGGGCAGCAATCTTGTGGCTCTCCTTTGCAGACAAAGGTAGAGACAAGCTCCTCACTGTAAGAGAAGAGGATGCTGACAATTACAAAGTCCTGAAGAGTGCTCCGATTGAAGGGTTTGGCCTAACCACTGAACAATACAGGTTAAAGTTCAGAAATACCCAAAAGGCACAGACTCGGGACTGGGTTGACTTTGTTGATTGTGCTACTAAGGCTCTGGAAGGCTGGTTACTTGGCAGTAAGGTGTGTGATTTCAAAGGATTGTATAATTTAATCATGAGAGAGCAGATCCTTAATAACGGTCAAAATCAACTGTTGCATCAGTACCTGGTGGACTCTGATCTGACCTCTCCCCAAGAATTGGGTCAGAAGGCAGACAAGTGGGTCAGAACCAGGGTGAGGCAGAAGGTTCAGAACCAAGATGGTGACTCTAAGAAGCACGATTCTAAGAACTCTGATAAGGGTGGGGAGAAGGGTAAAGACCAGAAGTCTTCACAAGAGCCCCAAAAATCTGCATCTGGTGGGGAGTCCCAATCTAACAAAGGAAAAGGCCAAAAGAAACCATGGTGTAAAATCTGTAAGCAGAAAACCCATTGGACTAGTGATTGTACAAAGACCAAAGACTCAACTCCAGCCACCATTGCCCCTAAGGCAACTGTTCCCCCTAGTTCAGCTCCAAGTGGTGGTGTTCCAAATAAGGGTGTAGTAGGGTTGACCCTGGGATCTGAGATGGACTCTGGCCTAGTCAGAGTTCCCACTCAGGCTGTACTGATCCGTGATGGAGGCATGGATATGTCCTCCTATGTGAGTCCCAGTAATCTGGGCAAATACAGACAGCAGCCCTTAATTAATGGAAGAGAGGCTTTGGCATTCAGAACACAGGAACAAGTGTCACAATGGTGACAAAAGATCTTGTAGCCCCTGAGCAAATCATACTTGGTGAAATGTACCAAGTGACCAATGCTAGCAATGTCAGGACAGACCATTCCCTGGCAGTTGTTAATTTCTCCTGGGGAGGGTAACTGGCCCTAAGAAGGTTGTGGTAAGTGCAGACCTCCCTGTTGAATGCTTGCTTGGAAATTATTTGGAAAGTTCATCTTGGGCTGAAGTTGAACTCAGGACCCATGCAGAAATGTTGGGCATCCCTGCAGATGTGTTTGCTATGACCAGGTCACAGGCAAAAATGTCTAAAACTGAACAGGCACTGGATTCTGGAAAAATGGACCAGGTGCCTCCCAAGAGGAGGAGCAGTAGGGTAAAGGCAGTGTCTTCCCCCCTGCCTCAGAATGCAGATCAGTCTCTTGAGGGAGATGATCTCAGTCCTGAAGAAGGAACTGTCCCAGAGGAGCTTGAACCTGATCAGGTTGAGTTCTTGGGGACAGGGGGCCCTTCCAGGGCAGATCTGAGCCAGGAGCAACTGAGCTGCCCCTCTCTTGAACCCCTCAGACAGCAAGCTGTTGCTGAGGCTGCTGGGAGTGCTAGTGGTACCCATAGGATCTATTGGGATGATGGACTCCTTTACTCAGAGTGTAGAGACCCCAAGCCTGGAGCCACCAGGAGGTTGGTTATACCTCAGAAGTTTAGGAGCTTCCTATTGACCCTAGCACATGATATCCCATTGGCAGGTCACCTAGGCCAAAACAAGACTTGGGACAGAATTGTCCCTCACTTTCATTGGCCTCATATGTCTGAAGACACCAAGGAGTTTTGTCGCTCCTGTGTTACCTGTCAAGCCAGTGGTAAGGCAGGTAGCACTACAAAGGCCCCTCTGATACCACTACCTGTGGTGGGGGTTCCCTTTGAGAGGGTAGGGATTGACATTGTTGGTCCCTAGACCCCCAAACAGCATCTGGGCACAGATTTATCCTGGTGGTGGTGGACCATGCCACTAGGTACCCAGAAACAATTCCCCTCAGGACCACCACAGCTCCTGTGGTGGCAAGGGCCCTCCTGGGAATCTTTTCCAGGGTGGGTTTTTCTAAGGAGGTAGTATTAGACAGAGATGCAAACTTTATGTCCAGTTACTTGACTGCTATGTGGAAGGAGTGTGGAGTAAATTATAAATTTACCACCCCTTATCACCCACAATGCAATGGTTTAGTTGAAAGGTTCAACAAAACCTTGAAGGGCATGATTAAAGGTCTCCCAGAAAAGCTTAGGCGCAGATGGGACATACTTTTGCCCTGCCTTCTCTTTGCCTACAGGGAGGTTCCACAGAAGGGGTTGGTTACAGCCAATTTGAGCTTCTGTTTGGACATCCAGTTAGGGGTCCATTGTGTCTAGTGAAGGAGGGATGGGAGTTACCTCTCAAACCCCTAAACAGGATATTGTGGACTATGTACTTGGTCTCCGCTCCCGGATGGCTGAGTACATGAAGAAGGCAACTAAAAACCTTGAGGCTAGCCAGGAATTACAAAAGGCCTGGCATGACCAAAAGGCTGTGTTGACTGTTTATCAGCCAGGACAGAAAGTATGGGTGTTGGAGCCTGTGGCCCCAGCAGCCCTCCAAGACAAGTGGAGTGGCCCCCATACCATTGTTGAACAAAAGAGAGGTTACCTACCTGGTGGACCTTGGAACTCCCAGGAGCCCCCACAGGGTGCTCCATGTCAACAGACTGAAACCATATGTTGACAGGGCAGACATGGGCTTGCTCATGGCTACTGATGAGGGACAGGAGGAAGAGAGTGATCCACTCCCTGACCTGCTCTCTCAGAACCCTGATGATGGATCAGTAGATGGTGTAGCCTTGGCAGGCAGCCTCACTGACCAGCAGCAAACTGATTGCAGACAAGTTCTCAGCCAGTTCAGACATATGTTCTCTCTGACTCCAAGTCAGACTACCTGGTGCACTCATAAAGTGGACACTGGGGACAGTCTGCCTGTTAAAAATAAGATTTACAGGCAACCTGACCATGTCAGGGACTGCATCAGGACTGAAGTCCAGAAGATGTTGGATTTGGGAGTGATTGAACCCTCAGATAGCCCTTGGGCTAGTCCAGTAGTCTTAGTGCCTAAACCTCACACCCAGGGTGGTAAGAGAGAGATGAGGTTTTGTGTAGACTACAGGGGTCTCAATGCAGTCACTAGGACTGATGCCCATCCAATCCCTAGGGCAGATGAGCTCATAGACACTTTGGCCTCAGCCAAGTTTCTCAGCACATTTGACCTGACAGCTGGCTACTGGCAAATCAGATTAGCTGAGGATGCAAAAGCCAAAACTGCATTTTCTACCCCTAGTGGGCACTACCAATTTGTGGTGATGCCCTTTGGTTTGAAAAATGCACCTGCCACTTCTCAAAGGTTGGTGAACAAAGTCCTTACAGGCCTGGAAGCCTATAGTGCAGCATATCTAGATGATATTGCTGTCTTTAGCTCCACTTGGGAGGATCACCTGGTCCACCTGAGAAATGTTTTGGAGGCCCTGCAGAAAGCAGGCCTAACTATCAAGGCCACCAAGTGCCAGATAGGGCAGAGTCGGGTTGTGTACCTGGGCCACCTTGTGGGTGGAGGCCAGGTTCAACCATTGCAGAGCAAAATACAGACCATAATGGACTGGGTTGCTCCCACTACCCAGACTCAGGTCAGAGCTTTCTTGGGCCTGACTGAGTACTATAGAAGATTTGTCAAAGGTTATGGATCCATAGTGACCCCTTTGAATGACTTAACTTCTAAAACAATGCCAAAGAAAGTTCAGTGGACAGTTAGCTGTCAAAAGGTATTTGATGACCTGAAGCAGGCCATGTGCACTGCTCCCATTCTGCAAAGTCCTGATTACTCCAAGCAATTCATTGTCCAAACAGATGCATCTGAGTTGGGGGTAGGGGCTGTGTTATCACAATTGAATGATGAAGGTCAGGATCAGCCAGTAGCTTTTATTAGCAGAAGGTTGACCCCAGAGAGAAACGTTGGTCAGCCATTGAGAGGGAGGCCTTTGCTGTGGTTTGGGCCTTGAAGAAGTCGAGGCCATACTTGTTTGGCACTCACTTCATTGTTCAGACAGACCACAAGCCCCTCTTATGGCTAAAACAGATGAAGGGTGAAAACCCCAAACTTTTGAGGTGGTCCATTTCCCTACAGGGGATGGACTATACAGTGGAACATAGACCTGGGAGTAACCATGTCAATGCAGATGGACTCTCCAGATATTTCCACTTAGAACATGAAGACTCAACTGGTCAAGGTTAGTTTAATGTCCTGACATTGGGGGGGTTGTGTAGGAGAGTAGGATCTGTTTCTTATAGTTACCCCCACTTTTTGCTGATGTTTCACTGTTTTTCGACTTAGCCAGACTGAGGCCCTGCTAATCAGGACCCCAGTCTATCTGCTTTCTACTCTAAATTGACTGTATGTACTTTAGGTACACTCCAGATTGGATTCTGGGGTACCCTTGTGAGTGAGTCCCTAGTATATGGTATACTATGTACCCAGGGCATAGGTACCCCAGAGGCCTACCAGCGGGCTGCAGCATGTATTGTGCCACCCCTGGGAAGCCTTTTAAAATGACACAACAGGTCTGCTACAGGAGCCTGTGTACGGTGGTATATGCACCCCTTACTGAGATATAGGTTCCCTATATCTCTCCATATCACTGCACATGTAAACCTATCAGTCACCCCTATGGCAGGCCTTAACAATCCTGAAGGCAGGGTGCTGGGTTTCATGTGAGAGGGTGCCCATGCATGAGCAGAGCCCCTCTGCAGCTTTCGGAATCTTTATTCCGGGGTTGTTTGTGATGCAGCCAGACCATATACTCTTAAGTGCATTATAACCCCACGGTAGATGCTAACTTGAGAATGGCTGCATGGAAAACTGTCGTGTTTGGGGCCAAACACCTTGGAATCATACCTCCACCCCAGTACTGGGGTGGGAGGTATCATTCCTCCCTTCTAGAGGGAGCAACATGGCATCACCGGTACACCCGGTACCAGCTTAACAGAACCCTGGCATCACAAAATGGATGCTGCAGCCACAGGCACGAGTCTGCCCTCCTGCTGCTGGACGAAACTCCGGCAGGGGAGGCCTGGACAATAGGTTTCCTGTCACAGGGAGGTGTGACCACCTCCCATACAGGCTTTAGTGTATTGGGGCTGGGTGGGTGCACTCTGAGAGTGCTTTGAAGTCTGCACTGGGGGCACATTTGGTGTCCCTGTGCATAGTCCAGCTCAAACCGGTTGCAGGGGCACACAGCCCCTGCTCTGGCGCGAAACTGGACAAAGGAAATGGGTGTAGCCACCCCTCTTTCCTGACCCTCGCATAGGTGGGTCCCCAGAATTTGTCCCACCCCTTCCTTGGGTATAAAGTAGGAAACCCTGACTACAGGACTTTAGATTACACCTGGACTAAACTCTGTTACCAGAAACCAAGTACTTCGACGATCTACACTACGCTGGATGACTGAAGAATCTCCCTTGGAGTAAAGGAGTTACTCCCCTGCAAGGCAGGCACCTTTAACGCAACTGACCGGTTGGCATCTCCGAAGCTCCTGCGGACTCCGAAGAATATTGCCACACAGGAGGTGGGTTCCCAAGATCTCTGAGGTCCATCTGTGCCCACAGCAAGTCTGAGGCCCGTATCCCTCGTGGAGACCGTGCAACCCGAACCCCTGGACACCGCGACCATTTGCAGAAGCATCAGCTTTCCAGCGACCCCGGAGGCTGAGCTTTGGGTTACTTGTAGCCCTGACCCCGAGCAGTAATTGCACCGAAGATTGCAGGCCTACACTCAACGAGTGTTCCGTGGGCTGCCATTTTGTGATTCCTCTCGAGGTCCCTTCGCGATCCCTGGTCCGTTGACCTGTGGGTCCCCAAGAAGGCAACTCTAACTTTTATTGGGCTTCCCTGGTTGCTCCAGACGTGCCCTGACTCTCCATCGCTTGGGGAGTCCCCAGGACCTTGCTGGTCCGCACAGAAGCATCTTTTCTCTTCCTGCGTGGGTTGCTGTTGCCAAGGCTTGTTGTGGTCAATCCGATCACCGACACCCCAGCACTCGACATCCTTCGTGGGACAGCTCGAATCCGGCTCCTGGTCGTCGTCGACGTCTCCGGGACCTCGTGGCTGCAGAGTCAAGCTTCACCTCTTCGCACCTGAAGCACCCGACATCGGTGGTCATTCGATTGCTCCGCTCCTGACCCTAGTGACCCAGACTCTGTCCCCTCTGCTTTCAGGTTCTTCACATCTTCAATCCAGGCTTGGATCCACCTGGACACTTTTCTTCTTCACGGCAGCAGCACTTTGCAGCAGATCGCCATTGAAAACGACGATTCCCGACACCCTTTGACATCTATGCACCCGGCTTCCCTGGGTGAGGTAACTCGAGTTCTCCGGTGCTCACGTGAGTGTTGGCCCTAGAACCCCTTAAGTCTAAAGGGGTTTGCTGAAAGTCCTCTCCTAAGTGTCCGTTATCTTTAAAATTCCAACCGCGACTTTCCGCGTTGAATCCTACGGCGCTCGCGGCTGTGTTCTCACACTGCACACGTCCCCCGTGGGTCTCCTGTGTCACTACCTTGGGTGGTTCCTTGGGGTCCCAGCGATTCTACGTGCTCCGGGCCCAGTGTATATTGTGCTATTTACTGTCGTTTTAATACTGTAATATTGTGTATCTTGAACTCTAATCTCATAAAGAGATTAGTAGTTAGTGTTTAGAAATAAATACATATATTATATATATATATACCTTGTGTGGTTCTCCTTTCATTTAGTTATTCAAGAGGTTATAATCTGGTAAACCAAGATGCTTTACACTCCTTCAAGACTTAGCCTGAAGGCTGCTCTCCATAGCTACCACTAGGATAGCTTTCAATAAAGGTTGTCTTTAAACCTATCATCAATAAGGGTCGTTTGGACTGGTGCAAGGTGCCCACTATAACTAGTGGACAGCATATGCCAGGCCAACGTCTCACAACCCTCTCATGGGGCAGCAGCAGAATACCCACCACAGATGATTGGCTGAAGGAAATGATATATTGCGATACCAATAGTGAACTCTATGCCTCACTATAGCCACCCAGACCTAAGAACTTCTGGGCACCCTTCGTACCTTCCAGGTGGATTCATGGTATCTCAGACAATGCCACTGACTGATTCGCCTGTAATTTATTTTGCATACCAATTTCATGTTTATTTGCCAGATGGACTACCACCTCGGACATTGACCCGCCATAGCCAGCGCTGTCTGCGTAGACTTCAATCCCACTCTCTGCCCCATCCCTAACCTCTCTCCGGTCATGTCTTTTAGGCTAGTCCTGTCATGTATGCCTCCTTTTTACATACATTGTCCCATCCACATGACAATAACGGTTCTAAACAGGTGACCCTTTACCTAGTAGCTTGCTCCGGTCTCTTCGACACCAGGCTCTTAGTATTCTATCATAATCCCTGTACCTGACGTACATTAACATGCCCTCAGGCAATGCATAATTATTCTGTATAAGGGTCACCATTTTTTTCATCCTTGGCCAACAGCCAGCTGTGCATGATCGCATTGTTTTAGAAAACATTTAGGATTGTTTCCAAAACATTTATGGTTGTTTTCAAAACATATCGATTCTAGAAGAAACCCTGGAGTGACCACTCTAGTATATAAGACCCTTATTCTGCCCTGCAAATTAGAGGAGAATTCCTTCCATGTTGACACTGGGTCCTGCATGCTGAATCTTCGACACGAAGCGGTGTGACATCCCATGCGGGGTGTCATCCTCGGAGCAGAGACGGGGTCCTTTATTCTCTACCATCAGGTGAGGAGGTTGGTGCTTTCCTAGGGTATTCTTGGATATATATATATATATATATATATATATATATATATATACATACATACATACATACACACATGCTGCACCTACATATCCAGGCTAGGTACATTTAGGCAAATTACGTAGGGCACGCATTATAGGAGTATGCAAGTGCTACTGTCTTATCTGAACTGTATATGTTCATCTTCTTAGCACTATGGTAGAAATGTATCTACTGTTTACTATATTAGTACTTGCGATTTCTTTTGTATGCTTCTGTCTCCTGATTGTCGCAGCAAATATGTTTTACACAAGACTGACGCTGGACCAATAAATACTTATTGAAACGTCCTAATCGCCATCCTGTGTATTTTCTGAGAATAAGTGAGCACGAGTGACTGAGCGAAAAGTACTGTACTGTTTTCCCGATCCCAGAGGAATAAGGGTTGTCATGTTCAGTGGTTGCCAGAAACGACCTACACCACTGTAAGATACAGAGGGTGGTAGTGGCACTGTAGAGCTAGCTGGTTTAACGGCTGACATATCCTGTGGGGGTGTCCGGAAGCGGTTTGGACACCAAGTCCTCAGTTTAGGTCATCCAAAATGCACAGGTCCTGGGGATTCTTAGGAACTACACGACACCCCCTCCTTTCCTTAAGTGTGTTTGCACATTTTACATGTGGTATATATTTATATGGAACCTGGATGTAATGTATCTCAAATTGTTCCTCTCGGTTTCCAATAGATGCAGCATTGTTGTTAACAGAAAACGAAATAACCACATAACAAAAATGAAATGCCCTGATTTCCGAGATATGTAAAGTTACTACCTGGAGGGCCATACATATATTTACTAGACACTATTGTTTGGATTCAGACTCCAGGGCAGATGCCCAAGCAGGTCAGGTCGCTTTGAGGAACTTGTGTGGGGAGGTTGCATCATGTGTTTCTTTCTTACCCATCTTTTCCACTGGGATGGGCTTGCTACTCCATTCAGTGCTAATGACTATTGACAAAGATCCCCTGGAGGAGAGTTTAAATACCTTTGTAGTTCTCTTCCAGAGGAATCCTCCTCAGTTATAAGCAACCATTGCATCTCCCCGGACAAGAAAGAATACAGCACTTTTCCAATTCACACCCAGGATCAACTTGTTTCCATAAAAAGACCTGAAACCTGTAGGGCATGGTCGGACACAAGAGGAAAGGTGAGGCCCTTAAAGTCAGTGTCAGCTTTCACTTCCATAACTATGGCAGCCTAGCTGCTAACATTACCATCCAGTCCCTTCCTTTTCCCTTTATAAAAAGATATGTGAAGAAGATATTTCTAGTCCTATATTCTTAATGTAGTGACTACTTGGTCTAACTAAATTCTTTTTAATATGACAAATAAATGAAATTCAGCCACATTTAGCCGTTTATCCAACAGTCTTCTGCTGAAAAGCCAAACATGTGTACAAATTTTATTTATATTTTTGGTAAAGTGCTCTGGGATCCCACACAAGGCCGGGACAATTCAGTGCTTATGACTATTGAAGCGGATTCCCTGGAATAGAACCTTGATGATAGTTAAATAACAAATATAAACATTAAATAAGAATGTGAAAGATTTTTGACATGGTCTTTGGAGTCCCCTCAGGCTTGGTCAAGATCTTTGAGTTTCGTCCATTCTGAGCCCCATGTTGAACTGCTTCCACATGCCATCACTCATTGGGTCGAACATGAATTTTGAGCTAACAGATGTTTAATATCTTGGAAATTTGTGCTTTTGTTTTTTTTTTCCCCAACAAGGTCTTTTTATGTGGGCATTCTCTCTATAGCCTGTTGGGAATAGCCCGCCGGTAGACATGTAGGACATGTGTCCTGAACCATGAGGGCATTGAGGTTTAGCTCAAGAACTTGGGTTCTTCCTTCACTTGTGCAGGTGAATGAGCAGCATAAAGAATGATGATGGATTCAACCCAGATCTGTGACTGGGGGGTGAGTGTCTGAAAAGTTTCAGCGCTCCGTCCATCATCTCCTTGTGTTTGCTTTGTTCGCCCTAAATTGGCAGAGTATGCCCAGATGTGGGTCCCTTGCTCACTTTGCCACTGGATTCAAGCTAGCCTGGCTGATGAGGGCTGTTAGCCCGAAACCGGTCCCAGGATGCTTGTTTCCGGTCCAGGGAAGACATGGCTTGGCAGTTCGGGCTGGACTGTTCCCATGAGGCACAGGGTCAAGACTGATTTGCATATAGCTGTGTCTGAACTGGGGTGGTGAAGTGAGCTAAAGAATGATGATGGATTCAACCCAGATCTGTGACTGGGGGTGAGTGAAAAGTTTCAGCGCTCCGTCCATCATCTCCTTGTGTTTGCTTTGTTCAAAAATATTTATGTGCATTCACAAAACACAAATCGAGCTGATAAGTACAACTTTGTTTACACTAGTTGGTGTTTGTTAATGTCTCTTCATGTGAAGTTCAATGCCTGATGGTTCCAGATCTTTTTAATTTTAAGATGAGATTTTCAGTGAACACTCGGGCCCTGATTACACTGGGCAAGCAAAGTGCAGGTGCGAATTGTGCATACGATAATTTATGTTAGTGCAGGTGCAAAATTTGCATTAGATTATGGTTTGTGCATCCAGACAAGGGAAATAGCATGCAATGTTTGCAGGATTCCATCCATTACCAGGAGTGCAAAATGATGGTTTGCACCAGTGCTTCCGTGATTTGCAGCTGCAAACAAGGGGGACAAGCACCTGAAAAAGACAGGTGCAATTTGTTTCGGACTAGTAATGCCATTTTGACTACAAACCGTAGTTTGCACCCAAAGTGGGATTTGTGGACCCGTCATGATAAGGGCCTCAGTCTTAAGTTCCTTCCTGAAGTAGCGCAGGGGAGGACCTTGGTGGGTCTGGTTCAGGATGGAATTTCAGATCTTAGGTGTGAATCAAGACAAGGTTAGTCATCTGTTCAAGGTCTACTAATTCCTAATGTCAAGACTTTTAATGAAGTTGCTGTGGGTGTTCCACATTTAGGAGAAAGAGACAAGGATACAGAAGGTTGTTGCGGCCAAAGATGGTCCCGAGCATCTAGTACTCTGGCAAAAAAAGCTAGCAAAATAAGTGGCATCCTTACATTTGAAGCCAAAGAAATTAAAAAGGAAAAGTGCTTAACTGTCACAATAGTTTTAGAACAGTAATTGGTTACAAATCCAGATTATTTGCTTACCTTTCCACCCAACGGTTACGTCTGGAATATATTTGCAAAACCACCCTGTGAATAATGGCATCCATACAGGACCATAACCAGACCTCCTCAGTTGTGGACAAGAACCTCCATTGATTTAAAATCACCTTTTGATTTGTTTTGCGAGATGTAAAAGCAAATAAGGTGAAAGGAGGAGGGTACAATGACAAAAGTGAAGGTACAGGCCCGACAGCCAACATTGCTTTCCACGGTCCTCTGGGTGTGGAAGCTGCCATCGTTAGGAGAGCCTCGAAGAATGACTAATTAATTACACTTGGCCATGCTTCCAAAATGTTTATAATCCCAGTTTCAAGTGCTCAGACGCAACTTGGTTGCAGGTAGAATTAATGTAACGCAAGGACCTTCAGTCATTCATCCATTCAGAATTTAAAAAAATGCAATGAGCAAACAGGCCATATAAAAGTATTTATTTTGTACATATCTTTGGAATGTTGCAAACTTTATATATGTTTTAGATATAAGACAATACACTAAGAAATGTTTAAAACATGTAAAAAGACTGAAAGAAGCACATGGAAAGTTACATACCGCTAGCACATCCAGCTTGGAAGCAACCAGTAGGACATATAAAAACTGAATGTTGAGAACACATGAATACAGAATACATTAAGTGCATTGGGAAATCACAAATAAGAGAAAAATAACCGTGGAACTGGATGCCCGCTTTTTCTAAGCGTGCTTTGAGACGTCTTGCTCATTAGTTCATTGGCTCATTCCACCGGGACTTCTGAGCCAGGTAAGGCCCACATCACATTCTGCACGTCCTGCGCTAAATGCATATATTATTCAGGAAACTGGTCAGCACTACTTTCCGACAATGGATTGCCACTTTATCCTGACATTCCCACAGCATACCAAAGCTACAGAATCTATAAAACCAAAAATAACAAGCGTCGTGACCCTGGGGTGAGAGTAACAAACAACTGTGATCTTATAACAGCAGGAAAAAAATGAATAGTGACTGTATCACATATCAGTTGAAGTGGATGTATAGGCGACTGATCTTACAATATTAAATAACTCAAGTTGATAACGTCTTCTACCGTATCCTCCTTCATAATGGGAGAAGGATCCACAAGGTTGTGAGCTGCATGCTGAATGTGATAAATTACTGCATAAAATCATGTTGGTATTTGAATAGTTTAGTCTGCAAATTTTGCTGTGTGGTTACACTATCCTTCCACAGAATATATCTTCAAAAATCAAGCCACTGAATTAAGGTTCGAGATGAAAGGGATTGTGAAAGATGCCCAGGACATGCAAGTTTCAGGAATATGCCTGTCTTTGGAGTATCATATAATGCTGATAGAAAAGGAGTAGAGTTAATTTAATCCTCTGATCTAAGTGGTTAAAATTCACATATGAAAAAAATTAATTGGGCTTCACCAGAATAGCTAATACATAAGGTACGAGAAAAGTGCTATTTTGCATTAGGCTACGCATGTTGAATAACAATCACTGAGAAGAACTAAGATGGTGTTGACGAGATCCTGCACTCATTCAAGTAAACAGCAGGTGACAGAACAACTGCCATTTCTATATTAGGAGTGAGCTGATTGTGATAACCTGAAGTCATTACCCATGTATTAGGTTATTCTATACATTACCTAGTAGTAGTAGTAGAGGGTACTGTTACATAAGCAATTCCTATGACATACCTTTTGGTAGTAGACTGGGAAAACAAATCGGTCATTAATATGTTGCGAAATTGTGCATATGGTCTGAATATTTTTTTTTTTTTAAAGAACAAGGGTCCCTTACTATAAATTATCTTAGACCATATTTCATAGAAGTATGATAACATCTATGACCTGATGATGGTCCCAATACTCTGATGGGCTCGAAACGTCGTTGACAAATTGTACCATGATCCCTAAAATTGATATGTAAGTAAATATGCAAGCATTGGTACTTATTGCAATATGTGACATGATTTCCTTGTCTTTATTATAGTCACATGTAAAATGTCTGAGTCCTAAAGGTTGTTCACCCCCTTTTTTGTTGCATTTCCCACTTATTAATGTGTTATATGTTTTAATAAAAGCATTTGCTATTCCATTTGGACAGTTAACAGACATTATCATACTACTATGTAACATGGTTTAAATAATTTATAGTAAGGGACCATTGTTCCTTAAAATATTGATTCCCACAGTCTCTTGGGTTTCCTGTGTTTCCTAGAACACACATATGGCCTGAATAAGACACAGCTGCGTCCAGCTGCAGATGAGGAATATCCGGGCATAACCAAATGTTAAAAATGGATAAGAATAGCATTCCAAAACTATACAAAATATAAAATAGTGTATTTACAATAAGCCTAAACTGCGATTAAGGGATTTAGGTAACACTTCTAGCACTCAATTTTCATTATTTTTCTAGCAAAGTGATGCCTTCAAGAAATGATTCAAATTATAGTCTTTCCATGACGTACACCTCACCTGTGGGTTGAATCAACAGAGTAGCCACACATCTCAACATGCAACTTTCATTTTATACTACACGTGGCGCATTCGCCATATTAACCCAGCAGTCTCAGTCTTTACTTTTAACACATTACTCGCATCTGTATTGTTTATTGGTTTCTTATAGAGAGCAGAAAAGTGAACTGTTATGGTGTCCCAGTGGGTGTTCCCGATGGCGTTTCGAACCCCGAGTTTTCACTGTCTGATGTTTCTGGGCTGTTTACATTCTGAAACTTGGCCAAAAGAGATGTATTGAAGCTGAGCGAGGGAGTGCTTGTCGTACTAGAGTCCACCATAGGAGTGCCTCCTGGAGACCTGCAGAGGATCAAAAAAAGAACCGCTATTAAGCAAATGTTAGTTACTTACAGTAAAGCAAGTTCTTAAGCTTCTTCACATATCCACATTTGTGAAAAGCATTGTGCCAAATGGTAGTTGGCTATTAAACCATAAGACATTTTTAGGACAAAGTGAGGTAGGCGGATTATGCATGCAGACTATTGTAAGCATCCTGCATCATGTCTTGTGAATCTCAACCTTGGTTTAGAAAGCTATGCTGAGTAGAAGCTAAGCTGGAGTAACTACTGGAAAGTTAATATTTCAGTACTCTTACTTTTTGGCTCCTCTGTATTATAAATTTATGTGACAGATCACAAAATCATGTAGGTAGGAAGGTACTGTTAGCAAAGATGCAAACTGGGTTTCAGCCAAACAAGTTGTGAAAAACAGTGTATCGGCACTGGAAATGCGATTTAGAGAAGACGATTTACAGAACATAATTCTACAGCATGCCACAACATTGTATTCGCTGAATTTTTCACATGGGGGAACTTTGCCTATTACTTGTTTTTTTCATAATTCTTACCATTATCTAATTTACCAAACAAGTGAACTCTCCCACACCTCTATAGTTCAATTACATTTATGCTACCCCCTACCTATCTGATTTTTCAGTCAGTGAAAACATATGGTGAATTAAATGTTTACTCCAGATTCCTGTGTAAGAACCTACATGACAGCACTACAGATCTGCTTACGGAAAGTCACAGATGTTCGGCTTGCATCTGTGGAATGGTCCAAGTCAATGTGATGTAAACGATCCGGCGAAATATGGAAGACCATCTGCCAGGTATGCGCCTTCCATTGCAGCAAAAGCCCCCGAGTCTTCATCAGAAGAATGGCTGATGCCTTATCTCAGAACCCTTCATACCCAACTGTCAAAGAATTTCTTTGGCTTCAAAAATAAAACTGTGTAAGCAGTTTCTGGATTCAAATTGAAGTCTAGAACAGCCTTTCCACTTATGGTGATTGGGTTTGTGGCTGGGGGCACCTGGTCTCACAGAACAAACACACAAGGTTCTGAAGCACAAATAGTCTGTACATCTACTCAAAAGGCTACTAATAAGGACATTTTTAAATCAATTGAAAACTCAGCTTGAGGCTAAGATACTGTGAACATGAATAAAACAACAATCTGATCATACTGATGACAGTGAACCCGCATTGCAGGAGGGACAGTACATGCATGCTGTCATTGACAATAGAAATTATGTTTCCGTAAGCCCTCAAAATGGGGAAACGTGAAAAATTCACAATACTGAGTCTCCCAACACTTTTGACTTAAGCACTTTTATCATGTAGTTACCCTAAAAGAACTTGTGATATCATTGCTGTGAAGTACAAGTCACTTACCTTTGGTAACGCTCTTCCTGGTACAGACTCTATCTAGTTGTAGACTCTTCACCTTTTGAATATTCCCCAGGCGTCAGACTGGATTCAGAAACTTTTGCATAGTACCCAGGGTGCCGGAAAGTGGCGCCAAATACTTCCGCACGGACGCCGCTCCGCTCCGTGAGTGACATGTGGGGCCTATATAGGCGCCATTCCCATGCGCTTACATGAGTTCCTTTCGAGAATGTCTGCGCCTCTAGACAAAGTGCCCCAAATGTGAATTTATAGAGCAGTGTGCAGATTCCTAGTCTTGGGATCTTATTAACGGGCAGAGTCCAATCACAGAATGGGGAGGATCTGTAAGGAATCCGTGGCTAGATTGAGTCTGTACTTGTAGAGAACTGACACGTGAACGAAAACAACTTTTAAAACCATTTTTTAATCAGAGGCATTCGCACGCGGAGACAAGCTGTGTTGGCCTGTTTTGCACTTGAGGACCCGCAGCTGAAATGTCGCCTGGTGAAGTTCTTGAGGCAGGTGGGGAAGAAAATGCCATAACTGGGAGAGGAATGTGCCAGCACCAACATTACACTCGGCAGAGCAACATCCTCACCCAAATGCTTGGCAGCTAATAGTCATTCAGCAAACAAACCGTCTACTATAAACTGCATTGGAAACGAACGATTATTTGTTTTAACCAAACTCTTTTATTAATTTTTTCTTATAACGTAATTTACAATTAAACTTTTTATCAATACATTTTGTAGCAATGGATTTAAGTAACTACGCTAATAAAAATAAACTTGAACTGCAAACTTGAGTCTCTACCGGAAAGAGCATTAAAGATGGTAAGTAACTTGTTTTTCTGATACACTTCTTGCCGCAGATTCCATCACCTTTTAAATAGATACCAAAGCAGTACCCAATGGGAGGAGGGCTGTGGATGGAATCAAACCAAGAAGTCCTGCAGGACCGGGTGGGCAAAGTGCTCCTTTTCGCAGACTTGGCTATTGAGAAAACAGTGCTTCGTATGGAGGGACGCCCATATAACTGCCTTCAAGATGTCTAGGACAGGGTTCCACGTACTAACGCAGTGGTGACCACCTTGGCCGATGGGCATGCAATCCTTCTGGAGACTGCTTCTTTGCCAATGCTTAGCAGATCTTAATGCAGAGCACGCTCTAGCATGAGAAGGTACTCTTCTGCACTGCCCTGCCTTTTTTAGCTCCGGGGAACCCCACAAAGAGCTGAACGTTCACCCGATGGTCTTTGGTACGATCGATGTAAAAGCGGAGTGCTCTTTTTGGGTCCAAGCAATGGACTGTCTTCTCATTAGAGAAGTGAGGTGGAGCATAGAATGCAGGCAGGGCGATGGTTTGCTTGACGTGGAACAGCACAACTTTTACTAGTAAGGATGCCCTAGTTCGCAGAACCAGCTTATCAGGGAAGAAGGTGGTGTATAGTGTAAGAACAAAGAGCCTGAAGCTTGCTCACACGCTGTGTTGAGGTGATGGCAATGAGGAACACGGTTTTGATGTGGAGCGGCTCAA
Organism: Calotriton arnoldi; assembly: GCA_963921515.1. Lineage (NCBI taxonomy): Eukaryota > Metazoa > Chordata > Amphibia > Caudata > Salamandridae > Calotriton > Calotriton arnoldi. Next base: position 728,897 of record CAWUFW010001064.1, read on the forward strand.
ATGTAGTACTCATTAAATAAGTAAGGACACGACTGAAGTCCCATTGGGGCATCACAAAGAGAGAAGTAGAAAACGTGTTGCAACCGTTTCAAGAAGCACATCACAACTGGTGATTTAAACAAAAAGCGTTGATTGGGTAACCGTAAGAAGGGAGACAGGGCCAAAAGATAACCGTTAGCTGTGCCCAGAACAAAGCCTTGCCGGACATGAGGCAAACGAAATAACAAAACATCAGACAGGTTGGCCTGGAGGGGGTAAATCTGGTGAGTGTCGCACCAAACCACAAATTTGTCCCAACAACAGGTGTATGCAGTTTTTGTCAAGGGACTCCTGGCTGCCAAGATGACATGAACTACCTCCGGAGGAAGGTCTGAGGTGTCGCTGCTCAATCTCAATGCATGAAGGTGGAGGATGTGGAGGCTGGGGTGGAGAACCAGACCCTTCTGCTGCAACATCAGATTCTCCCGTAGGGACAGCCTGATTGGAAGGCAGATGCTCTAGCCTAGGAGTTCTGGATATCACACTCTCCGCGCCCAGTCCGGAGCCACTAGGATGAATTGGGCCTGGTCTGTCCTGTTTTTGAGAACACAGGGCAGGAGTGGAGTGGTATCAATGGACAGGCATACAGGACTCGAGAAATCCACCCTAGGCGGAACGCGTCTCAGAGCGAGAGACGCCTTCAAAACTCCAACACACAGAAATGCTGACATTTCAAGGTCTAGGCGAACAGAGACTGTGAGCCACTTCTGGGTGTAACTGCCTCTTGTGATCCACCAGGCACCGTTGGCCGAGTTTGTCCACCCTCGCGTTCAATGAGCCTGCCAGGTAGTTCATCATCAGGGAAGATGACCTCACGGACTAGCAATTTCCAGAAGCGGAAAGCCTCCTGGCACAGGTTTTGTGACCCCACCTCGCATTTTTTATTGCAGTACCACATGGCGGTGACATTGTCCACAATCATCTGTAACAGATCCCCTTGATGAATACCAGTAAGGCTTTAAGCGCCAAGCAGATGAGAAATCCCAGGAAAATCATCTGTTGCGCTGGGCGCAGTTCCGACTTCTGTCCGTTGATGACAAAGCCCAGATCCTGGAGCAGTGCAATAGTCATGTTCACATTGCGGGTAAGATGCACAAGAGACTGATCCATAATAAGGATATTGTCCAGGTAGATGATCATTCTCACCCCCCTTTTGCGGAGCATCTCCACCACTGGGCGCAACAGCTTCGTGAAGCACCACGGGGCTGAAGAGAGGCCGAAGGGCAGAGCCCGAAATTCGAAAATTTGGCCCTTCCAAGCGAACTGGAGAAATCTCCGGTGAGGAGGGAAAATGGGGACTGCTAGGTAAGCATCCTTCAGGTCTAGTCTGACCATCCAATCTCCTGACAGGAGGATGTCCCGGAGCAAGTGTATCCCCTCCATCTTGAAGTGGCGATAGACCAGCCACTCGTTGAATTCCCTCAAATTGATAACAGGTTGGAAGCCCTGGTCCTTCTTCTGTACTAGGAAGAGATTGCTTAGAAACCCGTTTGGGTGGAGTACCAACCTGCAAATAGCTCCTTTCTTTAGGAGATCCGAAATCTCGGATTCTATCAGACCCTCTTCTTCTGCTGAAAAGACCAAGGGTCTGGGGCGTACCTCCTGAGTAGGGGCACCGTAGAACTCTATGTGGAAGCCCCTTACAGTCTGCAACACCCACGGGTCTGTTGTGATCCTTCCCCAATTGTGTGAGAAGTGTAGGAGGCACCCCCCTAGATCTTGTGGGGAAGAAAGGGTAATTTTTACCAGAGGGTCCCCCTGGAGCGTTGGCGCCTCCTCTGTTGTTCCGTCCTTTCCCTCTGCCGGAACCTCTGCTGGGATAGAAGGTCCCTTGGCGGCCATCGTTCCAGCTATTATTCCTTCGTTGTTGACCTCTGTTGGAGGGGCCTTGCTGGTGGATGCGGCAGGAGGAGCGACACCTGCGTCTTCCAGCCCCGGCAAAAACCCGCCCTGGAAAAATCATTTTTATGGAGGCCTGAGCCTTATCCATGGCCGAAAAGGTGGTAACGAACTTGTTAAGTTCCTTAACGAAAGGCTCGCCAAAGAGCTTACCATGAGCTATGGGCCCCGCCTCAGAGGTAGCTAGGTCTCCTAATTTGGGGTCAATCTTTATAAGGAGAGACCTTCTTCTTTCAGCTGCCAGGGCTCAGTTCACATTGCCGAGGAGGCACATCGCCCTTTGCGCCCAACCAGCAACTATGTCCGTAGACAAAGGGATCCAGAAGCCTTTGAACGTTCCGCCAATTGTATAATTTGGGTCAAGGGGCCCACCACATCCAGGAGTTTGTCCTGGCAATTTCTCCAGGACCTATCTATTCCTTTTTTGGGATACCTCATGTATTTCGAAAAAAAAGTGCATAGTTTATCATCTATCTCTGGTGTGTTCGCCACCTTCCCCTTAAGCGAGGGCCTAGGGCATTCTCCCCTCAGCTTAGACCGGACTTCCTTCTCTAGTGGTTGACGGATTTTTCCTGCTACATATTCCGCCACTTTGGCATCAGGGATCCACTCTGCCTACCTAGGGTGGTAAATCTGAGTAGGGTCGAACATAGAGTGGCCCCCGTCCCCTTCTTGGGACTCAGAGGAGTGGGAACCTGGACGCCAGGTGCGACCCAAGTCCTTATCCTCGTCGGAGGAGAAATCTCCCTCCGACACACCCTCCCCTTCAAAGGGAACCCCGCCATCGGGGTCAGAATTTGGGACGACCGCGTTGCAATTTTCTCCGGGCTCCTCCTCCTCCTGGCAGGGTGTGTGTTTTAACATTCGCACACTTTTTTTTTTTTGACAATAGATTTTATTGAAATTTTACATCCAACGGGGTGAGCCCCCAACAGGCAGTGTATATACATAACGCGGATCAATGAGACATGAGTCGCTGAGGAGGGTAACCCTTGAGGATATATAAAACATTCAAACCAACAGCCCCCACCACCCACCTCCCCCCTCCCCTGCACCGCACTTCCCGCTTGAAACATTATACAGATGTAAAAACAAATAGGCATATTTCCGCACCAGCTAGACCTCAGTAGGAATTAAAAGTCCTTATATGGTAAGCCTGTCTATGAGATCCTGATTTGTGGACGTGGGAAAGATAGAAAGGTCAATGCCACGGTATTTAGCCCATACAGCCCAGATCTTCCCATGTTTCTGCGGGCAACCTCGAGCCTGAAACACCGCCACCTCAGCAGACATACACTTGTCTAATGCGGACTTCCAAGCCGCTACCCCAGGGGAGAAGAGGACTTCCACTGTTGGGCTATGTCGCGCTTGGCCACTGTGAGTCCTAAGAAGAGCAGGTGTCTTTTGTATATGTTCCCCCTATGTCGTCAGTGCTATGTAGGAGAATTAGACGGGGGTCTGCTGGGAGATCCCAACCCAGAACTAGCCCTAGGCAGGACAACACACCCGACCAAAAATGCCGCAGCGCTGTACAGCCCCAGACCGTGTGCACGAAGGAGCCATCATCCGACTGGCATCTGAGGCAGGTGGGGATGAAATAGCCCCCATCCTCCAAAGACGGAGGCGGGTGTAGTACACACGGTGGAGATATTTAAACTGGATCAGTCGGTATCTGGTGGACACAGCCGAGCCCCTGGGGCTGGCCAGGGCCTCAGTCCAGTCGTCATCAGAAAGGGTCGGTATATCCGCCTCCCATGCCGCCCTCGTCCGGCCCAGGTTCGTCTTGGCATGTGTGGTCAGTGTCTGATAGAGCTGACGGATTTTGTGTCCCCCCAGGTCCCCCATCAATAGTCTACCCTCTAATGGGTGAAATTCTGGTAGTGTCGTAAGGGTTTTAATCTGGGGAGACAAGGCGTGGCGAAGCTGGAGATATTTATAGAATTGGGACTTATGTAAATCAAACTCCTCCTGTAGCATTTGAAAGGTTTTGAGTGTGGGTCCGCGCATCACATCCCCCAATGTCGAGATCCCTATAGTGTCCCAATGACGGAAACCGGGCAGAGCCGAGACCGGTCGGAGGTACGTGCCCCGCCAGAGGGGCGTCGCACATGTTAGCATGCCCCACCACCCCATGGACCTCAAAACGCGTCTCCATATCTGGATCACCGTACGACTGGCCGGCAGGAGGGCCTCTAGGGCCGAGTTACTATACAGGAGATCTAATAGCGGATACACCTCCAAGAAGAGTCGTTCCACCGCGTAAGCCGGATCGTCTTGCTGGCTGTACCACCAATCATTGATGACCAGCAACTGGGACGCCCAGTAATAGGACCGCACGTCCGCCGCAGCGATGCCCCCGCAGTAGGTAGATTGGACACAGGTCGCCAAGGCCACCCGAACCGCCCCGCCATCCCACAAAAAACGTTCAGAAGAGCATTCACCTGGCGAAACCAGGACGGCGGAATGGGGTAAGGGTAGTTCTGTAGTCGGTAAAGCAAGCGGGGCAAGGACACCATTTTAAAAATAGCAGATCGGCCGTATAAAGACAGGGGAGATGAGACCATACCGTTGTCTCCTCCCGAACCCTAGGAAGCAGAGGGGCAATGTTGAGTGACCACGCCATGGTGGGGTCTCTGGTAACATGGACACCAAGATATTTAAATCCGTCTTGTGCCCTGACCAGCTGCGAGGCCCAGTCCAGACTCCCTGATCACCACAAATCGAGAAGAGCGTCGATTTGGACGGGTTGGCGTGGAGCCCTGTAGTTTCACCAAACACCCGCAGAATTTGCAGCACCCTTGGTCCGGTGACCCAGGGGTCTGAAAAAAGGAATAATGCGTCATCCGCATATAATGCTATCTTGTCCGAATATTCGGGGGACCAATCCAGGCCCCTGTATACTGCATCCAGACGCACCCAAGCTGCCAAAGGTTCAATTGCCAAGGCGAAAAGAAGCGGGGAGAGAGGACATCCCTGTCTCGTACCCCGCTGAATGTTAAAGGGGTCCGAGCAAAACCCGGCCACCCGAACAGAAGCCGTTAGGTCCGTGTATAAAAGTTTAACATAAGCGCGGAAGCGAGGCCCCAAATTGACCGCCTCCAATAATTTGAAAAGGTACGTCCAACCTAGAGAATCGAAGGCCTTGTCGATGTCGGCCAGTAGGACCGCCGCTGGGCGTCCCAGACGATGGGCCCCGGCGATGGCATTATGTACGCGTCGTATGTTATGCCTAGTGGAGCGGTGCGGCATGAAGCCGGACTGGTCCGGGTGGACAAGGTCAAGGATACATGTACGAAGGCGATCAGCCAACACCTTCCCCAGCAGCTTCGGCTCAAAATTCAGCAAGGATATGGGGCGATAAGAGCCCGGGTCTTCCGGCGGTCGGCCCGGCTTGAGAAAAACAACAATTTCGGCGTGGCGCCAGTCCGGGGTAAGATCTCTTGCTCAAGCGCCTGGTGTAGTGCGCCGAGAAGATGAGGCCCAGCGGTCCCCATGTGGGGACGTAGGAAGTCGCTGGGGAACCCGTTCGGGCCAGGTGCGCGGCCTGGGTGAATATTGGTGAGTGCAGCCTGTAGTTCATCCAGCGAGATAGGTTTGTCTAGGGCGTCTCGCTGCTCATCGGAAAGGCGCTTCGGAGGGATATCTACGAGAAAGGCATCGATGGGCGAGTCGGCGAGTTCCCCACGGGCACTGTAGAGCGCGGCGTAGAACTCCGCGAAAACCTGTACAACTGCCTCCGGGGAGGAGCACAAGGCGCCCGTAGAGGAACGGAGTACCGGGACTTGAGTCGGGGAGGACCTCGCTTGGCAGAGTCTATGGAGCATCTGGCTGGACTTATCGCCCCATTGATATATCCGGTATTGAGTCGCCAGCCAGGCGTCCTTGGCCGTGTTCGTAAGCAACTGGTGCAGCTGCTGTTGAACCTGAAGCAGATTGCGGCGGGCACCCCCGTCCGAACCCTCCACCACGGCATCCTGGAGAGCACGTTGTCGCTCTTCCAGGTCCAGTACCTGCGCTAGACGACGTTTCTTTTCTCCCGTGCGGTAACTAATATCTATCCCACGTATCGTGGGCTTGAAGGCTTCCCACAGTGAAATCTTGGAGGAGACAGACCCAACGTTAGCGGCAAAGTAATCTGCCGTTGCGCGGTGAAGTGCCTCCCGATACTCGGGATCCCGAAGCAGCCACGGTGACATGCGCCAGCGATAGGAGGGGCGACTAGTTTGCAGACTGAGCGTGAGTTGGGTAGGCGAGTGGTCAGACAGGCCACGTGGGAGGATAGAAGCGGTCACAACCCTATGGGTATAACTATGTGGGAGGAACAGGTAGTCTAAGCGGGACAGCGCAGGGTGTACCGACGACACGTATGTGTATCCCGCCTCGAAAGGGTGAAGGGCCCGCCATGTGTCCGTCCAGCCCAGGGTGTACGCAAGGGTATTGAGTTTAGTTCTAGAGGGGGACGGTCAGGGGCCGCGCCCTCCATCTGTCCAGAGGGGCCATAGTGTCATTCCAGTCTCCCCCAGTATGATCAGGCCATCGGGAAATTCTCCCCAGAGCTGCGTCAATCTGTCCACAAACGTCTGACTAAGGGGGGTGGGGCATATATGCTACCAAGCGTTACCTGCTCACCCGCCAAGGTACCAGACACGACCGTAAAGCGGCCACCGGGATCTAGCCACTGTCTCGTAACCTGGAAGGGGACCCTACGGTGTATGAGCACGGCCGTTCCGCGTGCGCCCCTGGAGAAACCCGAGTGGTGCACTGCAGTGTAGCCGAACCTGGACAGGCACGGGGCCTTGTTGCCGAGCAGGTGGGTCTCCTGTAGGAGCAGAACATCGGCGGAGTACCGCTTGGCTTGGGTCAGTACTGCCCCTCTCTTGACCCTATTCAGCAGGCCCCGCACATTCCAGGACACTATATTGAGGTCCCCCGGAGGAGTGGTCCTAGCTGCATGGGCCATGAGCCATGGGTGGAGCAAAACGCGGATGCCTACCTATGTATGTGGGACAGTGCGGTGCAAACAACATATTACAAAACTGCAAGACAACCTGCCCAACCCCCCCTCCCACCACCCCCACCCCCTATACATCCTGGAACTTGGAGTATCTGTCGCGGCAGAATCACGTCCAGGCCCTCCAACGGGAAGACCACGGCGGACCCTCCAAAGGATCCCTCCCTCCCACCCATACCCATAAACTGAAAACAAGGAGGCGGGTTCAGTCCAGCCTAGCCAGAGATAGTGTACTGTACCCCACTGTCACAATGTCTGAGGTCTTAGTGTGACACTGCAGCCGACCCAATGAAAGGTAGAACAGCCAGGATAATGCCAACCCCACAGGACCTCACTTCGCTGCGTCCGTCTTGTCCTGGGAACGCCAGTTGGATCGAGAGCGATGTCGCCGGTGCGAAGTGTCCCCACCCTGACGGCCACTCACACGTGAGCTCTGAGAGGAATCTGAGTCCAGAGGTGGCGGGGAGTGTGGCTTGAGGCGCCGGTGTTCGTCTGTCCATGCAAAGACTTGCTCCGGAGTGTCAAAAAAGTAGGATTTGGATTGGAAGAGTACTTTCATGCGAGCTGGAAACATAAGAGCGTAGGAAAGGTTCAGGTCGCGCAAGCGCCGCCGCCACGAAGGACTGTCGCTGCTGCTGGACGATCCGGGTGTAGTCCGGAAAGACCATAATGGGGTGGGACTCATAGACCATGCTCTCCTTGTGCATGCGGGCAAAGCGCAGAACGGCATCGCGGTCAGCGTAATTAAGGAGGCGGGCAATGACCGGACGCGAGCGCTCGCCCGGCGGCGGCTTCTTAGTCAGGGCGCGATGTGCTCGTTCAATCAGGAAGCAGGGCGAAATATCTTCTGCAGGCAGCAGCGCCTTGAGCCAGGTTGAAAGGAAAGTTACCATCGAGGACCCCTCGCATCCCTCCGGAAAGCCCACCAGGCGGATATTGTTGCGGCGGGCCCTCCCTTCGGCGTCCTCAGCCCTAGCCGCAAGCTCCCTGGAGACCATGGCCAGTTTGTCGACCTTTTTCTGAAGGGCAGACACAGTATCCTCCACAGTGGAGACCCTCGTCTCGGCCTCCGTGATCCGGTCAACCGCCTTCCGGAGGTCTTGGCGAAGAAACGACACCTCGGATCCCACTGCACCGATCTGGGCCTCGAGGGCCGTGCGGGACTGCGTGATGGCCTCTAGGAGCATCGCCGTGTCCGAGGAGACGCCCCCAACGGCCTCCCTCCCGGCTGGGACGGCCGTGGTGTACTGGTCCATGGTAGGTTGTTTAGGCGCCGCTGTGCTAGGGTTGTTCTTACCCATGATGGTGTGTAGGGCCACCCGCCGGCAGACCAGGGCAAAGTTAACCACAGGACCCAGGAGCAGGGAAAGGAGAACAGGCACCGCAGCGCGGCAGGTAGGGCACCCCCGGCTATAGCACGATGTAGGCCCGGCCCCTGCACGGTCCGCAAGCTTCCACTGTTAGAAGTAGGCCCGCCTGTGAGCCGCCACCAGGGATCTTCCTCAGCCGCCGCAGGGGGGCGGCACTACGATGGCGGCGCAGTCACAGACCCAGGCCCGGCCCAAGGCACCCCCAGGGGCCCACAGCCAGCGCCGACCAAGGCCTCACCGCTTCCCGGGCCCGGCAGCCCAGCCCTCGCCACAGGGGGCCCCTGGTCCCGGAGAGGCCCCGGCAGCTGATGCCGCCCGCACAGAGGATGCCGCGGCTGTAATGCAGGACCCACCTCACGCCGGAATCCACAGCTCGGCAGCCACCTGCAGGGGGACCGATGGCGTCCAGGCCCCGACTCAGGCTCACCTCCTCGGCGCGTGGCGCGGTCCGTCTGGTCCCTGGTGGGCCGGGGGGCGAGGGTCTCACCGCCGCCACTCACTCCTCCTCAGGAGCAGGCCCGCTCCGATGATGTGCGCCCTCCAGGCTGACTCATCCGGGCAGCAGGCACCCCCAGGGGGCCACAGCCAGCGCCGACCAAGGCCTCACTGCTTCCCGGGCCCGACACAGCCCCAGCCCCCGCCACAGGGGGCCCCTGGTCCCGGAGAGGCCCCGGCAGCTGACTCCGCCCGCACAGAGGATGCCGCGGAATGCAGGACCCACCTCACGCCGGAATCCACAGCTCGGCAGCCACCTGCAGGGGGACCTATGGCGTCTAGGCCCCGACTCAGGCTCACCTCCTCGGCGCGGTCCGTCTGGTCCCTGGTGGGCCGGGGGGGCAAGGGTCTCGCCGCCGCCACTCACTCCTCCTCAGGAGCAGGCCCGCTCCGATGATGTGCGCCCTCCAGGCTGACTCATCCGGGCAGCACTCTGTGGTCCAGGCCGCCGGCCGATCACTGCAGCATGCACAAGGGGGATGGGCGCCGCGACAGCCACACAGCGGCCCCCAACCACAGAACCGGGCACCCGGCGCGCCCCGAGTGGGCCGCCCACACCAGGCAACGGCCCCTCCGGCTCGCCGCACAGGGAACCCGGCCTCAGCGTCCAGCCGGCGCCTCCGCCTCCCCGGGCACCTCGTCCACCGCCCGCCGGCGGTGGTCCGGCCCGGCGGCCGAAGCAGGCCCTCACGAGCCACAGGGGCACACCACCTGAAGCCCGACACGGCCCCCTCCAAGGCGCACCACAATTTCGGTCAGTGGGGACCGGGATGAAGGACGGATGATGAAATTGGCAAGGGCGGACGACGGAGCTCTATCGAGACGCGTCCGCCATGTTCGGCATCCAAGCCACGCCCCAACATTCGCACACTTTTAAGGAAGGTTTCCCTGAGTTTATCAAACCCTTCCAAGTGCCCCGCGTTACGCTTCGTGGCCCTTTTATTTCCCACCTGGGAGTCACTGGTACCCGCCTCCGCATGGTCAGGGTCGTTGAATACCCTTGGGATGCTTTTTGCCAGCCTATCCACCTGATCCCTAAGGGGAGCCAGCGCCCTAGAAATAGCCTGTGACAGAGCCTGGTCTACAGCAGGTGGAAGGAGTGGGGGGGGGGGCATTCCTCTTCAGCCTCCTGGAATGAGGAGTAAAAATGGTCAGATGAAGACATTTCCATTATGAGGGTGTGAGCACAAAGAAACGCCCTTTATATTGATTGGGCAGCCCCCTCGCCGGGGCTCTAGCAGTTGATCTGAAACTGCTTTGAGAAAGCTGTCTGGGTGCTAATATGGCAGTCACCACCAGGTGGCGCTGCTGTCACCGATCGATCGTGATCGTGTGAGGAGGAACAGAGGAATCACCGCGTTGCGGTGTCAATGCAGCGAGGGTTGGATAGGGATAGGACCGGCCACAGGCTCAGAGTCCTAATCCCTACACGCCCGCAGAGTGCCGGTGAGAGCACTCAACGGAGCTGCCTCGCCCGGGCTATGCGCGCGGAGAGTCTCCACAGCGCACGTGCGCACACCGGGAGGTCCGCGATTGCGGGGGAAAGCGCTCGGGCGAAAGCCTGCTGCGCAATGACAACAAATGACTATATATTATCACAGGGCAAAAACCGCTACATAAATACAATGAAAAACACGTCAGATAAGAGAAGAATGCTAGGAATGTCACTTAACTGACGAGCAGTGAAGAAAGAGGAAGCGGAAGGGACGTCACATGATTATATGTTATGGACTGTTATAGGATTGAACTATGGTTACCATGGAGACTGCTCCCCTATGGTTCACGGGATGTGTAGTCTGTAATGTTTTTACTGGTTTTTATTTAATGTTTTTTAAATTCTGCTATGCAAATAAAGTGAAGAAAGATCTGCATAATCCTCGCCTCCGTCCTGACATAGAATGAAAAATTTCCTAGCTAACGAGAAGGAAAGTTTCAATTCTATTAAGGACTAGGAGGCGAGGATTATCCCACCCTGAGGTTACTCTCGATCTCTGCCCGCCCAGAATGATTCGTTATCAGTATGTACTTTTCTTCCATGCTGATGCCTTTGATGAAATGTTAATGTCATTGAAATTGTATACAGTTGAGATTTTGCACTCTGAATGGTTTTCCATGTACACTGTTGACATCCCAGTATACTGAAGAATTTTATAACGGGATTCTCTCTGTATTGCAGGGAATGACCAAAAGTTTGAATAAGTCAGCAATCCCAGCTTAACATCCTCCAGTGAAGAAGAGGAAGCGGAAGGGACATCACATGATTATATGTTATGGACTGTTATATGATTGGACTATGGTTACCATGGAGACTGCTCCCCTATGGTTCATGGGATGTGTAGTCTGTAATGTTTTTACTGGTTTTTATTTAATGTTCTTTAAATTCTGCTATGCAAATAAAGTGAAGAAAGATATGCATAATCCTCGCCTCCTAGTCCTTAATAGAATTGAAACTTTCCTTCTCGTTAGCTAGGAAATTTTTCATTGTCAACAATCATCTGTAAAAGATCCCCTTGATGAATACCAGTAAGGCTTTAAGCGCCAAGTAGATGAGTAGCCAGGACTCTGCCGGAGACCAGAGGCCTCTGATCTCCACCTCTCCCAGGTTGAAGCCCCAGCGGAGAAGTGACATATTGGTCACTACTATTAGCGCTGAGTGAGTGCTGACCCAATTGCGGTCCACCACTGCAGATCTTTCACAGTCTCCTCAGAATTCTGGATGTGGCGGAAGAGGCCCCCTATATGTTGGCCCCACTGGGTCTTCAGATCCCTCATATGCCACCTGGCATGCTTGACCAGCAGAATACAGGAGGCCATCAGTCCCCAGCGCGGACCTCACTGAAATCCAGGACTGAGGCTGAAGAACAAGTTACTTACCTTCGGTAACACCTTATCTGGTAGAAACTCTATTTAGCTGCAGATTCCTCACCTTAGAATAATCCCCAGGCATCAGACTGGAGCCAGAAATTTTTCGTGAGCAGTACCCATGTGTAAGGTGGTGTCATTTGGCCCGACATGGTGCCGTCAGCGACATCTGCGCTGGAAGTGACATGCGCTGTGCCTATATATGCGCTACCCCAGGCCGTTGACGTGCAAGTCTTTTCGTGACTTTCCACGCCAGAAGCGCTGAGCCACAAAGAACACTAACCTCTGGTACGTCTAACTAGGGCCCTTGAAAGGGTAACAGCTCTCCACTCTGAATACATTTGCAGAGCAGGGAGGATGGATGGGTCGGTAAGAAATCTGCGGCTAGATAGAGTCTCTACCAGATAAGGCATTACCGAAGGTAAGTAACTTGTTCATCTGATAGAGACTTCTAGAGCAGATTCCTTACTGTAGGAAAGTAGGATCTGCTTTCATGGTCACCTCCACTTTTTGCTGGTGTCATTATGTTTTTCTGACTAGTCTGACTGGGATCCTGCTAATCAGGACCCCAGTGTCTGTTCTTCTTCCCTAAATTGTACACTCCATATTGGCTGCTGGTGTACCCTGGTAAGTCCCTAGTATATGGTACTAAGGTACCCAGGGCATAGGTACACCAGGGGTCTCCCATGGGCTGAAGCATGCATTATGCCACCCATGAAAGACCACTCAAATTGTGACTACAGGCCTGCCATTGCAGCCTGTGCAAGCTGGTGCTAGCACCACTTACGAAAGATGTAAGTTTCCTTATATCAGAGGTCACTGCACTTAAAACCTATGTCACCCCTAAGGCAGGCCTTTCTATCCTGAAGGCAGGGTGCTCGGTTCCAAGTGTGAGGGTGCCCCTGCATGAGCAGGACACCTCTACAACCTTCGGAGTACATTCTCCAGGGCTGGAAGTGCATCAGCCATTAAGATACATAGAGTGGCCATGCGTCATCAAGCGATGACCATCTCTAAACTGGCTGCAACGAACCCTGTTGTGTTTGGTATCATGTTGGAATCATACCGCCACACCGTAAACGGTGTGGGAGGTATGATTCGGTGTGGGAGGTATGATTCCATGCACTGTAAAGCTCCTCCAGGAGGCCCTCAGTCCCCCCCGGTATCAGTCTTCTAGAACCCGACAGCCAACTATGGCTGCTGCCAACCAGAAACACGATTCTGCCCTCCTGCTGCGGAGTCAAGCTCGAGCAGAGGAAGGCAGGACAATAGATATCCTGTCACAGGGAGGTGTGGCCACCTCCCAGACAGGACTTAGTGTATTGGGACAGGGTGGGGGTGCTTGCCAGCACCACTCAGACAGCTTGAAGGGCACATTGGGTGCCCTCCTTGCATACTCCAGTCCAAACGAGTTTAGGAAGCCGTTGGCTCCTGCTCTGGCACGAAACTGGACAAAGGACATGGGAGTATCCTCTCCATTGTCCAGCCCCTCCTCTGGGAGGGACCCCTGAATCGTTCCAACCCTTTCCTTAGGGTACTTAAGGGCTTACCTGAAGGTGGGTCCCTAGATTTGTCGTGGGACAAGATTCAGATCACATACCACTTCAACTTCAACCATCTGGGCACTCTGGACCTCACTGGACTTCGCGCTGGGAACCGAGACTGCAACTGGGAAGGCTCCTGCTGCTTCTGGTCTCATCGCCTTGCAAGTCTGCTGCAACGTCTGTGCCTGTGCTCCATACAGGTTCTTCACAGGACCTGTGGACATCCAAGACACCTGAAGGAATCTCCCTTGGAGTGAAGGAGTCACTTCCCTGCATCTGCAGGCACCGCAATGCAGCTGACTGGTCTGCTGATCCTGGGCTCTCACAGACTCCGAAAGGCTCAGCAACACAGGTGGTAGTTCTGCAACTCTCTCTAGGCCTGCACTGTCTTCTCAGCGAGTTTGAGACCAGTATCCCTCGTCGGAACCACTGGAACAAGACCCCTGTGCACCGCATCGACTTGCCATTGCCAAGGCATGTTGACTCTCTCCTCCAGAGATCTAAAGGCTAAAAGAAGCTCCAACCTCAAGCATCTCCTGCAGCCAAGATCTTTGCCTGCATCGCATCCTCTGCGCGGTGGGCTTTCATCTTTTGGTGAGCTGCTCGAGGTCCTCTTGCGACTCCTATGCCGTCGGCCCGTGGGTCCTCTCGAGGGTCTTCTTTGACTCCAGTGGATTCCCCTGCTTGCTCGGGGCCTGCTATGACTTATCTGCTCGTGGTTAGTCACTTGGACCTTGCTGGTCTCGACCTTGCACCTTTATCTTCAACTAGGTTGTTTGCCGTTGCCAAGGCTTGCTGGTGCCCCTGCTGGACACTGACCCCTTGGGTCCTGACATCCGACGTGGGACAGCTCGTGCACGACTCCTGGTCCTCCTGCGTTGTCTGGTCCATACAGCTGCAACTTCAAGGGCACCGTCAACTCTCCGGCATCGGTGGGCATTAGTCTTCTGTGCCTCCTGGTCACTCCTGAGTGGCATAGACTATGTCCCCTCTGCTTGCAGGTACTTCTCACCGCGAATCCACCTTTGGGTTCCACCGGACACTTTCACCTTCTTCGTCAGCGGCATCTTCCTGAAATCCTCCACTGTGTTCTATGGCGGATTCCGACGTCACTTTGCACCTATGCACCCGGCTACCCTGGTGTAGGTATCCTGGTTCCCGGGGTATCCACTGGTGGGTTGACTCTCCAACCTTCCATCTTTCACAGGGTTTCTTCAGGGTCCTTCTTTAAAATTGCAACCGCGACTTACCTATTGACTAACAATGTGCACACGGTCGTGTTCCCACTTTGCCCACGACATCCATGGGGTTCCTAGATACTCACCTTGGGTGGTTCCTTGGGTCCTCGGCTCTTCGACATCTTCTGGGTCCATTCTCGACTTAGGTCATGGTTTGCATTCCACTATTTTAGTATATGGTTTGGTCTCCCCCTGGAGACCACTGTGTATTCTGTGTTGTTTACGAATTCTATTTACAAAGTATTGTGTTCTATCTCCGGGTAGGGGATAATACATTGTGTTAGTGAGTGTTAATAATAAATATATATTTTTATAACTACACTGTGTGGTTCTTTTTCACTTAACCTATACCATAAGATTAAGTACTGGTAAAACAAGCTGCTTCACACCCCTTCTGGACTAAGCCTGAAGGCTGCCCTCCACAGCTACCACTTAGAGAGCGTTTTAAGGTTGTCTAAGACCACTAAAATCACCATAAGGGTTGTTTGGATTAGTGCAGGGTGCTACACTTACATAAGTGAGCACCATTAAGCCAGCCTCTCACACTTACCTTAGAATAGATACTCAAGCAATACCTCCCCAAAGGTGGAGCTGCGACATGGACTATACTAGAAGGTCCTGTAGGACAAAACGGGCAAAATGCCCTTCTTGACGGACCCGACTGTCAAGGCAGTAGTGCTTCGTAAACGTGCAGGGAAGCCCATTTTGCTGCTTGACAGATATCCAGCACAGGCACTCCGTGAGCTAACGCTGTGGTCTCGCAGCCTTGGCTCTGGTAGAATGAGCTCTCAAATCTCTAGGAGGTTGCTTTTTGGCCAATACGTAGCAGGTTTTGATGCAGAGCACTATCCATCGTGACCTGGTCTGTTTCTGCACTGCCTTTCCTTTTTCAGCTCTGACGTACACCACAAAGAGTTGATCGTCCAACTCTTTTGAGCGGTCAAGGTAGAATGACAATGCTCTTTTTGGGTGCAGCCGATGGAGTGTCTCTTCTTTAGAGGGGTGAGGCTCAGTGTAAAAGATAAGCAGGGTGATGGGCTGACCTACATAGAAGGGAGTGACCACCTTCAGTAGAATTTGTTCTAGTCCAAATGACCAGCTTGTCTGGGTAGGTGGTAAGGATGAGATGACAGACTGTAACTTACTTACCCTCCGGGCAGATGTTACTGCCACTAGAAAAGCAGTTTCATGGTAAGGAGCCTTACAGGACAGTTGCGTAATGGCTCGAAGGGAGAGCACATCAGAAATGTTAGGACTAAATTGAGGTCCCACTGAGGCATAATGAAGGGTACAGGTGGGAACATATGTTGGAGACCTTTCAAAAACCTAATTAAACAGGAGTGGCTGATCTGTCAACCGCAGAAATGCTGAGATGGCAAAAATAAGAGCCCTGCTAGGCTAGGGTAAGAATAAACAAAATAACTTAGGAAAGGGGTGCAGATAGAGGCCCAATTTGTTTATCTGTACACCATGCCACAAACTTGCAATGTAGGCATATTACGTTTTGATGGAGGGACACCTGGGTGCCAAGATGACATTGCAGACTTCGGACGGAAGGTCGAAAGTGGTGAACTGTCACCGCTCAATCACCATGATTGAAGACAAAGCATTTTCTGGTTTGGGTGCAAAACCCTGCCCTGTTGCTGTGACAGAAGATCGCCCTGAAGAGGTAGCCTGATCAGAGGACCGATGCGCATGCTCAACACCTCGGGATACCAGACTCTCTGTGCCCAATACAGAGCCTCCAGAATGACTTGGGCAACGTCGTTCCTGATCTTCTTAAGAACTCTGGGCAAGAGTGGTATAGACACAAAGGTGTACAGGAGGCCTTAGCTCCACTCAAGACAAAAAGCATCTCGGAGCAAGAGCCGCCTTGGAAACTCCAGTGCGCAAAACTGCGACCATTGCGAGTTCTCGATGGAGGGGAACAGATCCAGCCACGGTTCTCCCCAGTCATGGAAGAGACCTTGAGTCAACTCTGGATGGAGATGCCATTCGTGATCAGTTAGGCGTCAATGGCTGAGTTCGTCTGCCCTGGCATTCAGACAGTCCGCCAGGTGTTGAACCACCAGGGATATGCCCTGACATTCCAGAGGCGCATAGCCTTTTGACAAGGGTTCAAGAACCCACCCCGTCCTGTTTGTTGCAATACCACATGGAGGTGGTGTTGTCTGTGAGCACCCGAACCAGTCTTCCCCTGATTGAAGGAAGAGAGGCCTTCAATGCAAGCTGGATCACTCGGCGCTCGAACAGTTTGATGTGGAGTCCAAATTCCGCCGGAGATCAGAGTCCTCTGATCTCCACCTCTCATAGATGGCCACCCCTGCCCAGAAGTGATGCATCTGTTACCACAGTCAGCTCTGGATGCGGAAGGGAGAGAGATCTGGTACTGACCCAATTGCGGTCCGTTAGCCACCACTTCAGGTCTTTTGCAGTTCCCTACGAGATCTGGACTATGTCAGAGAGATTCCCCTGAACTGTGCCCACTGGAACTTCAGGTCCACTGCAGAGCCCTCAAATGCCAGTGAGAATGTGTCACAAGAAGGATGCAAGAGGATATGAGGCTCAACAGCCCCAGTCAGTCCCACTGAAATCTAGGATAGAAGCTAAAACATCGGTATCATAGCCTGAATATCCTAGACTCGCCGCTCAGGAGATTATAGGTCCGAAACTGCACTCTGTCCAAAACAGCTCTGACAAAAGGGAGCGTCTGAGAAGGAGTCAGGTGTGACTTCAGCACGTTGATAGTGAACCCCAGTGAGTGCAGAAGGTTTGAAAGACGACTGCCAGGGGCTAGCCCGCTTTCAACAGCCAATTGTCGAGGCAGGGAAAGATTGGAATCCCTGACCTCCGCAGATGAGCTGCAACCACCGCCATCCCTTTTGTGAACACCTGACAGGGGGCAGGTAAGGCCAAAAGGGAGCACGGCACACTGAAAGTGCTCTTGGTCTACTGTGAACCGCAGGTAACACCTGTGGGCAGGCAGGACAGGGATGTGAAAATAAGCGTCTTACAAGTCCAGGGATACCATCCATTCTCCTGGGTCCAGGGCAGACAGGATTTGCGCAAGCGTGAGCATTTTGAATGTATCCTTTTTCAGGAGGCGACTGAGAAGGTGCAGGTCTAAAATAGGACAAAGTCCTCCACCCTTCTTGGGCACCAGAAAGTAGTAAGAATAGCAACCACGACCTACTTCTGATGCCGGCAC
Organism: Calotriton arnoldi; assembly: GCA_963921515.1. Classification (NCBI taxonomy): domain Eukaryota; kingdom Metazoa; phylum Chordata; class Amphibia; order Caudata; family Salamandridae; genus Calotriton; species Calotriton arnoldi. Next base: position 746,563 of record CAWUFW010001064.1, read on the forward strand.
CTTCTCTGTAGCTCCTTTTGCCAAGAGAGCTAACACCTCCTGACGCAGCAAGGAGAGGTGTTCGTCCTCCATCAGCTTGTCGGAGGTAGGTGGCCTGGGTGGAGGAGTGGTCATAAAGGGGCAGGAGTAGCCCTTTTGGACGAGCTGCAGAACCCAACAGTTGGATGTTATTGACCTCCAGTGGTGTAGGTGATGGCATTTCCTGCCCCCCACTGGATGTCCATGTTGATCAGAGGGCATACTAAAGGGCTTTGGATGCTGCGGCTGCCAGGGGGAATTGGACTGGCTCAACAACTGGCTGCCTGTCCCACGAGGTCTGTGGGAACTGCGTACTCGGCCACGAAAAGATTGTGCGGATTGCTGGTTGGAGTGGCTGGGCATGTAAAGATGTAGTTGGAAGCACCTCCCGTGGCCATGATAGGGGCAAAAGGTAGACTGAGGTTGGCATTGGGCCATGGAAAGGCCAAAGGACCTGGTCTGTTATCCTTAAAGCGCTCGAGCTCAGAGTTCGCCTTCTCTCCAAACAACCGAGAGCAATCAAAGGGCATGTCCATGAGCGAGGCTTGGACATCCCCTGAAAAGCCAGTGGTTTTCAATCCCTGCGTGGTGCCTAAGGACCACTGACGATAAAATCTCTGCTCAGCGAGTTGGACGTATCCAGCTCAAATCGTATGGTGAACTTGGCTGTATATCTCCCATCAGCAATTGCTTGAGAGAGTATGGCTCAGGCCTCCTCCGGGACCATGGGCAGCACTTGCGCAACCGAGTCCCAGATGGTATGGGAGTGTCGGCCCAAGAGGTACGTGGTGTTCACTGACCACAGTGGCAGGCTGGCAGAAGAGAACATCCTCTTCCCGAAGGTATCCAGCCTTTGGGATTCCCTGTCCAGTGGAGTGGTAGGGAGTGCTCTAGGGTTAACTTTGGAGGTGGAGGCCTGGACTATTAAGCTCTCCGGGGTGGGGTGGTGAGAGAGAAAACTGGGGTCCCCTGGGGCAATGACAGCAAGCAACTGTCCTATGCACAGGACCCCTGTGCAGGGCTTGGACCAGGCCCCGAATAGGACATCAATAAGGGCATCATTAAATGGGGGTAATGGTTCATCTTGACTGCCACGGAGGGTAGCATACAGTCTAGGACCTCAGCCATCCTCCGCACCACCATTGTGAATGAGGCACCCTCTTCCGTTAGCCACAGTAGGGGGAGTAACCAGGCAAGTGTCTGGGGTGGTGTCCAGGCTACTAGCATCTGCCAGATCCTCATACCAGTTACCTTTGGGCTCCTCTAACTGGTATCCCTAAGGGTCCGCAGACCCCTCCCATTCGTCTCCCAATCTAGGCCTATCATAGGAATAAGGCACTAGCACCATCATGGGAAGCCTGCTCCCTGGCTCCGTGTCGGAGTCGGGATGGCGCTGCCGTGGGGCATCAGCAGCACTGGGGGTTTCGGCACTTGAGGCGGCACCTGGGATGGTCATCCTCGATGCACCAGAAGACAAGTCTCGAAAAAATGTTGAGAAAAAGTATTAAAAAAAAATAGCAGTCTAAAAAGACTGGGGGTAGCTCTTACCTGAATCTGCGCGGAAAGAAAAGAAATTACGTCTGCGAGCTGGGGTGGTACCTATACAGGCACTGCGCACGTCACTTCCAGTGCGGACGATGCCACGCGGAGCCGCATGACAACACCTACCAGCACGCAGGAGCACTGCTGAAGAAATATTTCCGGATCCAGTGTGACGCTTGGGGATTATTCTAAGGTAAGGAATCTGCGGCTAGAAATCTCTATCAGATAGATCAAGATCACAGCCCGAATGCCCTGGACACGCTTTCCTAGGGCAAAGGTATGAAAACGAACTGTGTCCAGAATGGCTCAGCTGAAAGGGAGCGTCTGGGAAGGAGTCAAGTGTGACTTCGGCATTTTCATAGTGAACCCCAAAGATGACAGGAGGTTCGTTGTAGTCTGGAGGTGGTTAACGAGTGCCGGGGGAAAGCCTGTCATCAACAGCCAGTCGTCGAGGAAGGGGAAGACTGGTACCCCGACCTCCAAAGGTGCACTGCCATCCCCGCCATCACTGTTGGTAACACCCGAGGGGCGTTGGTGAGACCAGAAGGCAGCATAGCAAACTAAAAATGCTCCTCTTCGACCATCAGGTAGCGCTGATGGGCGGGCAGGTCGGTGATATGAAATCCTGCAGTCCAATGCCACCATCCAGGGTCGAGGGCTGACAAGACCTGGGTCAGTGTGATCATTTTGAATTTCTCCTTCCGGAGGAAGAGTTTGAGAGGGCACAGATCTAAAATAGGCCAAATACCTCAGTTGTTCTTGGGCACAAGAAAGTAGTAGGAATAACAACCACGTCCTACTTTTGGTGCTGGCACCCTCTTGTTAGCCCCTTTGAGCAAAAGATCTTGCACTTCCAGCCGCAAAATGTAGCGATGGTCTTCGATCAGTCATTGGATGGACGGTGAAAGGTGCAGAGGGGACGAAAGGAAGGGTAAGGCGTAGCCTTTGTGAACAATTTGAAGGACCCACCTGTCCAATGTGATCGCTTGCCAACCGGGATAGAATCGCTGGATTGTGCCTCCTACAGGGTGGCTATGAACCTGCGAGGGTACACTAAAGAAAGAGGTTTGGCAGGTGGGGCTGCGCAGTGGGTTCAATGGCACATTGACCTTGGCCACAGGGCGTCATGGCTTCTCTCACAAAACTGCTGGGGGGGGGGGGGGAGGGACAGGCTGGCAGTAAGGAATGCCTCATTCAAAGCCACAAAAGGAATACTGGCATTGTTGCCGGCGAGGATGGGTGGAGAGGTCTGGGGAACTAGCGGTAGCCCTACTCTCCTTGAAATGTTTAAGAGCAGAATCAGCATTCTCCCCAAACACGCGACTTTCATCAAACAGCATGTCTATCAAAGAAGAATGGACATTACCCAAGAATCCAGTTGATTGCAGCCACGCATGGCGATGAAAGGCAACACTGGTGCCTACAGCTCGCCCAATGGAGTCGGTGGTGACCATGCCATAGTAAATTGTGAACTTGGCCACATCACAACCATCCTGAATTGCCTGTGAAACTACAGGCCGAGCGTCTTCTGGACCACCGGGGAGGAGTCCCAAACGACATGAGTACAGTGGCCCAACAAACAGGAGGAGTTGATCGATTATAGAGCCAAACTGGCTGAGAAGAATAAGCATTTCCCAAAAGTCTCGAGTCTCTTCAATTCCATGCCAGGGGAAGTAGTAGGGAAATTGATGGGGTTGGTCCAGCTAGTGGAAGCTTGCACCACAAGACTCTGAGTGGGGTGCTGTGACAAAAAGGCGGGTCGCCTGGCAATTTGCCGGTTAACAGGAGGGCTGAAACATGGTTGAGCCCATGCCCCTAGGAGGGCATAGAAGTTTTAATGATGTTTGATTCCCGTTCTAAACTTACTATAATTTCGAAAAGTGCTTATGCAAAGCTATTTGAAGGTCATGCGAGTCTTGAGCCTATGGATGTGAAACCTGGAGGGTATGGAGGTAAACCCATAGAGATTGGTTTCTCATCATTGAGAGAAAGATTTATTCAGCAGTGAAGTGTGATCATATCTTAAGTTGGCCAGTCATTAAGAGGTGGGTGTTATGTTGGATCCCAATGGCCTGTTCAGGTACAAATCAAACAAGTAGACAGCACACACATGGATTTTGTTAATATATATCCAGAAGTGTTTAAAGAACATTTAGAGTGCTTGAAAAACTATGTGCACAGAATTGTTATGAAAAAGGGAGCCAAACCAGTTTCAGTCAGAGTGTGTAGATTACCAATTGCTGTAAAAGATGAGGTACAGAAGGAGAGGGATAAATTGTACAATTCAGGTGTTATCATACCTGTTGAAGCCAATGAACTGTTGTCTCCCATGGCTCAGAAAGCAAATGGAGAAGTTATTTGTTAATTGACCTGCATGCGCTGAACAAAGAGGTGGTGGTGGATACGCACAAGTTACTAACTTGTGTAACGATATATCTGTAAGAGACAGTAGTTAGTGATAGATTCCTTACCTTAGAATATCCCCAGGCGTCAGGCTGGATCCGGAGAAGTTTTGCGTAGCAGTACCCTTGCGCGTCGGTAGGCGGCGTCGTGCGGCTCCGCGTCCGTCGTCCGGCGTCGTGATCGCCGGGATGACGTCGCGGGCAGTGCTCAGGCGCCGCCCCTGCGCGCTGACGTCAGTTCTGTACACGACTTTCCGCGCCAGGAACGCAGAGCCATGCAAGAAGCTGACACAGGTGTCTGAAAAATACTAGGGCCCTGAAAGGGATGTCCTTAACCCTAGAAATCAGTTCGCAGAACGGGGAGGATGGGTGGGGCGGTAGGGAATCTATCACTAACTACTGTCTCTTACAGATATATCGTTACACAAGTTAGTAACTTGTGCATCTGAAAGAGACACGTTAGTGATAGATTCCTTACCTTAGAATAGATACCCCAGCAATACCAACCCGGTGGTGGGTCTGCGAACAAAGATCAGACAAGGAAGTCCTGGAGGACAGAACGGCCAAAGAAGCCGTCCCTCCGGACCGGACTGTCAAGGCAGTAATGCTTAGTAAACGTGTGCAGCGAGGCCCACGTAGCTGCCTGACAGATAACCGGCAGCGGAACACCGCGGCCCAAGGCCGTGGTAGCAGCCGTTGCCCTGGTGGAATGGGCACGCAGCCCAACAGGAGGCTCCTTCTTGGCCAAAGAATAGCAGGTCTTGATGCACAAGGTAACCCAGCGGGAGACGGTCCTCTTGTGCACCGCCCGACCTTTTTGGCGCCCACGTAGCCAACAAAGAGCTGGTCATCCACCCGGAAGTGTTTTGTGCGGTCGATATAGAAGGAGAGCGCACGTTTTGGGTCCAGACGGTGGAGCCTCTCTTCCTCTCTGGAAGGATGCGGAGGCGGAAAGAAGGTGGGCAAAGTGATGGTCTGCCCAATGTGGAAAGCAGTAACCACCTTTGGCAAGAAGGACGGACGCGTCCGAAGAACAACCTTGTCTGGATGAACAGACAGAAAGGGAGGTTTGCAAGATAGAGCCTGGAGCTCACTCACCCGCCGAGCGGAGGTGATGGCCACCAGAAAGGCAGTCTTCAGAGTCAGAAGACGAAGAGGACAGTTATGCAGAGGCTCAAAGGGAGCGCACATTAAAAGGTAAGAACCAAGTTCAAGTCCCACTGAGGCATTACAAACGGAACAGGAGGGAAGAGGTGAGTAATGCCTTTTAAGAACCTGTTAACAACAGGGGACTTGAAAAGGGAGGGCTGATCAGGGAGCCTGAGGAAGGCCGAGACAGCACAAAGATAACCCTTGATGGTACCCAGGGTAGAACCCTGTTGGGCCAGAGAGAGAAGGAACAGAAGGACCTCAGAAAGAGGGGCAGAAAGGGGATCCACAGCCTTTGCTGTGCACCATGCCACACATTTGTTCCACCTGCAGGCGTATACCACCTTAGTGGAGGGACGCCTGGCTGCCAGAATCACATCACAAACTTCGGGAGGCAAGTCGAAAGGAATCAACTGCCGCCGCTCAATCTCCACGCAAGCAGGTGTAGACTGGACAGGTTCGGGTGGAGGACCGTCCCCTGCTGCTGCGACAGAAGATCCTCCCGAAGAGGCAGACGGATCGGGGGATCTATGCTCATATTGAGTAGCTCGGGATACCAAACTCTTCGAGCCCAGTCCGGAGCCACAAGAATGATTTGGGCCCGGTCGTGCCGAATCTTCTTCAACACTCTGGGTAGAAGTGGTATAGGCGGAAAGGCGTACAACAGACCGCAACTCCACTCGCGACGAAAGCGTCGCCGAGCGAGTGCCGCCTTGGAAATTCCAACGCGCAGAACTGATGACATTGCGCGTTCTCTTCGATGGCGAATAGATCTAACCAAGGCTCTCCCCACTGTAGAAAGAGTCCTTGCGCCACTTCCGAGTGAAGACGCCATTCGTGATCCATCATGCACCTGCGGCTGAGTTCGTCCGCCCTGGCGTTCAGAGAACCTGCCAGGTGTTGAACCATCAGGAACATGCCCTGATGTTCCAGCCATGTCCAGAGGCGCAGAGCCTCCTGACAAAGGGTCCAAGACCCCACCCCGCCCTGTTTGTTGCAGTACCACATGGCGGTGGTGTTGTCTGTGAACACCTGCACTACCTTCCCTTTGACAGAGGGAAGGAATGCCTTGAGTGCAAGCCGGATCGCCCGGAGCTCCGGAAGGTTGATATGGAGCCGGGACTCCGCCGGAGACCAGAGGCCTCTGATCTCCGCCTCTCCCATGTGACCGCCCCATCCCAGAAGGGACGCGTCCGTCACAACTGTATGCTCTGGCTGGGGAAGGGAGAGGGATCTGCCCATGACCCATTGCCGGTTCGAGAGCCACCACTGCAACTGTTTTGCAGTCCCCTCCGAGATCTGGACGTGATCGGACAGGTTGCCCTGGTGCTGCGCCCACTGGAACTTCAGGTCCCACTGCAGAGCCCGCATATGCCATCTGGCATGATTGACCAGCAGGATGCAGGAGGCCATGAGGCCCAGCAGCCTCAGGGTCATCCGTACCGAAACCCAGGATAAAGGCCGAAAGATCGGAATCATAGCCTGAATATCCCGGACTCGCCGTTCGGGAGGATAGGCCCGAAACTGCGTCGTGTCCAGAACTGCTCCGATGAAAAGGAGCTGTGGAGAAGGAATCAGATGCGACTTCGGCACATTGATGGAGAACCCCAGCGAGTGCAGGAGTTCGGCCGTAGTCTGGAGGTGGGGAGACGACTGCCTGGGGACGAGCCCGCCTTCAGCAGCCAGTCGTCGAGGTAGGGGAAGACTGAAACCCCTGCCCGGCGCAGATGAGCTGCGACCACCGCCATCACTTTCGTGAACACCCGAGGGGCACTGGTAAGGCCAAGGGGAGCACGGTGAACTGAAAATGCTCGGGGCCTACCGTGAACCGAAGGTAACGCCGGTGGGCCGGCAGGACGGGGATGTGGAAATACGCGTCCTGCAAGTCCAACGCTACCAACCAGTCTCCTGGGTCGAGGGCAGTCAAGACCTGAGCTAGGGTGAGCATCTTGAACTTCTCCTTCCGGAGGAAGCGATTGACGTTCCGGAGGTCCAAGATAGGACGCATGTCCTCCTTGTCCTTTTGGGCACCAGAAAGTAGTGGGAGTAGCAACCACGCCCTACTTCTGGGGTCGGAACACGCTCGATGGCCCTCTTGGTCAAGAGGGCCGTGACTTCCTTCTGCAGAAGCACCAAGTGATCCCCTGACATGCGGTGGAATTGAGGTGGCATGGCTGGGGGGTGGTCTCGAAGGGGAGGGAGTAGCCCCTTCGGACAATGTCCAAGACCCACCTGTCCGAGGTGATGGTGCGCCAGTGGGGAAGGTGATGGCGGACCCTGCCCCTACTGGCGTGCCGTGCACCTGAAAGGAGGGACTAGGAGGGCTTGGAGGCCGCGGGACGGGTTGGAGGTGGTGGCCTGACCCGCACGCTGGTTGCCCGATCCGCCACGGCGGAATCCACGTCCTCGGCCACGCGAAGACGCCTGCTGCGCGGGCCGGTGGCTGGGCTGCTGACGTGAAGGGGCGCCCTACCGTGGCCACGATAGGGGCGAAAAGCAGAAGGCAGCGGAGGGCGTGTAGCAGAAAGGCCCAGGGACTTGGCAGTAGCCCGTGAGTCCTTAACGCGCTCCAACGCATGGTCTGCTTTGGACCCAAAATGACCGACTCCATCAAAGGGCATGTCCATGAGAGTATTCTGGACATCCCCTGAAAAACCAGTGGTTCTCAGCCAGGCGTGGCGTCGGAGCGCCACCGTCGTTGCAATCGACCTGCCCAGCGAGTCGGCGGTGTCAAGGCCACAACGGATAGTGTATTTGGCCGCATCCCTTCCTTCCGCAATGGCGCGGGAAAGCAGTGCCTGGACCTCCTCAGGGCACTGGGGCAAAACATCCGCCACCGAATCCCACAGGGAGTGGGTATATCGGCCCAAAAGACAAGCGGTGTTAACGGACCGCAAGCCAGCACTGGAGGAAGAAAAACCTTTCTTCCCAAACTGATCCAGGCGTTTGGATTCCCTATCCGGAGGAGCGGTAGGGAAGGCGGTTTGGGAAGCGGAGGCTTGGACAACCAAGCTCTCAGGAGTGGGGTGGACAGAAAGAAACAGGGGGTCGCCCGGAGCGGGGCGATGGCGTCGTGACACGTTCCGATCCACAGGAGCCCCTGTGTTGGGCTTGGACCAGGCGCCCAAAGAACGTCAGTGAGGGCGTCGTTAAGCAGCAGCACAGTCTCCGCAGAGGAGGCTGCCGGCTGAAGCACCTCTGTCAAGATGTTAGGCTTGACCGTCAAAGTAGGGAGCTGGAGACGTAAGGCCCCAGCAGCCCTACGCAACACCGTACCAAAATTGGCCCCCTCCTCCGTAGCCACGGGAGGAGACAGCATGCCAGTGTCAGGGGAAGTATCCAGACCACTGGCCTCCCCTAGACTCTCTGTCCAGTCCTCATCATACTGACAGTTGCGTGTCAGAGGGTCATCAGACCCCTCCCAGTCCTCCTGGTCCTCCTCTGGTTCAAAATAAGGAGGAGGAGGGACATTTGGGACCCAAGGTCCCATCGGCGCCGGAGCCGGCGTCGAGCGACGTCGCTCCGGGTCCATGTCCGGAGCCGGAAGGAACTGGGGACGACGCCGCCCGGAGCCCAGGGCGGCGTCGAGAACGGCACCGGAGACATCGGCGCCGGCGGGAGGTGTCGTGAGGTCGACCGCGGCGTCGATGGGGGTTGTGGAGCCGGGATCGAGGCCGGAGCCGGGATCGAGGCTGGAGGCACGGGCGGCCGCCGGGGCCGGAGCCGCCGGCGACGCCGGAGCAACCCCATCAGGGCCCGCGGGGCCCGAAGGGCGCACCGGAGGGGCCTGACGGCCCGAAGAGGCGGGCCATGGCCGACAGGAACTCCTGCACCTTGGCCGGATCCGCCCCGAACCCGGGAAGGGCGGGTATGGCGGGGGCGACTCCACAGGCAAGTCCGGGGCCGCGGGGGCGGGGACGGTGCCGGGAGGGGCCTCAGCCGAGTCGCGAGACCGGCGGGGCGAAGTCCGAGAGCGACGATGCTTCTTGGACTTCTTGTGCTTAGACTTACCGGACGAAGAAGACTTCGACGCCGACGACCGGTGTGCACTCCCGCGAGCGACCCCTGGACCTCTCACGCGACCGGGGCCTCCGTGGAGCCGAATGCCGGGCCTCGAGGAGCTTTCGAGACCGCTCTCGCAAGCTTTCGGGTTGAGGGCCTGGCATTCGGGACAAGACTCGGTGTCGTGGCCTCGGCCGAGGCAGAAGAGACACTCCCAATGCGGGTCGGTGACGGACATCATCCGCGCACAGGCGCCGCATCGCTTGAAGCCGGGCATCCCTACGACACCTTTATTTGGAAAAAAACAGTGAAAAATCACCAAAAAGTATGGTCAAAAATTGACCAGGGCACTGCTCTTCCCGGATCTGCGCTTGCTGGCGCGGAAAAAGAAGAACTGACGTCAGCGCGCAGGGCGGCGCCTAAGTACTGCCCGCGACGTCATCCCGGCGATCACGACGCCGACGACGGACGCGGAGCCGCACGACGCCGCCTACCGACGCGCAAGGGTACTGCTACGCAAAACTTTCCGGATCCAGCCTGACGCCTGGGGATATTCTAAGGTAAGGAATCTATCACTAACGTGTCTCTTTCAGATGTTTCTATTAACAAACATTACAGAAATGTTGACAACTCTGGAAGGGGAAAAGTTATTTACAATACCTGATCTTGCATCAGTGTATCGCCAGATCAAATTACATCAGGATTCTCTGAATTATACGGCATTTATCACTCCTATGGGAGCTTTTACGTTTTTGAGAATGCTATTTGGTCTGGTGACTGCAGAATCAATTTTTCAGAGAGTAACCTCTTGAAGGGTATTTCAGGCGTTTTGTTCTACCAGGATGATGTGTTGATTTATGGATCAAACTGGGAGGAACATAATGGAAGAGTTGGAAAAGTTCTGAACACTTTGAAAGACAATAGGTTAACTTTAAGACCATAGAAGTGCGGGGCGGAGCCTGGCCGCCAATGAAGATGGCTGCCTGACTCTTGAGCTCTGCTGCGTGGGAAGGCCCCGGGGTTCAGAATATTGCTATCAGATGGCCCCCAGCCACCACGATCACTGGCCGTGAATCCGTCCATATGGGGACAGTGGGGAGCTCGGACCGGGGCCTTGGACTGCATCACTTAAAGCACTGGGGGGGACACGGAGCCTCCTGGCCCTGCGGCTAGCATATGGTCTTGACACATGGCGGCTCTCCTACTACAGGCCACAGAGGCAGAGCACTGACTTCTTGGAGCATTCTGCTCCCTGCCCCCGTTGCTCTGCCATATCACTGGGGATCGCCCCTGCGTGACCGGGGGCACTCACAGAAGACCCAGCCACATCCCACCGCCCCTGTACTGCCGCCAGAGCGGGGTGGTAAGTTGAGGGGAGTGTGGTGAACCGCAACTACTGGGCGGCCCTGGGGGAAGCGGACATCCCGGCAGCGACGACCTTGCTCCCCTACCGCTGATGCAGTGTATCCTTTGTGGCGGTTCTGCGGGGGCTGGGGCACCTGAGGTAGGAGACACTTGGTGCTCATGCGGCGTATCCCCCCAAGCCTGCATCACCGTCTGAGCCTGTTGGTGACTCTCACCACTGGCATGGCCTACTAAAGGAGGTGAACAAAAATGATACTACAAGCCAACAGCAGACTCTTTCAATTTGCAGAGGTCTTAAGCCCCCTGCTGATTCAGAGAGCCCTGCCATGGAGTGTTCCTACGGGGCCAGGGGAGCCTGCAACTGCTTCTGCCCAGCGTTTTCTCTCCTCATTGCAGTGCATGGGGCTGTGAGGTCAACTAGGAGCCCGCCCTATACACACTGCCCCCTGCTTGGCCCATCACACTTCCAGAATCCTGAGGCTCAGGGAGGAGAGCTCAGCCCCCATTGAGGAGAGGTGCCCTCCTTTGGACATGCATAGCGGAGAGCCAGAACTGTAAGCTTCCCACACCCGGTCTCGGTGTGTCATAGAAGTCCTTACAAGAGTTTCTGAGGGACATGGGGTGTCTACTGGTGACATTGCCGCCCTCCGTAGCTGGCAGAACGCTTTCCTGGAACAACCCGGGACAGCCCTGAGCTGCACTGGGGTCCTGGGACTACCCTTTACCAGCCCTCATAACTGCACACAGTGGCTAATGGGGCTGCTCTATAAGGGTCAGAGACGCCGCGCCTGGCGCTTCTCGGTGAAGGCCGCGTTCGCCCGTGCGGTCGACTGATCGGCGGGGAGAGAGATCACACTTTGTACGCTGTAGCGCACTGACAGAGTTTCTCCATGAACATTCGGGGCTAGTCACAGCTGGGCATTAGTGGAGTCCGAAGCCTGGCCAAAGAGGAGCCTGTACCATATTCAATTGTCCACTTCTGCAATGTTAGTGAAGCTCATGAATGAAGTCAGCTGGGCCCCCCCTCCATCCCATACTCTGATCATCTTCCCCCTGGGTGCGACTGTAACCTGCGACCTCTGAACTCTGCACTCCTGAACGATCCCAAGCTCGAACCGCACACCTGCTTCGGACTCTTTTCCCCAGGGGACCCAAGGAGCGTCTCACAGTCCCAAGCACATAGCTCCACTTACAACACACTGGGCCCCACTGGCCTACGCTCTTTTGGCACGGTTGTACACTGCCCGCCACTAGGAAGCATCGCCAAGTGGCAACTGGGAAGCCGACAAGGCAGCTGCTCTTTACCGAGGTGGTCTCTAAATCCAGGCCCTCGCCTTTCCCGGAGGGTTCTTCAGAGACCACAATGCACCCAATCCTAACAGAAATCACCTTGTTGGGCCACATACTGGAAGTGATTGACGTGAAAATGACCAACATCACTTCCAAGACCTCCCTCAAATCCAAGGTCGAGCTCCTCTCGGACAGGGATCTGGAATTCGCATGCTTTGTGCAACAAGTTTCTGGACCTAGAGGATCGTAGCCATATGGACAATGTTCACTTCTTCGGGATTCCCGAGAAGGCAGAAGGCAACGATGTCAAGGGCTTACTTAGCGACTTCCTGACAACTCTCCTAGGGATTGCCTTCTCGCACCCCCCCCCCCCTTGAGATGCAAAGAGCTCACAGAATAAGACCACAGCAGACATCAGCCTCGTCTGGCCCAAGACCCCTCATAGCCTGCTTCCTCCGGCACAAACAGGCGCAACAGATCCCAACAGTAGTGAGGGCCCACAGGCTCTATGACTTCAATGGCCACAAGATCCAGGTGGCAGCTGACTTCTCCAAAGAGACTAACGATCAAAGGAGAGCTTTCCTCTCTCTCCGACTCCCCTTCTTCGCAAATGGGACATCAAATATGGACCTTCGAGCTAGCACACATGTGGATCACCATGGACGACAAATCTAAGGACTTCTACGACGCAGGGGAACTGCTGGCATTCTTGGTTACCCTAAACGACGGGACTATGGACACCTCCTAGTGCCCCCTGATCACCCTGCAGAGGATGGGGACCCCCTTGCTCCGAGGAGCCCTGAAACAGAGTACTGGGGGCCCGGCCACATGACAAGCTGTACCGAATTCAGCGCAACAAGGAGAAGATACTGAAAGAAGTGGTGGAGTACACGCAGGACAAGTCCCGCTCGCCACTCAATCCGGGGACCCCTGCGCACTGATGACTGCTGCCCCTACCGCATGATCTTGGTCCTCCGGAGCCACATCAGCCTGCAGGCTGAGTATAGACTGCATGTTTGTAATTGATGGAGTCTCTTATTCCCCAAGGCTGTATTTGGCTTGCTGTGGTTTGATTGTTTCTTTTGGTTTATTATTGCATATTTCTTATTCTTATTCGAGCACACCCGTTGATAGCTAGGCATGTACAGTCACTCTCCCTCCCCTCCATACCCCCTTTGCCGTGTTCTGCCCCTCACAACCATGCTCAGCCCAGACTACGCCTGAGCCCTCCCGCCCCCATATCTCCATTCCACCTCCGCCACCCCGGGCGACCATCCCACCATGCGCTGTGACGCAGTATTTGAGAAAAAAGTTCGGGGTGCTCTCTCTTTTATAGGAATTAAGATGACATTTTAATTTTCTTCATTTGTTCTTTTATTGTTGCACAAGTTCTTCCATTTAGGATATAGATACAATATTCCACTTGATGTGTTAATAAGAAAATACTAAGCAGTCTTTGACACGTGTTTCCCCCCCTAGGGCCTGGGGCTTTGTCAAGGCTGCGAGAAAACGAAAAAGAAAAATGGTGGTCAAAACTGAGGGTCCACATACTCCCAAGGACTATCACCACAGATTGAGGTGAGATGGGGCACCCTTTTCTCCATGTGCAGAGACTAAGATTTACATTTTGCGAAAGTCTCATTAGTGCGTGATAATATTTGTGTTCACAAGGTGATCATTAGTATTGCCCAGATAGGTGAAACGATAGAAGGAATAACCCCAAAGAAGGTTCTGCCAAATGGTGGGTGCTGGCAAGGCAAGGTGTATATCGAATAGTTGATACCGTGAAAATAGTAATAGCAAAATGCATTGGTAGAATGAAGGAGAAACAGAAGGAAGGAAAAACAAAGACCGGGGGCTAATAGATGGGGAAAGAAGGGAAAGAAAGGAAAGAAGGGGAAAGGGTGAGAAAAGAAAAGGGTATGAGAGGAAAGCGGGAAGGTTACAGGAAACAAAGAGGGGGAATTGGGGAAGGGAAGACAAGGAGAGAGAGAGAAGAGAAAAGAAGGAAGCGGAAGAGAGAGGGTGAGGGAAGAAAAGGGAGGTCACATGATTGTAGTCAGATATTGTCACAGTTCGGGTAAGTAATCTCGGTGCATATATTTTGTGAAGAAATGGTATAAGGAGATAGGTGCTTTACATTGATGTTATATGATCTTAGAGTCATACCTTAGCAGGTAAATTCAGATTATGCCTTCTTTGGTATGTACCATGGTAGTAGCTAGACAAAGATTTATTTACATACATCAGGAGACTTGCATTGTAACAATGCCATACTAAAATTGCTCGACAGATTATCGCACTGGGGAGTAGTAAGTCTTACAGCAATTCACCGCCATTGTGGGCTGTTTAACGTATCTTTTTCTATGTCTGAAATATCTTTAGTAGGAAAACAAACATTGTTAGGTTATGCATCCCTTTCTCCTATGCCGGTTGCGTTGTCATTCACATCTAGTCCACTTGATGTGCCGGTCCTTATGATGTGCAAAAATATTTCCTTCATATAATGGCCATGTTATTGTATATGTCTATATTTATGATTTAATTCAACATAAATTAGCCACTTGAACAAAAACAGTTCCTATTTTCTTGCGCATATTGTGTTTAACTGGTAATCACACTATTAGATTGGATGCAGTGGCTGATATATTCTGTCAAACACGCTTACCAGGTATACAGCGTTTCTTTCTGTAAGGTGAGTACATATTGACTAGGGGTGGGCGGAATTTGCGTAGTCGCGCTACGCAAAGCTCCGCGAAACGGTAAAATATCTCCGCGAGCACGCAAAAGTTCAGCGAACACGCGGAATTGCTTGTTCCGCCCGTTTGCGATGCTTTTTTCCTGTTCGCGAACGCTGTTTGCGTGCTCGGGGAGAAATATCTCGCGAACACGCATTTTGAAAGCGCGAACAAGCAAAAAACTCCGCGAAGCCGCGGAATTTTTGGCAATTCCGCGTTCTCCGCAAAACGCAAAATTACCCAGATTCCGCAAATTCCGCGAGCGGAACGGAATTTACCGCCCAGGCCTAATATTGACACAATCTTTTATACAGTACACAGACCTGCAATCTGGGATCTAGGTCAAGCATATACAGAGTCTCACAGATTAGCCCAAACGATCCCAGTGACGTGAATTGATCGTTGTGGCAGAAGACCGCAATGTTTCGAATGATAAATGTTCTGTTGTGACCAATTTCACCCGAGTTCTAGTCGAACATTTCGTTACGACTCTAATAAGTTTAAGGAATTAGTTCAACGGTTCCTAGATCCAGGTAAGTACTCACTCAGTCTTGGGACAAATCTCTACTTGCGGTTCGTGCTGTTGGAGTGGTACTAGGGTGCCATGTTGTTATAAGTATTTGCGCTCAGTCTTTTATATTTGGTTACTACAAACATGGCGTCGGGGACCACCATCTAGGAGAGTGAAGCCCGGTTGCTTTCCTTTAGAAATGTTATTAGTTATCGTTTTGTGGTTCATTATTTATTACAATGAAAAAAGGGGGAAGTGAGGTCTCTACTATTAGGTTGACTTAGTTACCGTTTTGTGGTTCATTAATTTAGTGCAACAAAAAAGGGGAGTGAGGTCTCTGCTATTATACGTGACAGAGCGGCATTGACCATGCTGACCTGTCGCATTCTTAGTAATGTGGTTGAGCGGGAGATGGGATCAAGAACTAGGATATGAGGAAATGAGAAAGAAATGTCAGGGAAAGGGATCGCTTTGTTTAGAAGAATAACCGGGCAGTGATGGCCGTTAGTCTGGCACTGATGGGGCTAAGATATGGGAGATAAGCGTCCATTCCTGCTGAGGTTTATATCGCTGATGTGATTGGCAGGGAGCCAGCCACTTCTGTTTTGTATAAATGTGTGGTATTAACTAGGTGAGATTGGTAAAAACAGTCGCCATCTTCGAGTAAGGGAGCAAGACTTTTCTTGATATTTAAATTAGGATCTGTTTATGCTTTGGCTGTGGCGATCCAGAGACACCACTTAAGTCCCCAATGGACCAGGGAAATTTTAATGTGCCATAACGAATATGACTCCTTTTCCCCGCTTTCCCTCACCCCGCATATTATTACAACGACCGCGTTGTAACAACGCAATACCATTACCCCGCAAGTCGTTACAACGACTTGCGGAGGGGGGCGCTGGATGTTGGAATAGTATAATTTACTATTCCAACTCCAGTCTGTGCGGACAGTAGGGAAGGTGTTGGATTTTAAATCCAACACCTTCTCCCCACTCCACAAGTCGTGGTTTAGACTTGCGGGGTAATGGTATTGCGTTGTTACAACACGATCGTTGTAACGACCGCGTTGTAATAACATGCGGGGTGACAGATGCGGGGTGACTGATGTTTACCGCCATATCGCGTCAAAGAGATTGTACAATCTAACTGATTAGATGATCAGTGAAAAATTGTTTCAGTCCTATCTGTAAATTTTATGTGAATTAAAGTAAAATTACTAGTCCAGGAGGGACTTGTTCTGACTATACAACAGGTGATAATTCTATTTCATATGCTAGTAGCATAGTTGATTCTTTCAGGCTTTTAAGACATTTCAGGCGGTTACATAGGTTATCTGCATGTTACTGTCTTAAAGCCAGTAATGCCATTCTGCATCTTTATTTAGGCCACGCTGGACTGCCTAGTATTTGCTTATTAACACATCAAGTGAAATATTGTTTTGGGAGAAGTGAAATTTCCTTTTGGTCATCAAATCAATGCTCAAGGGGTTTGTGCAAAAAAGGATCTGGTAGAAGTTATTAAGAGATTAGAAAGACCAAAGTGTAAAGGCATGATTGAGTATTATGCCCAATTTGTAGAAATCTGGCAGAAAAGACAGTTTCTTCGAGAATTAACCAAGAAAAGGAGTGCATTTTGTTGGACACAAGAATGTGATAGTGAATTCAATTTGATTAATAAAGATTTGCAAAATTCTCCAAGTTTAAAAGCTTTCATTCCAGGGCAGGAGTGTATGTTAATCACTGATGCTAGTCAGAAAGGTTTGGGGGCTGTGTTGGTGCAGAATATGAATGGTGAGGAAAGAACAATAGCGTTTGCTTCAAGATGCCTAAAGGGTGCTGAATTAAATTATTGCCTGTCAATTGGGCTGTTGGTGATTTTTTGTGGGGAAGACATTTGTTGTTAAAACTGACCACAAGCCTTTGGTGGATATTTTTTCCTCAAAGGATTTGGATAATATCTCTACACGGATACGTAAGTGGGTGATATCTCTTCAAGAATTTACTTTCAATGTACACTACTTACCTGGTTGTAACAATAAGACAGCAGACAGTTTGTCGCATTTGGTATCTGTAGACTCAGAAGTATGTGAGGAAGAATTGGATGTGGAGAAAGAATGTACTGCTGCTGTATGTGTGGTTACGAAGGGCAATTGTAGAAGGGGAATGGAAAAGTGAGGTAGATGAGGATGTTGTTCTGAATGGGCTGATGAATTTGCTTAAATCTGGAGGTGAAGGTGAAAAAAAATTCTCGGAAGTTTGGAAGCCTTATAAATTAGTAAGGAATGAGTTGTCTGAAAAGAATGGTTTATTGTTCAGAGGATCCAGATTGGTGGTTCCATTAAATCTGAGTGAGAGAGTGATTCGATTGGCACATTTGGGTCACCTTGGAATTGTAAAGACCAAAGAGAGAATTGGATCAGATTTATGGTGGCCAGTTTTGGATTTGCAGGTTGAGCGTGTGATAAGGGAGTGTCCCGAGTGTGCTAATAGTGATAAAGGTCTTGAACCGAGAGTTGCACCCTTGGTTGTTATCAAACAATGTCTATGCCTTGGCAAGATATTGCACTGGATTTGGTGGGACCTCTAAAGGGGGTTACGGATACACCTTACTTATTGGCTTTAATGGATTTGTACTCATAGTGGTCACTGGTTCGGGCAGTCAATGATATCACTACTAAGGGTGTCATTAAGTTTTTTAATTCAGTGTTTGAAAGTGAAGGTTTACCAGGGAAATTACTGACAGATAATGGTGTACAACTGTGTTCGTGCCAAATGGAGGAGCTTCTGAAATTGTCTAGAATTAAACATAAAAAATGTTCACTTCATCACTACGAGTCAAATGGTGTTGTAGGGTGGTTTAATAGAACTATCAAAGAGGCTAACCAATTGGCTAAAGCAGCAGGATTGTGTTGGAGGGAAGTGTTAAATGATAGACTGGTGTGCCTATTGGTTGTCTCTGCATCGGTCTACAGGGAAGTCTTCCTTTGAGCTGTTTAGAGGTAGACTTCCAAACAGTAAGTTTAGTTCCCTCTTGGCTGAGTCGGAGAAAAGGATGGAGTTCTCGATTTGATGAGTCTTGGAAGGAGATATATTGCGAGAAAGATGAAAGAAGAGTTTTGATGAGAGGAAAAGGGTACGTGAAACAAAGGTGGTAATTGTTGATTGGGTTAAGGTGTGTACTGCACGAGGAGCAATGTAATTTTAAAAGTTTTCTGCTCCTTTAAAAGTAATTAAACTGTTAAAAAATGCTGTTAAGACAGAAGATGGAAAAATATGGAACTTGAATCAAGTTGCTTTACCACCAAGAAAGCATGAGATCTTACGTGAGAACAATCTCAGGGGAGAGGTGTTGGCATAACGGCTAGGGCGGTCGACCTCGAATCTGGGGAACTGGGTTCGAGTCTCGGCAATGGACGCTGAACATCCTGCGATTCTGGGCAAATCACTTAATCTCCCCGTGAATGTGTCCTCATGTAATGCAACTGGTGCTATGTAAAGCGCTCTGATACCCGATTCGGGTCAAGTTCACGCTATATAAAAACTCTGTAAAATAAGTAAAATAAAATCTCAGTAAGAGTGTAGCATTCTCGGATGTTGAAATTTGCGTTGATGTGTGTGTACGAAGATCTTCCAGGGACAAAAGGTCACCTAAATATCTTGGAGATTTTGCATGATTATTTTATAGATCTCAAAACTTTGTAGTGTGATTTCCCTCCATCATGTTTTCAACTATGTTTTTGGTTTAAAGGTTCTTATTTTATGTAAAAATATTGTTCTCTTAATGTTATTGTAAATGTGTTTGAGGGGAAGATGTGTGGTGTCTCGTGCTCTCTTGGTCAGTGATGTAACATTAGGAATGCGTTGATGTAGGCTACCCTCTGCTTCTCCTAAAGTTACGCCTTATGTGGCTTTTTTAAACTGCACCTGGAACTGGCGAATCAGCTGCTGGAGGACCTGCACAGTTCTAGTCCTCCTATGTAATCACTTCTGTTTCATGCTAGTGACCAATGCACACGGTCTCTTAGCCCGGAGGTAAGTGCCAGACCATCTCTACAAGTAGATATTCAGGGTACTGAGCTGTGGCCACATGGACGGTACCTGTAGCAGATAAGCTAAAGGCTGGTTGACTGCCCAAGCATTACCGTCTGGAATGTATAAACCATTGCACCATCCAATGTTAATTAGACTGACATCTCTTTTCACAGCTTTGCGATTCCCTTTCAGTGTCATATTACACACTTCACTCCAACGATGGTGAGGGCTTCAGTATTTGCAGTATCCCCAGAACACCAAAAGAGTCTTTGATAACAGTGTATGCCGGATTCATCTTTATTGTGAGAAGGTTTAGCAGGCTCAATCATGGCTGCAACAGGGAAGGTCTTGGGCAACTCCAACATTAAGAACCTGCAGCAGGGGGGCGTGGCCAACTGCCGAGGAAAATGGCCGCACCTTGAGGCGGCTCCGTCCGAGTGCACCCGTTCATGAGACCATCCGTCCATAAATCCGGGATTACTGAGCTGTAACCATCAGCTTTGTGCCCATGACTCCTGCGGGCTCATTTTGAGCCGTGAACCGACCGAATTGGTTGAGAGACGCCCGAGATTTGCCCGATGGCGCGACTGCTCTGGAGAGACTGCATCTGCGGCGGAGGAGGGGCGAGTGAGCTCCGATGCACGTAGCGGGGCCTGGTCTTGGCTGTTCCTCCGGCAGTACATCCTGCGGAGACCGCTGAGCTGAAGGCCCAAAAACGAAGGACGGTGAAGAGACACCAGCGGGGCGTGACTCTGGTGAGCAGCGCGCTGAAGAGGAAGCGGCCCCGGGCGCGATCGGCGCCGCGGGGGACTGAGGGAGCGGCGGCCCGGAAGGGCCTGCATTGCTGGGGCCTATCTAGAGTAAGGAGGGGGTGAGCGATCCGATCGCAGAGTGTACCTGCCCCCCCCCTTGGACTGTAGGTAGGGGGGCCACGGAAGAGAAGTACTGTTGGTGTGCCCCCTCCCCCCCCCACCCTCCCTCCAGTTTCCCCGGTGGACGGATAGGCCTGAATTACCCGATCGTAGTCGGGAGCGCCCGAAAGAGTGCACGGGGCCCACGCTGACATTCCGGCTATAGGGAGCGGCCACGGGGCGGAAAATTTACCACTGGCAGTGAGGAGCGCTGGGTGTTGACCTGAGAGGCCAGATTGGAACTCGCTACTACGCAGTACCGACGTGAGCAGTTATAGGTGTCGTGACGCCTCAATGCCCGGCTTGGGATCAAGCACCGGCTGTAACTGGGAGACGCCTGCACATCCACAACGACAAGGGGTGAACGAGGATTCGTGACTCGCTGGTCCTAAAGTCGCCGCACTTGCTGGTGGACCGGGGAGGTCCTGTGACTTTGAAGGGAAGCCTGAGTACATTTTGAAGATCGACTGCTGGCCGGTGATTAGCAGCCAGCAACACTGATGGCGTGCCGCTCTTGGGGACACTAAGGGCGCAGTAGTGGTAGATTTACTGGAGGGGCACAACACCGGAAGCAATAGCCATTACGGACAGTGTTTTCCTCCTGAGAGAGGACGTAGCCCAGAAGCACCCATCTAACGAATTAGCAGAGCTACCTTGCCGGCTTCCACTCACCTGTGCACCGGTTCATACTGCTTCGACATTGCGGGTGGTCGCAACACCAAGGCCTCCATGCAGGCCAAATTGGACAAGTATGCGGGGGACAAGGGCTCCGGTCCCAGTCAAAAGGGACAACAAGACCCGCCGGAGAAACAGCAAGACGCTGAGGGGGTAAAGGAACCGACCCTGCAGGATATCCTAACGGCTATCACAACCGTGAGAACGTCACTGGAGTCCAGGATTGACTCTGTGTCCTCGGAAGTATCCTTAATCAGAGCGGATATGCGATCAATGAACACTAGACTCAAGGAAGTCGAATCGACTGCTGGCTCCCTTGTTAAAGACACCACCACCCTTCAGCAGAGGGTGGATGACCTGCAGTCTCTAGGTGAGTGACTGGAGGCTCAATTGGATGAGTATGAAGGGCGCTCACGGCGCAACAACGTACGCATACTGGGGGACCCGGAACGTGCGGATGACCAAGCAACGGACCTGTTTGTGTAGGAGCTAGTCACGAACTACCTGAAACCTACTAGACTGTCGAAATTCTTTACTGTAGAGAGAGCGCATAGAGTGCCAGGGGGCAAACCGAAACCTGGAGCTCCCCCCCTCCCCCGAGACCTATAGTGGCGAGAATCTTCAACTATAGGGATATCATTCTACAAACGGCGCGCACAACACCACCAATTGACTTTCAAAATAGTAGAGTGACTTTCTTCCCGGATTTCACGCTCAAGGTGCAACGCCAGCGGCGCAGCTTCCTAGAAGTAAAGAAGGCACTGCGGGACAAGAATGTTAAATATGCGATGATCTTTCCAGCTAAATTAAGAGTGGAATCAGAGGGAAAGTCTGGTTCTTCGTCACCCCTGAAGAGGCGTGGGACTGTCTGGACGGCTGGCGTCTGGCCGGCAAGAAGAATCACCAAAGTCAGCGTAATGGTCGAGAGCAGCCTCGAGGGGAACAGGGGATGAGATCCCCACCGAAAGAACGAGCAGAAGACGACGGCGCCAAGTGAGAACTGGTCTGTATGACTCATTGTAATTGTGGAGACACTGCACTCGCCCCTCCACAGGGCCTGGTAACGATGGGTTTCTCCAACACACTACTAGAAGAGGCAAGGCACGAACTACAATTTCATATAGTCGGTGCGGAACTGCACAAAGTTATTCAAGAAGTAACTGATGAAGTGCATCGCGCTATCGAATCAGTAATTGATTGTATTGTTTGAACGGATGTCAGGTTGGGCACACACATCTTGAGTGATAGGGGTGGGCGATAGGCACTCTGCAAGTTTGGGGTGGCGGGAGGTTCCGATACCGCCATGCAGGGAGGCAAGGAGGGGGGTACAGTTGTTTAAGTTAAGGGGGTGGGGTTTTTGTCACTCAGTATTTCCAATACAAGGTATGATTCCGACACTCATCGCACAGTAAGTCTTACTAGCGTCAGAACGGGGGGGAAGGGAAGTTTAGTTCTGTTCACAAAACACAGTTCGGACAAGATGGACAACAAGTGGTGCACTAGAGATAACGAAATGAGCACGTTCAACAAGGCGACTCGGACACATAGTGGGGCAGGATGGGCGCTAAATGCCGCCAAACATGCTGGTACTGTGAGGGGCTCCCCCTGCGACGGAAGTTTACCACCCTAGACGAGTATGGACTCAACAGCTAAGCCAGGGCTCATATTGATATTCTGGAATGTTAATGGACTGGGGGACAAGATAAAGAGGGGAATTGTGCTGCAATTTATTAAACGACATTCCCCAGATGTGATCTTATTACAAGAGACGCACTTATTAGGAAATGCATGTAACGCTATGTCGAGGCGGGGGTTTAAACTTGTGGCACATTCAGCGTTTGGTTCAGGATCCAGGGGGGTGGGGATAATGGTGCGCAACACTTTTCCAATGACGATTGATCGTACCTTGACTGATAACCTCAGTAGATTTGTGGCGATCACAGGGACGTGGGAGGGTCGCAAGTTAAATATAGTCTCAGTTTCATACCCCCGGGTCTCCAAGCCTCGGCTTTTACGGACCTTGGAAGCCTCCTTCTTGACCCGCCGGAGGGAAGACTGGTGATTGGGGGGGATTTCAATTCCATTGTCTCTGGCCCCAGAGAGTTTCGCCTCCCTCCCGAACGCACAGTTTTCTGGGAGCAATGGGTTTAGTAGATACATGGAGGAGGCTCCATCCGGAAGAACAGCAGTATACTTTCTATTCAGGGGCCCATCGTAGTATGTCCAGGATAGATTATGTGGTGACGTTGGCGAGCCAAATGAGTAGTATCAAAGAGGTAAACCACCTAGCCAGGGGCATATCAGACCACTCGCCCGTCTGGTGCCGACTAGAGGTGGGCGAGCCCACGGCCGGTAGAACGGCTCCTATCAACCCGTGGTACTTTAAAATCCCCCAGATAAGAGACAAAATCACCCGAGACACGGAGGTATACTTCCAGGAAAACGAGGGCTCAGTGGACTCAGCTCTGACACTGTGGGAGGCTTACAAAGTGGTCATCCGGGGTCTAGCCATGGCTCATATCGCGAGGTCAAAGAAAGAGAAACAGGCAGAACTTGTTCGCTTAGAAGAAGACATATTACAGCTAGAGAGTAAACTTCTAGAGGACAGCACAGACGACACAAGGCAGGCTCTGCAATTGAAAACAAAAGAATATACCAACTTGGCTACTGAATCAGCCAGGGCATCAATATAGGGCAACGCTTAACAGAATATATGACGTTGGGGACAAGGCGGGGAAGCTGCTGGCCTGGCTAGACCACAGGGACCAAGCCAACAGAGTAGTGGTAGAAATAGAAGCAGGGTCGGGTATAAGGCTCACCGAGACACAGGAGATAGCAGATGCATTTGGCCAATACTATCAGACCATTTATGCGTCGCAGACGCCATATACGGAGGAGGAGGCGGTCTCCTTCTTGAGAGATATCTCACTGCCGTTGCTTACTGAGGAAGAGCGCTCGGACTTGGACCAAGGGCTGACTAGTATACAGATAGAAAAGGCCATACAGGATTTGCAGGGGGGTAAAGCAATGGGTCCCAATGGCTTGCCCATTGAGCTGTATAAGCGTACCATGAGTAAAACTGCACCCTACCTAACTAAAATGTTCCACAAGAGTAAGGAGGTGGGAGTACTTCCCGCTGACCAGAGACTCGCAACAATTGTGGTCATTCCTAAGGAAGGGAAGCCGAGACATCTGTGCTCCTCCTATAGGCCAATATCGTTGCTCAACGCGGAAGCCAAGATATTGGCGAAGGTGTTGGCTGCTCGTTTATTACGGGTCATCACAAAGTTAGTCCACCCGGACCAATCAGGCTTTATGCCAGCTAGAAACACTTCCCTCAATTTGCGAAGACTTCATGGAGTACTAAACCGAGCTATGACGATCAGGGAAGATGCAGTGGTGGTGTCTCACGATGCGGCCATGGCATTCATTTATTTATTTATGTGTTTTATAGAGCGCGAACTTGACCCGTTAGGGTATCAGAGCGCTTTACAGGAGAGCAAAGCAATATACAGACAGGCTTAGAATCAACCAATAACAGATCGAGTAGTAGGGGGGCAGGGTGCCGGATATATAAGGGAAAGAAGGGCACGTATTTACAGTTTACATAACCAAATACTCAAGACGAGATAACATATTTACAGATTACGTTTACAATTATTCAAGACAAGGCCCCAAGTTTCTGATGGGGTGACTAGGTAGTCCGAAGGGAGGCAGTGGACGGCCATAGATCAGGGCCATAGTGGTGGTTGAGGCAAAATTTAAACGAGAAATTTACCCATAAGGAAGGTTTTGGCATCCTTTTTGAAGCGAGTTAGAGAGGGGATTCTTCTGATGTCGGGTGGGAGAGAGTTCCATATTGTTGGAGCAGCCCCAGAGAAGGCCCGATTGTACGTTTTTTTTTCCCGAAAGCTTGCAGGTTGGAGCAAGAGGTTTCTGGCAGATCGGGAGTTTCCGATTCCTCCGGAGATCACAAGTTTCTGTGCCAGATATGCAGGGAGTTAGAGTATAAAGCTTTGTGCGTGATGCATGCTAGCTTGAGCTGTATTCTAGCCTCCAGGGGAAGCCAGTTGAGAGCTTTCAGGTGTGGGGAAAAATGATCGTATTTCCTTGTGCCGGTAAGTAGTCTGGTGGCCGCATTGAGGCAGGCTTAAAAAGGTGCCAGGGAGATCTTGGGTAAACCCGAGAGAGTAGAGCAGCCATATTCCAGTCTAGAGATAACAAGTGCTTGGACTGCCATTTTAGGTCGGGAGCATCGAGGAAGGGTTTCAATTTCCTAAGGTAAGGTAGCTCAGGTGGAATCTGGCTGTTTTGGCCATCGAGTTGATGTGGTCCCGCATGTTCAGGTTGCTGTCGAGGGTAATTCCCAGGGATTTGGCCGAGTCCACAATGGTCGGTGGGCAATTTAAGGCTGTGATAGCCTTAATCCATGATTGAATCTCAAGGTTGGTATTGGGAGGGGAGACCAGGAGAAATTCTGTTTTCTTTGCATTGAGTTTGAGTTGATTGGATGCGAGCCATTGGACGGTGAGTTTCAGGGCTTCGTTCAGGAGAGAATCTCTTGAGAGATGAGAGTTTTGATGTAGATCTGAGTGTCATCAGCGTACATATGATAGGAGATATTAGCAGCAGTAATACTTCGGTAAGCGGTTCTAGGTGAAAGGTTGGAAAGAGTGGGGGACAGGGTTGATCCTTGAGGGACTCCAACCGTGACCGGGGATGGTGACGATAGGTAGCCGTTGATTAGGAATCTCTGTGACCGGTTTTGGAGGAAGGACCTAAACCATTCTAGAACAGTGCCATCCAATCCCATCCTGAGTTTGAGGCGTTCGAGTAGTTTTTCATGGTTCACCGTGTCAAAGGCCGAGGATAGGTCCGGGAGAATTAGGAAACAAGTTTTGCTTTGGTCAAGGGCTTGGAGGGCATCATCCACGATGTGGAGCATGGTGGTTTCGGTGCTGTGCCCTGGTCTAAATCCGGATTGGAAGTCATCAAGCAGGTGGAAGTTGTTGATGTGTTGACTTAGCTGCTGTTGCACACATTTCTCCAGCACTTTGGCTAAGAGGGGGATGTTGGAGATGGTTCTGAAGTTGTCGGGGGAGGCTGGATCCAGCGACGGTTTTTTCAGAATGGGGAGGACTTGGCCGGCTTTTAGGGAGTCAGGCATCGTTCCCTGCTGGAGGGAGGCGTTGATTATTGTAGTCCAACTAGGAATAATGGATTGGGCGACGGCAGCTAGGCAGTTGGAAGGGAGCGGGTCATTAAAATGGTTGTTCGGGTTTAAGGTAGATAGGATTTTAGAGATGGGAGTCTTCGTCATAGTCTTTGAAGACAGACCAGTGAGCATGATTTTTGGGAGGAGCCTGTGGGTGCGTCGTGGTGGGAGGAGGCGGGTCAGGAAGGGGTTGAGGGTGTGTGATGGAGCTGAGTTAGTTTCCGAGGGCTGAGATTTTGTCAGCGAAGAAAGAGGAGAATTCCTCTGAGGATATAAGAGACTTGGGGGTTTCTTTTGATGTTTTGGCCAGTTTATTAGATTGGTGTTTGACCAGTTCGAAGAGCTTGTGGGGTCTGTTCTTGGCTTTCTCTAGTTCAGTTCTGAAGAAGTCTTTTTTGAATTGAGTATGTTCCTGTTGTAGACATTTCTGGCCTGTGCGGAGGAGTTTTAGATGTGCGGCAGAGGGTGCTGCCTCCAGGATCTTTCAGCTTGCCGTAGGCTCTCCTCTCATTATTAAGGGATCCCACGTGAACCAGGGGTTTCTGTCTTTGATTTGGGTTCTTTTCAGTTTTAGTGGGGCTAGATCATCCAGGATGTTCGATATAGTCGCAGAGTAGTGATCGTTGAGGCCACTGACTGTTGTGATATGCGAAGGGGGGGGAGGTCGGATTTGCAGCGAGCCTCAAGTTCACTGCGGTCCAGGTTCTTGGTGTCTCTGATCCAGCGTTTAGGAATCGCCGGTTGCGGTGCTCTTGTCTTGTGGGTGCCAGGTAGATGGAAGGTGATGGCATGATGGTCAGACCAGTCGCATGGGTCAATAGAGATAGAAAGCTTGACTGTTGATTCTTTGGAGATGATCCAGTCAAGAGTGGCCCCTTTTGAATGAGTTGGTAGTGAACAGGCTTGGGTCAGGGCTTGATCAGCCAGGAGGTCTTTGATGGCGTTGACATGTGAGTCCTTGGGATCGTTTCAGTGCAAGTTAAAATCACCTAGGAAAATATCTTTGGCATTGGTGGGAATCTTAGCTGTGATGATTTCCATGAGGTGGTCGAGTGAAGGAGTGCGTTCATGCCTGGTGGGTGGTAAAAGATGTGCAGGTTGCACAGTTGGGTGGAGTTGCTGCAAACAGCGAGGGTGAAGTATTCACAGGATTCGGTGGTGTCCGCCAAAAGTTCAGTGACAAGAAGGTTAGAGCGGTAGATGCAGGCGATGCCTCCTCCTTTCTTGTTAGATTGTCTGTCCAGCCTGTGCGATGTTGTAGTTAGGAGGGACTAGGAGGTCCAGGCATGGAGATGAGGATTCATTGAGCCATGATTCTGTTAGGATTGCTAAGTCAGAGTTTTTGCAAAGGATGAGATCAGCAATATCTGCGGCGTGCTTAGCTGCCGATCGGCAATTGATTAACAGACCAGACAGAGAAGATTTGGACGGAGTTTCGGGAGTCAGGGCAGACAGGTGAACAGGTGCTAGATTACTCTTGACCACAGTTCTGTTGCGGAGGGTAGCTGGCCTGTTGGGGTTGATAGTGACCGCGCGGATGGCATGTTCGGCATTCACGTCGAAAGGATAAGGGGTAGCGGGGGTAGAGTTGTAGTCCCTGAGGATGGCAAGGATTTCCATTTCAGTGAGGTCTAGTGGACTTGGAGTGGCAAGGGTAGAATTGTAGGAGAGGACAAGAGCAAGGGTTTCTTCTTCTGAGAAGTGGCATGGTTGCTTTCGGGGGCGAAGATGTCTCAAGGCTAGCGGAAGAGGTTGTTTAGGCACCTCTGTCAAATGCGGGGGGTGGAGTTTGGCAGGGGCATGAGGTTGGCGAGGGAGAGTTCAGCGAGGTGAAGGAGGTTCATTAGTTCCAAGATGAAAATATGAATGCTCTGGGTTAGTTTGGCAGCTCTCTGGAGTGCAGAGGAACCATGTCCCTATCAGGTGGAGGCATTAGAGGGCGGGGGGGGCAGTGGTTCGGAAGTCGTTCTGTCGGCATGTATAGGTGATAGGGAGGAAGGACTAGCACGGCCTGCGTTGTAGGTCGTTGGATCTATGCTGGAGCCCCTTTGCGGGTTGGGTTGAGGGCTGGAAGGGCAAGCACGAACTGTATCGTAGGTCTTTGGGAGTGTACCGGTGGCATAGTCTACTTGGGGGGCTAGTGGGGAGGGGACCAAAGGTCTGGGGGTGATTCTGTTGGCAAGGCCGGGCGCCGTGCTGGAGAGGTTAGGGGGTCTGTGTTGGAAGACCTTAGAGGGTTTGTGGTGGCTAGCTACGCTGGATAGGCTGGATGAGGACTCATCGGGCGGGAGTTGGTTACCCTGCCAGTGTCGTGCACGTGGTTTCTGAGGAGGGTAAAAAGGTCTGCAAATTTATCCAGGTTTTTGGTTGAGGCTTGGATCAAGGCGATGCCATTTTTGTAAAGAGTGATGGTGAGGTCAGCTCGCAGGGTTCGAGCGGGTGCTATTGTTAGCAAGTGCCGTATGGAATGTTCTTTGTTGCACGTGCATTGAGGAGGTGGACAAAGGTTTTGCGCCAGGCAGAGGTTCTTCTAGAGTAGAAAATGAGGTCATTAAAGGACTTGTGCCGTTGTCCGGCTGTAGCGTAGGTCAGAGATCAGGGTCTCAGGGTGCCTTTTCAGGGTGGAGTGCTTGAAGGATTTTGCGGCAGTTTTGGAGAGGTTGGGGTGTAGACCAGAGTGTAAGACCAGAGTGTAAGAGTTTACCCCTGTAGCGGATAGGCCAGTACTTGCCATGCTGGCTCGGTGGGCTACTCGAGGGTCAATAGGGACAGTTATGCAGCAGAGTGGGCTGCCCACCGTGCGGGAACCAGGATTGTAATGGGTCAGTATCACGGGAGAGCGCACTATTAGTGTAAGAGCCTGGTTGGTAGCTCTCGAGAAGAATATCTAGCGAGTGATGAGGATAATTGGTTGGCAGCTCTCGAGGAATAACTAGTGAGGGTGAGGATAATCAGGTTGTCTTAGGAGTTCCGCCATTTTTGAGGTCAGGCAATGGAAGGTGATTGTAGTGTGTTTCATACTGTGCGCCATTTTGGGCTAGGCAATGAACAGTCTGCCAGATATATGGCTACTGTGGAGATACCGACAATAAATCACGCCTCTGATGGTTATAAACAGTATAGATTTCCAAAAACGCTAACTGCTCATCTTGAATGATGATCCCATGAGCAAATCAGGGAAGAACAATGATCCCCGTTTTTACCGCGGCGCCGACATTTTAGGTCCAGGCAGCTGTCGGTCCCTGCCTTTATTAATATTTAATAGGAAACGCGGCGCGCAATAACCTGGCGCCGTCGCATTTCAAACTCACAGAGTTTCCATCTATACCATCGAATGGCCCTACATGTTCGCTGTGTTGCAGAAACTGGGGTTCGGCCATGAATACATCGGGTGGATTTGACTCCTATATAAAGAGCCGCTGGCCCAAGTGGTGGTCAACAATAGGAAATCAGGTACCTTCGCACTCTGCAGGGGCACCAGGCAGGGATGCCCCCTTTCACCTTTGCTTTTTGCCTTGACACTCGAACCGCTGGCGATGTGGATAAATAAAGATCCAGTGGTCAGGGGACTCAGATGGGCTGAAGGTTGGGAAGACCGTATCTCATCGTACGCGGACGATATCTTAATATACTTAGCGTCGCCAGCGGCCTCTCTGAATAGGATATTACATATCTTCATTGCTTTTGGCAGATTCGCTGGATACAAAATTAACTGGTCTAAGTCCGTACTCTATGTCTTAAGTGGGGCGCCGCCTTCATTACCCAGGGGTTTCACTATCACGGAAGCGAAGGACGAGTTCAAATACTTGGGGATCTGGGTAGTTTTGTGTGCTCAACTGCCTACACAATTACATTAGTCACTATTGACAAATAGGCTGGACAACCAAAGACGACATGGGCAACAGTTTCTACCACACTGCTACAGGCTGGGCACGAGGCAGATGAATTCACATTCCCTTTGCTGGTGAATGATCTTAAGGGAAGCGTACCAACCCTAAACTGGAAATATAATTACCTCTCCAGAGGTGTCCCAATAGGGTTCAAAGAAACTGGTGCATTAAAATCAATAAATTCCCCAGCTAGTGATGATCCCCCAACATAGTAAACAGGTGTCACACAGCTCCAATAGAGCTTTTTTAACAATTCTTTTTAGGGCACAGGATAACATGCTGGAGTCTCCCACCAATCTTTGAGGCCAAGCGAATACAGTTGTTTTTTTAGTTGCACAAGACAACCAATTGTATTAAAGCTATCAAGCCGCTTAACTTATGACAAGGCGGAAGCATAGTGAATGAGCTCTGGTGTGGTCCTTAAGAGGCCGCAATTTTGCCTTATGGGCTATGGCCTTCCTGCCCATTTCAAACAAAATGGGAAGTAGTGGAGTACTGGGCGGGAGCTGGGCCAAGCTCCTAAAGAATTTATTCTCTGAATTTGTAAGGCCTGTACTGTTTATGAATCCCCATAATTCAGAGCCATTCAGAGCTGATCCAACAGCTTTCGCCTCATATAAGTGAAGGGCAGGGGGCAATAGGCTTACTAAAGGACGTAGAGTGCTCTTTACAAATTACACCAGCAATCTGCTTATGCTTCAGGGTTATTTTCTCTAAATGAACTTTCCAGGTCACGTTGGATGATAGTTTAAACCCCAGATAATTAAAAGAGTCTACCCTCTCAAGTGCTGCAGTCCCTAGAGCTAGTTTGCCTTTGAAAAGTTTATATTGATTGAACGACATATACTTGGTCTTGTCTGTATTAATTTCCAAACCACGGGGTGCACAAAATTCCTTGAATCTAAACAAATGTTGAAGCCCACTTGGGGTTTTGGAAATTAATAATGTGTCGTCCACAAAGAGCGAAATAGGCACTTTTACAGAGGTCAACTTAGGTGCACCAGTAGGATATTGTAAGAGTGACTGAACAACATCATTCAAATAGAGGGAAAACAAGGTAGGCGCCAACACACATCCCTGCCTAACACCTTTGGCAATGGAAAACCGGTCGCTAAGTTGGCCCTGGCTGCCCCACCGAATTCTGGTGTGATTTCCTTCATGCAGGCGAATGACCAAATCTAGGATGGAAAAAGGCATGCCCATGTCCCTAAAATCCTCCCACAACTTGTAGCAGGGCACCAGACCAAACGCCGACTTAAGGTCGACGAAGGCCACGTATAGGCTAGCCTTCCCAACTACTACCACCTTCCAGTAAATGAGCAAAAAGTGAAAACACTTGGTCAAACGTGCTGATTTTCTTACAAAAACCAGCTGGGTAGGGAGACAGTATTTCCTTTTCATTAATCCATAATTGGGTTTTGTTCAATAAAGCCCCCCAAAAAATCTTTTGCATATAATCTATCAGGCTAATTGGACAATAGTTAGCTGCCAAACACCTGTCACCCTTTTCAAAGATAGAGATCACCTCCGCACCCTTCCAAGATTCCGGAATTGGAGCACCCCTTGCGATTCTGTTTGCCACGGCGTGCAATACTTGATCCAGCTATCCCTCTCAAATGTGAATACATCAACAGGTATGCCACCTGGACCAGCAGCAACACAGCTGGCAGTGGAGTCCAGAGCACTAATGAGATAGTCAATTTCAAACTATAATCTTTAAATATCTTTTGGAAATGCAACCATTTTGTTTTCATCAGCATATCAGTTTCTGAAAATACGTTTTTTCTTCTTCAAATACCTCTTCCATTTTGGGCAAACAAACTCAAGTCTCCAAATTTATTTTCTGAAAGAAACAATTTCTGCATTCAAAACACCAGTTTTCATTTTAGGAAATATGCAGTCCCCAAACATCAGCTTGTCATTTTGACCACATACTCGCATGTACAAATGCTTCATATGTACAAAATCTGCATCAAATGCTCACGCTTTACGATCACATGCTATGGATGCTAAACCGTAATACCAAGGATGCCTATAATATCCCACTAATGATCAACATTATATCGGAGGCATCACAGTGGCAAGGCTGAACACCATGAAGGGCAATATACTCACGGTACATCAGTCATGGCCATTTTTATGCCCGACACGGCCACTATAATGTCAGGGGTGGCAAAGATTAGGTCAGTCATGCTCACAATTAGTCAGTGATGGCTGCCAGTAGATAAAACTAGTTCAAGAATGCCCAAAATATGTCCAGGATGACAACTATTATGCCAAGAATGCACACAAATGTGCAAGAGCTAAACTCAGAATGATAAGAAGCAACATATACTTTTGGTAGTCCTTGACACCAGGCATAGCTTACATGGATAAACACCGTTTATCGGGAAGAAAGGCAATACCAAACACAGACAAACACACACAAACACACACACACACACATAGAACAAGTTACTTACCTTCGGTAACGATGTATCTGTAAGAGACATACATTAGTTATAGATTCCTTGCCTTAGAATAACCCCCAGGCGTCAGACTGGATCCGGAGAATTTTTCTTCAGCAATACCCCTGCGCGTCGGTAGGTGGCGTCGGTCAACTCCGCTTCCGTCACTGGCGTCGTGGTCACCTGGATGACATTGCGGTGCCTACTTAGACGCCGCCCGTGTGCGCTGACGACAGTTCTGACACGACTTTCCACGCCAGAAGCGCAGAACCATGAAAGACACTGACCACTGGTGTGCCACACTAGGGCCCTGCAAGGGAGTCCCTATCCCTATAAGTCAGTTCGCAGAGTGGGGAGGATGGGTGGGGCAGTAAGGAATCTATAACTAATATATGTCTCTTACAGATACATCGCTACCAAAGGTAAGTAACTTGTTCACCTGAAAGAGACTATTAGTTATAGATTCCTTACCTTAGAACATATACCCCAGAAATACCAACCCCGGAGGAGGGACTGCGAACCAAGTTCACACCAGAAAGTCCTGGAGGACAGAACGGGCAAAGTAGCCATCCCTCCGGACTTGACTATCCAGGCAGTAGTGCCTGGTGAACGTGTGCATAGAAGCCCACGTGGCCGCCTGGCAGATGTCAATGGGCAGATGTCAATGAGTGGGACCCCACGTGACAAAGCAGTAGTTGCCGCCGTAGCTCTGGTGAAATGAGCTCGCAGCCCCACTAGAGGTTCCTTTTTAGATAAAGCGCAAGAAATCTTTATACAAAGGACGACCCATCGAGAGATGGGACGCTTTTGCATAGCCCGACCTTTCTTGGCACCCACATAGCCAAC
The DNA here is from genome assembly GCA_963921515.1 of Calotriton arnoldi. Classification (NCBI taxonomy): domain Eukaryota; kingdom Metazoa; phylum Chordata; class Amphibia; order Caudata; family Salamandridae; genus Calotriton; species Calotriton arnoldi. Next base: position 779,595 of record CAWUFW010001064.1, read on the forward strand.
AAAGAGTTGATCGTCCACCCGGAAATCCTTTGTGCAGTCAAGGTAGAAAGACAGCGCACGTTTCGGGTCCAGACGGTGGAGTCTCTCCTCCTCCTTGGTAGAGTGCAGAGGCGGGAAAAAGGTGGCCAGAGTGATAGTTTGTCCGATGTGAAAAGGAGTGAAAACTTTAGGTAGAAACGAGAGTCTCGTTCGAAGCACCACTTTGTCCAGATGCAACAAGAAGAAAGGGGGCTTAGAAGAAAGAACCTGAAGCTTACTCACTCTGCGAGCAGAGGTGATGGCAACAAGAAAGGCAGTTTTCTGGGTAAGAAGCCTAAGAGGACAGTTGTGAAGAGGCTCGAAGGGAGCGCACATAAGAGAAGTCAAAATAAGGTTCAAGTCCTACTGAGGCTTTATGAAAGGAGATGGAGGAAAGAGATGAATAATGCCTTTAAAGAACCTACTTACAATAGGGGACCTGGACAAAGAGGGCTGATCTGGTAGCCGAACAAAAGCAGAAATGGCTGCCAGGTAGTCTTTAAGAGTGCCCAGAGCAGGGCCCTGCTGGGCCAAAGAGAGAAGGAACAAAAGAACCTCAGAAAGAGGGGCAGAAAGGGGATCCACAGCCTTTGCTGTGCACCATTCCACAAACTTGTTCCATCGACAGGTGTATACCGTCTTAGTGGAGGGGCGCCTGGCTGCTAAGATGACATTACAGACTTGGGGAGGAAGGTCAAAAGCTGTCAACTGTCGTCGCTCAATCTCCACGCAAGGAGGTGGAGGCTGGACAGGTTTGGGTGGAGGACCGTCCACTGCTGCTGCGACAGAAGATCCTCCCGAAGGGGCAGTCTGATCGGAGGATTGAAAGCCATGCTCAGGAGCTCGGGGTACCAGACTCTTCGTGCCCAGTCCGGTGCCACAAGAATGACTTGGGCCCGGTCGCGTTTGATCTTCTTCAGCACTCGGGCCAAAAGTGGTACAGGCGGAAAGGCCTACAGGAGGCCGCAACTCCACTCGTGACGAAAAGCGTCGCTGAGCGAGTGCCGCCTTGGAAACTCCAACGTGCAAAACTGCTGACATTGCGCGTTCTCTTCGGTGGCGAACAGATCTAACCAAGGCTCTCCCCACTGCTGAAAGAGACCTTGCACCACCTCTGAGTGAAGACGCCATTCGTGATCCACCGGGCACCGACGGCTGAGTTTGTCCGCCCTGGCGTTCAGAGAACCTGCAAGGTGTTGAACCACCAGGGTCGTGCCCTGATGTTCCAGCCATGTCCAAAGGCGAAGAGCCTCTTGACAAAGGGTCCACGACTCCACCCCGCCCTGTTTGTTGCAGTACCACATGGCGGTGGTGTTGTCTGTGAACACCTGTACTGCCTTCCCCTTGAGGGAGGGAAGGAATGCCTTCAGTGCCAAGTGAATCGCCCGGAGCTCCAACAGGTTGATATGGAGCCCGGACTCCGCCGGAGACCAGACTCCTCTGATCTCCGCCTCTCCCAGGTGGCCGCTCCATCCCAGGAGTGATGCATCGGTCACCACCTTGAGGTCTGTTTGGGGAAGGGAGAGGGATCTGCCTCTGACCCAATCCTGGTTCGTTAACCACCACTGCAGTTGTTGCGCAGTTCTCTCCGAGATCTGGATGTAGTCGGAAAAATTCCCCTGATGCTGCACACACTGGAACTTCAGGTCCCACTGCAGTGCCCGCATATGCCACCTGCCATGGTCCACCAGCAAGATGCAGGAGGCCATGAGGTCCTGCAGCCTCAGGGTCGTTCTCACCGAAGTCCGGGATATAGGCTGAAACATCGGTATCATAGCCCGAATATCCCGGTCTCGCTGCTCGGGAGGATAGGCCCGAAACTGCACTGTGTCCAGAACAGCTCTGATGAAAGGGAGCGGCTGAGAGGGAGTCAGGTGTGACTTAGGCACGTTGATAGTGAACCCCAGCGAACGCAAGAGGTCCACCGTAGTCTGGAGGTGGGAGACGACAGCCTGGGGCGAGCCCGCCTTCAACAGCCAGTCGTCAAGATAGGGGAAGACTGGAACCGCTGATCTGCGCAGATGAGCTGCGACCACTGCCATCACTTTTGTGAACACCCGAGGGGCACTGGTAAGGCCGAAGGGGAGCACGGTGAATTGAAAATGCTCGTGGCCTACCGTAGGTAACGTCTGTGGGCTGGCAGGACGGGGATGTGGAAATAGGCGCCCTGCAAGTCCAATGCCACCATCCAGTCTCCAGGGTCGAGGGCAGATAGAACCTGAGCCAAGGGTAGCATTTTGAACTTCTCCTTCCGGAGGAAGCGGTTGAGGGCCCTGAGGTCTAGGAGAGGACGCAGGCCTTTGTCCTTCTTGGGCATCAGAAAGAAGTGGGAATAGCAACCATGACCTACTTATGGCACAGGGACCCTCTCGATAGCTCCCTTGGCTAAGAGAGCTGAGACTTCCTGGCAGAGAAGTGCCAAATGATCCTCCGACATGCGATCGAAAGACGGTGGCATAGAGGGAGGGTTAGTCTCGAAGGGGAGGGAGTAGCCCCTTCGGACTATCTGCAAAACCCACCTGTCTGACTTGATGGATTACCAGTGGGGGAGGTGATGGTGAATCCTGCCACCCACTGGCCACTGTTGGGCCTGAAATGTCAGACTAGGAGGGTTTGGAGGCTGCTGCAGGGGGGAAAAGGTGGACTGGCCCACCTGCTGGTTCCCAGACCGCGTCGCTGGGTCCCACGTCTGTGCAGAGGCTGGGCAGCTTGCGTGGACCGGTGGCTGGACTGGGTCGGACGTGGTGGGGTGCCCCTTCCGTAGCCACAAAAGGGTGAAAGGCAGACTGTGGTGGATGGAAAGACGCAGCAAGGCCTAAGGATTTGGCTGTAGCCCGAGAATCCTTAAAGTGCTCCAGCGCGGAGTCTGCCTTGTCACCAAAAAGGAGACGGCCATCGAAGGGCATGTCCAGCAGAGTTGACTGAACATCCTCCGAAAAACCAGATGTCCTCAACCAGGCGTAGTGCCGAAGGGCTACCGACGTGGAAATCATTCTGCCCAGTGAGTTGATGGTATCCAGTCCACAGCGAATTGTGAATTTTGCTGCGTCTCTCCCATCTGCCCCGGCTTGGGAGAGAATGGCCCGGGCCTCCTCCGGGCACTGAGGCAGCACCTGCGCAACCGTATCCCAGATAGTATGGGAGTATCGGCCCAAGAGACACGCGGTATTCATGGACCGCAGTGCCAAGCTGGAGGAAGAGAACATGCGCTTCCCAAGATGATCCAGCTTCTTGGATTCCTTGTCCAGGGGTGCAGAAGGGAACGCGCCCTTGGAAGAAGAAGCTTGGAGCACCAAGCTCTCGGGGAAGGGTGCCTGGTGAGGAAAATGGGATGGCCCGGAGGCGGGCAGTGGGAGCGGGCAATCGTCCATTCCACAGGAGCCCCTGTGCTGGGCTTGGACCAAGTGCCCAGAAGGACGTCCATGAGGGCTTTATTGAAGGGTAATAGGGGTTCACAGGAAGTTGCCGCCAGTTGAAGTACCTCCGTCAGGAGGTTAGTCCTGAATGCCACTGTAGGGAGCTCCAGGCCCAAGGCCTCGGCTGCCCTACGCACCATCACGGCATAGGATGCTCCCTCCTCTGTAGCCACTGTAGGGGGAGAAAGCATGCCAAGGTCTGGGGAGATGTCCAGACCACTGGTGTCACCCAATTCCTCTCTCCAGTCCAGTTCTTCCAGCTGGTCTGTCAAAGGGTCCAGCGGCCCCTCCCAGTCCTCATCACCACCCTCAGGGCGATAGGGAACACCTGGGAGGAACAAGGGAACAAAAGTACCCTCCGGCATCGGATTTGATGTCGGCCGACGTTAGTCTGGCTCCGGGCCCATCTCGGTGATGAGGATGGGGACAGCGGCGACCGGGGGCACGGCCGGGGGCATGGGAATCGGCGCCGGGGAAGGTAGAGTAAGGTCGGCCGGCGTTGATCCGGATCCAGGCCTGGATCCACGGGGTCCTCTGGCGGCGGGGCCGGAGCCGCTGGCATCGAAGGCCCAGGGCCCCCAGCCAACTCCACGGGGCCCGAAGGCCCACCAGCGGAGTTGGGTTGACCAAAAACACGGTGGAGGGCTTCGTAGAACGTACGAAGCTGGGCCGGGGACGCCCTGGAAACGGGGGCAGGCGGGAAGTCGTCCCTGAGCCAGGCGCCAGAGACGGAGCAACGACGCTCCGGATCCCGCGTCGCGTCAGCCGACCGACGGGGAGAAGGCGAAGATCGATGGTGCTTCTTCGCCTTCTTCTTGTGCTTCGACTTACCCGAAGAGTGCGAAGACTTGGACGAGGTGTCTCGAGCGAGACTGGGAGCGACACGGAGCCCATTGCCGGGAACCACTACCGCAAAGACTTCGGATTCATGGCCCGACAGTCGGAGCACGACTTCGGGTTGTGGTGGCGCTCCAGGCACCAGAGGTACACGAGGAGCGGGTCCGTCATGGACATCAGCTTGTGACAGGAGTTACAAGGCTTGATGCCCGTGCGATGATTGACATCCCTCGAAGACTCGAAAAAAGAAGTCGACAAAAGTAATTTGTCAAAAAGTGACTAAGGGGCAAGCTCTTTCCGGATCTGCGCTAGGCTGGTGTGGAAAAAGAACTGATGTCAGCGCGCAGGGGCGGAGTCTAAGTAGGCACCGCGACGTCATCCCGAAGACCACGACGCAGGCGACGGATGCAGTCAACCGACGCCACCTACCGACGCGCAGGGGTACTGCTGAAGAAAAAGTCTCCGGATCCAGTCGGACCCTCGGGGGTAATTCTAATGTAAGTCATCTATAACTAATAGTCTCTTTCAGATAATGTGTACATGTGCACGCACACGCAAATATGTATACACAATGACCCACAGAAGTGAATCTCAGTTCTGGATCCATGCCTGACCTTCTCAGCTCCTGCAAAAACAACAGTTGATGGACAGAATGCAGAACAATGTCATACATTCACCCCAGTACAGAGATCTGGGCCTAAATCCATCGTTTTTTTGCTCACCATGCCATTCCAGTTTGAACCCAGCCATATGCCAATCAGTCTTGACCCTGTGCCTCATGGGAACAGTCCAGCCCGAACTGCCAAGCCAGGTCCTCCCTGGACTGGAAACAAGCATCCTAGGACCGGTTTCGGGGTTTCACCCCTCTTCAGCCAGGATAGCTTGATTCCAGTGGCATGGAGAGCAGGGACCCATGTCTGGGCATACCCGTCCCACTCGGGGTGACAATTGCAAAAACAACAGTTGATGGACAGAATGCAGAACAATGTCATACATTCACCCCAGTAGAGAGATCTGGGCCTAAATCCATCGTTTTTTTGCTCACCATGCCATTCCAGTTTGAACCCAGCCATATGCAAATCAGTCTTGACCCTGTGCCTCATGGGAACAGTCCAGCCCGAACTGCCAAGCCAGGTCCTCCCTGGACTGGAAACAAGCATCCTAGGACCGGTTCCCATGAGGCACAGGGTCAGACTGATTTGCATATGGCCGTGTCTGAACTGGGGTGGCGGAGTGAGCTAAAGAATGATGATGGATTAAACCCAGATCAGTTGACTGGGGAGAGTGCTTGCAATGTTCAACACTCCGTCCATCATCCCCTTTAGTTTTGCTAAGTTCGCCCTAAGTTGGCAGGGTATGCCCAGACGTGAGTCCCTTGCTCACTTTGCCACTGGATTCAAGATAGCCTGGCTGATGAGGTTATGAACCCGAAACCGGTCCCAGGATGCTTGTTTCCCGGTCCAGGGAAGACATGGCTTGGCAGTTCGGGCTGAACTGTTCCCATGAGGCACAGAGGTCAGACTGATTTGCATATGGCCATGTCTGAACTGGGGTGGCGGAGTGCGCTAAAGAATGATGATGGATTAAACCCAGATCAGTTGACTGGGGGTGAGTGCTTGCAATGTTCAACACTCCGTCCATCATCCCTTTAGTTTTGCTAAGTTCGCCCTAAGTTGGCAGGGTATGCCCAGACGTGGGTCCCTTGCTCACTTTGCCACTGGATTCAAGATAGCCTGGCTGATGAGGGTTATGAACCCGAAACCGGTCCCAGGATGCTTGTTTCCGGTCCAGGGAAGACATGGCTTGGCAGTTCGGGCTGGACTGTTCCCATGAGGCACAGGGTCAGACTGATTTGCATATGGCCATGTCTGAACTGGGGTGGCGGAGTGAGCTAAAGAATGATGATGGATTAAACCCAGATCAGTTGACTGGGGGTGAGTGCTTGCAATGTTCAACACTCCGTCCATCATCCCCTTTGGTTTTGCTATCTTCTCAGCTCCTGGGCTGATTGATAATGCATCCACCTAACAGACTTTCCCTCTGACTCCTGTCGGCTCACACTTGGGTGACTCTGTTACTTTTCCAGCTCTGGCTACAGCTGGCACTCTTCTTTCCTGGCCCACTATTTACACGCATAATGTAACTGAGAGTGGGGCCTACAACATGTCCAATTTCTTGTGACTTCACTTGATTGAGGGTGGATACATATGGTCATGTTGGAAGCCCCCTAGGCCAACGCGGTGTGTTTTTGTGTCTTAGCACGAGCCCCTTCCATTGGTTGGGCTGGCTGACACTCTAAGGGTCTTGAGATGAGCAGTGCTGTCTTAAATATGAATAAATGAATAAAAAAAGGGAGGCACCCTACTACTAAGAGAAGGGACGGGGTAACACCAAAGAGAAAAACATAAGATCCCTACTCTTATTTTCATTCAAATCTATAGATCATGTGTTAAAGGACAGTAGATGAGGAATTACACTATATTCATTAGGAGAAAGTACAGTACAAACTTATCATATAAAAACAATATAGTAAGGCAAAATTTCAGGCGTAAAAAACTTTTTTTATTTGAATAAGAGTATTTCATACATAATTAAAAACCATTTCATTAAAAAACATATCAATAATCATGGAAAATACAGTTGTAATACACAGTTAAAAACGGGGTCATTATATACACAAACAAGAAAACTACAAAAAGAGTCGACGCGGCGTTTCGGCGAAATCACTTCTTCACCTTCTTCGGGACAGAGTTTTCTATTCTAGTAACGAGGTTCTTTTGGAATCACTCGAAAGTTGAAATGAACACACTTATTCAAATAGCATGATGAGATATCACCTTCATAGTTGATTTAAATTTTCAAATAACTACGTTCGTTGGAGCCACCATTTACAATTAATTTTGGAGAAACCAATTTCAATTTTGGCCACTGTGTAACGTCTTCCGGGTCAGGTAACCTGACCCGGAAGACGTTACGTTGGAGCAGGGAGGCCGACACAGCAATTTACGTGTGAACCACACAAGGTCCATCAACCGGCAAGCAACCGGAATTGAACAGTATCATCAATGATTTAATACGACGTTTTCCTGAATTGTATTAGCCCATCACGCAGCTTAGTTCGCGTTACACAGTGACCAAAATTGAAATTGGTTTCTCCAAAATTAATTGCAAACGGTGGCTCCAACGAACGTAGTTATTTGAAAATTTAAATCAACTATGAAGGTGATATCTCATCATGCTATTTGAATAAGTGTGTTCATTTCAACTTTCGAGTGATTCCAAAGAACCTCGTTACTAGAATAGAAAACTCTGTCCTGAAGAAGGTGAAGAAGTGATTTCGCCGAAAAGCCGCTGTGCGACTCTTTTGTAGTTTTCTTGTTTGTGTATATAATGACCCCGTTTTTAACATTTTTAACTGTGTATTACAACTGTATTTTCCATGATTATTGATATGTTTTTAATGAAATGGTTTTTAATTATGTATGAAATACTCTTATTCAAATAAAAAAGCTTTTTCACGCCTGAAATTTTGCCCTACTAAATTGTTTTTATATGATATATTTGTACTGTACTTTCTCCTAATAAATATAGTGTAATTCCTCATCTACTGTCCTTTAACACATGATCTATAGATTTGAATGAAAATAAGAGTAGGGATCTTATGTTTTTCTCTTAAATATGAATAAACCTTCTGAATGAGGTTCTGGGCTGAGCTTCATTTTGGAGCGCTACTTCAAGGGTGGTAGGGAGCTACCAAGAGGCACACAAGCTATTTGTTGGAGACCCATGCAGTAGAATTTTATTTATTTAAAAAGTTTTAAATAGCGCGAACAAGACCACATATGGGTATAAGAGCGCTTTATATATTGGCAGTTAAGAAGGTACTAGCAGTGGAAACCATATCACAAGCAGAACAAGAAACGAACGTAACCGATCATAGCAAACATAACAGATCGATAAAGAGCAAGCGTAAACTAACGCATCCTAGGGTGATTGGGACCTAGCCCAGAAATGTCTTCATTAGTATTTCGTTGACTTTCCTTTTGAAAGAAGCAGTGGAATTGTTAAGTCTTATTTAAGGTGGCAATGAGTTCCAAATTCTTGGTGCAATACCCGAGAATGATCGATTGTAGGTTTTCTTTTTATGGAATTTTGGTGGCTTAAGCAGTAAAGTGCTAGAGCCTCTAGAGGATCTAGAGCCCCCAGAGAGCTCAAGCTGTTGCGCAAGATATACTGGGGTGTTGAAATGTAAAGCTTTGTGGGTCATGCATGCAATTCTGAGATGTATCCTTGCTTCATACAGGAGCCATTTTAGTGATTTCAACTCTGGCATGATGTCATGATAGCGTTTGGAGCCTGTAATGAGCCTTGCAGTGGAGTTGAGAGAGGCCCTAAGTGGCGCCATCCTCGATTTAGGAAGGCCACAGAAGGTTGCGCTACCATAATCCAGTTTATAGATCACTAGGGCTTGCACCGCAATCTTAAAGTCGTTGTGGGGTAGGAACAGTTTTATTTTCTATAGGACTTTTAGTTGGAAGTTCGCTCCTTTGGTGAGAGCACTAATGTGCTTTTGCATGTTCAGATTCTTATCTAGCATTATTCCCAGAGAGCTCGCGGAATCAATGATGTTTGGAGTGCAGTTGAGAGCTGTAAGATGACACATCCATTCTTCAATGTCTGCAGCGTGTTTGGCTGGTGCGATAAGGAGAAATTCTGTTTTGAGAGGGTTTAATTTCAGGTGATTAGGAGTCAACCAACTTTGCGTTTTCTGAAGAATAGAGTTTAGGGACCTGATGTGCTCAGGGGAGGAGACTTTCAGGTACAGTTGTGTGTCATCAGCATACATGTGATAATGGATGATGGACAATTTCAGGATTTCTTTTAGAGGCTCCATGAACAAGTTGAAGAGGGTGGACGAAAGCGTGGACCCCTGTGGTACCCCCAGAGTGAACGGTGTGGGTTTGGACAGAGCCTGATTCACCTTGAGTCTTTGTGTTCTATTGTGTAGGAATGAGGAGAACCAGTTTAGCACACTCCCCGATAGCCCCATCCTATGCCCCAGTAGCTCGATTTTTTTTTTTAAACATAGTTTTATTGATTTTCTTGGTATATGCAGTACAATCTGTTGTGACATTATCTTACGTTACAGATGTCATCTAGTATACACATTTTGTCTTCCAATAATATGTACATAGTTATATAATTACTCGTTTTAGGTACTGTATTCTACCAATATTTACATGTATGTTTATTTCCATAATTATTGATGTTCTGTAATAAAGAAATCCTGCCAGGAACACTAACTTTCCCTAACTCCCTATTGTCCCACCCCCCACCCCCTTAACTGGCTCACTCCATTACGTGTCATCGTATGGTCCATACACACATTTTTCCTTTGCCGTACCGCATCTTAGCTGATATGCGCACTACTCCGTTTTTTATTGAGCAATGTTATATAGAGGACGATGCTGCATGGGCTCAATGTCTTGTGTGGGAGAGGGCAACGCTCACTAGGGCCCAGAAGGCTCCAGCAGGTCCTTGGCCTTCAGTATTTCTAACATCTGGTCCCATTCCATAAAAATGGGTGTTTTGCATACACCACTTATTTCCTCCCTTCTGATAATGGCGCTCTCCGCCCCTCCCCATCGGACCATCTCCGTGTGCCAGGTGTGTAATGGTGGGGGAAAAGCTGATTTCCACCTCATTGTGATGGTACGCTTCGCTATGAGGATAGCCATGTCTGCGAACTTATATTGGATTCTCTGAATTTTCGGGCGGGGGTGTAGCCCTAGTAGGCAGCTATCTGCTGTATCCCAGACAGAGGTGCCTGTCGTTTCCTGAAGTACCCCACCTATCGTTGACCAAAATCCCCTCAGGCGTGGGCATTCCCAAAGCATATGTAGTATATCAACATCCAACGTCTTACATCTAGGGCAGCAGACTTGTGCATCTGGGTATATACAGTTTAGGCAGTGTGGGGTAAGGTATGCCCTATGTAGAATCATGTACTGAATATACTTAAATTTAGCATTCCGGGACACTTTTTTGGGGAACTCTAGGGCGTATGCCCACTCCTTATCTGTTATATCTCTACCAAAGTCCCTCACCCATTTTTCCCGTAGTGGCACCAAAGAGGCCCCCACGTGTGTTCTCATGCCCCTGTACAGCCAGCCTCACCCATCACAAACTGCGTGCACCAATCCATGCGTGGAGGGTTCATTTCCATTCGGGGACCAGTGGTTCCTGACATAGTGAACTACGGTAGCATGTAACATGAATAATGTTTGGGGAACTCCCCGAGTGCAGGTAAAATTGTCATGATCAGCTAATATGTCATCTATAAACAAGGTTCCTACCGTTGTCACTCCCTCTTGTGCCCATTGTGTAATTTTCCTCCTTGTAATTAGTCCTGTGGTAGTGGGAATTCCAAGTAATGGAATATTAGGTGAATATGGGGAAGTCCGCCTGGTGTATTGCAGTGTCCGTCTCCAATACAGGAGGGCTGTTTTGAGTAAAGGGGGAGTTGTAGGTGGTATTTTAGAGTTAGGCAATAATAGTGTATGTATTGTCCCTTGATCTAGTTTTTGTGTCGAGTATCCAATATCATTTAGATTACGTCCAGTCAGCCGATACAACAACCATTGCAGTTGGCTAGTCATGCAGTACACGCGGAAGTCAGGAGCCCCCAGACCCCCCTCTTCGGGTTTCAATTGTAGTTTTGCCAAGCTTACACTCCTACGTCCTTTACCCCATATCAGTTCCATAAGGAGAGTGTCTAGTATTCGGAAGACACTGGCAGGGATCAGAATTGGCATATTAGTAAAATAGTATAATAATCTTGGGAGCAACACCATCTTGGAGATGGCTATTCTACCCATTACAGAGAGAGGTAATGATGTCCAGAAGGAGACCTGGGCCCGTTGTGATCTAATGGCTTTCATTAGGTTCCCTTCTAGGAGATCCTGAGGTGTTCTATATATTTGTATACCCAAATATTTGAAGGTTTGTGGTGCAATCGTCAGGGCAATTTGGCCGAAGTGGACAGGTTCTAGGTCTTCCCTAGATTGCATAAAGAATACGTGTGATTTTGTAGCATTAATTGCCAATCCCGAGATACATTCAAAACGACGGAATATAGTAGGAATGGGCTCCAGGTCGTCTGTTAGATCTTGAATATATAAGATAAGGTCGTCAGCATATGCTGATACTATATGTGTTGTCTCTCCCAGTGGGATCCCTTTGTTTGCAGCATCCCTCCGCAGTTTAATGAGTAGCGGTTCCAGTGCCAGAACAAATAATATTGGCGACAGAGGACAGCCTTGCCTTGTTCCTCTTGCCACCGGATAAGGGTGAGATATGTGGGATCCAGTGCGGACCCGGGCAGTAGGAGCAGTGTAGAGAAGTTTGACCCATTTCATATACCCAGATGGTATACCAAATTTTTCCATAACTGCGAACATGTAGTCCCAGTTTAGGGTATCAAACGCCTGTTGGAGGTCAAGGGAGATACAGCCCGTCTTAGAGGAGATCTTGGATGCGGCCTCCATGACGTAATGCAGGCGTCTTATATTCAGGGACGTATTTCGACCTGGAACAAAGCCACATTGATCTAAGTGTATGAGTCTTGGCAGATAGGGTAGAAGCCGACGGGATAGAATTTTGCTAAGTATCTTATATTCGGTGGATAATAAGGAGAGAGGGCAATATCCTGCCATGTCTCGCGGGTCTCTGTTTTGCTTGGGAAGGGATATGACTAGTGCTTGCATGGTAGTTAGTGGGAGGGAATTGGCTTCTTGTGCTGAACTATATAAACATTCAAGCTGTGGAGTTAGATTGTCTGCAAAAGTAGAATAGAATTCTGCTGGCAGTCCGTCTAAACCAGGGGTCTTATTGCGTGGGAGTTCCATGATGGCCTCTTTAATTTCAGCCCTAGTGATGGGGTCATCCAACTCCTCCTGGGCGTTCTCTGTTAGTTTAGGGTAAGTCAAGCCATCTAAGAATGCTTCTATATGTTCCGGCACTGTATTTATTGGGGTGCTGTATAACATTTCATAGTATTTACTAAATGCAGTGTTGATGTCTGCCTGAGTATTCACTATAGTGCCACCTGGTAGTGCCACTTCCGGTATTGGTATAGGGGGGGCGAAGGGGGTTGCGTCTCGTAGGAGGCGGGCCAGTAGAGTGCCCGATTTAACCGCTTCTGCTTGTGTATGTTGGGTGTATGCCCGGTAATCAATGAGGCGTAGGTCCTCAAGGAGTTCGGCATGTCTAATTCTCCCCTCTTGTAATTGTTCTTGTTTGGAGGGGTCTCTACTCGCTTCCCGCTCCAGCTCCTGTAGGGAGGCCTCAAGTATCGTAAGATTCCTATGGATTTCCTGACGGGCCCCCACCGTCGCTCCTATGGATGCACCACTGTTAGAAACGGGTAGCGTGGTGCAGAGCGGGCGGGCCAAACTCCGGAGGAAATGTGTAAAGCATCTGCGCAGCACACTCACAGGCGACACACCAGGCACACTACAAAAGGAGACCACACCAGGTTAGGTGGAAAAAACCAGCATATGTATTATTATGCTGGGCAAGATCAGCAGGCAGTGGGTACTCATCAGAACAGGACAGCAGCTCCTAGAAGCAGTCATCTCCCATAAAGTGGCACTCCTCCTGACACAGCAGACTTCACTCCAGTAAAGGGCTCTCACTGGCCCTGTGGACAGCGGAGGGGTGCAGATGGGCACAGGGGCCAGCACACAGACCCAATGTGGCGGTACCTCCTGGCAGAGTGTCCCCTCTCATTCAGGTCCACGCTCAGTCTGAGCACATGGAGGCACAGCCCCCCCCACCCCACCCCACCTACCAGAAAGGGCTGGAAGCTTCTGGAAGGTTCCCTGGGGAACCGGTCCCAACTGGTTTAGGGGAGGTGTAGAGCACCCTGGGTGCCAGGCTTCCCCTCCAAAAGCTGGGGGTGCTGGGAAACAGACAACTAGACCGCCAACTCACCTCAGACAGGCGGCACATGTGCAGACAGGAAGGGCGTCCATTTTAAAAGTAACATTTTACAAAGGTGCATTTCTACAATGGTGGAAATAAAGGTGTGTACACCATTGCACAGCATTTATTATTTTCAGTTCAGACACACCATGTCAGTAAAAAGGCTAGGGGGAAAAGCGAAAAATTCAGGGAAAAAGGGCCAAGTCCAACACAACCCCCTCCCAGCCAAAAGCCAGGGTAGACCACTCAATGCCTTGATGGGCTTCCCTGCTTGGGGCGAGAAAACGTGGACGCAGGCCCGGAACTGCAGGGGCACCCGCAGGTTCTCCGCCACTCTGGAACCCGATGGTTCCCTCTCTCAAACCTCCCTGGACCAACTAAGCCACCCCACTGGTGCTCCCTAGTTGTCCGAGGCCAGGACCAGGCACTAGGCCGTCCAGATGTCTCTGGCCCTTGCTGTCTCACAGAGTGGGGGGCAGTAGCCCCAGGCCCGTAGTACCCGTCGGCCACCCTCCTTCTCCTCCGTGCAGTGCCAAACTGCCACTGGTCCTCCCACCTAGGGTCCGCACCCTCAGGTTGACCAGCAGTCCGGGGCGAGGCTCTCCTCCCCTACCTCTCCTTCTGGGGTTCCGCCCTCTCCTCCCATGCGGGGCACCCTCCAGAACACCACTCTCTCACTCTTCCAGGGCCGTGACCCTGTATCCGATCCACCAACCCAGGGTCTAAACCCTTAGGTTGCCCCGGTGCCAGAGGCGAGTCCTCCCTCCCTCTACACCCCCTCCCAGAGTTCTGCACCCACCCAACTGGAGTAGCACCCCTGGAATACAACTCCGGGGGGACACTGCTTACAGACGTCCCTCTTGCCAGGTCAGGCAGTACCTGTCCCTGGCCTCCCAACCCAGGATCGAAACCCTGTGGCTGAGCCGGTGCCAGAGGCGAGTCCTTCCTCCCTCTGCACCCCCTTCCAGAGTTGCGCACCCTCCCACCTGGAGAAGTACCCCTGGAAGTCAAACCGGTAGGGACCCTGATTACAGGTGTCCCACCCACAAAGGTAATAATCCCTCTAGACCTAAATTTCTTTCATTAGTGGCTTCTCAAAGCTCAAAAATAGGGCATAAAGAACATCATTCTCCACACAAGACAATTGGTCATTTTTATAAATTTTATTTCATTTTTTTCTTTTACTTATTTATCTGATATATCTCATTATAAAAAATACATGACTCTTTACAATTAATATCACCATTTCTTACAAACATATGACTGTTTTCATGATTCAAATAATACAATACATAAAACGCAATTAATTTCAACATTTATGAGTTCATAACTGACTAAAAATATATATAGTTCAACTCGCCCCACACACAATCACACCTCTCTCTGCTCTACAACCACACCATTTGCACACAATACACTCATACTCTACATCCCAGAACAACACTGCATGCACAGATGGAAAAATCCGGGTGAAAAATCAACCCTCGATTGCTGTGCTGATAGCTGGGATGTCTCACTCTAACTGGTCGACGTACGTTTCAATGGAATGATATAATTCATAAACCATCTTCTTCAGGACCTGTTATTTTATGATTTATAACGGATGGAAGGAGGGGGAACAAATCTTTATTCACGGTCTCCCGATATGTATCTGGGGTCCTAATAGAGATTGACACCGCCGTTTAGTTCGTAGTCATTCGATATCTCAGCCGAATGCAACAGGCGTGCTCTCCTGAACAGCCTCTATGCTCCAAATACTCTGGTCCTTGTACAGAGTTATTTCTCTAGCTGTCCTCCAAAAATTGCCTCCACCGTTTAACTTATCGCTCTCTGTTGTCCACTCAAGAATGTATGGATATTCACTCATTTATAGCCTCTCTGATTTGTCCTTCTCCAGAAGAATTGCCTCATTGTTTATACAGCAACATGATGTTTTATGGCTCTCAGAATCTAGCCTCTCTATGTGTATCTTATCTCTTTAGACAGGACACAAAGCGTGCTCTTGTTTTGCGATCCCTTACGGTGGTTCTTACTTCTTCGGGCGTGCATCACACCGTAAGGGATCGCAAAACAAGAGCACGCTTTGTGTCCTGTCTAAAGAGATAAGATACACATAGAGAGGCTAGATTTTGGGAGCCATAAAAAACATCATGTTGCTGTATAAACAATGAGGCAATTCTTTCTGGAGAAGGACAAATCAGAGAGGCTATAAATGAGTGAATATCCATACATTCTTGGCGAGACAACAGAGAGCGATAAGTTAAACGGTGGAGGCAATTTTTTGGAGGACAGCTAGAGAAATAACTCTGTACAAGGACCAGAGTATTTGGAGCATAGAGGCTGTTCAGGAGAGCACGCCTGTTGCATTCGGCTGAGATATCGAATGACTACGAACTAAACGGCGGTGTCAATCTCTATTAGGACCCCAGATACATATCGGGAGACCGTGAATAAAAGATTTGTTCCCCCTCCTTCCATCCGTTATAAATCATAAAATAACAGGTCCTGAAGAAGATGGTTTATGAATTATATCATTCCATTGAAACGTACGTCGACTCAGTTAGAGTGAGACATCCCAGCTATCAGCACAGCAATCGAGGTTGATTTTTCACCCGGATTTTTCCATCTGTGCATGCAGTGTTGTTCTGGGATGTAGAGTATGAGTGTATTGTGTGCAAGTGGTGTGGTTGTAGAGCAGAGAGAGTGTGATTGTGTGTGGGGCGAGTTGAACTATATATATTTTTAGTCAGTTATGAACTCATAAATGTTGAAATTAATTGCGTTTTATGTATTGTATTATTTGAATCATGAAAACAGTCATATGTTTGTAAGAAATGGTGATATTAATTGTAAAGAGTCATGTATTTTTTTATAATGAGATATATCAGATAAATAAGTAAAAAGAAAAAATGAAATAAAATTTATAAAAATGACCAATTGTCTTGTGTGGAGAATGATGTTCTTTATGCCCTATTTTTGAGCTTTGAGAAGCCACTAATGAAAGAAATTTAGGTCTAGAGGGATTATTACCTTTGTAGTTTTCATTGCATTTCCCCCTGTTCCCTGGCCTACTAAATATTTCTCTTTAGGGGGGTGCCTTGCTAACTACAGGTGTCCCACCCTCCAGGTCAGGCAGTCCCTGAACCTGGCATCCCAGCCCAGGGTCTAAACCCTGCGACTGAGCAGACCCCAGAACCCCTGGAGCTCTGATTACAGACGCCCCGGGTTCCCCTTCCATGGACGGCCCATCAGGATAGCCTAGGCTCCCAACCTGGGGCTCCCTTATGGAACACTCCAGGCCCTGAGACTGCGGTTGGGGCACCTCGGGACACCTCCCCGTCTCACTCCTTCCTGTAGATAGGACGTGAGGCCCTACAACCCTCTCACTACCCTGGGACCTAGCTGGGCTACTCTGCACTCCTCCCCCCTCCCGGGGTGGGAAGATCCCTGAGCCACTCCCTTCTGGATCACTCCCCAGTGCCTCCTCAGACACTCTGGCGCTCACCCAGAGGTCTGCCTCCTGTGCAAGCTCCCTGGGGTCAGAGAGCCCACACTGCAACAGGTGGTGGCGCAACCTTGGTAAACAATTCCTTAGCATGTGTTCCTTGATAACTACATGGAACAGCCCTTCCCAATCATTCACCGCGCTACCCACCACCCAATCCTCCAATGCAGTCCAACACACGTCCACATACTCCCCCCAAGACTGATGGGACAGTTTCTTGCTGCCCCTAAATTCCAACCTGCCCCCTCCTCCTGGGGATCAGGCACCATCTTCCGGGCTCTGGGAGTGGGACTTCCCACACTGGAGTCACTCTGCTGCCACCACTGGATCCCACCCTCACTGGTGAATCCAGACTCCTGAAACCACTCTCAGGGGACAACCTACCCTCCTGAGCTAGTCTCTCCCTGGCGAAGGCCCTTTCAGCCTCAGCCATCCTTTCCTGCGCTAGGACCCTTTCGGTCTCTAGCATTTTCTCTTGCACCCTCAGCCGTGCTATCTCCTTGGCGTGCTCCAACCTGAGCCTCTCCAAAGCCAGCTGATGCTCCCTTTCTTCCCTCCTATCCACCCACTCTTCTGGGGACAGGGACAGGGGTGGGGCAGTGCCCCCGGGGCTGGACCCAGCACGGGACTCCCTGTCTATGGGGTCCTCTCTACTTACTGGTGTCCCCGCCCTGTCATCTTCGTCCTCCTCAGTGTCACCACCCTCCAGGGTTATGGACTGGGCACCCTCACTCTCAGAGTCCTCCTCACACTCGAGGTCCTCCTCCGGGTCTCCACCTAGTCCACCATTTAGATATGCGGAGGGGTAATCTGACAGGTCCCCACAGCGCTCTAAAGGTTCCCCCCTTTTTAGGGCCTCATAGAGGAACAATTTTCTGCGGAAGTCACCCTCTATTGGTATCCCCCTTTCTCTGCAGAAACCCATCACTTCCTCCTCAGTGTACTCCCAAAGTCCATCCTCATCATAGAGTAACCCCATCTTGGCGAGATACACAGATACAGCAAACAGGGAAACACAATTCCACAGTGACCCTTTTAGGAGGAAAGGTAATCAAACAAAATAATCCCCAAATCTGTGATTATTTCAACTGCTCAGTTTGCAGTGCAACCCGTTGTCGCTGTGGTACTGCGCAAACACAAGTCCTATCCCACCGCTGAACACCAAAGTTAGAAACTGGTAGCGTGGTGCAGAGTGGGCGGGCCAAACTCTGGAGGAAATGTGTAAAGCATCTGCGCAGCACACTCACAGGCGACACACCAGGCACACTACAAAAGGAGACCACACCAGGTTAGGTGGAAAAAAACCAGCATATGTATTATGCAGAACACATTAGGATGCAATCACAGGTGTACACATTGTGCCAACTGGCACCAGGTAGCAATTTACACGGGGATTATATACAGGGCAGGGCCAATCGGGCCGCTGCCAGAACCATCACAACAGTACCCAAAGATAAATGGAAGTCAATAGGAATATAGGTGCAACAGCCAGTGCCTACTGGCTACCCTCATGCCCTTGGCACCGTCAGGGTATTAGGCCTAAACATAACCCATTATAGCATGACATTAGGCAAACTTGCATGAGGCATCTCAACATGCATAAAAACACATTGTGGGCAACAATTAGGCATGGAAACATAGGAGACACTCTCATCAGGGTTAGACCACCTTAGGCGGGGCATAAGCCACCTCAGCTCAGGTACAGCCCCGTATACAGGACACCAGCAATGTAACCTTAGGGGTAAAACATTATCAGTAACATAGACATTAGCATAAATGCATTAGGCCTGACAATAGGCATCAAAGCACATTCTGCACAGGACCATCAGGGTAAGCATTAGGCATAAACGCATAAATCACATTAGGTATAAATCATAGTAGGCCCAAGCTCATCAGCATAAAACACATTACGCAATAATCATGGGGCCTGAATCGGAGGAGGCATGTCATTAGGCAGGACACATCTTAGGCATGAAAGCAGCAGTGCCCCATAGTAGCACTGGTAAGGGCCTTGTGCCCTAACAACACCCAACAATGACCCCAGGCCAACTGGCCTCTCTCGGGGGCTCAAATGCCCTATGTCCCACACAGTCAGTGTTGGCTGCAAGGGCGGCGAAAACAAAGGTGCGCAAAGCGCTAGGGTAGGAGGGTCCCTCACTCCTCTCTCTTTCCCTTCTGGGTAATCCAATGCCCCCAATGCGTGGCAGCTGCCCCCTGTCCTGCGGGGTAGCTGGGTAAACCCAACAAGCACTGGCGCCAACAATGCAGTGATGGGAGCCCCACTCCGGGCTCTAACAGGAATCTGCCCAACACTGGCACGGTGGAGCCCCTCTTCTGGGACTCTAGAATTTCCCAAAATGCCTCTGTCGTGCAGCTGAGGGAGGAAACAAGTACTGGGCACGTTGGAGCCCCCCCTCCTATGGGACTCTAAACACAACCAATGCCCTCCAAAGAATACTGGCACCGGGGGCGGGCACCGACAATGTGCCCCGACATACCCCCCAACCACAGGATGACTGAGCCCCACTCACAGGCAGTCTGAGGCCCCTCTGGATGTCTCTGCAGTCTCCGGGCACTGGCAATGTGCCCCGACAGGTCCCGCTTCTGGGACCTCTCCTGGCTTCACCCTCAGCGGAGCCTTCTCCTCGTCAGCAGCGCGGAGGGGCAGGCACCGACAATGTGCCTCGGGCCCCCTCCGCCGCAGGACTCCTCCTTGGCAATTTACATATAGCGCTCACGAGGCGCTAGGAAAGTTCTTGGGCTGAAATTAAGTTGTAGCGCCCACAAAGCGCTAGGTCCCACACCATAAAGTGGTAGCGCTCCCCTTCACTGGCAATGAAATATAGCCCTCCCGAGGCGCTAGGGAGCAGGCAGGAAGGCACAGTCACTGGAAATATAGCGCTCTCGCAGCACAGCGCTGCAGATGTCAGCTCCTCACCTCCTGGGCAATAAGATAAAGCGATCTTCTTCTCCAGGCGCTAGCCAGCAGGTAGGGATGGTCAGTCACTTCAAATGTAGCGCTCCTCTTCTGCTGGGCACAGTTATAGCGCTCTCGCAGCAAGCCGAGCACAGTCAATGCAAATATGGCACTCCGGCAGCCCAGCGCTGCAGGACCCACGCACCTTCTTCTCCTGGGCAGGACTGGAGGCAGCACCCTCCTGGTGCAGGAATAAGGTTGTAGCGCTAAGTCCCACAAAATAAAGTTGCAGCGCTCCTCTTCCCCTGTGGCACAGTTATAGCGCTTTAGCAGCACAGCGCTGCAGGCATCAGCTCCTCTCTTCTCCTGGGCAGACCACGTGCTCACAGGGTGCTAGGCAGCAGGCAGCTGGCAGTAAGATATAGTGCTCACCAGGTGCTGGGTTTAGGACGGCAGGAGAGCAGGCAGGCAATACTGGGCAAGATCAGCAGGCAGTGGGTACTCATCAGAACAGAACAGCAGCTCCTAGAAGCAGTCATCTCCCATAAAGTGGCACTCCTCCTGACACAGCAGTCTTCACTCCAGTAAAGGGCTCTCACTGGCCCTGTGGACAGCGGAGGGGTGCAGATGGGCACAGGGGCCAGCACACAGGCCCAATGTGGCGGTACCTCCTGGCAGAGTGTCCCCTCTCATTCAGGTCCACGCTCAGTCTGAGCACATGGAGGCACAGCCCCCTCACCCCACCTACCAGAAAGAGCTGGAAGCTTCTGGAAGGTTCCCTGGGGAACCGGTCCCAACTGGTTTAGGGGAGGTGTAGAGCACCCTGGGTGCCAGGCTTCCTCCAAAAGCTGGGGGTGCTGGGAAACAGACAACTAGACCGCCAACTCACCTCAGACAGGCGGCACATGTGCAGACAGGAAGGGCGTCCATTTTAAAAGTAACATTTTACAAAGGTGCATTTCTACAATGGTGGAAATAAAGGTGCGTACACCATTGCACAGCATTTATTATTTTCAGTTCAGACACACCATGTCAGTAAAAAGGCTAGGGGGAAAAGCGAAAAATTCAGGGAAAAAGGGCCAAGTCAAACAACCACGTATTACTGATTTAAATGCATCCCATTCTAATAGACGAGAAGAGGCCGAGTTCGCATTTTCGTTAAAGTAATTGGTAATAGTTGTGCCTATTTTATCTCGGAAGACCGCGTCTTCTAGCATCTGTGGCCATAATCTCCAAGTTGGGACTGGGGTGGGTATTTTCCCACATTCTAGAATAATTTCGAGTGGATTGTGATCGGATAGGGTTTTGCCCAGATATGTATTTGCGATATTTGGGGTGTAATGGATGAAGGACAGAATATTCTGTCCAGTCTAGTGTGTAGTTGGTGAGGTGGAGAATAAAAAGAATATTCACGGGCGGTAGGATTTTGGAGGCGCCACACGTCTCTAATCGCCCACCCTTCCGCCCAGGACCTCAGAAACACCGCTTGTTTGGTGGAGGCTGCTCCTCTAACCGGTGGGTGAGAGCGGTCAAGGTGTGTATCAAGGGTTGAGTTATAGTCCCCACCCAGTGTCCACGGGATATCTGCCCAGTCCGCTAGTATTGTGTTCAGGTTGGTAAGGAATTAGTCCTGTTCATAGTTTGGAGCATATACACTACCTATAACTATGTGTACACCGTCAAGCGTTCCATGTACTATCGTATATCTTCCCTGGGCATCTATTAGTTGTTTTCTATATACATACATACATACACACATACACACATACATACATACACACACACACACACACACACACACACACACACACACACACACACACACACACACACACACACACACACACACACACACACACACACACACACACACACACACACACACACACACACACACACACACACACACACACACACACACACACACACACACACACACACACACACACACACACACACACACACACACACACACACACACACAAAAACCCGGTGCCTGACCCATATGAGTGTCCCTCTCGCAAAAGCGGTATACGATGTATTAAATATCTGGCCTCTCCATTTCTACCGTAGCTTAACTACCTCAGAGTCAGTAAGATGGGTTTCCTGGAGAAGGGCTATTTGTATTTTTCGTCTATTTAATTGGGCATGAATCCGATGGCGTTTGTGCACCGAGCCCATCCCTCTAAAATTCCACGTTATCACTTTATATTTGCCCAACACCGCCATACATAGATTTGTCCGTTTGTGTTGCGTCGGCCTATGGATATATAACATGTGTTGTGTGTTTCACAGCACAGAGTGAGCCATAACCCCAGAAGGTTCAACTTAGCTAAAACTCCCAATACTAGGACTAACATTAGAACTTTGCTGGTCCAAACATTGAAAAAAACAATCTGCAGGTCCAATCGGCTAATCAATGCATTAGCTGCAGGGGGGGTGGTTCCTGTTCCAAACATAGTACTTTCTTACAAGACGGAGCTTCCCATATGACAGGACCCTTGTTACATATAAAGAGATAAGTGACACCTGGGGGGGAGAAAAACAACACATTATACATTAGTACATTCTTACTTCCCTCCATCCTGAAGAACTGGAAAGGTGTACTGGGCAGCATCTTCTGGTTCTGTATACATCAGCCAAATAATGTCTGCACTATTTGCGGGGTGATCGATGGAAACAACGGGTCATTACTGTCAGAGTCGGAGTGTATCATATTATCGTCCGAGTGTTCCGATGGCGGATTGGTTTCTCGCATGGCAGCTTCAGCGGCCAATGCTGACTCCTGGCCTCGGGAAT
Organism: Calotriton arnoldi; assembly: GCA_963921515.1. NCBI lineage: Eukaryota > Metazoa > Chordata > Amphibia > Caudata > Salamandridae > Calotriton > Calotriton arnoldi. Next base: position 802,072 of record CAWUFW010001064.1, read on the forward strand.
CGGGAGGGCGAGACAGCCAAAATTGAGGCCCAGGCTGCAACGCTCCGTTAGGCCCAGCGAGGCAGATCTCTCCTCAGGCCCCTGAAGCAGCAAGCGCAAGCTGGATACGTGCCCACCTCCTCTCCCCCCCACCTGATGTTTGACTGATCCGGGGGCACCTGGCACAGGCTACACGTCAGACCTGAAGTGGGGGCCATTAAGAAACAGCACCGGGGATCCGGACGGGAGCAGGCCCCCCCCCACTGGAGGCGTCGGGATAGACACTGTGAGAAGTTGGCCTGGCATATGCTGTCCACTATTTATAGTGGGCACCTTGCACCAGTCCAAACAACCCCTTATTGGAGATAGGTTAAAGACAACCTTTATTGAAAGCTATCCTAGTGGTAGCTATGGAGAGCAGCCTTCAGGCTAAGTCTTGAAGGAATGTAAAGCAGCTTGTTTTACCAGTCTATAATCTCTTGAGTGACCAAATGAAAGAGGACCACACCAGGTATATATTCAAAATATATATATTTATTACTAAACACACCCCTCTAGTCTCTTTATGAGGCTAGAGTTCGAAGTACATAAATTATAAGTTAGTTATCTACAGTAATAGCACAAATACACGTTTGAGCCCTAGGGGCATACCAAACCATATACCAATAAAGTGGTATAAGAACCACGACTGAGCTAGACACAGGGCCTAGAGCCTGTAGAAGTGCTTGGACCACAAGGAACCACCCAAGGTAGTGACACAGGGGACCCACGGGGGACGCGTGCAGTGTATGAACACAGCCGCGAATCGCCGTTAACTTCTATGGGGAAAGTCGCGGTTTGAATTTAAAAGAAAAGGGACACTTAGAGGAGGACTTGGAGCAAACCCTTTGAGAACTAGGCTGTTCTAGCGTCAATATCTACGGGAGCACCGGAGTACTCGAGTTACCTCACCCAGGGGAGCCGGGTGCATAGGTGTCTTTCGGGGTCGGGTTTCGTCGTGCCGCTCAATGGCGATCTGCTGCAAAGTGCTGCTGGCGGCCAAGTCGAAAGTGTTCGGGTGGATCCAAAGGTGGATCGAAGATCTGAAGAACCTGAAAGCAGAGGGGACAGAGTCTGGGTCACTAGCCAGTGACCAGGAAGGCGATGAGCAGATGCCCACCGATGTCGAGTGCTTCAGGTAGGTTGACGGTCGTCTTGACTCTTCAGCCACGAGGTCCAGGAGGCGTCGATGACGACCAGGAGCTGGATTCGAGCTGCACACGACGTGTGTTGATTGCAGGGGTGTCGGCGATCGGATTGGACCCAACAAGCCTTGGCAACCGCAAGTCTTGTGGAAATGGAAGAAGGACGATGTTGCAGACCAGCAAGGTCTGTGGGACTCACCCAGCGAGGGTAAGTCAGGGCACGCCTGGAGCAACCAGGGAGCCCAAGCAGAAGAAGATTGGCCTTCGGGAGGGCCTACTAGCCAACGGACTAGCGACCGCGAAGGAGCCTCACGTGGACGCACTTGGAGCTGGCTCACAGGACACTCGTGGAGTGGAGGCCAGTGATCTTCGGTGCAGTCGGTGCTGGAGGCTGGGGCTACTCGGAGCCCAAAGCACAACTTCGTGTGAGACCCAGAAGAGGATGCACTTACAAAAGTACGCTGTGTCCAGGGGTCACGGTTCCACGTTACCCACGATAGCCACGGGCCTCAGCTCTGCTGGGGACTCAGGGTAGCCTCGGGGAAGTCTGGAAATCCACCTCTGGTGATGCAAAGACTTCGGCGTCCGGCGGGAGCTTCAGCGATGCAGACCGGACAATTGCTTTGTTGGTGCCTGCCAAGCAGGGGAGTCACTCCTTGACCCCAAGGGAGATTCTTCAGTCCTCTAATCTTAAAGTAGAGCGTCGAAGGTCCAGGATTCTGTGTCAGAGTTTCGTCCAGGTAAATCTAAAGTCCTAAGGACTGGGGTCCCATACTTATACTAAGGTAGGGGGTTGGACATACTCTGTGGCCCCACCTATGGGAGGGTCAGGGCAGAGGGGTGGTTACACCCCTTTCCCTTTGTCCAGTTTCAGCCAGAGCAGGGGCTGGAAGCCCCTGAGCCGGTTTGAACTGGGGTATGCACAGGGACACCAAATGTGCCCCCAGTGCAGGACTTCAAAGCACCAGAGAGTGCTCCCGCCCAGCCCCAATACACACTATCCTGTCTGGGGAGGTGGTTACACCTCCCTGGGACAGGAAACCTATTGTCCAGGCCTCCCTGCCGGAGTTTCGGTCAGCAGCAGGAGGCCAGACTCGTGTCTATGGCAGCGGCATCCATTTTGTGATGCCAGGGCTCTGGAAAGTCAGTACCGGGTATACCGGTGTGTACATGTCTCTCCCTCTAGAAGGGTGGAATGCTACCCCCGCCGCCAGAACTGGCGGGGGGGTAGTATTCCAAGATGTTTGACACCAAACACGACATGTTTCCGTGCAGCCATCCCAAAGTTAGCATTTAACGCGAGGTTATAATGCGCTCAAGAGTATATGGTCAGGCTGCACTACAAACAGCATCAGAGAAGGGTCTTCGAACGCTTCAGAGGGGCCCTGCTCATGCAGGGGCACCCTCTCACATAGGAACCACGCACTCTGCCTTCAGGATTGATAAGGCCTGCCATAGGAGTGACTTATAGGTTTATATGTGTGTATGTATGTAGTGATATAGGTAGCCTATATCACAGTAAGGGGTGCATGCACCACCTTACCCATGCTGCAGTAGCAGACCTGTGGTGTCATTTTGGATGGCCTTCCAGGGGTGGCACCATACATGCTGCAGCCCCTGGTAGGCCTCTGAGGTACCTATGCCCTGGGTACATAGTATACCATATACTAGGGACTTATAAGGGCACTCCAGATTCCAATCAGAGATGTGCCTAAGGCACATGGAAACCATTTTAAAGAGGAAGCAGCTAGGCTGGGGTTCTGATTAGCAGGGCCCCAGCCAGACTAAGGTCTAAAAACAGTGAAGCATCAGCAAAAAGTGGGGGTACCCATGTGAAGCAGATCCTACTCTCCTACAGACACTGCGCAATCAAGGGGTGAGCGCGCCCAAAACCTACAGTGCAGCACCCCCACCAATGTGAGAGTTGGGGAGGGTCGACGCGGAGGTCTGTGGGGCTGAACAGACGTGTGGGATACCTGCACCAGTCGGAATAAGACAGACGCAGCTGGGGTGACAGTAGTCTGGCATGGTCACCCAAGGTGAAGCGACCCTGCACCGCCATTATCAGAGCTCCGTTGGAAAGCAAGCTACTCTACACCCGGCTGGGCACTGAGTACCCTAAATCCTTTATGGACTTGGCGCGTGGAGGCAAGGTTGGGACTCGGAAAGTGGTGGTGTCATTGAGGGCCAAGCTCAGGGAAACCCGACAGGCCGCTGGTGGGGCAGTCATCCTCAATGGGCTGGCGGCGGAGAGTACTGAGGATGGTCTAAGCAGTAAGGGTGAACCCACCGTCACAGGTCCACACCATGGCGACTGGCAAAGGACCCAAAGCAAATGCCCATAATAAGCTAGCCAAGTTCGCGTGGAACAAAACAGGGGAGGAGCAAGGGCCTTCGGAGGCTCCAGACAAGCAGAGCAACCCCCAACAGCAGCGAGACCTCACACTCCAGGACATCATGGAAGCCATAGCAGGGGTACGCACTTCCCTAGAAGCCCGCATAGATTCAGTGAGTATAGAGGTGTCCCTCCTACGCGCAGACTTTCGGAAGATGGATGACAAAGTGAGAAATCTGGGTGACGTTACGACAGTATTACAGAAAGACACCTCCCACCTTCAGAAGCAAGTTAGCGAACTCCAGGACCAACAAGCAGTGATGGCTAAACAATTGGATGAGTACAAAGGGAGAGCTAGGAGGAATAACATCCGCATACTGGGAGTGCCGGAGCGTACAGAGGGGCCAGCGGTGGACCTCTACGTTGAAGATTTGATCCTGAACCATTTACAGCCCAAACGGTTGTCGAGCTACTTTTCCATCGAGAGGGCCCACCGAGTACCAGAGGGGCGCCCAAAACCAGGGGCTCCCCCGCGACCGCTCATTGCCCGTGTTTTCAATTATAGGGACCAAGACACAATTTTGCAAACGGCGCGAGCAAATCCACCGCTTAAAATCGACAACAACGTGATTACGTTCTTCCCTGACTTCACCGCCAAGGTCCAGGCCCAGAGGAGTAGTTTCCTGACAGTAAAGAAAGAACTCCGAGATCGTGAGGTGAAGTACGCCATGCTGTTTCCAGCGAAGCTCAGGGTAGAGGCGGATGGTAAAACAGTGTTCTTCACCTCACCAGAGGAAGCATGGGACTGGCTGGAAGGTTGGCGCAAAGTTGGTGGCCAGAACAGAGAACGGCATGGAGCACACCGATCGCATAAATCACACCAGGGGGCTGATTCGGGAGGCAAACCATCCGTGGCAGCAGTGAAGGAGACAACGCGCAGCTAAGTGGAAATCGCCTTGAGACTGAGACTATCATATGTTGCCTGCAGATAAGTGGCCTATGGGGCAGGGGGCGGATGGGCTGATTCTGAAGTTTCCCCTGACCAAGGGACAATTGCAGGATCAACCTGAGAGGTTGAGACGGGTGCACATTGAAGGTTGTGGGCTGTAGAGACTTAAGAGACCTGAAATAGGGGCTGGACTACAGGCCTCGGAATTTAAGGGGGATGCTATACAATGTGTTTAAGCGAGGTTGGGGGAGAGCTGCCAGCCCGCACCTTTCAATATTCTAGGGGGGGTAAGAGGCACTCTGCCTAGTTGGGGTGTGGGTAGTTCTAAATCCACGGGCAGGGGGGCAGGGAGGGGGGAGGTGTGGGAGTTTGGGGTGAGGGATGTGGCGTTTCAAGGTTCGTTGAGTTCGCAAATTATAGGTCACAGAATGTCGCATACAGGTTCCATTATTGCAAAAGACAACGGGGGGATGACACTTACAACCCGTGTGGGGATATATGTTCATAGCGGTGCTAGAAAAATATGACACAATGAGCCACACATGCAGGCTGCGGACAACGGGCCCTGGAGTGCCTTGAGCTGTGCCGATTCACCAGATCTTACTATAAATGGCAGGGGTTAAAATGGAAACGTCACTCTCCGTGCTCAATTGGAATGTAAATGGGATGGGAGACAAAATTAAACGGGATGTGGTACAGCAGTATCTTAAACGTCAAGCGCCCGACCTGGTGTTACAGGAGACGCATATGGTGTATGGTGGGGAACAAATGTAAAGCTCTTACACGGTGGGGTTATAAATTACTGATACGCGCAGAATACACATCGGGATCTCGTGGGACAGGTATCCTTGTTAAGAAAAACCTGGCTCTTATAGTGACGTGCACATGGGCGGACCCACTGGGCAGGTTTGCAGTCTTAGAGGCACAGTGGGAAGGGAAAGCACTGAATATTGTTTCAATATACCTTCCGCCAGCGTTGGGTAAGGAGGCACTGGTAGACCTGGGTAAGATATTGACAGACCTACCTATGGGCACCCTGATTCTAGGGGGGGATTTTAATATGACCATGGATGATCGGAGAGATAGATATCCACAACGACAGCTGACAAGACCTAGTGCATTAATGGAGTTCTCCACATCTATGGGATTGACTGACGTGTGGCGTACACTGCAACCGGATGGTGCCCAATACACCTACTTCTCGAACACACACAAGAGCTCATCCCGTATTGACTACTTCCTAACACACTCGGCTTCTATCGGTCACTTCCACAATTCCCACGCCCTTCCGAGAGGTATTTCAGATCACTCCCCAGTGTGGGTTGAACTAACAAACTTCAACTCTCAACCACGGGCCACGATAATTCTCAGTCCCTGGTTGCTCAAAATCCCTGATATCAAAGAGGAATTATTTACACAAACCATCAACTATTTCAAAGAAAACGTGGGGTCGGTGGACTCGCCACAGACCACATGGGAGGCCTTTAAGGTGGTTTTGAAGGGACAGGCCCTGTCCCTGAAAGTGGGATATACCAAAAAAAAAACAACAACAACTAATCCAATTAGAAAGCGAAATCCAGCAGCTGGAGGTCGAAAGTAATGATGTGCCCTCAGTAGAAGCTATGCATCGCCTCACACTCAAGCAGATGGAATATAAGAGTATGGCAAGGGAACAAATGATGGCCAAACTCCTCCGTACTCGGCATAGGATATATGAATTAGGGGATAGGGCAGGCAAAATGCTGGCGTGGTTAGAGAAAAGGGATCAAGGAGACAGATGGGTGCCCAGGTTAACTCTCAAAGACGGAACACAGATCACGCACCCCTGAGATATAGCAGAGGCCTTTGCGGACCATCTAGAGCAAATCTATTCCCCCTCCACTACGTATACAACGGAAGACTCTCGCCAGTTTCTCTCGGACAGTGACTTACCAACACTCTCTGATACCGATAGAGACACCCTAGAAGAGGACTTGACCGATGAAGAGATCCAGAAAGCTATAAGTCACATCCAGTCAGGAAAGGCGATGGGGCCCAATGGGACTCCCATTGAATTTCTGAAACTGGTCGCCCTCCAGGTAGCCCCTCACTTGAGGGCCATGTACAATGAGAGCTATGAGAAGGGGATCCTACCGGGCGATCAGCGACTGGCGTCTATCGTAGTGATTCATAAAACGGGGAAGCCGGTGGACAACTGCGGTTCGTACCGGCCAATCTCACTGATTAATGTAGAAGCCAAAATCCTCGCGGAGCTACTTGCCACACAATTGGTTGCGGTCATTTCCTCATTGGTACATCCAGACCAATCGGGCTTTATGCCAGGGAGGAATACGGCGCTCAGTATACGGCGTCTTCACAACGTGCTAGCGAGCCGAGAGTTCATAGAGGAAGATGCTGTTGTGTTGTCCCTTGATGCCTCCATGGCGTTTGATTCAATTGAGTGGCCATACTTATTTGAAGTCCTGAGACGTGTGGGCTTTGGCCCGAAGTTCATTGGTTGGGTGAGACTACTTTATACAGGTGTACAGGGCCAAGTACGCGTAAATAACTATACATCTCGAATATTCTGGTTAAAAAGAGGCACCAGACAGGGCTGTCCTTTATCCCCCCTGATCTTCTCCCTGGTGTTGGAACCGTTGGCTTCCTGGGTCCGACGGGATGTTATGGTGCGGGGGCTGAAGTGGGCAGAGGGGTATGATGACCGAATATCCCTTTATGCCGACGACATTCTGCTCTATCTTGCTTCCCGTATAGATCCATACACGGGGTATTAAATATATTTACTAACTTTGGGAAGTACTCGGGGTATGCTATTAATTGGAGCAAGTCGGTATCGTTTATTCTTCGGGCCCGATTCCTCGGCTTCCCCCAGAGTGCAATGTAAAGGTAGCCACAGAAGGTTTTCGATATCTGGGAATCTATATAACCCCAGACTCCCAAAAATTTTATGACCAAAATCTAGCTGCTCCCTTGGCCCGGCTGCGTGCAGATGTTAAGCATTGGAGGTCCCTGCCCCTTTCTCTAGTGGGCAGAGCGGCTCTTTTTAAGATGCTGGCCCTTCCACGATTTCTCTACATCCTTCAAAATTGTCCCTACCGGATCCCAGATACATATTTCTCCGGAGTGGAGAATGAAATCCGGACGTTGATATGGGACGGGGGGTCTCCTTGTATAGCGCTGAGCAAACTAACGAAGGGGTGGTACGATGGGGGCATCGCCCTCTCGGACCATAGGCTCCATTATTGGGCGTCACAATTAATGGTGGTAAACCACTGGGTATATCGCTCCCCTATAGATCCGGCCTATTTACTTGACAAATATCAAACTGGGAGGGAGGGGTATTTGGGGGCGTTGTATTCCAAGAGTCGCAAGGGACGATACTTCGGCCCCACGGCACATACCATTGCAATTTGGCATCAGGCGAATTCCCGTCTTGGATGGTCAAATATCCTCACAAAAGCCACGCCACTGTGGTATACCCAAAAGCTAGGACTTTTTGTCACCAGCCTGGCTTTGACAAGTGGGATATCATAGGAATTTCAACCATTGGAGATTTGATCAAACAAGGCTCGATCCTCAAGTTTGAGGACCTGAGAGAGAAATATGACATGCCCCCCGGAGAGGCGTTTAGATACATACAAATTAGACACGCCCTCATCACAGCCATACCTAACATGAACGACATACCAGAGTCAACCCTGCTGGAAGACCGGCTACTGGACGGACCACTTCTCACTAAGGCCATATCGCTGACTTATAAAAAACTATGTAATAACCTACCTGACGCGTTCCTCAAACTCCGAGAGAAATGGCAGGCAGACATAGGACCCATTGATGATGAGGACTGGCAGTCGGCATTAATGTCCCCTAGAGAAGCAGCCATCACCCTTCGTTTTAGACTAATACAACTTAAAATCTTACACAGATCTTACATGACCGGAGTTACCCTGGCAAAAATAGGCTCTAGAACAGACCCGCTATGCCTCAGGGGCTGCCAGCAAGATGCAACATTCTATCACACAATCTGGGACTGCCCAGCGGTGCGACCGATATGGGAGGGGGGCCACGACTCGCATCCAAACTGCCTTGGGTAAAGAGATAACCCTTACACCGCGGTTAGGTCTTCTCAACATATGGGAGGCAACTGACCTCATGGAGGTAGAACAACAACTGACCACATTGGGCTACACTTTAGTCAAACGCGAGATAGCGAAGGGGTGGGGGCTGGCGGGCGAGCCTTCTTCTCAGCTGTGGGTGAGAGAGTTTGATAAATGTATGATTGCAGAAAAGGAGGTATTTAAATCGATAGGGTGCCCGAAGAAGTGGGACAGATAATGGGGCAAATGGAATGCACACCGTGGCCACCTGTGTATATCCCCCGCGGTAGAAATGGAAATGCAGCGCACTGGAGAGAGACAGTTAGACATTCCATGATTGTGACCGTGTTACCCTCTATTCTGGCGTCTAATCAATGTACAAATACTCAGAATGTTGAATGGAAGATGTATGTGACCTTTGATATTGTGAAATTAATAAAAATATTTAAAAAAAAAAAATGTGGGTAAGAGTAGATTCTGTGCTATGACCCTGACGGAAGCCAGATTGGAATTGGTCCAGCAGTTGGAATTGCTCAATGTGGCTACATAGCTGGGTGTGTACGCATTTCTCTAGGAGCTGAGCCAGAGTAGGAATGTTGGAAACTGGACGAAAATTGTGAAGGTTAGTATGGTCTGCCATCGTTTTTTAAGGATGGGGGTGACCTGCCCCGATTTAAGGCAATCCGGAATCGAACCTTGAAGCAACGAGGCGTTAATTATTTGCGTCCAAAGAGGTAGTATGGATAATCTGATCTCATTGAAGAGATTCGAAGGCAAAGGATCGCTGAAATGGTTAAATGGTTTCAAAGTGGCCAGAGTTTTGCGAATGGTGCTTTCGTCCAAGGTTTGGAATATGCTCCAAGAAGCATTGTTTGGGGGGGGAGGGGGGGTGGGTGGGAGAAGTAGAATGGGTGGGGGCACCCCAGACCCGGAGACAGGAAGATTCTCCAAAGCTGCCCGTAGTTCCAGTTCAATCTTTGCTGTTTTTTCCTGGAAGAAGGCGGCAAATTCCTCACAATTAGGCTGCGAACAGAGTTCCATTGAGGGAGGGTTGGGTTGGCTGTTAGAGTGAAGCTTGATGAGTTCAAACAATTTCTTTGGCCGGTTTTTGGCTTGCTCTAGTTGTTTTCTGAAGTAACTACCTTTAGAGCATCTGATGCGTTTGTTGTATACATTTCTCAGAGATCTCAGCTGAGTGAGATGGTCAAGGGAGGGAGAGGATCTCCACAGACATTCCGCCAGTCTCAGATTTCTTCTTTCAGTATTCAAGCTACCATTATACCAGGGTATGGAGATTTTGGAGGGCATTCTTTTTAGCTGTAGGGGTACGATTGAGTCTAAAATGTTAGTCATGGAGCGATTATAGTGATCTATAAGGTTGCCGACATCAGAAATATACCGGGGGGGGAGGGAGTCGGCTGTTATCAAAGCAGGAGGTCAAATCATATAGGTTAATGTTTCTAAGACTTCTTAGCTGAATTTTATTGGATCTCACTGATTCTGTGACGAGGAAGGAGATGCAATGGTGGTCAGTCCAGTCACAGGGGGCGATAGCTTCAAGTTGAATGGAGTTGATCTTACCAATGACCAGATCTAAGGTAGCTCCCTTGATGTGAGTAGGGCTGTCGCATATTTGAGTGAGGTTGAGGTCTGCTAGGTAAGATTTGGGGGTAATGACTGAAGAGTCATTGATGTCATTCCAATGGATGTTAAAGTCTCCAAGGAAGATCTGGGTGCCATGACACACCGGGTTCGATGAGATGAATTCCATGATCTGTTCTAGGAAGGGGAGATTGTCTCGTGGAGGATGGTAGAGCGCGTGGAATTTGCAAGCTTGCCTGTTCTTGCATGAGACCTCGAAGCACAGGTATTCGCATGACGACAAGGATTCTGAGTGCAGTTGTCTAACTGATAGATTGTTACGATGTATACAATCGATGCCTCCACCTTGTCCACCCGATCTATTTAGCCTGATGTCAAAGTTAGGGGGCACTAGTATGCCCATAATGGGTTCAGAAGAATCATTGAGCCAGGTTTCAGTCAACACTAAAATGTCTGGATCATGAGCAAGGATGAGGGCAGCAATGTCCGCAGCATGCCGTACTGCTTATCTGCAGTTGAGAAGCATGCATTTAAGATGCGATTTGTTATCATCTGAGGGAGGAGTAGTTGTGGGGACACGAGTGAGGTTGTTCTTATTTAAGGATCTAAAGTTTACCGAAGGTTCTCTAAACGGGTCAGAGTGGATCGCTTAGATTTGGCACAAATTCTCTGCGCAAACAGCTTATGACGAGTCATAAGAGAGAAGAAAGGTAGTAATATCCTTATCATGAAGTGGGTCCTTAACTCTGCAAGGACGAGAGGGGTCATTAGGGAGGGGAGAGGTTTCCCCATCTGTGGTGTGTATGGGCCACTTGTGATGAGGTCACAGTGGGTGAGGGATGCACAGAGATCCTGGGGCAAGAATTAGAGGGATGTGTGTAGTTGAGGCACTCAGTCTTCGAGGGTCCACTAGACTTCAGATTCTCAGACAGCTCAGATTTGAGGTGTAAGAGACTTTGAACATCAGCCTTGAGTTGTTGAAGGGCAAATGAGATCTCGTCCAGTCTAGATTCAAAAGCTGTGTGTGGGCGGGTTCCTGGTACTTGGGGACAGGAGCTATGAGAGGGGGTGGTCTAGGTGAGGAGAGGTTAGAGAGATGCGGAGGCGCAGTAGAGCTGTGAGGTGGGAAGTGTAGCACCTGGTTAAGAAGAGGTACAAGGGTCTTAGGAGTCCCGTTGCTAGTCTGGTTAGGGAGAGCAGGATATGGACGTGACACTGGAGTAGCTTTGGGGAGAGAGATGGGCACTTTAGGAGAGTCCGCAATATTGTGCATGGGGGTCAGGGTGTAGAAGGGATGAAGGTGTGGCCTAAGAGGCTAAGTGCCTCGGACCTAGTTGCTCTAGGAGAGTGGTGAGCATGTTGACTAGTTAGGGAATGGGAGTAGAGAGATTCTGGTCCAACTAATGTCAAAGAAGAGTTGCTATTTAGTTCACAGGTCCCTATAGCAGAGCAAGGGAGGGAAGGGGATGGGTCATCTGAGATGCCGAGGTTATGAGAGGCCACAATATGTGGGTTTCGGGGGGTTGCCAGAGGAAATAGGGGGACCATGGGAGGGTGAGGTTTCATTACTAGACATTGAGTTCTTGATGATGGGGAAGATGGTGTCGACAATGACCAGGTTGTAGGTAGATGATTGAATAAGGACGGTCCCATTGTTATAAAGGGAGATGGTTGCTTCAGCTTCATAGGTAGGTGAGGGGGCAACCGTAAGTCTAAGCCCATGGGGGGTCTTCTTGGCTGTGGTGATTTGTAGCAGTGAGTAAAATGCCAGCCTCCATTTAGCACATCTTTTTGTAAAGAAGATAAGATCAGTTATTGCCTCACCCTTTCTTATGCAGAAGTAGGGATCCGAGATTAGGGTTTCTGGGTGTGCTTTTAGTCTGTGCTTAAATTTTTTAGATGCGTTTTTTGATAGGTTCGGCGGGCAATTAATTGTATAAGCGTTATGGCCCGATGGCTCCAAACTCGTAAGGATAGGTCTTAAGGTTTTAGAAGCCATGACCGGGCTGCTGACAGCTGTTGAATTAGAGGCAACAAATGCCGGTAGATAGGGTCATAGAACCAGGGAATAATGAGTTCAAAGCTCTTTGTGTTCGCCTTGGACCAGCTAGAGCGTGCCAGAGAGAGAGAGAGAGTGACGAGAACGTGGTGACTATGCAGGAGTATCATGGAGCAAGCTATGACCACCAATGAGAATTCAGGGAAGCAGGAAATGATTAAGGCAAGGATTCAGGCTAGGGAGTCTGAGTGCTCCAGGGCCACAGCTCACTTCGGTAAGAGCTAATAGGATTGGCAGATAGCCAGAACAAAAGAAAGAAGACAATGAGAGGAGAGTGTAAAAAATATATATATATATGCGTCTGAAGTGTCGCCATGGATACCGCATGAATGCAGGAGGATGTTAATCCCCAGAGTCACCAAAAAAGAGATCCCTCAGAGAAACAAACATTCTCTTCATCTTCTGAGATGCACAAAAAACAGAAGAGTGATGTGTAGGTTGATGACACTCATAAGGGGGAGGAGGGGTTCACATATGTGGAGAGATGCTTGCACCTGAAACACCAAAGTTTTTAAGCCGACTCCAATAATTTTTAGAAGTTTTTCCAGTCCTGCCTGCGAGCACAGGCAATTCCCCAACAGTTCTGATGGAGTGAAAATTGGATGACAGAGTAACGGAACAAAAGAAAATGCTCATGTAATTTATATAAAGATTTCAAAATAATGTTATGCTTGTGAAATATTATAACCGCTGAAGTTTTAGGGGATACCAGACGTATGCAATATTACGTTTTTAATTCTGGTTCCTATATGAGGGAAATGGGTTTGCAGAATAGTGTTTTTTAATTTTTTTTTTATTTCAAGCCATGCCGGGTTTAGTTCTGCCATGCATCTCAATGAGTCGGCGTTCAGCAGAGCCCGCAAGGAGTTAGTGTGGCTTGTACTGCTTGGTGCAAAGACAGTGTGGATGACTGCAGACTTTACCAAAAGTTCTCATCATGTGACAGGACAGTAAGTTATAGCTCCCCAATGTAGTGTACACATACCTGGTCATTTTAAAAAGATAAAACAATTAGAACTCACGTAAGATCTTCATGTGCAAAAAGAACACACAATATATTAGACAAAGTATCAAACCATAATAGTAGAATGTTGAAAGAAGGAGTTGCGGCATCTTGGCTGGTGCACAGGAACGTAGAATGTATGGCTTGGAGTGTTCCTGCAAGTTTATTATTGATGTGTGGAATGTTAAGAGTTCAGTTGAGACCGGCTCTTGGGAGGAAATGGAGCCATGAATGCGGGTGGATTTTGCATCATAGAATAAACCTACTTATTCTACCTACACCCAGGATCTGTGCCTTAATTCAATCACCTCATTTTGGCGACGAGTGAAATGCGTGGAGTGGCATACTTCTGGTGGATGCAGACTTCAACACAAAGAAGAGTTGGCCTAACGGCTTGGGCGGTCGACCTCGAATCTGGGGAACTGGGTTCGAGTCTCGGCAATGACGCTGAACATCCTGTGATTCTGGGCAAATCACTTAATCTCCCCGCGCCTAACAAAAAAAAAAATGAATGTGTCCTCATGTAATGCAACTGGTGCTATGTAAAGTGCTCTGATACCCGATTCGGGTCAAGTTCGCGCTATATAAAACTCTGTAAAATAAAAATAAAAATTAAAAAAAGGTGAAACAACCGTTTGAAAGGGAGAAGAATCAGGCAGAGGAAGTGACTGCTGTACCGATGCCTTCGCTGTTGTGGATTTAGTGTTTTCCTGCACATTTATCTCAAGGGAGTTGTGTGCTGCCAAGCTTATGGTAACTAACTGCTGCAGCGGCATGTTTTGAAACATGTGGAGCGAGATCTAACAGTGAACGAGACATGAGCTCAATTATGGTGTGAGACTCTTATGGTTACCTGGAGCTGAATGTCGGAGTGCCTTCTGCTGCTGCGCATGGTATGGAATGTCAGAATCTTGTGTGAAGCTTACCGCGAGCTTGGAGGTATGCGCCGAGCAGTGGTCATCTTATCTGCGTTCCCACTACGTTCTACAGCTGTGTGACGAGAGTATTGAGGTGTGTCTTGATTAGCGTCTAACATGCTGACATCACTATGTCTGGCGGTCATACTGGAGCATTTTGTGTGAAGATTCACTATGTGAGGTGGCCATTTTTAGGTCGAGCCTGGGCAGGGCATGCGCTGCTCCGCGAGCCATGCTGTATTGGAGTATGTACTTGAAGCCCCACACACTCTCCAACCATATTTGTCATTGGCTTGTGTCACTGTCCTTCGTAAATGCTGGCTTCTGATTCGTTATTAGGCTTGTTAGTCCCTCCTTGTCTTCATTTGTAACCTCCCATGAGGACTGGCCCTTTTACTTCGGTTGTTACACTGTACCTCATCTTTAGCCTGTAAGCACTATTTTCTTTAATGAGTTTCTCTTACTGCAGGAGGGTTTCTCGTGCGCAGTTTGACCACCGGTCACCGGAGTTTATTTAACTCGTAGAAAACGGGGAGCTCTTCAGGGGCCATGGGAGACAGAAGGGGGCAACTCAGCGATGCCTTAAAGCATTTGGAATGCAATAGGTCTCGCATTTGCGAGAGTTTAAGCTATTGGCATTGTAAATGACAATGCCTTTTATTTATGTTTTAAAAACAAAAACATAAATAAAAGGCATTGTCATTTACAATGCCAATAGCTAAAACTCGCGTAAATACGAGACCTATTGCAGATGCTGGTTAATTGGGGCATATGTTTTAGGACACCGATGTGCACTAATGTGCGTATTCACACGCCGATGTGCACGCCATTTCTGGCGATTACACGCCGATGAGCATGGCTGCACACTGCTGTATTTTGGTGTAGTGTTTTGGTGGAGCAAATCTTTTGGAGTTTGGTGAGTCATGATGATTCTCACATTGTTGGGAGTGCCTACTTTGATGCTGATTCACACATTCTTAGAGTGCCTACTTTGATGCCGAGAATTATTCTCTTCTGTGAGTCACGATGATGATTCACATTCATCTTGGATTATCTATATTCGTGTCGCTCACGGTTGGATCGACTTTATGGTGGATTGCTTTGGAACATTGGTGACTGGTTTTGGTCTTTCTTTTAATATTTTTATTACCTCTTACAGTATTATTGTCTAATTCATATAATTCTGGTGTGGGTGTAATATTTTACTGTACTATAATCTGTGGAACGCTGTTGTAATTATTTTCAGGTAATTGCAAAATGTTGCAGCATGTATCTCCTCCTCCATTCTTTTTATACTCTCCTGGGGAACCTATAATTAAATGGAAATAGTGGAAGAATTTGTTTTCAAGGTGTGCTAGCATATGTGGTACAAATTTATGTGCTGAGAGAAAGGCCTTATTGCTGTTACACTGTCTTGTGCCTGGAGGTCAAGAGATTTATGATCATTTACCCAATCTCACAGATGAAGAGGGTGATGGTTTGAATGAATATGAAGTGTGTGTAAAGAAATTAGATTCTCATTTTCTGCCAAAAGATTCATCCACACTTGAACGTTTTCACTTTGGGAGATGCATGCAAAACAAAGGAGAGTCTGTAGAGGAATACATTACGTTTTTGAGGAAGTTAGCTTCCACGTGCAAAGAAACTGATGTAGTCAAGGGTAGTGCATTTTCAGAAGAGTTTCCGGAAGTATCTTCGGATGCTTTAGGGTGCTTGAAAGGGTACGTTCATAAGATCAGGGTGGTGCAGGATTCCAGACCTGTGGTGTGCAAAGTAGGGAAGTGCCACTTGAGGTCAGGGAAGCTGTAGTGGGGGAGCTGAAAAGGCTGAAGGAAGCAGGTGTCATTGATGAGGTCGGAGGTATGGAATGGTTAAGTCCGGTGGCTGTAGCAAGGAAACCCAAAGGCGATATTCATTTCAGTGTGGGCCTCAGAGGTCTCAACAGAGCTGTTGTGGTGGATAGATTTCCTATTCCAGGAATTCATGAGTTCAGGAGGGTCACCAGGGCATTTCTAGATCTAAAGAGAGTTTGAGAGCAGATTACTGGTGGCCTACTTAGATAGAGAAATCAAGAGTGAGGTGAGAGAGTGCTTGTTGTATGAGTGACACAGTGTGTAAGACAAGAAAGCAACCCGTGATGGTGAGGAATGAACCCAAGAAAGCTTGGGATGAAGCGTGTGTATGTTAGGATATGCAACGTGGTTTTCCACTTTGGATTTAGCCTTGGCATACAACCAGATAAGATTGCATGAAGATTCCATGGATCTCACAGCATTTGTCACATTCAATGGGAGGTACAGGTTTAAGGAGGATGCCTTTTGGGCTGGTATCGGTGGCATCTGTCTTCCAAAGAGCCATGGAAATGGTGTTAAGTGGTTTACCAGGGGCGAAGGTATATCAAGATGGTAACCTGATGTTTAGAGAAACTCGTGATTAGCATGATGTGAGAGTCAGAACTGAATTTTGCAGCGGTTGAGGAAGGTTGGGAAGTGTAAGTTTCACAGAAAAGAATTCGATTCTTTGGGTCATACTTTAATAGAAGATGGTTTGAAGCCCAAACTTGATTTGGTAAAGACAATTATGGAGATGGCGCTCCAGCAAAGTAAGGAGGAATTAGCTTCTTTCCTAGGACTAGTAGAGTTTTATAGCAAGTTTGTGATTACGTTTTCGGAAAAGACATTTAAGTTGTATGCATTACCTAAAAGGAATGTGCAGTTCAAGTGGTGTGGCGAATGTGATGAACAGTTTACTCACCTGAAGGAGGAACTGCAGAATGCTCAATGTTTGACAAGTTTTTGTCCTGATCAGTAGAATATAATTTGCACAGATGCAAGTGTAAAGGGATTGGTGGCAACTTTTATTCAGAGGTGTGAGGGAGTAGAAAGTACGGTTAACTTTATTTCTTGTGCGTTAAGGCCTGAGGAGTGTAGGTGTTTGGTGATTAAGCGTGAGGCTCTTGCCATATTTTGGGCGATAAGGAAGTTAAAAAGTTTCTTGTGGGGCAGGAAGTTTCCTGTCAGAAAGGATCATAAGTCTCTTATGGAGGGGTTTATGAAGAAAACTGCAGACAATGTTTCTAGCAGAATTGCCAGATGTGTTGTTGCTTTACAGGAGTATGAGTTTGAAGTTGTTCACATCCCTGGGAAAAGTAACACGGTTGCAGCAGATTGTTTGTCCAGGATGGTGAGGACAGAATATTGTGATGGATGAGGATTTCATGGATGAAGAAAAGGTAAGTGTGGTAACTGATGGTGTAATTGGCGGGGAAGATTGGAGAAATGAAGTTGGTAAGGACAAAATTCTGCAGGATGTGGTTCATAATTTAGAGAATGGTTGGGGTGACAAGAGATTAGTAGATACTGAGGTAAAACCTTATTGGTGTATCAGGGAAGAGTTATCCAATGACAAAGGTTTGGTTTTAGGGTAACTAGATTGGTGCCTCATGCTGTTCTGAGGGAAAGGTTGATAAAAATGATGCATGAGTGCCACCAGGGCCTTTCTAGATCTCAAGAGAGTTTGAGAGCAGATTATTGGTGGCCTGGTAGGGATAGAGAAATCAAGAGAGAGGTGAGAGAGTGTTTGGAGTGTTGTAAGAGTGAAAAGGTGTGTAAGACGAGAAAGCAACCCATGATGGTGAGGAATGTATCCAAGAAAGCTTGGGATGAAGCGTCAGTTGACATTTTGGGACCTGTCACCATTAATGAGAACAAGAAGTTTACAATTGTGTTGATGGATCTGTTTTCCAGTTGGCCGGAGTTGATTATTGTTAATGAAGTTACGTCACAGAAGGGGATTGTGTTTCTTACACAGGTGTTTGCAAGGGAAAGTTTGTCAGCTGTAATGGAAGAGTTCTTGTTCAGGAGCGGTACTGTTCATAAGAAGTCTGCGTTGTACCACCCAGAACCCAATGGTACTGTGGAAAGAATGATTCACACTATTAAGGAGGCTATACAACTAGCAAGGAGTGCGGGGAGGGATTGGATGTCTGAAGTATTGAAGTGGTTGGAACTGTACAGAGTGACACCCCATGGAACCACAGGGAAAACCCCTTTTGAATTGCTGAAAGGCAGGAAGGCCAATTCTGCGTTATCGCCTGCTTGAATTAAGAGGTGCAGGAGTGTGGATGGATGTGTTGAAGATGAGGGGTGGAAAGAAAGAGTGATGGAAAAGGTGTTGGCAAGAAAAATTTACACTGACAAAGGGAAAGCGGCCACGATGGTAAATATGAAGGTGGGAGATGTAGTAAAGGTGAAAGCGCCTGCCACACATGGATCGTTTTCTAAGTACAGTGTTCCCTAGAAAGTTGTGAAGAAATCGGATAATGCAATAAAACTGGAAGACGGTTCGAATTTGGAATCTTAACAGAGTGGTCAAAATCACCAAGGAAGGTTTGTCGGGCCAGGACACACTTGTAAAACCAAGGAGTGAGTTGGATTACAAGCATGGAATGGGGAGCACACATTGGAGTGGTGAGATTCGGGAGAGAAGATCTCCCAGGAAATATGTTGTCTTTTTGGTGTACAGATAGGTAGCAATTTGCCTCTTGTGAGGTTATGGACTATGTATTATAGTTTTTAAAGTTTTTTTGTGTTTGTTAAGGGAAGGAGATGTGTGGCATTCTGACATCTTGGCTGGTGCACAGGAATGTAGAATGTATGGCTTGGAGTGTTCTGCATGTTTATTATTGGTGTGTGGAATGTTAAGAGTTCAGTTGAAACCTGCTCTTGGGTGGAGATGGAGCCAAGAATGTGGGTGGAGTCTGCATCATAGAATAAACCTACTTGTTCTACCTACACCCTGGATCTGTGCCTTAATCAGATCATCTCAGAAGTCTTTCATCTTATTAGACCCAAATACATAGGTTGTCTAAAATAATCTTGGCCAGCTGTATCTACAATGCTTTCATCCTCATATACCATGCAGGCAATAGGTAAGACGCTTCTGCATGAGAGGAGCATCCGATTTATATCACAGGGCAAATGTGTCAACAATATCTAACACATAATGAGTTCTAAATAGAGAAAACAGTCACTTTTTATGTGCTCTCAGTGACTTAGTGCAAACAACAGAAAATGCATAGTTGTGTCTCTGCCTCCAAAACAACAATCATAAACATCATTGGTGGGAAGTATGCGGAGGTGGAACTCAAGATATATAGTGCACCATGCCGTGGGATAAAGCTAATCTAGATAACGGTCTACACCTATCGTCTTTTATGAGCAAAATACTTCGACAATTGTGAGCCAGGTTGCGCAGTGCACACTATCTTGTTGAGTTTCATATCGCAATACCCTTCCTTAACCAATGATGCAACCTCCGGACTAAGCAAGGCAAGGAACATTCCTGGACACCAGGAAAAACACCACTGTCATACTATCAATTGGTCTAAGTCAGTAATATTCTTACTCCTGGGCCCGCACCGGTCTTGCCGGCTGATTGTGAAGCCACTATAGTTACGGATGGGTTTTGTTATCTTGGTATATTTGTAATTGCCGATCCATCGCTCTTCTACGAACGCAACCTTCTGGGCCCTCTGACTCGACTGCAGTACGATGTCCGCCATTTGCGGGCGCTGCCTCTATCATTGCTGGGGCGCGAAGCATTATACAAAATTATGGCTCTGCCCCAGTTCTTGTACGCGCAGCAGAACACCCCATACAGCGTTCTTGAAACATATTTCAAAGCGATAGAGGGGGAAGTTAGAAACCTACTTTGGGATGGGAAGACACCGCGCATTGCAGCCTCCAAGCTGGTCCGGGGATGGTATGATGGGGGAATTGCCCTACCAGATATCCGCAACTACTACGGGGCGGCACACCTCTCGATCATAAATCAATGGGTGTATGGCGCGCAGCAAGATCCAGCGTGTTGGATGGATAAGTGGCTGATGAGCAGGGGGGGATATAGAGAGGCACTATACACAAAACCACATGGACAGCAACTCACTGGCCCTACATCCCTCATGGTCGTACTATGGCACACTACCACTACAAAACTAGGCTGGTACAATAAAATGACGCAATAGACGCCTCTATGGCACGCAAAAAAATTGGGCAAATTAAGTAGATGCAAAGGATTTGATAAATGGGACACCATAGGAATATCGCAAGTGGGGGACCTGGTAAAGAAAGGGAAAATACTTACGTTCGCTGAATTACAAAAAGAATATGAGCTGTCAGCTGGCGTAACCTTTAGGTATTTGCAAATACGACATGCCTTGCAGGCGGCAACCAGGGAGGTGGACGAAATCTCGGAGGCCTCCCCGCTTGAGGATAGACTGCTCACGGACCCTATAGATCGTAAGACCATCTCACTCACCTATAGGAAAATAATCAACAAATCCCCTGACCCGTTGAAGGGCCTATATGAACGCTGGCAGAGGGATATGGTGGATCTAGAGGACGAGGACTGGCGTGATGCGCTATCCTGCCCGCAAGAAGTTGCCATACCATCACGACTGCGGTTGGTCCAACTAAAAGTTTTACATCAAACATACATCTCATGCACAACATTGGTCAAGATGGGTCGAAGTAGTAATGCAGACAGCAATGCGGGGAGATAGGTACATTTTACTATACACTCTGGGAATGTCCAATTATCCAGGCATACTGAAATGCTGTTAATGAGGTGGTTGGCGAGGTGTGTGGGGTGGCCCTGACTTTGTCGCCCAAAGTATGTTTGCTTAATATCTGGGTTGCTACAGACTTGAATCACATGGACCAACTATGGGCTGCCACTAGCTTTATATTAGCTAAGCACTATATCTCCCGTAAATGGGGTGTTCCTGAGTCGCCGACCCTAGAAGAATGGGAGCGAGACATTGATTGGTGCATGTTAGCTGAACAGGCGTTCTACATAAAAAGAGGATGCCTCAAAAAATGGGACACGGTATGGGGGAAATGGAATACGTATAGAGGTAACATTTGCGCCTCCCCCTCAATCCAAGGGAGTGGGCCAATATGGTTAATGCATGTCACGTGTTCTGTCGTGGAGGGTGGCGGGGGAGTAGGAACATGGGATGTCCAGTGAATATAAGATACTTAACTGTTATTATTTGATATGTTCTCACATGTCTGTATTGCTGTATGCTGTACCAATAACTTGCATAATTAAAAGAGTTTAAAAAAAACAAAACACCACTGTCACCCCCTCCTCAAGAAACCCTTGGCGGACCCAGCTATACTCGCCACTACCAACCGATCTCCCTACTCCAGTACCCGGCCACTGTCCTAAGAAAGCTCATAAACCGACGACTCAGCAACTACCTCAGTAACCACCAGGTCCTCAACAACAAGTAATCAGGCTTCAAACCAAACCACAGAACAGAGCCCTGATAACATCTGTATGATCCTAGATAGAGGGAACATGAAGGCCCTCATCCTCCTGGACCTCTTGGTGGCATTCAACACCGTCTCACACCCCATCCTCATCAAATGCCTACCTGAGATTCGGAATCCAAGGCCCAGCTGTCCGCCGCTGGATCAGCTCCTTCTTAACAGATAGAACACAAGCTGCCAGACTGGCACCATACTCGTTGGAATCCTGCAAACTCATCTTTTTCGATCATTAATTCCCTTTGGTTGTGTTTGTTTTTAGCTCTGTGTTCTTTGCGTTATGTCAGACTTTTTAATTATTTAAAAAGGGTACGTGATACGTATGAAACAGTTCTGCAAATAAAGCCCCTATGACGTCACTGGAGCCATAAAATGCTACAGGCAGTGTGCCCTCATGAGTTACCAACAATTTTTTAATGCACCTTCAAGGCAGACAGATGAGGGTAACACCAGGAGGACAGGTGTAGTATGCTATATTATGTTGGTGCCTCATTAAGAGGATATGCAGCACAACCAGCCATGCAACAGAGAGATGGCTGGGTCCGTGAGGAATCTGCAGGTAGATAAAAGAGTATCCACAAGAAAGAATGTCACCGAAGGAGAATAACTTTTTCTGCTGATGGATGCTTCTATCTGCAGATTCCTCACCTTCTGAATAGATTCCCTACGCAGTACCAATAACAAAGTAGGTGCATGGCTGGTTATACCAGAAAATGCAGAAGGACTGAGTGTGCGAAGTGACCTTTCCTCGCCCCGTCAGACGCGAAACAGAAATGTTTTGCAAAAGTGTGGAGGAAAGCCCAGGTCACCCTCTTGCAGATGTCTGCTACCAGCACAGCTCTCGCCAGTGCAGCGGTAGAAGATTTTGCCCTGGTAGAGTGAGCTTGTATAACTTCTGGAGGGTCCTTATGTGCCAAGGCATAGCACATCTTGATGCACAGATTACCCACCTTGGCAGTGTCCCTTTATACATTTCCTTTCATCTTTTCCATGTAGCCTGTGAAGAGCTGGTAGTCTGGTCTGAATTAATGCATTTTGTCCACATAAAAACAGACTGGCTTCTTTGGGTCAAGTCTATGAAATGTCTCTTCTTCTTTCGTGCGCTGTGGTAGAGGGAAGAAGGTTGGGAGGGTGATGGATTCGCCTAGGTAAAAAGGGGTAACCTATTTCGGTAGGAAGGCAGTCCTGGTTCTCAACACCAACTTGTCGGGGAAGAAAGAGGTGAATGGAGGTTTTACATTCAATGATTATAACTCGCTTACCCACCAAGCTGACGCGATAGCGAGTCAAAAAGACTGCCTTAAAAGTAAGCAGTTGCAAAGGGCAACTGTACAAATGGGGAAAACATAAGAACAAGTTTGAGGTCCCATTGAGGCATTTTAAAGGGAATTGGTGGAAACTTGTTTGTGAATGCCTTTAAGAACCTCATAACAATGAGTGATTTAAAGAGAAATTGCTGGTTAGGCAAGCATAGGAGGCTGACAAGGCCGAAAAGTAGCCCTTAACATTTCCCACTGAGCACTTCTCCTGGGCTAGCGAGAGGACGAAATGTTGAGAGGAGAGACTTCTGAGTTGTCTGCACACTATTTGACAAACTTGTTCCATCTGCCTGAGTAAACCATGTTGGCAGAACGTCTACGGGAACATAAGATAACATCCACCACTTTAGGAGGCAAGAAAAATGAACTCAGGGTACCCCGTTGAATCTCCAGGCATGAAGTTGAAGGCTTTGGAAGTTGGGGAATTACTTGAGCCCAGTCGAGGAGTATTTTTCCAAAACACGAGGAATCATATGGGTGTTGGAGGAAATGCGTAATGAAGTGGAAAGTTCCACTTCAAGTGAAATGTGTCCCCTAAAGCTCCCTGCAGAGGATACTGGAGGGCACATAATTTCAGGCAGAGCACTCTTGTGAGTGGCAAAAAGATCCACTGGAGTAGCACCTCAGAGCTTGAAGATGTACTGGACTATCTCCGGGTTTAGTAGCCACTCACCATCGGCAAAATGAGCCAAATGAGACTGTCCTCTCGTACATATAGCACTACAGCCAGATTATTTGCTACCAGGTGAATCTAATGGTCCTGATCCCAGGAATAGAGTATCTCAGCAGAAATAGTATAACCCTACTCCCTCCAGCTTGTTGATGTACCACTTTGCGGTCGTATTGTCCGTCAAGATCTGGTCAGATTGGCCTCTAAGGCAAGGTAGGAAGGCCTTGAAAGCCAGATGTACTGTCTGTAATTTCAACAAATTGCTCTTCTGGAGACCAGAGGCCTCTAACTGCCAATATCTCAAGATGAGCTCCCTAACCTAGGCTGGAGACATCAGTGATAACTGTTGTCACCAAAGGTGGAAGGTGAAACTGCTTCCCTTGGGACAGGTTGCCTTCTACACTCCACCATCGTGGTCCGCCGCAGTGTCCCTGGAGATTGTGATACAGCTTTGGAGGCTTCCACAATGTTGGAAACAGATCCTGCAGAGGCACCCCTGGAGGGCCCTCGTGTGCCAGCGTACACGAATGACCAACAGAATGCAGGAAACTAGTAGATGCAAGACAGCCAGGACTTGAATGATTGCTCTATTCTGAAACATCTGAATCATTACTTGGATGTCCTGAACTCTCTGAGGAGGAGGAAAGGCTTGATTCATTGTGGTGTCCAGTAATGCCCCTATGAACAGGATGCGCTGAGAAGGACCCGGAGAGACTTGGGCTTGTCGGTGAAAAAGCCTGGATCGAACAGTAATCTTTAGAGTGCTGGCTTTGATGAGCCAGTCATCCAGGTAAGGGAATATTTTTATTCCCATGCCCCCGAGACAGCCGCTATCACCCTCGTCAACTTCGTGAACACTCGAGGAGCGGAAGCCAGCCAACACAGGAGGACCGCAAACTGGTCGTATTTGGATCCTACTGTAAAGCAAAGATACTTCCTGTGTGACCACAGGAAAGGAATGTGGAAATAGGTATCCTTCAGTTTGACTGACAACATCCAGTCTCCCACTCCAAGCGCCAGCAGAACGTAAGCTAAGTACAGCATTCTCAACTTTTACTGCTTGAGGAACCAGTTCAGAACGCTGAGGTCTAGGATTGAAGATTGGGCATAGTCCACCATCCTTTTTGGGGGGCCAGGAACTATCAGGAGTATCGCCGATAATCCCGTTCCTGCTCTGGAACCGACTCCACTGCACCCTTTTGGAACAAGGCTGGAGGAAATGTGTTGGGAAGAGGAGGAGGAAGGTTTTGTTGAAAGGGTAGAGCAAGGTCTGAAGTAATGGCCCTCCATACCTGCGGAAAGGATGATATCTGTCCTCCAGCAAGTTGCCTGTCTTCTGACAAGGGGGAACTAAGGCTGCTTCCCTGCTGTGGCTTGGGTAGGAGGAGAAAGTGGAAGGGCTTGTGTTTGTCCTTTGCCCCGAACTCTGTACTGCCTTTAGAAAGGGTTTGACTGTTGCTGCTGTTAGGTGTGTTGTTGATGACCCTGAAAGGAAAAGCCTCGAAGTTTCCAAAATTGACGATAGTCTCTGGTTTGGGTCTGAGGTAGAGTGATCTGACCGTGGCATTACTGTCCTTAAACCTATCCAAGGCTGAGTTAGCTTTTGCCCCAAAGAGGCGGGAGCCATAGAACGGGAGGTCCATTAGAGTTATCTGGACATCCTGGGAGAATCTAGAATTTCGTAGCCACGCATGATGATGTAGGGAAATAGAGGTCTCCATGACTCTTGCAACAGAGTCTGCTGTATCCTGTCCCGGCTGCATGACTTGCTTGGCTGCGGGTTGACCATCCCCCACCAGCTCCAAAAAAGGGACTGCAGGAGATCTGGCAGGTTTGGGAGAACTGCCTGCGCTGTGTCCTAGAAAGCAGGTATCTTCTGAGAAGACAGATGGAATTGAGGGTTGTAAGGGCCATCCTCCCTGCAGAGAACACCCTCTTTGCAAACTGTTCCATCTTTTTAGATTCTCTGCCCGAGGGCACGGTGGTGAAAGGCACCTGGTAACCGTTTGAAGGAACAGGGGGCTTGTACTACAAGGCTCTAAGGTGGCTGGTGTTAAGACAGGATACTATATCACCAGGGGCCCACTATAGCACCTTGCTATTGACCTGTTTACTATGGTGAAAGATGTTGGCTTTTCCCAAACCATAAGTATAGATTATGTGAAAGCCTCGTGAAGGTTGGCAAGAGCTCCGACGATGGGTAGGTGTACTGAGTACCCCAGTAAGGATGTTGGCTTTCATATCTGTGGACGGTGGCTGAAGGTCCAACATCTCTGCTGCTTTCTTGATTACCAAGTGATAGGATGTAACCTCAGGTGGGGAATACAGTTCCCACTCTGGAGAGAGGTATCAAGACAACTGGCATCCCAAGACCTGTGAAATCAATGTCCAAGGAAAAGGACTGTACATACCTATCTTCATCTGGACTAGTGTCGCCCTGAGGATCTGAGTCACCAGAAAAGTACTTGCCCTCTTTCATGAGTCTTTGAGCCTCTCTTCTTGAGTGGCGATGTGGGAATTCCATCAGAGGCAACCACAACCGACGCCACCTCCGATAATGATCCCGTCATCTTTGCCTTCAGCTCCAGACCCCACCATCACTTCCCCACCACCTCAGTTGACTTCAATGGAGCTGCAGATGAGGCTGTCGATTCTGCCAGAGGCATAGCCATTATCTCTTGCTCCTTAACCGACTCCAATGGCGTCACAATCTTCTTGCCCGGATTCTTTCAACATTACATACTCCTTTTCAATCAGAGTCAAATCTCAGTGCGTTCACTAAAGTCTTAGTTCTTCTATCACAGATGCTACAAAGGAAGTGAATTCAGGTTCATTGTTTGATGGTTGTTCAGACACTTGTATGCAGGTGGTGTGGTATCTTGCATTGGTCTCCGCAGTGAGAGAAACTTAGCGTCAAGTACTACTCAGTCCAAGTCAGTGGACAAGTGTCCCAGCTGAGCAGAATGGAGCATGTTGACAGGGTCACTTCTGTGGGTGCCAGAACCGTAAAACACCTCTGCTTTTCCAGTGTCTTCTGCAAATTGGTAATGTGGCACAAGAGACTTCATTCTACTTCTTTTTTGTGGTGCCTAACACATTAAAAGGCTGCCTTTTCCATCCCTACCGGAGCCTACACTTGAGCAGGAACAGTGCTCAACCACAGGGTACGGATGGGAGTCAGGAGCAGAACAACCGATATAACAACCAGACAAAGGCTGTTATATTGGACTGAAGGATACCCATAGGAGTAAGTTGGCTCTACTCCCCACGGCATCATCCTGCACCCAATACCGAGTAAGACTTTGCCACATTAAAAGTGCCCACGGAAGTAGTTGCATTTGACTTCTTGATGCAACATACCAATACACCGAGGACAGACAGGCACAAGCATAACCTGCTTCTTAAACAGAAACATCTGCATAAAACTGATTAAAGTGCAGAGCTGGCAAGCATCAACAGTAGACAATTTTACGGTCAACTCCATTAGTCTGAATTAGGCATTCACATCATTCAGCTGCATCACCGGTCAACACAGGAAATGATATACCTACATCTATGCGATTGGCAGGTAAAAACAAAGCTTAAGTGGACACCCCACCCATAATACCCCAAGTAGTAAGCTTACTATGATAGCTCATATTGTAGCTCATTGCTAAAATGCACACAGCTGAAGGATGTGCAAACACACACGTTTGCGGCACCACAAAGAGAACACTCTTCTGCAGCACCCAAAGAAAACATATTCAGAAGGAACACTGGTGGTGATCAAATATTTGACAGTTTTAGCGTGTCCTCATACTGTAAGTGAAAGCAATTTTTATGTTTTTTGTGTAGAAGGGGCATACTTTATGGACATAGATCATCCTCTTGTAAAGATTGTGAAAAGGAAGAGTAGGACTCTGTGTAACCAAGGTATTTCATCTGCAAGTTAGATCTTCAAAGGAAAGCAGCAAGCTCTGCTTTCATTTATCGTCTGCATATCTCACAACAAACTTCACTTCAAAGAGGAACTTCTCCAGCCACCATTCAAAGACTCTTGGAAAAGTACGTTGTAACACTGAACATGGACAAAGAGATTGAGCATGTGGTGTTCTAGCTGATTAAAAAAAACATTCAGAAAGATGGCAAACATGTGGGGCGTCTGAGATGTACCTGACAATGCCTGTGCTCCTCAGTCGATTTGTGTGGTTCCCAGCCTGGAGCTCGGACTGAAGGCTGCTTAGATTGTCTTTGCTGCCGTTGACGAATGAAGTGTCTGGGCTCTGGTCCAAAAGACTGAAAACAAACCAGGGAATGAGTCAAGAAAGAGAGAAAACTATTAAATCAGACAATATTGATATGGTCTCCCTGTTCAGACAAATTAATGCAGTAGGACTCAAGGGACTAAAAGTATAAAAAAAGAAGCACAAACACCAAGCAACAGAAAGAAAATTGAATAATGGCGAGTAATAAAATATTTTTTTTAAAAACAGTCCAAAATAGCATAAAAAGAAAAAGAAAAGAGCAGTACACGAGGTATATCATACCAATATTTAACTATCTAGGAATTACCAGGAAAGACCATGAAAAACCTTTGGGAGTGCAGAAAAGCAAATGGGGCTGAGTAACAGAGCATGTCAATATGATTGCATGTAAGAATATTGTAAACAAATATCGCCTGACGTAAATGTTGTGTCCCAAATATAATTTACAAAAATATTGTCCCTTTGGGTGTAGATTTTTTGCTATTAATTCCAATTGGGCAATATTTTTGCTGATGATATTTAGGCCAAAATATTTATGTCTGACGATGTTCTGGTACCAAAACTTCCAATGCTAGAGGGACGGCTCAGCATTGTATTTCTCCCCGTCTGCAGTCCTGTTCCAAAGGATGGATTTGGTCTACCAGTGCACTTTGGGGCAAAACAGGTGGAGGTTAAATCAGAGGTAAGTGTCACAGAAGAATAACAGTAGGTTCATGCCCAGGAATGGTGTGACCAAGAATCCTAGCCCTCACTTCACCTGCAGTCACAACCAAATTGTGTGTGCTCAACTTGTCCTGATACTGAGACAGAATATCCTGGAATAACTGTAACAAAAGCTTCCTGTGGCAGCCCTACCTGCACTTCCAACCGCAAAGAGACCTGGACCTAAGCTAACATCATTCCATCAGCCAGAGAGACGGAGAATATACTTTAAATATCGAAGTACGGGGCGTGGCCAAGATGGCGGACGGGTAGGACATCCTGATCCCGTCTCTCCATCCCTGTAGCCGACCTGGCCGCCTAATAGCCCATATCCTTCTCAATGGGACCTGAGAAACTATGCCGGAGGTACCGGGGACTCCAGGGCTGGTACCAGAGGAGAGAATAAACGGCCGGAGAGAGCACACGGTGGGGAAGGAGTGCGGCCTGCAACCACGCGAGCCGAGCTGTGACCGAGGCTGAGCCCGAACACATATACCCTCACCATGCCATCTGGTAGAGACCGGTGAGAGGAAGAAATAGAATGGGAGATGGCCTGACCCCCGTCTCTGCTGCTAAACATCGGAGGGTCGCAACGCAAAAGCAACCGGAGCATACGAGGTGAGGCCTGCCATCGTTGGGCTGAGATCGCCACTGAGGCCGAGCCTGGCCCCCTCTGCCGGGCTGCAACTAAAGAAGCGTGGGGGAGGTGGAGAAGTCGGCCTCCCTCGGCAACGAGACTGCTTTACCGCCGGAGGATAGCACTGCGGTGAAGAAGACGGGACCAGTGGAGTGGGACCTACGTTCGCCGGGTGCGATCGCAGCTACGGCTGGGCCCAGGGGCCCCCTGATTCCTGGCCCTGTTCCTGAGCCGCAATTGGAGCGAAGTGACTGGTGGGGGGTGGGAGGGGGGGGGGAGCAACCCTGACGCAGCCCGCAACAATACATCGCAAACTGCGCAACTGTGGGGCCCGGTGGAAGAGTAACCCTCGAAAGTGCGGACCTTGCCGAACCTGCCCCAGAGGAAGAGAGGTGGTAGACGAGAAGGCCTAGGATGAGCAGGCCCTTTAGAACGGAATAGAACCCCGGGCTCCAGGAGTAGAACCAACCGACAGTTAGCGGAGGCCAGCTGTAAAACACACTGGTGTCGAGCTACTCTTCCTAAGAGACTGAAGGGGGGAGCCCTCATTCTAAAACTCCACCAGGCAAGTGCTCTTACCAGCGGTGGCCCACACCATACCAGAGTTGGGGAAATACCCCTATTTACAGCGAACTGTGGCCCCAGACGGGATTAGGACTACCTGCACACCACTCCCATCCACCGGCCCCTGTGAGCAAACTGCTGATGAAGTCAATGGCCGCACCTGTCCGGTCAGAAATCTTGGGATAAGGACACAGCCTCTTAATGTAACCGGGAGCTGTGGGAGTTCGCACAATTATGGACATGGTCGTAGGCCCACGGGAGCAGCCACTGGAGACTGGAGCACTTCCCCGAAACCGTTACGATCTTGAGATGAAGCCACACCTGAGGAGCCGGTGACTCAGGCCTTTTTGGAATCTTTGTTCTCCTCCCTCAGGGATGATCTACAGGAGGTTAAACGAGAACTATCGCATGACATCCGAGAAGTCCGTAGGGATATGGACTCACTAGGAGAACAAGTCGCAACACTGGAGGAACGTGGAGACAGTCACGAGGAAGAAATGAACACGCTACAGCACGAGGTCCTTCGACTTTGAGCGCAACACTACGAGCTACAAGCCCACACTGAAGACCTCGAAAACAGGTCAAGGCGCCACAACATACGCATATGGGGAATGGCATCTAAAACCGAAGGAGATATGTTCGCCTTTGTAGGTGATCTCTTTCGCCATATTCTAGGGCCACCTCCTGAGACTGTAATTAAAATAGATCGTGCCCACCGAGCTGGGAGAACACAACCAGAAGGGACACCCCCTGCGGACATCTTGGTCTGTTTACATGAACTCCCCATGAAGGAGGCCATACTCCGTAAAGCTCGTGAGAAACACCCCCTTCGCTTCCGAGGCCAGACACCTGTACTATTTCAAGACCTGGCAGCCATCACACTACAAAGACGGCACAAGTTTAGGCCTGTCGCACAGCACTTACGGGACAAGGGAGTGGCTTACTCCTGGGGCCACCCTATCCGTATGATCTTTCACCTAACGGGCAAGCTCCACCAGCTACGTTCCCTGACTGAGACCTGCAAATCCTCGGTACAGAACCCGAGCCAGAAAGACAGCTGTCAGACTCCTCTCCTGCACACATGAGAGCTCGCAGAAACCGAGGGAGGAACAAACCGAGGGAGGAACTGAGGAGTGAAGATGGGACCGACATGCCCGGATCCAGCTGAGATAGTAGAGGGGCAGCAAGAGGCCCTTAGATCTATCCCAGAGGTTCAGGCCAACACAGACGATTCCTAAGGACCCAGTGGAGATGAGTACCGAAGATGCATGCGGCCTGGCCGGGGCGAGGGACGGGATTGTTGGCCACATTTTGGACCCCTTACTTCGACTTTCAGACCTCGGAGACTGAGGTCTGGCTCAGGAACTTATGTTTCAAATGTTTTCTATCTTAATCTACACATTTTTCTGTTTTTTGGGTTTGAGGAGTATTTTCCGGTTCACCATGGTCACACGTTGCACCTCATACAACACCTCTATCCCGAGGGTTAGTCCACTTCACGGTAATGCACAGGCCCAAAGGAAAGCCACTCACCTTGTCCTTACAACTAGATGCCAGATACGACCCTCAAAATATTAACTCTGAATGTCAAAGGTCTCAATAGTCCAGTCAAACGTAAGGCAGTTTTGTCCTACCTTGAGAACTCTGGGGCAGACATATGCCTGCTCCAGGAAACACACCTCCTGTCCGTAGATTGTCACCGACTCCGTTCACGGGCATTCCCACATCAAGTCTTCTCCTCCGCCCTCTCTAAGACAGCAGGTGTGGCCATACTGGTGGCGCGCTCCTTCAAGGGGACAATTGGACGTAGGGAGACTGAGTTAAGGGGCAGGCTACTCACATATCAGCTCACATTAGGAAACAGGACTTTCATTGTGGGATCATTGTACGCGCCAAATGAAGGCCAATAAACCTTCCTACGCAAGGCATTAGCGGAGGCACTCTCCACAGCAGACACAGATGTTTTCATAGGGGAAGACCGTAACTTAGTTTTCGATACAGACCTAGATAGATCGACACAACGACACAGACAAACCGGGGCATTATCGAAGAACGGTTATAAATGGGTTAGAGACATAGGGCTTTGTGACATATGGAGAGATTTCCACCCGGAGGAACGGGAATACAACTTCTACTCTCCTGCGCACAAAACATATGCAAGACTAGATCATTTCCTGGGCACAAGAGACATACATTGCTCCACCACAGAGATAGAAATTCTCCCAATAGTGCTCTCTGACCACTCAGCGGTAACACTCATTGTCTCTGCCTCCAATACAGCCCCCTCGCCAGACATGGCGCCTGCGCGAAACGATGCTACAACGCCCCGCAGTGATATCCCAAATCCAACAGCGATCATAAACTATCTCGCACTCAACGACACGCCTGAGGTATCTATTGCGACACTGTGGGAGGCATTAAAAGCAGTAATCAGGGGGGGGGGAACTCCTCTCCATCTCTGCTGCTGATAACACACTGCGAAGGGGAAAAGAGACATTCTCTCTACTCAGGTTAAGGAATTAGAACGTATTCACCAACACACTGGTGAGCCAAGGGAGTTAACTGCTCTATGTGCTCAACTGGCAGGCCTAGATTTCGATCGAGCCGAGTATGTGGCGCTCAGTCTACGACACTCATATTATGTAAGGGGGGGGAAACAGGTGTGGCCGACTCCTGGCCAACAAACTGCGCATGAAGCGACAAACGACGGGAATAGCCTTGCTGCAATCTCAGGAGAAAGGGCTCATCACTAGCAACAGAGATATAGCGGACTCATTTAAGAAGTTCTACACACAGCTATATACAAGACAAGACCTAGACCCCCTAGATAGCACTATCTATCTCCAAGGAGCAAACACATCCCGCCTCACCCAGGCGCCGATAGAGACACTAGAGGAGGACATTCGACCTGAGGAGGTAATCTCAGCCATATCTCGCTTAAAACTCTCCAAGTCACCAGGTCCAGACGGGTATCCCCCTATTTTCTACAAGACATTCTGCAATGTTTTAGCTCCCATATTAAGGGGGCTTTTTAACTCCTTCACATAACCTGGTGCAATCAATGCTAGCTGCCTCTATTGCAGTAGTGCCCAAACCAGGGAAAGACAAACAGCAGTGAAGCTCTTATCGACCTATTTCTCTGCTGAATGTAGATTTTAA
The DNA here is from genome assembly GCA_963921515.1 of Calotriton arnoldi. Lineage (NCBI taxonomy): Eukaryota > Metazoa > Chordata > Amphibia > Caudata > Salamandridae > Calotriton > Calotriton arnoldi. The sequence goes on from CAWUFW010001064.1 coordinate 834,826, forward strand.
ACTATTATATCATAGACCCGGAGCAGGCAGGGTTTCTTCCGCACAGACAAACTGGTGACAACACCAAACGCATTTTACATATAATTAAAAAGGCAACGAGGACCTCAGGTGAGACTATGCTGCTAGCCGAAAAAGCCTTTGATAGGGTACACTGGCCTTCCCTAGAGCAGGTTATAGTGCACTTTGTTCTAGGAGACAAATTCAAGACGCGAATTATGAATTGTTACTATCTCCCTATGGCGTCAGTGCGTGTGAACGGCCACACCTCAGACCCTTTCCAGATAGGTAGAGGTACAAGACAAGGTTGTCCATTAACCCCTCTCCTATTTGCTCTATGCTTGGAGCCCCTAGCCCAAAGAGTGAGGGACAACCCCTGGATTATTGGTGCCATCTTTGGGGGGGAGCATCACAAACTGAGTCTGTATGCAGACGACATACTGCTCACTTTGGGTAATCCTGCCTCCACACTGCCGATACTTCTAGAGGAACTGGAAGCATTTAGATAGACATCAGGCTTTAAAGTTAACGTAGAGAAATCACTGGCATTAGGCCTCTCGATGCCCCAGGAGTTAGTGACATGCTTACAAGCACAATACCCCATCCAATGGCAACCTGCTTCACTCCCTTATCTGGGAATTAAACTAGCACCTACCATCGAACAGACCTCTTCAATCAATTATCAAACCCTACTAAGGAAGATTAGGAGCGAGGTAACTAATTGGAAACACCATCAGATCTCCTGGTTAGGCCGTATTGCTGTGGTCAAAATGACCATACTCCCCAAGATCCTCTATATTCCAAACACTGCCTTTAGCCCCACCCAAAGGAATGCTTAATACATTACAGGCTGAAATTGTTCAATGCATCTGGTCCGGAAAGAAACCACACATGTGGAGGGAGTTGTGTTACGTCCCACCCAAGAATGGAGGCATGGGCATTCCTGATCTCCACATGTATTACCGGGCGGCTGCAGCTATGGTACCTGATGGAATGGCACCAGTCCGAGTCAGAGAAGCATTGGCTTTTCCAAGACAAAGCAGTGGCGGGTACTTCTCTGTAAAGATTCCCTTCTCAAGAAAACCCATAGACCAAGGAACCTATACCTCTCGCCCATCACACGAGTGATAATGGATGCGTGGGATCAAACAAACATCAAATGTGGACTTACCTCCTTCCCTTCCCCGCTAACGCCACAATTCGATAATCCAGACTCAACCCCAGGGCTTGACCCCGGGGCATTCAAGGAATGGAGACGCTCCGAGTGTCATTCAATGGGGCATATGATAGACGAGGACGGGATGATTCCCTTTAAGCAACTGATTGTGGACTTTACCCTTCCCAAATCTGAAAGATTACACTATCTACAACTCCGTCACTGGTTAACACACCCCGGTAATAAACACTCCATTCAGAGACCTCTTACGGCATACGAGTATTGGCTGGTCTCCCATACTTCAGGTAAATGTCTCATCTCCGAGATGAAATGAGTTACTTACCTGTAACTGCAGTTATCCAGTATTGATATCTTTCATAGATTCACATGCTTGAATCATTCCCCGTCGTCGAGATGGGAGTCCCGGGTACATTTATAAGGGTAATGTCACATTAGACATAGAAGGTAACAGGCCTAAGGCCTTATATTTAGTAACATATCTAAGTCCTTATTTAAAAAAGGACCAAACTTAAGAGAACAACCAATCAGCTGACACCACCCTCTAGAACCTTCCTGGAAGGAGCTCCAGTACCTCAGATTTTCATAAGCACCGTGCGTATCCGAGAGTATTAAGTGAGCCCTTCAAAGGGAGGCGGGCGGGTCGCATGTGAATCTATGAAAGATACCAATACTGGATAACTGCAGCTACAGGTAAGTAACACATTTCTTATCCAGTATTAGGGTATCTTTCATAGATTTTTTTTTTTTGAGTCAAGATGGCGGATGGGCGAGGAGCTTGAGGAGTGAGCTCCGCTGGCTAGGGATCGAAAATTGCCTAAACATCCCTGTTTAGCCCCTGCTAGCCCGCCACATCAAGGCACCTCAACTAAGGAACCACCTACACCTCTACAAAAAGAAGCATCATTTTCGGCGGTGGCAACAATATCGAAAAGACACTTACCCGTGGCTGAGCTGGACAAGATACCATTGGATTTTGGGGGTGGGCGTGTCCCACGAGCGAGGTCGACGCCGCTGAGGTCGCCGATCCCATCTCTGTCCGGGCTTTTCCGCATTGCCAGAGGCGGATCGCAAGTCCCCCGGAGTTCCACTGCGGTGGGGTCCTGGACATAGAGGTGGTGACCCTCCCTCTATCCAGGCTTCTCCGCATCACCGGAGGCGGATCGCAGGGCCCCTGGAGCGCCAGTGAGACGGAGTGTACGGCCGGATGCTCCCTTCGTTAGGATCAGCCGATTAGCTCATCTCTGCCCAGGCTGTCCGCATCACTTTTTCCGCTTTCCGCATGAGAATAAGCACCGGGGGCGGATCGTTAGTCCCATGAAGGGGAGTACCACGGAGGAGGTGGTGACCCTCCCTCGCTCGCATGCGCCCCTGAGACGGAGTGAGCGGCTGGATGCCCCCGTTGAGTTCGTCCGCTGATGAGATCCTCGGAAGCGGAATACGCAAGAAAGATTGAGCGCGCTTGAATATCGGCGTTCACACGCTGCTGAGCACTAGAGCGTGGAAGAGTGGTCTGGGGAGCCAGACCCTCGGATTTTAGCAATACCACTGGCCAATTGGGCAGCCCCCTCATATCTGGAGGCGGGTCTCCGTGGTGCCGCACACCCTTAATCACTTCCCATATTTATACCGGCTTCCGAAAGCCATCTGATCACCGGCGATCATGCGGCTGAGGGCAGGTATAAATACCATTTACCAGGAGGTCAATGTAACCTTTTGAGCCGCATCTCCCGCAGTTAAGGCATCCCTGTATAATATTTGAGGTTGGACTTACAAGTTAAGGTGGTCGAAACTGATTGGGTGCAGAGCCGCTTAGACCACATACCTGAATCAGGGATGTTTCGTTTTTATAAACAGCAATCGTACATACATCATCAAGGAGGCGGGGCCTGCGGCCATGATGGCCGCTCGGAGCTGAAGCTCCGTGATGAACCTGCACACCAGTTTCCGGAGCGCCGCTTCGCCGCGTTGTATTCCCACCGAAAACAACTGGCCCGAAATCGGAATGCAGGCGGATCAATTGGATCCAACGAACACCTCTCCCCGATCCTGAGTGGCTGAGATATGTGCTGTTTTGTCCCCGTGGGCCAGTGAGCCAAGATGGCGCCCTAAGAACTACGGGAATACACCTGGAGGCTGAGAGTGACGAGCCGCGTTGTTGCCGCCCTCCAATCTTCCAGCTGATGGCGTCCTCGTCCCCCCCTCTGCCCATTTTCCCGAATCACCGAACTTTCCGGCAGACTCCCCGGGGGGGAAAAACTCCGCTTTGCAGACCTCGCCTGCCTGTGCCATTTGAGAGGTACGGGTGCGGCTAGGGAGGGAGAGGGGCCCGCGAATTTGCCCTGCGGTTTCCCTCGCGGCCGGACCCATTATGGGGACCGTGCCCGCGGCCTGGAAGTACACGGACACTGGCTGTGAGCCGCTCCACTGCACGGCGAACAGCCCCTCTAATGCTGCTAGACACACTGCTGCTCCCCATGCTATCACCTGCGGCCCGGTGCATGGCTGCCGATCCACCCACTCCAAGGTGACTCAGAGCTGGGTTTCCAGAGCTGCTGGTTCTCACCAGCAGAACAAAGAACAGCACACACCCAGCGCCTCACAGAAGCGTCTTGTAATCCCAGATCATCGCTGCTGCCTGAGAATGCCACACTGGCTCCCCTCCAGCCATCTCTTTGAGTCCAGGGTCCTGATGTTTCTTCCAGGATTTTTGGCACTGTGCTTTTTAACCAACGTTAGAACTGGTGGCAACTAGAACTAGCCACTGAGCCATGGAGACTAATAGACTCGACGTGCCTGACTCTAAGATGGCTGCCAAAACCACACTCCTCCTTCCTTGCCATCCTCGCCAGCGCCTACCACCCGTCTTTGGTTTCTAGCCTTCCGATCCCCTCCTGATCCTCACTCTTCTCTGGCGGAGCCCTAAACGCATACATGGCCGCTTCCCGGTGGAGCTGCACCGACAGCTATAGGGAAGCTTGACCCTGGCACACCCCTATGGCCGATCACAGACATTTGTCTCGTTTTCTTCCCCGCTGCTGTCTCCTTCATGTGGATTACCTGCTGTCCCTGGTCTTTCCTATCCTGACTTTCGTGTTCGCTTATTTACTCCTGTATTGTTTATTTATCCATTATGTAACTACTGTGAAACTTTTGTAACTTGTAACTCGCTGTGTCCTTATGTAAAGCGCTCTGATACCTCCGGGTCTAGCCAGCGCTATATAAAACTCAAGTAAATATCTGCATAGCTAACATTTATTCCTGCACTTGCACAATTGACACGCTTGATGACCCGCTGGCATTGCAAGGTTCCCATTTTGGGCTTGTTCTATAAACACCACCAGTTCCCTTCCTCAAAATGGCAAGCATAACTATCTAAAAGGGAGAAAAGACTATTCACCCCACACCAACTCCGGGAAAGAGACATAGGACTACGCTTCACTGCATAGCATAAAAGAAAAAAAGGACCATTCACTCCAAATTGTTTTATGGAAAGTGATAGAGGACTACGTCCCAGTGAGGATTGATACAGGGAAAGAGTTATAGGACTACACCCTAGATCTTAGCTATCATCGGATAACAAGCAGCCATCTTGGAATGGCCTATATATCAATGAGATAACCCATAGTCCCCATTCCCCATCTCCATCTCACGCCCCTCCTGACACACCCCTCTGCCCAATACCTCCCCCTTACCATTTTTTACAGCTTTTTACTCACTGCCACCCCTACCTTACACAAATTACGCCCCTTAGTTGGCCTAAACGGACGGCCACCCATAACTTCCCCTCCCCCACAATCCCATCTATTATCACCCCTCTCCCCCACTCTCCCCACCTCCCGACCCTCACTATAAGCACCGACGCCATTATGGAACCTGCAGGACAACATACCTATATCATCAAGTACCCCCCTAAACTCACAAAAAAAGCAGCCAAAAGCTTCAAACACAATTTGCTTAAAGCAAACCCCGAAACCCCTATCTCGGATCCCTACTTCTCAACTAATAAAGGATACAAAACTAATGACCTCATCTTTTACACGAAGAGAAGAGCCCAATGGAGAAAAGCCTTTTTCGCTCTGTTTTTGACCTCCTCCTCTAAGAAAACAGCTCACGGTCTCAAGATCTCGATCAAAACACGATTTACCATAATGGAATCATCCTCATACAATCATCAGACCACAACTTACTCCTTTTTGACAATATCTTTCCTCTCATCAAGGAAAAAGTCACGAGACTCTATCCCCCCTCCCCAAGCTCTTCCAATTCCAGAACGCCGACGAACTTCCCTTCTGAATCCCCTACAAGGCAGGCACCTCTTACGACTCAACGGATATATCCACCCAGTCCAACTCCAGCAGATACCCTAAGATACGATAACCACACCCCTATTCCCAATAGCACCTAGCCTTCACCTAATATCCTAACAAGTAGCGTCCTTCCCAATCTGTCCCCTATTACCCTGAACACTACTACATCCCTCTCCCCTCCTCACATCTACTCGATGCATGCCTCTCCACCTCCCTCCACTCCCCCCCTCCCATCTCCCTTCACTCATTCATGCGGACTTCAATACATCGTCCCAGGCTACTCTAACCCCACAAGCCCACCCACCCCTCCCCTACCCCCATACCAAACACTATTCACACAACCCACACTGGATCCCAGACTGGATGAAATTCTATTGTCATTGCAACAAGTCAAAAATGACCTTCAATTCCTACGGGACTTGATTCTCCACCCGCCTAAGATTAGAAGGCATGATCATGATTCTTACACGAATGACCACAGTAACCGCCCCACATACCCACACTGAACACACTTTCTACCCATGATGCACATGCCACCAAGATGGAGAACAGTTCCTTACCCCAATGCCACAACCCGCCCTGTCCGAATGAAGGACCCTTTATCATCCAATGATATACACTCCCTACTCCACTCTTACGATCTCCCCCATCCCACCCAGAACACAGAGTGCTCGAATAACATAAATATACATTCCCTAATCCAAACCATCCCCTCTAATCCACACAGAGCTCCAAAATACAACCCTAGAGGAATATCCAAAGACAGTCTTATGCAAGTCCCCCTCACACAAGAACCTATAGCTCTCATCAAGCCACATCTCAAATGTATTCTACTGAATTGTAGATCAGCCTCAAGACATGCAGCTGAGATTGCGGACCTCATACTCGCTCATGAACCTGACCTCCTAATTCTGACCGAAACCTGGTTAAATGAATCGTCTACACCTATCTTAGATATTTTGATCCCCCCTAATCTTGACATCACCAGACTAGACAGAACTGATAGACCAGGGGGCAGTCTTGCCTGCATTCATCGGAACAGTCTCGCAGTGACCCGACAACGTTCACCGATTTTATCCTCATGTGAATACCTATGTATTGATGCACAAGTTACTAACTTGTGTAACGATATATCTGTAAGAGACAGTAGTTAGTGACAGATTCCTTACCTTAGAATATCCCCAGGCGTCAGGCTGGATCCGGAAAGTTTTTTGCGTAGCAGTACCCTTGCGCGTCGGTAGGCGGCGTCGTGCGGCTCCGCGTCCGTCGTCGGGGTCGCCGGGATGACGTCACGGGCAGTACTTAGACGCCGCCCCTGCGCGCTGACGTCAGTTCTGTACACGACTTTCCGCGCCAGGAACGCAGAGCCATGCAAGAAGCTGACATAGGTGTCTGAAAAATACTAGGGCCCTGAAAGGGATGTCCTTAACCCTAGAAATCAGTTCGCAGAACGGGGAGGATGGGTGGGCGGTAGGAATCTGTCACTAACTACTGTCTCTTACAGATATATCGTTACACAAGTTAGTAACTTGTGCATCTGAAAGAGACACGTTAGTGACAGATTCCTTACCTTAGAATAGATACCCCAGCAATACCAACCCCGGTGGTGGGTCTGCGAACAAAGATCAGACAAGGAAGTCCTGGAGGTCAGAACGGCCAAAGAAGCCGTCCCTCCGGACCTGACTGTCAAGGCAGTAATGCTTTGTAAAAGTGTGCAGCGAGGCCCACGTAGCTGCCTGACAGATATCCTGCAGCGGAACACCGCGGCCCAAAGCCGTGGTAGCAGCCGTTGCCCTGGTGGAATGGGCACGCAGCCCAACAGGAGGCTCCTTTTTAGCCAAAGAATAGCAGGCTTTGATACACAAGGTTACCCAGCGGGAGATGGTTCTCTTGTGCACCGCCCGACCTTTTTGGCGCCCACGTAGCCAACAAAGAGCTGGTCATCCACCCGGAAATGGCGTGTGCGGTCGATGTAAAAGGAAAGCGCACGTTTTGGGTCCAGACGGTGGAGCCTCTCTTCCTCTCTGGAAGGATGCGGAGGCGGAAAGAAGGTGGGCAAAGTGATGGTCTGCCCAATGTGGAAGGCAGTAACCACCTTTGGCAAGAAGGACGGACGCGTCCTAAGAACAACCTTGTCTGGATGGACAGACAGAAAGGGAGGTTTACATGATAGAGCCTGGAGCTCACTCACCCGCCGAGCGGAGGTGACGGCCACCAGAAAGGCAGTCTTCAGAGTCAGAAGACGAAGAGGACAGTTATGTAGAGGCTCAAAGGGAGCGCACATAAGAAAGGTAAGAACCAAGTTCAAGTCCCACTGAGGCATCACAAACGGAACAGGAGGGAAGAGGTGTGTAATGCCTTTTAGAAACCTGTTAACAACAGGGGACTTGAAAAGGGAGGGCTGATCAGGAAGCCTGAGGAAGGCCGAGATGGCACAAAGATAGCCCTTGATGGTACCCAGGGCAGAACCCTGTTGGGCCAGGGAAAGAAGGAACAGGAGAACCTCAGAGAGAGGGGCAGAAAGGGGATTCACAGCCTTTGCTGTGCACCATGCCACAAACTTGTTCCACCTGCAGGCGTATACCACCTTAGTGGAGGGACGCCTGGCTGCCAGAATCACATCACAAACTTCGGGAGACAAGTCGAAAGGAATTAACTGCCGCCGCTCAATCTCCACGCAAGCAGGTGGAGGCTGGACAGGTTCGGGTGGAGGACCGTCCCCTGCTGCTGCGACAGAAGATCCTCCCGAAGAGGCAGACGGATCGGGGGATCTACGCTCATACTGAGTAGCTCGGGATACCAAACTCTTCGAGCCCAGTCCGGAGCCACGAGAATGACTTGGGCCCGGTCGTGCCGAATCTTCTTCAACACTCTGGGTAGAAGTGGTATAGGCGGAAAGGCGTACAATAGACCGCAACTCCACTCGTGACGAAAGCGTCGCCGAGCGAGTGCCGCCTTGGAAATTCCAACGCGCAGAACTGATGACATTGCGCGTTCTCTTCGGTGGCGAATAGATCTAACCAAGGCTCTCCCCACTGTAGAAAGAGTCCTTGCGCCACTTCCGAGTGAAGACGCCATTCGTGATCCATCATGCACCTGCGGCTGAGTTCGTCCGCCCTGGCGTTCAGGGAACCTGCCAGGTGTTGAACCATCAGGAACATGCCCGGATGTTCCAGCCATGTCCAGAGGCGCAGAGCCTCCTGACAAAGGGTCCACGACCCCACCCCGCCTTGTTTGTTGCAATACCACATGGCGGTGGTGTTGTCTGTGAACACCTGCACTACCTTCCCTTTGACAGAGGGAAGGAATGCCTTGAGTGCAAGTCGGATCGCCCGGAGCTCCAGAAGGTTGATATGGAGCCGGGACTCCGCCAGAGACCAGAGGCCTCTGATCTCCGCCTCTCCCATGTGACCGCCCCATCCCAGAAGGGACGCGTCCGTCACAACTATGTGCTCTGGCTGGGGAAGGGAGAGGGATCTGCCCATGACCCATTGCCGGTTCGAGAGCCACCACTGCAACTGTAGTGCAGTCCCCTCCGAGATCTGGACGTGATCGGACAGGTTGCCCTGGTGCTGCGCCCACTGGAACTTCAGGTCCCACTGCAGAGCCCGCATATGCCATCTGGCATGATTGACCAGCAGGATGCAGGAGGCCATGAGGCCCAGCAGCCTCAGGGTCATCCGTACCGAAACCCAGGATAAAGGCTGAAAGATCGGAATCATAGCCGAATATCCCGGACTCGCCGTTCGGGAGGATAGGCCCGAAACTGCGTCGTGTCCAGAACTGCTCCGATGAAAAGGAGCTGTGGAGAAGGAATCAGATGCGACTTCGGCACATTGATGGAGAACCCCAGCGAGTGCAGGAGTTCGGCCGTAGTCTGGAGGTGGGAGACGACTGCCTGGGACGAGCCCGCCTTCAGCAACCAGTCGTCGAGGTAGGGGAAGACTGGAACCCCTGCCCGGCGCAGATGAGCTGCGACCACCGCCATCACTTTCGTGAACACCCGAGGGGCACTTGTCAGGCCAAAGGGGAGCACGGTGAACTGAAAATGCTCGAGGCCTACCGTGAACCGCAGGTAACGCCGGTGGGCCGGCAGGACGAGGATGTGAAAATAAGCGTCCTGCAAGTCCAACCCTACCAACCAGTCTCCAGGGTCGAGGGCAGTCAAGACCTGAGCTAGGGTGAGCATCTTGAACTTCTCCTTCCGGAGGAAGCGATTGACGTTCCGGAGGTCCAAGATAGGACGCATGTCCTCCTTGTCCTTTTGGGCACCAGGAAGTAGTGGGAGTAGCAACCACGCCCTACTTCTGGGGTCGGAACATGCTCGATGGCCCTCTTGGCCAAGAGGGCCGTGACTTCCTTCTGCAGAAGTACCAAGTGATCCCCTGACATGCGGTGGAATTGAGGTGGCATGGCTGGGGGGTGGTCTCGAAGGGGAGGGAGTAGCCCCTTCGGACAATGTCCAAGACCCACCTGTCCGAGGTGATGGGACGCCAGTGGTGAAGGTGATGGCGGACCCTGCCCCTACTGGCGTGCTGTGCACCGGAAAGGAGGGACTAGGAGGGCTTGGAGGCCGCGGACGGGTTGGAGGTGGTGGCCTGACCCGCACGCTGGTTGCCCGAACCGCCACGGCGGTATCCACGTCCTCGGCCACGCGTAGACGCTTGCTGCGCGGGCCGGTGGCTGGGCAGCTGACGTGACTGGGCGCACCTTCCGTGGCCACGAAAGGGCGAAAAGCAGAGGTGAGCGGAGGGCGTACAACAGAAAGGCCCAGGGACTTGGCCGTAGCCCGTGAGTCCTTAAACCGCTCCAGCGCATGGTCTGCTTTTGAACCAAAAAGACCGACTCCATCAAAGGGCATGTCCATGAGTGTATTCTGGACATCACCCGAGAAACCAGTTGTTCTCAGCCAGGCGTGGCGACGTAGCGCCACCGTCGTCGCAAGCGATCTGCCCAGCGAGTCGGCGGTTTCAAGGCCACAACGGATGGTGTATTTAGCCGCATCTCGCCCTTCCGCAATGGCGCGGGTAAGCAGTGTCTGGACCTCCTCAGAACACTGCGGCAAAACAGCCGCCACCGAATCCCACAGGGAGTGGGTATATCGGCCCAAAAGGCAAGCGGTGTTAACGGACCGCAAGCCAGCACTGGAGGAAGAAAAAGCCTTCTTCCCAAATTGGTCCAGGCGTTTGGATTCCCTATCCGGAGGGGCGGTAGGGAAGGCGGTTTGGGAGGCAGAGGCTTGGACAACCAAGCTCTCAGGGGTGGGATGTTGGGAGAGAAACAAGGGGTCGCCAGGAGCAGGGCGATGGCGTCGGGCCACGTTCCTATCCACAGGAGCCCCTGTGGTGGGTTTGGACCAGGCACCCAAAGAACGTCAGTGAGTGCATCATTAAACGGCAGCACAGTCTCCGAAGAGGAAGCCGCCGGCTGAAGCACTTCTGTCAGGAGGTTAGTCCTGACGGCCACAGTAGGCAACTGGAGATGTAAGGCTCCAGCTGCTCTACGCAACACCGTTGCAAAATTAGCCCCCTCCTCCGTAGCCACGGGAGGAGACAGCATGCCAGTGTCAGGGAGGTGTCTAGACCACTGGCATCCCCAAGTTCCTCAGCCCAGTCCGGGTCAAACTCACACTGTTGTGTGAGAGGGTCCTCAGACCCCTCCCAGCTCTCCTGGTCCTCCTCTTGTTCAAAATATGGAGGAGGAGGGACATTTGGGACCCAAGGTCTCATCGGCGCCGGAGCCGGCGTCGAGCGACGTCGGTCCGGCTCCATGTCTGGAGCCGGAGAGAGCCGGGGACCGACGCCGTCCGGAGCCCCGGACGGCGTCAGGAACGGCACCGGGGACAACGGCGGAGGCGTGGTTAGGTCAACCGGCGTCGATGGGGGTTGCGGTACCACCGGAGCTGGGATCGAGGCCGGGGCCGGAGCCGAGGCCGGGATGAAGGCTGGTGGGACAGGCGGCGCCGGGACCGGAGTCGACGGCGGCGCCGGGGCAACCCCATCAGGGCCCGCGGGGCCCGAAGGCGCACCGGAGGGACCTGAAGGCCCGAAGAGGCGGGCCATGGCCGACAGGAATTCCTGTATTTCGGCCGGAGTCGCCCCCGACCCCGGAAAGAACGGGTAATTCGGGGGCGGCTCTACAGGCATGTCCGGGGCCTCGGGGGCGGGGACGGTGCCGACTGGGGCCTCAGCTGAGTCGCGAGACCGGCGAGGCGAAGTCTTAGAGCGATGACGCCTCTTAGACTTCTTGTGCTTCGACTTACCGGAGGAGCGCGAAGCCTTGGATTCCGACGAACGGGGGGGACTCCGCGACCGGCCCCTCGACCTCTCCCGGGACCGGGGCTTGGTGCGGCGCGGAGCCGACTGCCGGACCTCGAGTAGCTTTCGAGACCGCTCTCGCAAAGCTTTCGGATGAAGTTTCCGGCAGTCAGGACACGACTTCGTGTCGTGGTCTCGGCCGAGACAGAAGAGACACTCGAGATGCGGGTCCGTGATCGACATCATGCGACCACAGGCTTCGCAGGGCTTAAAGCCGGGCATCCCTACGACACCTTAGGAGTCGTGAAGACTCGTTGAAGAAACAGTGAAAAAATTCACAAAAAGATAGTCAAAAAGTGACTAGGGCACTGCTCTTCCCGGATCTGCGCTTACTGGCGCGGAAAAAGAAGAACTGACGTCAGCGCGCAGGGGCGGCGTCTAAGTACTGCCTGCGACGTCATCCCGGCGACCACGACGCCGGACGCGGAGCCGCACGACGCCGCCTACCGACGCGCAAGGGTACTGCTACGCAAAAAACTTTCCGGATCCAGGCTGACGCCTGGGGATATTCTAAGGTAAGGAATCTGTCACTAACGTGTCTCTTTCAGATATCACAAGCAACAACAAGCCAATCTGTTCATTGCATACATTCTACCACCCTCCAGGTGACAACCTCACTTTCGTCGAACAATTCATGGATATCGTGACTACAAATACTGGACAACAAAGCACCCAAATATTCCTCGGAGATTTCAACCTTCATTGGAATAACCATAACGACTCTCCAGTGAATAGCCTCAAAGCATTCCTCACAGACCTTGACCTCACCCAAATCTGCGATAGCCCCACACATGACAAGGGCTCCATCCTAGACTTGGTCATTTCCAAAGCCGATTCCATTCAATTGAATACAATCCTCCCATGTGACTGGTCGGACCACCATACCAAAATATTCTTCATTAATGAACCAGTAAAATTATATTCAGCACAACCCACGAAACCCAAAATATGGAAAAAAAACTTAAAAAATGTCAGCACAGACTTACTTACTTCCTCTAGCGCCAACCTCTTGCTTCCTCCAGAAGGCCTATCTGATGTTCAAGCTCTAACAAACCACTACTTTACCTCTATAACCACGGTCATAGACACAGTTGCTCCCCTACAACTGAAGAGGCTCTCCTTAAAAGACTCCAAACCATGGTATGACAGCAGTCTCAGTGATGACAGACGCTCCCCAAGATAAATTGAACGCCAATGGAGATCATCACCATCCCCTGACCACCTAAACTATTAAGAGCTAACAGAAACTCCTACTATAGAAAGATCAGAAGATCCAAAGCAATCTTTTTCAGGAACCAATTAGACCAAGCCAAAAATCGACCCAAAAAACTATTTGAACTAGTCAAAGCACAATCTAAGGGCTTACACCCCCCCCCCCACGGTGGTCCAAGCGCATTACCCAGCTGCGAACAATTTGCCTCCTTCACTGAGAAGACAGAAAAATTAAAGACGGACCTACTTAAGGCCTTAGTAACTCACTCTGACACCCACAAGAGCACCTCACCTCCCTCTCTAGCATCCCCTAGCTTATGCACACCAAAGTTCGCCCTCAAAAATAATGCCGAATGGTCCTCCTTCAATACTTATACAGAAGATGCAATTCTAAAACTTCTCACATCATTGAACCCCTCTAACCACTTCACTGATCCACTTCCTGCAAACTACCTAAGAGAGTTCACACCGCTGCTTTTACCACGGTGGACCAAGATTATCAATACATCTCTGCTTCAAGGACTCATCCCAGAAAACCTTAAATATGGGCAGGTGTCCCCCATCCTAAAGAAGCCAACAGCAGACCACATGGACTTAAACAACTACTGAGCAATCTCTAACATCTCAACTCTGGCTAAACTCCTAGAAAAATGCGTACAGATACAGCTAGGAAACCACATCGACCATTTCAACCTGCTCAACCAATACCAATCCGGCTTTCGCGCAGGACACAGTACTGAGTCGGCCATGACCCACATAGTAGATGACGCAAAAAAATCCTAGATCAAAACGAAGCCTGTCTGCTAATCCTGCTTGATCCATCTTCGGCATTCGACACCGTCAAACATGACAATCTTCTGGACCTTTTGAAACATAGAATGGGCCTATCAGGATCAGTTCTAAAATGGTTCACCTCTTTCCTTCAAAATAGATCCCAAAGATTCAAGGTCAATCAATCCTTATCTATGGCCGTCCCAGTCACATTAGGTGTACCTCAGGGTTCATCCCGCTCACCCACACTTTGACCTTTTCATGGAACCACTCACCGATATTCTCAGCTCCTCAAACATCCAATATCACATGTATGCAGACAATACACAACTTTACTTAAAAATCACCTCTCTGAAGGACATAAAATCTCTCAACTCAACAAAAAACCCAGGTTTGGCTGGTGGAAAACCACCTGAAACTAAATACCCTCAAGACTGAATTCCTCCTAATCGCTCCACCCAACCAAACATCCATCATTGAAGAATGGCTTCAACAACTAACAGCGCTCAACTGCAAACCCCATATCATTGATTCAGCAAAATCGCTGGGATTAACACTTGACAGAAATCTAAACATGCAGAAACATATCAGTGCCGTAACAAAAGGAGCAAACATTCAGATGAACACCTTGAGAAAATTAAAACCCTTCCTTCCCGCAAGTGACTTTAAACTGGCAGTTCAAGCACTAGTAATCCTAAGACTTGACTATGGGAGTGCTACGCTTTGCGGTCTTCCCAGATCGACAACGGCCCCTCTAAGAGCCTCACTCAACTCAGCGGCCAGGTTCATGTGCTCAAAAAGAAATCGTCACATTACCCCCGACTTTAGAGCTCTTAATTGGCTTCCATTCGAAGCTAGAATTCAACTAAAAATCGCATGCATGACTCACAATGCCCTACATCACAACACTCCGAGCTACCTGGCCCAGAAACTTGTGCTCTCATGTGACAACAGATCCTCTAGAAGTTCCAGCAATCTTCTTCTGAAACCTCAACGCTTTGCCAAAAAGAAATCATACAACCGTGCCTTCTCTGGAATCGCTCCCAGGATTTGGAACGCACTGCCCCCTGAAACTAGACGGAATCCCTCTGCTACCTCCTTTAAGAAAGAAGTATATACTCCTAAGGAAATTCACATTAACATTTTATCTAATTACCACTACGGCTATTTGTATATCAAGACTCAATGTTTTAGTATTAGTTTGTTTCTTATTTCTACCCCTGTAAAGCGCTCTGATACCCGCAAGGGTCTTGTTCGCGCTATATAAAACCTTTAGACAAAAATAAAATAAATGTTGGCGAGGCCACCCTGGGGCTATTAGAATTAGTTTGCAAGGTTCTGCTTTCATCTTTTTTAGAACCCTGGGAAGGAGAGGAATCAGTGGAAAAGCGTAGGCAAATACGCCGGACCATGCTATTGAAAACGCATTCCCCAGAGATCCCTGTGGGGGATGCCAGCTTGTGATGCGTTTGCATTTGGCGTTGCTGTTTGAGGCAAACAGGTCTATCGTTGGTTCGCCCCACTGAGAGAAGTTTCTGTTGAGAGTATCTTGGTTCAGCTGCCACTCGTGGCAGGTTGTCTGTAATCTGCTTAATGAATCCGCTATTATATTTTCCTTTCCTGGAACATACTCTTCTCTCAACAAGATTCCGTGTTGAATTGCCCAGTTCCAAATTCGCTGAGATTCTTGGGAGAGGGAGAGAGATCGAGTCCCTCCTTGTTTGTTTAGATAGTGCATTGTCGTAGTATTGTCTGTCCTGACAAGCACTAGAGAATTTTGTATCCTGGGTAGGAAAGCCTGAAGGGCTAGAAAGACTGCTCTTAGTTCCAAGAGATTTATGTGTAGATTCCGCTGAGAAGGTGGCCACTTGCCACTGATCTGAAGTTCCTGTAGGAAGGCTCCCCAACCTTCCAGAGAAGCATCTGTCGTTATCACCTGAGAAGAGGCTTGTGGAAGGAAAGGTAAGCCCTGAGACAGATGGTGAGGATAGGTCCACCAAGTTCGAGAGGCGATCACTTGGATTATGACGTCGAAGGTCCCGTTTACCTGAACCCACTGAGCGGTCAAGGCTTCCTGAAGAGGACGCATGTGTAGACGGCAATGGGGAATCAGAAGAATACAAGAGGACATCATGCCTAGCAGAGATTTGTACAGGCGCACCGAAAGAGATTTTCTTCTTTGTATGCCGCTTGCTAACGTCATGAGTTTTTGTTGTCTTTCCTCTGTTGGATAGGCCCTTTTCAGAACCGTATCTAGGATAGCTCTCAGGAACATTAGACGTCGAAAAGGCTGTAGGACTGATTTCTCTGGGTTTAGTGTGAGACCCAATTCGTTGAAAAGCCGCAAACAGGCTTTGGAAGACTTCTTCGCAGCGTTGAAAGAAGGAGCTTTGACGAGCCAGTCGTCGAGATACGGAAAAACCTGGTGATGATGTTGTCTGAGATATGCAGCTACTGGAGCTAGGCACTTTGTAAAAATGCATGTGGCAGACTTGAGACCGGAAGGTAAAACTCAGAATTGATAATGCCTGCCAGCTACAGCGAAACCTTAGGAATTTTTTGTGTGCTTCTTGTGAATAGGTATATGGAAATAGGCGTCTTGGAGGTCCAAGGATACCATGTAGTCGTTCCCATTGAGAAGCTGCAAGACTTCCTGAATGGTGACCATGCGGAATGACTGTTTCTTGAGGAATTTGTTTAGATTTCGCAAATCTAAAATTGGCCTCCACTTGTTTTTTTCTTGCGCACTAAAAAGAAATGGGAATAGAAGCCTTTTCCCCTTTGATGAAAGGGAACACGCTCAATAGTTCCTCTTTGGATCATCGATGTTATTTCCAACTGTAACAGGCGCAAATGCTTGTGAGCCAGAAGTTGAGGAGGTGTTGGCGGAGGTGGCTGTATAAATTCTAGGGAATGGCCGAACTGTACTAGTTGTAGGACCCAGCGATCCGTTGTAATTTGCTTCCAGTTTTGGAGATGATGGGACATTTTGCCTCCTACTTAGGGGGGAGGTGAAGAAATTGCAACCGGCAGAAGTCCAGCCTTCCCTCGAAAGGAAGATTTATTGTAGGAAGTCGCAGGCTGTTGTCTCTGAACGAACTGCGTCCTGTATTGCTGGCTAGAGGAGGTATAGGAAGGATAGCTATACTGCTGGTAACCTTCCCTGTAGGATGACTGGCTTTTACCCCGTGCACCACAAAAAGGGGTTCTTTTGTACTGGAGGGTGCCCAAAGCTTTGGCAGTATCAATGTCTTTTTTGATTCCCTGAAGGGCTTCGTCACTATGCTTACCGAATAGTTCTTGTCCATCGTAAGGCATATCTAGAATCTTGGTCTGGACTTCAGGCCTGAATGTTGTAGCCTTTAGCCATCCCTGGCGCCTTAAGACCGCAGCTCAAGCTAGCTGACGGAAACCAGTAGAAGCGATGTCCATCGCACAGTCAATCTCTGAAGTGGAGCGTTCTCCCTCCAGTAAAACGTTCCTTGCCTCCTCCTGGATGTCTTGTGGGAGATCGTTGAGGTAAGGAGCGATGTCTGACCACATCTGTCTGTTGTAGCGCCCCAGTAGCGCTAAGGAATTGGATGCTCTGACTGCCAACGCCAACATAGTGGAAAAACGTTTGCTGATGTTATCCAGCCTCCTACCCTCCTTATCTGGGGGTGCTGACAGCGGAGCCGATGGGTTCTTTGACCTGCCTTGTGCCGCCTGGGCTATCACAGAATCAGGTCTGGGGTGACCTATGAGACAGGCGGGTGTGTTGTCAGGGGATTTGTATTTTTTGTCGAGCCTTGGTAAGACCGGAGGAACTGTGTCAGGGTTTCTCATTATCTTAATGCCCTGATCCCATATATAGTCGATAATAGGCATAGACCTAACTGATCTTTTAAAAGGTTCCTTGAAGTTGTAAAGGAAACAGTCTTGTTGGTGAGTAGGCATTGGAAGCTCGAAACGTCTGGCTTCTCTTTCCAAGAGATTATGAAATCCTCCAATATCCCCCGGAGGAGAGTCTACTTGAGGCGGAGATGGTGACGCTGGTGGAGGGATAATGTAATCGTCCCATTCGTCTGGATGTGATTGTGTATCCTGGATTTCCCCTTCTTGTTGCTCTTCTTCATCTTTGTCTGTAGTTGGAAGCAGCTGCACGGGCACTTGACACATAGGAAGGGGTGGAGGCTGAACTTGCACCACAGGAGGTGGAGAAAGTGCTGGTGCAGGAGATGGTGCGGATGTAGGGAACCTCTTTTTGTAGTCCGACACTATAAATTGTAGATCAGTTATCAGAGCGAAAGGAAGACAAACCATCTCTGTTGCTGTTGACGTCGTTGGTCAGGGTAGTACAAATGTTCATCATAGAACTGATCTACATCATCGGAGTCTTCTAGGTATTTGACATTCAACTCCGAAGGGCTTTGTGCAGCCCCAAACAAGCTGTCTTCGTCTGAGTCATCATCGTAATCTAAAAGAGGAGTTGGTAATAAGGCTTGAACCCTACTTGGAGAAGTTAATGAGGGTGTCAATCTCTCTTTTTGAAATTTTTGCTGGGAAATTAATTTTGTTGCTTTGGATTTTGGTGTCGTCGACGAGGTCACATACCTTCGTCGAGGAACCGTCGACGGGCATTGGTATTGATGTCCCAGACATAACTGGCGTGGATGTCAATACCATTGTCGACGATGAAACTTTCGTCATCAAGGCCGCCGACAATGCAATAGGAGAAATCATTGATGAGAGGGTCGTCGATGGTAGACTCTTCCTCGACGCAGGCAACACCGTCAACGAAGCACTCGTCGTCATCTTCGTCGTCGTCGCAATCTTCGTCGACGACGATGACTTTCTGATTATCCTTATTGTCGACGACAAAGGAGCTTGACTCGTCGACGACGAAATAGACGCAGACGAAACTGAGACTGTGGCGACGGTTGTCATCTACAAGGAAGTCACTCCGACGACAGTCAGTGGAATTTTTGTCATCGTTGTTGGTACCGCAGTCGATGAGCTGTCCGTCGACGGGGCTGAGGAAGGCTTTTTAAAAGCATGTTTCACCTTCACAGGAGGGGGTCTGAAGCGGATTTCGAAAAGATTTTTTGGCAGAAATCAACCCCTGAAGGGAAAGAGACGCGCTGGAAGGCAGATGTTGCTTCTTAGTAGCCTCTGAAGACTTTTTGTGCGTCTTCTTTGGAGGTCGTCTTCTTTGGAGGTTGCTGCGAGGAGTGACCTGGAGAGACGTCCAGAGGTCTTTTTTGAGGCGTCTTTGAGGAGGATCTTGAGGAACCTTCAATCTCCTCAGAAGATACAGGGCCCTCCCTGTCTTTAAGCCTTTGCAGCGATATTAATAGCCTCCCCTCACGGTCCTTCAAAGTCATCGATGTGTAGTCTTTTCTTTCTGCAGGTACCACAGGGCCTAAAAAGGCCTTTGTTAGGTGTGTCTGACATGAAGAAATTAGAGAACTTCACTCAGAAAAAGGAATTATAGATGAAAAATTCCTTGAATCCAATAAAAAATGTGTAGACAAGGGAAATTGGAAGATAAGATGAGACAAACTGAGCAGAGCTCAGTGGAGACTCCCTTAGCACGTTATGCGGTAGAAAATCTGAGGGACTGGAGCTCCTTCCAGGAAGGTTCTAGAGGGTGGTGTCAGCCGATTGGTTGTTCTCTTAAGTTTGGTCCTTTTTAAATTAGGACTTAGATATGTTACTAAATATAATGCCTTAGGCCTGTTACCTTCTATGTCTAATGTGACATTACCCTTATAAATGTACTGGGGACTCCCGTCTCGACGACGGGGAATGTTTCAAGCATGTGAATCTATGAAAGATACCCTAATACTGGATAATTATGCGTTTCTGATTCAGCGCCACAAGCAACGTACAAAGCAAGTTAACATAGGTGGGAGCAGGAACTGGGGCGACAGCTAAACGAGAAAGAGTGGAGTAATATATACTTTAGGGCAAGACACTCCGCCACAAATACCTCCCTCACCGAAACCTTTGTCAAAACAACCCCATAGTGGTACCTCACTCCCATCTAGATTGCACAAAATGTATCCAAATTGCAGTGATGTGTGTTGGAGGGGCTGCGGAGCCCAGGAGACCTTGGTGCATACGTTGTGGGACTGCCCCCAACTCCAGTCATACTGGACCCAAATACTTGACGAGATTGACACTCACTTAGAGACACAAATACCTAGATTCCCCGCATATGTGTTGTTAGGGTTACTAAACCCCTTAACATATCCCTTGAAGTCTAGGTGGGGTAGAAAGATAGGTCTGGCGCTGGGGGCAGCGGCACAGAATGTCCTAACGAACTGGGGCACGCCGCAACTACCAACTCACACAGGATGGCTACATAAACTATGGAATATTCTAGGCATGGAAAGAATATCCTTGATACTCACAAACCAAGGCGAGGCCTTCGGGAAATTGTGGCGCCCTTATATATCCCTTCTGTTAGACCTGGCATCCTTGGCGTGGGTCTCCCTTCCATTTTTTTATGATGCCTCCTATGTTACCGATCCATTTTTGCTGGCGTTAGATGCTTTGGGCACTGTGCCACTGCTATTCAGTGCCACAGTGCAAGTGCTCCCTATGATAAATTGCGTTATGTATTAGTGACTCCATGATTGGATGATTGGTTTACTTGTCAGTCCCTAGTACAGTGCACTGAGTGTGCCCAGGGCTTGTAAATCCAATACCGCTGGTGGGCTCGCAGCACTGGTTGTGCCACCCACAGAAGCGGCTTGTAAAATGTGCCTCAGGCCTGCCATTGCAGAGCCTGTGTGCAGCCTAGGGCTGCCATGTCGACTTGGTGAGTACACCCACTTACCAGTCCCTAAACCTTCCCTTTACTGCATGTTGGTCACCCCTAAAGTAGGCCCTAGGGCAGGGTGCATTGTAAGTATAAGGTAGGACATGCCCTGGTGTGTGTGGCATGTCCTAATAGTGAATTACAGCCATTTTCGTTTTTCACTATTGCAAGGCTACCTGCTCCCCATAGGCCAGAATGGGCAGACTGACTATTACACCTTATAGTCAGAACTGACCCAGGGAACATGGTAGAAAAACGAATTTAGTATGCCTGAACTCAGAATGATAAAATACATCTTTTAGTGAAGTTGGTTTTAACATTCTGTGTTTGAAAATACCCCTTTTAGAAAGTGGGTATTTTCTTGCCTAAACTTCCAAGCCTGCCTCTGCTAGGTTGTGTATTCCTTGTCTGGAGATTGAGTGACAGGGGCTGGGGGTGGCTACAGGAGACAGGGTGAGTCAGCACAGGGCTGAATAGGAAGATCTGCATCCAGAGTGGAGGGAGGAGTTGCACCTGGGTCTGAATAGGGCTGTGCCTGCCTTCCACAATGCTGGCTCCACCTCCTGCCGGGCGGCTGAGCACCCTGCCCCACATTCTGAAAGGAAAGAAGGAGACAGAAAAACAAAGTGCTCCAGGACTGACCAGAACTGGTTTTGGGCTGGGCAGAGGCCTCTCTGCCTTCAGAGAACAAAGGAAAACTGTGTATAAAAGGGGACCCAGACCCCTAGGAAATTAGATCACTTTGGGAAAACAAGAAGAAACCTTTGCTGAGGAGCGGAACCAAGAAGGAACTGAGGAGAAGAATATCCCTAAGCTAGAGGGATCTGCCTGCAGTGGTTGCCTGACTGCCAAAGGAAGGAGAAAGGACTTTGTGTGCACTTTTATTCAACTTGTAAAGTATCTCCAAGGGCTTGAGAAAAGAGCTTGCCTCCTGCTGAAGTCTCAGGGACAACAGACTTCAACCACCAGCTCCCCAAGAATCCTTTGGAAGTGCCTGCTGCTGTTTTGGGCCTTCTGAAGGGACTGCGTGTCGCAAGGAGCTGGAAGCGCGACTCAAGAGGAAGAAGCGTGTCGCCGTCGCTGCTGCTGCCGTCGCAACTCCGAAGGAGGGTGTCGCCGCTGTAGCTGTCGTATTGCACCGCATCGAGAGAAGCGTCCCGCAACGAAGAGGAAGCGTGTCGCCGTCGCTGCTGCTGCCGTCGCAACTCCGAAGGAGGGTGTCGCCGCTGTAGCTGTCGCATTGCACCGCATCAAGAGAAGAGTCTCGCATCGAGGAAGAAGCGTGTCGCCGTCGCAGCCGCTGCCGTCGCAACTCCGAAGGAGGGTGTCGCCGCTGTAGCTGTCGCATTGCACCGCATCAAGAGAAGCGCCTCGCATCCACGGAGAAGCGTGCCGCCGTCGGAGCTGCTGCCGTCGCATCACGAAACAAGGGTGTCGCCGCTGCAGTTGTCGCATCGAGCGGAAGCGTCTCGCAACGTCGGAGAAGAGGGTCGCCGCCAAAGCCGCTGTCGTCGCATCGCTGAACAAGGGTGTCGCCGCTGTAGCTGACGCATCGAGTCGAGACTTCTCGCAACCTCGGAGAAGCGTGCCGCATCAGGAAGAACTTGACGTCTTTATTTCTTTGCACCAGAACTTTGTCGCATTTCCATCGCTGCAACATTGCTTGTTGTGGAAGCGTCCCGCATCGTAAGGTACATTGACTTAAAGTGTCGCGTCTTAAGAACTGAATTGAACTAAGCTAAAACTACCATTTTAAGTACAGTATTGTGGATTTTTGTCGTTATGGTCTTGTGTTAAAACTATATAAAGAATACTTATTTTTGATATAAAACCTTGTGTGGTGTCCATCTGTAGTGTGTCCCTAGATTACTGTATGTGTTCACAAATGCTTTACACACTGCCTCTGAGATAAGCCTGTCTGCTCGTGCCAAGCTACCAAGGGGGTGAGCAGGGGTTATTTTAGGAGTGTACCCTTTACCCTGACTAGAGGCGAGGGTCCCTATTTGTCACAAGTACCTACCTGTGCCAACTAGAGACCTCCAATTCTAACCTTGGTGGTCAGCGGTGGGGATTCTGGACTTGCATTTGTGACTCATGTACAGTGATTGGTGAACACTACTAGTGAGTGCAGACCAAAACGCGACCACATACTGTTGGTAGATTTGTTTTTCTAGGACGTTCCATTTTTGCCAAGTTTAACCATCATGGAAGACACAGCATCCATAGCATCTGTTGGTTCTGAGTGGGAAGAGGAGAAACTGGAATGCTACAAAGTGAGGCAGCTGAAGCACTTCTGCAAAAAGTTTAATGTTGCAATTACCGGGCTCACCAGGAGGGAGGAGTTCTACAAGGCGCTGAGGGCCTGGGTAGAAGCAAGGAAAACCCCTGAGATTGAGGAAGGGGAGAATAATGCAGATGTGCAGCTGGAAGGGCCAGTGGGTCCAGGGGAAAGGAAAGCACCTTCCCTAATAGGTAGCAGTGTTTCTGCCAAGGCCTGTCCCCAGGAGAGCTGGAGGACAGGGAGAGAAATAGGATGCATGAGTTAGAGCTGGCCAAAATGAATGGGCAATTGGAAATTAAGAAACTGGCCCTAGAAGAAAAGAAAATACAGCTTGAGCATGATAGAAGTTTGAGAGAGTTGGATTTGAAAGCTAGGAGCTTAGAAATTACTCCCTCTGGTGGCAGCACACCGTCAATGCCTGTGGAATCTAGAGTATATATTCCTAAAGATGTGGTCAAAGAGTTTTTAAAAATGATGACATTGGGCAGTGGTTCAAGGCCTATGAGGTAGCCATGTCTTCCCACCGGGTCCCTGAGAAGGATTGGGGAGCGGGGTTGTGGGGACGGTTCCTTAGTGAGGGGCGGGACACACTGCTAGATTTGCCTTCTGATGTCCATAATTCATATCGCCACATGAAGGATGCTTTAATGTCTAGGTATGGTTTAACTCCTGAATTGTATAGGCAGAGGTTCAGGGGTTGCACGAAGATAGAGAACAGTACCTGGGTTGAATATGTCACTTTTTTCTGCAGAGCATTGGATGGTTGGGTGAAGGGTAGCAAAGTTGATGATTTTCAGGGGCTCCTTGATTTGATTGCATGGGAGCACTTGTCAAGTAACTGTTTTCCAGAGCTACGCCAGCACCTGATAGATAGCAAGCTGACTATCCCTAGGAAGCTTGCTGAGGAGGCGGACCGCTGGGTCAGTACCAGGGTCCACAAGGGTCACGTGGGAGACTCCGCCAAGGGTGGGCAGGGTCCCCAGCAGAAGAGTGGGGGGACAAGGGTAAACAGAGGGAGTTCCAAAGAAGGCCCCAAAGTAGTCCCCAAGGGAACCAAGGGAAAGGTTCCCAGCCTCCCCCTGAAACCCGCAGGGGCCCCGACAGGTCCACCTGTTCAAAGGGGACCCCTGAGATGCTACAAATGTGGGGACCTGGGTCATATAGCGAGTGATCCCAGGTGCCGCCAGTTTGGAAAGACCGCACCCCTGGTGCAGCCCCCGGCAGATGGCTAGTGTAGCCCTGGGGAGGAGATGGATGCCCCAGAGGGGTGGGGTCCCGCACAGATGTCCCTTGTCTCATTAGGAGACTGTGAGATGGTCCCCAAGACCCAGCTGCCTGATAACACTAAGAAATACAGGCAGTGGGTGACCATCAATGGCCATAGGGTGGAGGCTCTTAGAGATACAGGAGCCAGTGTGACAGCTGTCAAGTGTCACCTGGTGTCTCAAGAGCAGGTTGTCCCCCATGCATTCTATCCAGTTGTTGCCGCTGACAACACAGAGAGTCACTGCAAAGTGGCTCAGGTTCCCTTTGAGTGGGGGGTCTCTGGTACTCTTCAGGTAGCTGTGAGGCCCGCCATGCCTGTTGACTGTTTGTTAGGGAACGACTTGGAGAGCTCACCTTGGGCGAAGGTGGAGCGAAGTGCTCATTTAGAGATGTTGGGTTTGCCTGACTGGGCGTGTGTGACCACCCGGTCCATGGCAGCAAGTAAAGGTGCTCAAGAGGACCTGGAGCCTGAGAGGGAGGCCCAGGTACCTGCCGTCACGAGAAGAGGCAGGGGGCGCGGGAAACCGGCCCCCGAAGTTCCCACGGTCCAGGAGGAGGCAGACCTTGAGGGGATGCCCTGGAGCCTACAGGGGAACAGGTAGCTGAACTGGGGGACCTGCCTGAGCTGACCCATTGGCAGCAAGAAGGAGGACCCTCCAGGGAAGAATTCTGCAAGGAGCAGAAAGAATGCCCTTCTCTGGTGGGTCTGCGGCAACAGGCTGCAGACCAGGCAACAGGTGATCAGTCTGGGTCACATTGGGTCTATTGGGAGAATGATCTCCTGTATACTGAGCCTAAGGTTGCTGAGCCTGGGTCAGCCCGTGTGCTGGTGGTACCCCAGTGCTTCAGAGCCTTCCTACTGGGGCTGGCTCATGATGTTCCATTGGCAGGACATTTGGGGCAGGACAAGACCTTTGAGAGGCTTGTCACCCACTTTTATTGGCCCCAAATGCGCAGGAGTTCAGACACTCACTGCAGGACATGTCAGACTTGCCAGGCAAGTGGAAAGAGTGGGAGGAAGCGCAAGGCTCCTCTCCAGCCATTCCCTGTAGTCAGCACCCCCTTTGAACGGGTGGGTATTGACATTGTGGGGCCACTGGACCCCAAGACAGCCATGGGCAACAGGTTCATCCTGGTCTTGGTGGACCATGCCACCCGGTACCCGGAAGCCATACCTCTGAGGACAGTGACGGCCCCCGTGGTGGGACGAGCACTGATGGGAATTTTCTCCCGAGTGGGATTCCCTAGCGAGGTAGTGTCTGACCGGGGGACCAACTTCATTTCCAAGTATATGAAGTCCCTGTGGCAGGAGTGTGGGGTAACCTACAAGTTTACCACTCCTTACCACCCCCAAGGAAATGGATTGGTTGAAAGGTTCAACCGAACCCTCAAAGGCATGATTATGGGTCTTGAGGAACCTATGAGGCGTAAGTGGGACGTCCTCTTACCATGCCTGCTCTTTGCTTACCGTGAGGTGCCACAGAAATCTCTAGGGTTCAGTCCCTTTGAGCTTCTCTATGGACACCCAGTAAGAGGACCTCTAAGTTTGGTCAAAGAAGGCTGGGAGCAATCTCCCAGGAAACCTCCCCAGGATGTATACAGTTACATGCTGGCCTTTAGGAACCAAACTAGGCGTTTCAGGCAACTCGCTGAGGCGAATCTGGAAGCCAGCCAGGAGGAGATGAAGCGGTGGTACGACCAGAATGCCACTCTGGTAGAGCTTCAGCCTGGTCAGAAAGTGTGGGTCATGGCCCCAGTGGAGCCCTGCGCGCTCCAGGATAAGTGGACCGGACCCTTTGAGGTTGTAGAGCGCAAAAGTCCGGTTACCTACTTGGTGGACTTGCGGTCTCCCAGGAACCCCTTGAGGGTCCTGCATGTCAACCGCCTGAAGCCCCACTTGGAGAGGTCCCAAGTGGGCATGCTCTTAGCGACAGATGCTGGGATGGAGGAGGAGACCGAGCCTCTTCCTGACCTCCTGTCAGCCACAGAGCAAGATGGGTCAGTGGATGGTGTCAACCTCTCTTCCACCCTGACCCCTGAGCAACAGAATGACTGCCGCCAGTTGCTGGGGCAGTTTTCTGATCTGTTCTCCCTGGTTCCCGGTGTCACAGATTGGTGCATCCATGATGTGGACACTGGGGACAGTACACCTGTGAAGCACAAATCTTACAGGGTGACTGACAGGGTGAGAGCTTGCATCAAGGAGGAGGTCTCCAAAATGCTTGCGTTAGGGGTGATTGAGTCCTCTAACAGTCCTTGGGCCAGCCCAGTGGTCTTGGTCCCAAAGGCTGCCGCACCGGGTACCACACCAGAACTCCGGTTCTGTGTGGACTACCGAGGGCTCAATTCAGTCACCAGGACTGACGCGCACCCCATCCCCAGAGCTGATGAGCTCATAGATCGGCTAGGGGCTGCCCGGTACCTCAGCACGTTTGACTTGACGTCTGGGTACTGGCAGATCGCCTTGACCGATGGGGCAAGAGAGAGGTCAGCATTCTCCACACCAGATGGGCACTACCAGTTCCGGGTGATGCCCTTTGGGATGAAGAATGCCCCTGCCACCTTCCAGAGGTTGGTCAACCAGGTGTTGGCTGGACTGGACTCGTTCAGTGCCGCCTACCTGGATGACATCGCAGTGTTCAGCGCCAGTTGGGAAGAACATCTGCGCCACCTCTGGGAAGTGTTGATGGCGCTGCGGAGAGCAGGCCTCACGATCAAGGCGAGTAAGTGCCAGATCGGGCAGGGTTCCGTGGTGTACTTGGGACACCAGGTGGGGAGCGGCCAGGTGGCGCCCTACAACCCAAAATTGAAACCATCCTGAATTGGGAACCCCCAAAACCCAGACAGAAGTGAGGGCCTTCTTAGGACTCACGGGTTACTACAGGAGGTTTGTCAAGGGGTATGGCAGCATCGTTGCACCCCTGACAGGGCTGACTTCCAAGAAGCAGCCCCGGAAAGTGATTTGGACTGACACCTGTCAGAAAGCGTTTGAGGCCCTGAAAACTGCCATGTGCACGGCGCCCGTGCTCCTGGCACCCAACTTCTCCAAAGAGTTCGTAGTACAAACAGACGCTTCAGAGCATGGTGTGGGGGCTGTTCTGTCGCAGATGAATGAGGAGGGCCTAGATCAACCCGTAGCCTTCATCAGTAGGAGGTTACTACCACGGGAACAGAGGTGGAGTGCTATTGAGCGTGAGGCATTTGCTGTGGTCTGGGCACTGAAGAAGCTGAGACCATACCTGTTTGGGACTCACTTCCGGGTTCAGACAGACCACAGGCCCCTCAGATGGTTGATGCAGATGAGGGGTGAGAATCCAAAGCTGTTGAGGTGGTCCATTTCCCTACAGGGGATGGATTTCACGGTGGAACACCGCCCTGGTACAGAACACGCCAATGCTGATGGTCTGTCCAGATTTTTCCGCCTTAGTGAAGAGAGCTCCCCTGAGGTAGGGTAGTTCTCCCACATTTCAGCTGGAGGGGACACGTGTTAGACCTGGCATCCTTGGCGTGGGTCTCCCTTCCATTTTTTATGATGCCTCCTATGTTACCGATCCATTTTTGCTGGCGTTAGATGCTTTGGGCACTGTGCCACTGCTATTCAGTGCCACAGTGCAAGTGCTCCCTATGATAAATTGCGTTATGTATTAGTGACTCCATGATTGGATGATTGGTTTACTTGTCAGTCCCTAGTACAGTGCACTGAGTGTGCCCAGGGCTTGTAAATCCAATACCGCTGGTGGGCTCGCAGCACTGGTTGTGCCACCCACAGAAGCGGCTTGTAAATGTGCCTCAGGCCTGCCATTGCAGAGCCTGTGTGCAGCCTAGGGCTGCCATGTCGACTTGGTGAGTACACCCACTTACCAGTCCCTAAACCTTCCCTTTACTGCATGTTGGTCACCCCTAAAGTAGGCCCTAGGGCAGGGTGCATTGTAAGTATAAGGTAGGACATGCCCTGGTGTGTGTGGCATGTCCTAATAGTGAATTACAGCCATTTTCGTTTTCACTATTGCAAGGCTACCTGCTCCCCATAGGCCAGAATGGGCAGACTGACTATTACACCTTATAGTCAGAACTGACCCAGGGAACATGGTAGAAAAACGAATTTAGTATGCCTGAACTCAGAATGATAAAATACATCTTTTAGTGAAGTTGGTTTTAACATTCTGTGTTTGAAAATACCCCTTTTAGAAAGTGGGTATTTTCTTGCCTAAACTTCCAAGCCTGCCTCTGCTAGGTTGTGTATTCCTTGTCTGGAGATTGAGTGACAGGGGCTGGGGGTGGCTACAGGAGACAGGGTGAGTCAGCACAGGGCTGAATAGGAAGATCTGCATCCAGAGTGGAGGGAGGAGTTGCACCTGGGTCTGAATAGGGCTGTGCCTGCCTTCCACAATGCTGGCTCCACCTCCTGCCGGGCGGCTGAGCACCCTGCCCCACATTCTGAAAGGAAAGAAGGAGACAGAAAAACAAAGTGCTCCAGGACTGACCAGAACTGGTTTTGGGCTGGGCAGAGGCCTCTCTGCCTTCAGAGAACAAAGGAAAACTGTGTATAAAAAGGGGACCCAGACCCCTAGGAAATTAGATCACTTTGGGAAAACAAGAAGAAACCTTTGCTGAGGAGCGGAACCAAGAAGGAACTGAGGAGAAGAATATCCCTAAGCTAGAGGGATCTGCCTGCAGTGGTTGCCTGACTGCCAAAGGAAGGAGAAAGGACTTTGTGTGCACTTTTATTCAACTTGTAAAGTATCTCCAAGGGCTTGAGAAAAGAGCTTGCCTCCTGCTGAAGTCTCAGGGACAACAGACTTCAACCACCAGCTCCCCAAGAATCCTTTGGAAGTGCCTGCTGCTGTTTTGGGCCTTCTGAAGGGACTGCGTGTCGCAAGGAGCTGGAAGCGCGACTCAAGAGGAAGAAGCGTGTCGCCGTCGCTGCTGCTGCCGTCGCAACTCCGAAGGAGGGTGTCGCCGCTGTAGCTGTCGTATTGCACCGCATCGAGAGAAGCGTCCCGCAACGAAGAGGAAGCGTGTCGCCGTCGCTGCTGCTGCCGTCGCAACTCCGAAGGAGGGTGTCGCCGCTGTAGCTGTCGCATTGCACCGCATCAAGAGAAGAGTCTCGCATCGAGGAAGAAGCGTGTCGTCGTCGCAGCCGCTGCCGCCGCAACTCCGAAGGAGGGTGTCGCCGCTGTAGCTGTCGCATTGCACCGCATCAAGAGAAGCGCCTCGCATCCACGGAGAAGCGTGCCGCCGTCGGAGCTGCTGCCGTCGCATCACGAAACAAGGGTGTCGCCGCTGCAGTTGTCGCATCGAGCGGAAGCGTCTCGCAACGTCGGAGAAGAGGGTCGCCGCCAAAGCCGCTGTCGTCGCATCGCTGAACAAGGGTGTCGCCGCTGTAGCTGACGCATCGAGTCGAGACTTCGCAACCTCGGAGAAGCGTGCCGCATCAGGAAGAACTTGACGTCTTTATTTCTTTGCACCAGAACTTTGTCGCATTTCCATCGCTGCAACATTGCTTGTTGTGGAAGCGTCCCGCATCGTAAGGTACATTGACTTAAAGTGTCGCGTCTTAAGAACTGAACTGAACTAAGCTAAAACTACCATTTTAAGTACAGTATTGTGGATTTTTGTCGTTATGGTCTTGTGTTAAAACTATATAAAGAATACTTATTTTTGATATAAAACCTTGTGTGGTGTCCATCTGTAGTGTGTCCCTAGATTACTGTATGTGTTCACAAATGCTTTACACACTGCCTCTGAGATAAGCCTGTCTGCTCGTGCCAAGCTACCAAGGGGGTGAGCAGGGGTTATTTTAGGAGTGTACCCCTTTACCCTGACTAGAGGCGAGGGTCCCTATTTGTCACAAGTACCTACCTGTGCCAACTAGAGACCTCCAATTCTAACACCTTCTAACAAGACTTTAGAGAATTGACATGCCCCAAATATTTACGACTTCTACGGTTCTTAGAAGTGAACCCTAACACATAAGCGGCTACGACTATTTGAGGTGCGACCTATTTATTCTCAACTCCGAGAGCAAAAGTGAACCAAGTTTTGTGGGTGGGGAGGGAAGGGAATGTTTTCTTTTTTCCTTTGGAGTAGAAACACCTTCTCTCTCTCCTTTCCTTTAAGATTGCTCTTTCGACTAATGCCATGTACTCTAGCACTAGTGATTAAAGGTGACACCTGCAATGATGCATACTCTTTGTTCTTGGCATCTCTTCCAATAATACAAAGATTTAAACCATAAATATCTAAGTACCTAAATAAAGGCTTGGGGCTTAGCTAAATTAGCTCCCTAGATAAAAGGGGTAAAACAACACTAAGCTTTTTATCAAACTTTGAGCAGGACAAGTGAAAGCAAAGTAGTGATAGTGGAGTTAATATTATGTTGATCACAAATTGAGTGGCAACCCCAAAAATCAGTGTCTTGCCTTTCGTGAAGCTACATTTCAGGTCACTGTCTCTCATCTAGCTTGGAACAAGAGCCAGCCTCTCAGACCGGGTGGTAAATTCACTGGGGATGTCAGGCATCTGAAGCGAGTTTTGGGAGTCATCCTGGTATCATTGTTAGCCCATAGGTGTTAAGAGATCCACTTGAGCTTATGAGCACTGAGCTCATTCACAGGTATGCGAAAACATATGCCTTCCTCTGCTTAGAAAGAGACCACTAACCCATTGTTGTAAGCTAACCAGGCGGCATCAGTACCCGGTAGGTCAAACTTGAGGAGTTCCTCACGAGTTTTGTGCTGTTGTCACGTATCGAGTCGACCTACCCACATCTACCAGGTCCGGTCGACTCGATACGTGACAACAGCACAAAACACGTGAGGAACTCCTCAAGTTTGACCTACCGGGTACTGATGCCGCCTGGTTAGCTTACAACAATGGGTAGGACCAGGTCTGACAGGTACACGATTTAGGTAGTTCCTGGTTGAATTTGAGTATGTTGCCACGTCGCCAATTTTAAGTGTAGATAGTTTCCACAATATAGGTCCTGATGAATCGCATGTAGACTATTACAGTGAGCGAGAAACATGTTGACCTCATTTGCACCAATAGCGACGCTTAGACCTAAGACATAAAACTTAGCCAAGCACCGCATTGTTTATATTTTTAACTAGGGTAGGAGACCCACTGATTAAAAATTGTCTTCACGGATACTCCGAACCTTATTTTAAATCACACACATACATCTACACAGTTCTGGCCCCTCACCCCCACTTCACCATACGGCTATTGGAAAAAGATCTCCGCCAAAGTGCCCCTACTACAGGGAGCCCGTTGGGTATTGCAGCGCCGACCCGACGAGGAGCAGCCCAGATGATGAAGCATGACACCCGATTGGGTGTGTGAGGGCATTACAATCCAATAAATGGACTCCCAACTCTGAACCCATACGTTCAGGGTGGTGTCAATTTCCCTTGTTCGTACACTCTTGAGGAACAGCATAACCTTCTTCTTCTAATACTTCAATTCGGGCACCTATGCTGGACCTCCCTCGACACTGATAGAGGAAAAAGCCCTGTAGTCCCTCCTTTGTATACTGTAAGTTCATCTCAAACATCACAGCGTGATGATCTGACCATGTCTCGGAGCCTATTTCAATTAATAGTGTGTTGTTAGTAAAAAGCCCATCCAGCATGTGGCCAGCAAGTTGTGCGGGATCGCGCACTACTTGGGAAAGGCCTAAGCTGGCCATGGTATCAATGAGAACCTCAGAATCTATAGCAGTTGAAGCTTCTAGATAGAAGTTGAAATCTCCTAGAACCATGAGATCTTTAGCACATAAACCGGCCTCCAATAAGGAGCCCACCGTCGGGGTGAAGATGTTCCTCGGGCTGGGAGAGCGATAAATGAACAATCCATTAAAGGATTGAGTGTTAGAAAGTTCTATGTTAAAGGAGAGCGCTTTGCATTCTAGCAATGATGCAGGGCAGAAAATGGCTGGCATATTGTCCGGGTAGATGGTAGCTAGTCCACCATCCCGTTTAAGGGGGTCTACCTAATCTATAGATAGAATAGCCAAGAGGGATTTCTGCCACCAGGTCAGGGCCAGAGGAGGGCCAGAGGAGGGATCAGCCCAAGTTTCAGAGACAAACTATGTAAGGATGGTGATTATCTAAAAAGTCAGCAAATTAAATTTTCTGTTTTATCAGCGATCTAGCGTTTATAAGGGCACAGAGGATTTTGCCATTTGTGCTGGTAAGCTTGCCCAACAATTTGGTTAAAAGCATAGTTTCTTTGTTAACACTAACCTGTGACTCGAGGTTAAATATATGAACACTGCATTCCTGGCAGATCATGTTGGTAACAAGAGAGGGAGCCAGGGTCTAAAACACATCTAGCTTCCTTGCCTATGTTATTAAGTGCACAAAGCTCTTTCCCTGTGTAGCATCTCCTCAGTGGGAGGTTGGAGTGAAAACTGGCAGGGGGACGGGCGCTCGGGCCGATCCAGGCACAGACAGGCTTGCCTTTGGCATGCCAGAGGTGCGGACGCGCTGTCTGCCAATTTAAATATCCCTCCATGTGAGAAGGGGCGCGTCAGGTAACTGATGCTTTGCAGCGCGTGAATCCAAAACAGGCGGGAGAAATAAAATTAATCAAACCAGGGTCCCGCAACCCCGCAGTCTCCCCTTCGAGAGAAAGTTACTGGTAAAACAAATTTTTGCTAATTAAAAAGTGAAAAACATAACACATAAAATCATTAAAACGGGGAATTCATCCTTTCAATATGGCGCATGATTTTGTAGGAGCCAGGGACCTCCTAAAACCGGCACGGAACATGCCTACAAGAAAAGCAAAAGTGGGAAGATCCAAACCTGATTAGCATAAGCTGCTTCATAAACAGAAACGTCCGCATAAAACTGATTAAAGTGCAGTGCTGGCAAGCATCAACAGTAGATTCTTTTAAGGTCAAGTCCTTGAGTCTGAGTAAGGCATTCACTTCATAGAACTGCACCACCGGTCAACACAGAACATGATATACCTACCTCTATGCCATTGGTAGGTAAAAACAAACCTTCAGTGGACACCCCACCCATAATACCCTCAGTAGTAAGCTTACTATGATATCTCGTATAGTAGATTATCGCTAAAATGCATACAGCTGAAGGAGGTGCAAACACACAATCAAAAGGAACACTGAAAACATAATCAGAAGGAACACTGGTGGTGATCAAATATTTGCCAGTTTTAGCGTGTCCTCAGACTAGAAGGAAAGGAAGAAAGGGTAGCGTCAAGGCACTAAATGATGGACAGATATTCATATACGCCATGAAAGTGAAAGCAATACTTTTATTTTTATGTTTGTTTTTTGTGTAGAAGGGGCCTACTTTATGGACCTAGATCATCCTCTTCTTGTAAAGATTGTGAAAAGGAAGAGTAGGACTCTATGTAACCGAGGTTTTTCATCTGCAAGTTGGATCTTCAAAGGAAAGCGGCAAGCTCTGCTTTAACTCATCCTGTGAATATTACACAAAACACTTCACTTCACTTCACTTCCAAGAGGAACTTCTCCAGCCAGCCTTCAAAGACTCTAGAAAAGTACGATGCAACACTGAACATGGACAAAGACATTGAGCGTGTGGTGTTCTAGCTGATTAAAAATACCATTCTTCAGAAAGAGGGCAAACATGTGGGGCGGCTGAGATGTACCTGAAAATGCCTGTGCTCCTCAGTCGATTAATGTGGTTCCCAGCCTGGAGCTCGGACTGGAGGCTGCTTAGATTGTCTTTGCTGCCGTTGACGAATGAAGTGTCTGGGCTCTGGTCCAAAAGACTGAAAACAAACCAGGGATGAGTCATGAAAGAGAGAAAACTATTAAATCAGATAATATTGATAAGGTCTCTCTGTTCAAAAAAATTAATGCAGTAGCACTCAAGGAACTAAAAGAATAAAAAAGAAGCACAAACACCACGCAACAGAGGGAGGAATGAACAATGGAGACTAATAATATTTTTTTTTATAAACAGTCCTAAATAGCATTAAAAAAAGAGAAGAGAGCAGTACACGAGGTATATCATAACAATATTCAACTATCTAGGAATTACCAGGAAAGACCATGAAAAACCTTTGGGAGTGCAGAAAAGCAAAGGGCTGAGTAACAGAGCACGTCAATATGATTGCATGTAAGAATATTGTATACAAATATCGCCTGACGTAAATGTTGTGTCCCAAATATAATTTTAAAAAATATTGTCCCTTTGGGTGTAGATTAATTTCAATTGGGTGATATTTTTGCTGATGATATTTAGGCCAAAATATTGATGTCAGACTATGTTCCGGTACCAAAACTTCCAATGCTAGAGGGACGGCTCAGCATTGTATTTTTCTCCGTCTGCAGTCCTGTTCCAAAAGATGGATTTGGTCCACCAGTGCACCTTGGGTCGAGCTTTGCAGTAATGCCTTAATAATTCTATGTGGATTACGATATTGATAAATCTTTGCTGGCACGTTCTTTTAGATTGAATTTCTGATTAAAGAAAAATTCAAATCAGGTGAGATAATCCTCAATGATAATCTGTACAATCTTTCAAATTGTTAGTATTCATTCCTACATTATTTTATGCTGAAACAAATATGTTAGCAGATCAACAATGCCTGCAAAATACAATAGAGTGACCGAAAGAACAGATGGTAAAAGAGTTGTTTTCTGTTTTTTTTTAGGAAAATCTGTAGAAAGTTGGGATGACTTCAGCAATTTTTCCCCCACCTGCTGTGTCTGTACCGTGCCTGCTCCCTGGTCCATTGTGGGTTTTCCTGATTGTGTGGAGGGAGCGAGCGGACACAACTCTACCTTACTTCCAGGCTGGGGAGGAGCTACGGGGTTAGCAGTCTAGCTCCTACCCTATGCTATTTAAACCCATGCCTGCCCCGACGCGCAGCGGACGTGCCGCTGGTGCACCTAAAGAAAGCCCATCTGCGTCTGTCCGCGCCCAGCCGTCACCAGGAGCCAAAACCCCTGCACCTTTTAAGCTAGACAGTGGACATAGGCAGAAACTTACATACTCGACCGCGGAACTCCTTGAAGTTAGACGCCTATGTACAACCAACTGTATTAACAGCCCACATGGCATATCTGGGGCCTTACCTGATATAGAGGGACCCTTCTCTTGGAGACACTGCCAATTCCAAAGCTTGGAGTCGAGGCCGAAGTCTGTGGGTCAAAATCCAACGGATCAAGCAACGAGGAATTATAATTTAGATAGTCTCCCTCCCTCCCTAGATTCCCTGACTAACAGACCCGGTCAGGGTTGGAATTGCTTTCTGAGCAATGTTAGATCATTGCCCAAGCACGCCACTGAAATATGGGATATACTTTCCGCTGGAAATCCTGATCTGGGGTTTCTCACTGAAACCTGGCTCAAATCTAGCTCCACCCCCTCTATTGCGGTGGCACTCCCTACCGTATTCAAAGGCTGGATAGAGAGACTTCGGTTGGTGGAGGCATAGCCATTATCCATAAAGATACGATTAAGGTATCGATGCTTGAGCACTGTTGTAATGATAAAATAGATTTATTTTTTTTAGAATTGATTTTCTGCTCTATTATTGCTGGAAAGGTGCCCTTGTATACCGGTCGCCGGGTCCCCCTCAAGATTTTTCGCTCCAACTGATGGAACTAATTGCCCCCCACATTATCTCCACTAATCATTTCCTCCTATTGGGGGACTTCAATATACACAGTGAGATTACGTCTAATCTGGATGCCTCTACGTTCCTCGCTGACTTGGCCACTTTAGGACTAGGAAAGATCAACGAGGGCCCTACTCACCTAGCAGGACATACGTTAGATCTTATCCTGACCAACTCCCCAAACATTATATGTGAAGCTCCATGTCCTCTTATATGGTCAGACCACTCCTAATTGACTTCCAAATTCGCGGGCCTAAGGCAAACCCTGCTCCCTCCATGGTTCCCAATAGCTTCAGAAAACAGTGGCATAAAATTACACCTGACCTTTTTATGAACACACTTCCGGTAATTATTAACCAGGAGTCAAGGAGTATCGAGGATTGTTTAGCCAGCTAACATACCACAGTTAAAACAGCCATAGATCAGCTGGCCCCACTGAAACCATTCCCTAATTCGCCCAGACGATTACACACAGTTTGGTATTCAGGACCTGCGTAAGGAGAAATGGCTCTGTAAAAAGTTGGAGAGACGGTGGCGTCAGTCCCATGATTTAAATGACAAAGAAATGTACAAGACTTCTATAGCTCGTTATCATAAAAACTTAAACGCTCGTAAAGCCCATATTGCGTCACAACTCAACCAGGCAGGGAATGCTCCTAAAGAACTATACCAAATCCCCAGGTCTTTCACCAACCCAAAGGCCAGTAACAATGAAATTT
This sequence comes from Calotriton arnoldi, assembly GCA_963921515.1. Classification (NCBI taxonomy): domain Eukaryota; kingdom Metazoa; phylum Chordata; class Amphibia; order Caudata; family Salamandridae; genus Calotriton; species Calotriton arnoldi. The sequence goes on from CAWUFW010001064.1 coordinate 871,303, forward strand.
CTCCTTCCCAAGAACTGTGCGATAAGATTGCTGACCATTTTGAACAGAAAATCAATCTCATCTATGATAAAATCACCAAACACTGGAGACCCTCGAACACTTTAGACCTCTGTCCTCTATCCTTGACCAACGGGCACCTTTTGGAAAGTTTTACGCCTCTCACAGGAGGTATAGTGGAGACATTGATGAAAACAGCTAAATCCGGCTCACCTATGGACGTTATCCCAGCTAAAATCTCTTCTCTACTCTATAAACAGTTGGCTCCATCTATTTGTTCTATTCTTAATCTCTCTATGAGAGAGGGCCAACTACCATTAGAGTGGAAGGCCGCACAAATAATTGCTATCCGAAAGAAGGCTAATGCCCCGGCAGAGGATCTATCTAATTACCGCCCGATCTCTCTACTACCTCTTCTGAGTAAGTTATTAGAAAAACATATTAATAAACAACTTTCTGATTATATTGAATCTACTGTTTTAGGCCAACGTACAGCACGGAGTCAGCACTGATTGCTGTCACTGATAATATAAGACACTCCCTTGACAACGGCCAGGCATTACTATTGGTGCTGCTGGATTTGTCGGCAGCTTTCGACACGATATCCCATTCCATTCTTCTCAGGAGACTCAAGAGAAATCGGGATTCGTGGACAAGCCTTTCAATGGATCTCATGTTTTCTTACCCACCGGACACAGACCATCAATCTCGGCTCTTTCTGCTCGCAGACTATGGAACTTACCAAAGGAGTGCCTCAGGGATCTTGCCTCAGCCCTACTTTGTTCAATATTTATGTGGCTCCGCTTGCAGGGCTACTTAGAAAGCTTGGTTTTACTCCAATTTCATATGCTGATGGTACCCAGCTTCTACTATCATTCGGCAAAAACTTTAATAACATTCAGACCACCTTTTCAGAAGGCATGACTGCAATTGCTGCCTGGATGAGGAATAATTTCCTACAGCTAAAGCTGGGAAAACTGAGATCAATCTTTTCGGAGATGCACCTCTGCTCTGGTGCCCAGAGTGGTGGCCACCCAAATTAGGCGCTGTCCGGTCCCCAAGACTGTGGTCAAGAACTTAGGCATACCTCTGGACCAGAAACTTGCGATGAAAGAGCAAGTTACGACTACCATGGGTTCCTGTTTCCATATGCTAAGCCTCTTCCACAAGGTATTTCCTTTTCTCCCCCTCACCGCATGTAAAACACTCATTCAAGCACTGGTGATTAGCCGCCTGGACTAGTGCAATGCCCTCCTGATAGTGGCATGTGAGTCTTCTCTAAATAGACTTCAGGTAGTTCAAAATACTGCAGCTCGTCTTGTCATGAACTCACCAACCAGAACAACCTCTCTCCCTCTATTACAACACCTACATTGGCTTAAGATACGTAAGCGGATCAGATTTAAGATATGTTGCATTGTGCACAAAGCACTATACGGTAAAGACCCTGGTTATCTAGCAGATAAACTCATCCAATATCAGCCACACAGACCCACCCCATTCAGGAGTAAAATCTCTGCTCCTCATCCCTCGCTTCAAGAAATCCCGTATGGGCGGGAAGGCTTTCTTCTACTTCTTCCCCTATTACTGGAATCAGCTCCCAATCCATCTACGGAAATGCCTAGATTATCTTTTATTTAGAAAGCTTCTTAGGACCGAGCTTTTCTAAATTGCCCGCATTTGGCCTGCTCCGACTGCTGCACTTCCGTAGCGCGGAGATACCCCTGTGGGGGTGATTCAGGCGCTTTACAAGTAAATAAAAATAAAAAATAAAAATTAATTTGGGGCAAAACAGGTGGAGGTTAAATCAGTGGTAAGTGTCATAGAAGAATGACAGTAGGTTCATGGCCAGGAATGGTGTGATCAAGAAGCCGAGCCCTCCCTTCACCTGCAGTCGCAATCAAATTGTGTGTGCTCAACTTGTTCTGATACTGAGACAGACTATCCTGGATTAACTGTAACAAAAGGCTTTCAGTGGCAGCCCTACCTGAACTTCCAACCGCAAAGAGACCTGGACCTAAGCTAACCTCATTCCATCAGCCAGAGAGACAGAGAATATATTTTAAATATCCTAGCACCAAAATAAAAGCTTGCAGCTGAGCTAAGTTAGCTCCCTTGATAAATGGGGTAAAACAAGACTTAGCTTTTTATCAAACTTTGAGCAGGACAAGTGAAAGCAAAGTAGTGCTAACGGTGACAACTCCAGTGTCTTGCCTTTGGTGAAGCTACATTTCAGGTCACTGTCTCTCCTTGAAACAAGTGCCAGCCTCTCAGACCGGGTGGTAAATTCACTAGGGATGTTTGGGGAGTCATCCTGGTAACATTGTTAGCCCATAGGTGTTCAGAGAATTACTTGAGCTTATGAGCACTGAACTCATTCACAGGTATGTGAAAACATATGCCTTCCTCTGCTTAGAAAGAGACCACTAACTGAGTCAGGTCAGAGCATTACAAAGCCTTGGGAGGCCGGGAGGCTACTGGAGGTCATAGTATTTTTTGCATGAGGATAAACATGTGAAGAGGAGATTCATGGGCTATGTTATGTTAAAGTGACTTTTAAAGCACACGATTACAGAGGGGGTGTCCTGGAGCTAGCTGTGCTGAAAAGGATTGGAGAAATGCTAGTTACAGTAACGGAAAATTTTTAATGCTTTCATGAAGGAGAACAGATTGGGCATGGATCCAATGTGAGAGGGTAGGAGGTGCCATGCTTTGGCAGTATATATTACAAAGCTTCTTACTCCCCAGTTGGCACGTTTGAACCTAGGGACTATCAGTTTCTTAGCTCCAGAACAGCGCAAATTCATGTTTGGTTCATACCACTTGAATTTCTGTTTTAAGTAATCAGGGCCAGCATCGTGCAATGCCTTGTAGGCAGTACACAAGGCCTCGAACCTGATTCATTGCCTAACTGGGAGCCAGTGTAATTTATGAACGGCTTGAGAAACAGATCTAAACTTAGGGGTCCTTAAAAGTAGCTGAGCGGCAGCGTTTTGTAAGGTTTGAAGTTTGTTCAAGTGTTGTTGCTGCATATTTAAATACAGACCATTACAATAATGTAATTTTGAGAGGGCCAGGGCTGTTACAACTGTTTTTGTGTGTGTCCGGAGGAATGAAGGGGAGAATGTTTTTTATCATACTCAATGTGTAGAAAAAGGAGGCGATAACTGCATTTACGTGGTCTCCGAAAGTGAGTTGTTATCCATCAGTACTCCTAAGTTTCTTGCCTTCCTCACATTAATAGGGAGGTTTCCTAATTCCTCCGGCCACCAAGATGGGGACCAAATAGAAGTCTGGTTGCCAAAAACAATGACCTCGGTCTTCCCAGAATTTAGTTTCAAGCAAGTCTTGCTCAACCAGTTGCTGATAGCCAACATACAGTCATTGAATCGGGATCCGGTGTTATTATCCTTGTCAGACAGTGACACAATAATTTGCAGGTCATTGGCAAAAGTTGTTAGAGCAAAAAGAAAGATATAATCAAGATTGCCACTGAAGTTACATAAACGTTGAACAATGTTGGACTAAGCGAGGACCCCTGAGGGACACCACAAGGCAAGAAGGGTTCAGGAACAAATTGTTCAAGCACCACCGTTTGCTCTCGCCCCGAGAGAAAGAATCTTACACGTGAACGGTGCTCAAGGCTATCTCCAATATCATTCTCATTGCGTTCGGCAACTCAACCCAGACGATCATATTCCATGGTCAGCGTATCATCAGAGACTTATCCTTGGTCTGCCGGGCCCGGTATTGCCGTTCACTGATCCTTTAGAATTCATACTTTTAACGCCGCTGTTATTCCGAGACCACTGCAGTCACGGCTTCCTTCCGGTCATCGGACCACTGCTCCTTGACTTATCCTCGTGGTTCAAGATTCTAGGCAATTTCCTCAGGCATTACCCTAATTGTCCTGAAGACGATCCCAGCATTTTGACAAGTGGATCAAAACGTTGTCGACTCTTTGCCCTTTGACACAATCTTATGTTTACCAAATGGTGCTCAAAATATGTAATTGTTGGTCTAACTACTTAGTAATGTATAGGCCCAAGTTGTTATGACTGAGCTTTTCTTTTTTTGTCTTTGTTAAATTGTCCCACTTATATGTTGTTCGAATTACTAGTTTATATTAAAATGATTATGTCCAGTTGGGCATTCAAAACATAGATATCATTATACCTCTATGTAACTTACAGTACTAATAATTTAAGTATAAGGGACCGCTGTTCTTTTATAATAGCTGTTGATTCATGGCCTTTTCTACAATTTTTGCAGGTAGTGGAAGGCGAGAGATTGGGCGTTAGCTATTGGGATCCGTCGGATTCAAACTAGTTTTTTTTTTGTGTGGAAGTATAGAGGCTACCTTACATTGTATGGGAAAGTAGCCCATCCTGAACATTGAATTGAAAATACTTAGGAGATTGGAAGCAATGATCTCTGGTGCTAATTTGATCACTGAGGAGGGGCATGGGTCCAGTGGAGAAGCGGACTTCGAGGATTGAATTTGATTCATTACCTGGGTAGTGGTAATTGCAGGAGATTCCGTGAAGGTAGCCTGTGCAGGACCTGAAGAGGAGTACTTAGTTCCTTCAGGGATGATTTCTTTATTTAAGTCAAAGTTGTTGTATATCTGTTCCACTTTGGCTAGGAAAAATTTGCAAGAGAATGGCAAAAAGGTCGACTACTGCTTGCCAGATTATTACACGGGACAGAGGTCAATTTCGTCACTATCTGGAATATTTCTGTTGAGGAATTTTTAGGAGATTCAATTTGTTGTGGAAAATAAAGATTTTTCTTTAGTCATTAAGGACTTATAATCAGTCATACATTGTTTATACTTTTCTTTTTCTTCCCTACTGTAATCCTTTCTCCACTTTCGTTCTTGTCTTCTACAGCATTGTGTCTGCAGAATGTTCGAATACCATGGCACAGACACTTTATTTCTATGAGGGTGAGATGTCTTGACAGGAGCTAGGAGGGAAATGGCTGAGTTTAACCAGTTAGAATAATTTAGAGCGTCTCGATCTAGGTCCATTGAATATTCGGGCTGAAAATGTGCCAGCATCTGGTTAAACTGATCAGTATTAATTCTATTCCAGGCATGTGACCTATGAGGACTATGAGAGGAAATATCAGGCAGGTGTCTGTGAGGTAAGTTTATCTCAAACATCACAGCGTGATGATCTGACCATGTCACGGAGCCTTTTTCAATTAATTGGGAGTTGTTAGTAAAAATCCCATCCAGCATGTGGCCAGTAAGTTGTGTGGCATCACACAGTACTCTGGAAAGGCCTAAGCTGGCCATGGTATCAATGAGAGCCTCAGTATCTTTATCAGTTGAAGCTTCTAGATAGGAGTTGAAATCTCCTACAACCATGAGATCTTTAGCACATAAACTGGCTGCCAATAAGGAGCCCACTGTCTGGATAAAGATGTTCCTCTGGTCGGGAGGGCGATAAATGAACAATCCATTAAAGGATTGAGTGTTAGAAAGTTATATGTTAAAGGAGAGCGCTTTGCATTCTAGCAATGATGCAGGGCAGAAAATGGCTGGCATATTGTCCGGGTAGATGGTAGCTAGTCCACCATCCCGTTTAAGGGGGTCTACCTAATCTATAGATAGAATAGCCAAGAGGGATTTCTGCCACCAGGTCAGGGCCAGAGGAGGGATCAGCCCAAGTTTCAGTGACAAACTATGTAAGGATGGTGATTATCTAAAAAGTCAGCAACTTCAACTTTCTGTTTTACCAGCGATCTAGCGTTTATAAGGGCGCAGAGGATTTTGCAGTTTGTGCTGGTAATCTTGCCCAGCAATTTGGTTAAAAGCATAGTTTCTTTGTTAACACTAACTTGTGACTCGAGGTTAACTATTTGAACATCGCATTCCTGGCAGATCATGTTGGTACAAGAGAGAGAGAGCCAGGGTCTAAATAAACACATCCAGCTGCCTTGCCTATATTAAGTGCACAAAGCTCTTTCCCCGAGTAGTATCTCCTCAGTGGGAGCAAAAACTGGCAGAGGGACGGGCGCTCAGCGCGATCCAGGCACAGACGGGCCTGCCTTTGGCATGCCAGGGGTGCGGACGGCTTGTCTGACAATTTAAATATCCCTCCAAGCGAGGGGGGCTTGTCAGGAAACTTGCACTTTGCAGCACGTGAGTCCAAAACAGGTAGTAGAAATAAAATTAATCAAACCAGGGTCCAGCAACCCCGAAGTCCTCACGCAGACTCTGCTGCGAGGGAAAGTAACTGGCAAAACAAATTTTAGTTAATTAAAAAGTGAAAAACATAACACATAAAATCATCACATTAAAACAGGGAATACATCCTTTCAATATGGCGCAAGATTTTGTAGGAGCCAGGCACCTCCTAAAACCGGCATGGAACATGCCTACAAGGAAAGCAAAAGTGGGAAGATCCAAACCTGATTAGGATAAGCTGCTTCATAAACAGAAAAGTCCACATAAAACTGATTAAAGTGCAGTGCTGGCAAGCATCAACAATAGACATTTTTAAGGTGAAGGTCATAAGTCTGAGTTAGGCATTCACATCATACAACTGCACCACCGGTCAACACAGCAAATGATATACCTACATCTATGCCATTGGCAGGTAAAAACAAAGCTTCAGTGGACACCCCACCCATAATACCCTCAGAAGTAAGCTCACTATGATAGCTCATATAGTAGCTCATTGCTGAAATGTACACAGCTGAAGGAGTTGCAAACAAGCTCTTCTGCAGCACCCAAAGAAAACATAATCAGAAGGAACACTGGTGGTGATCGAATATTTGACAGTTTTAGCGTGTCCTCATACTGAAAGGAAAGGAAGAAATAGGAACGTCAAGGCACTATATGATGGACAGATTTTCATAAACGCCATGTAAGTGAAAGCTATTTTTTTTTTTTTTATGTTTTTTGTGTAGAAGGGGCATACTTTATGGACAGAGATCAACCTCTTCTTGTAAAGATTGTGAAAAGGAAGAGTAGGACTCCATGTAACCAAGGATTTTCATCTGCAAGTTAGATCTTCGAAGGAAAGCGGCAAGCTCTGCTTTAACTTATCCTCTGCATATCACACAACATACTTCAAAGAGAAACTTCTCCAGCCAGCCAGCCAGCCAGCATTCAAAGACTCTAGAAAAGTACGATGCAACACTGAACATGGACAAAGACATTGAGCGTGTGGTGTTCTAGCTGATTAAAAATACCATTCTTCAGAAAGAGGGCAAACATGTGGGGCGTCTGAGATGTACTTCACAATGCCTGTGCTCCTCAGTCGATTTGTGTGGTTCCCAGCCTGGAGCTCGGACTGGAGGCTGCTTAGATTGTCTCTGCTGCCGTTGACAAGAGAAGTGTCTGGGCTCTGGTCCAAAAGACTGAAAACAAACCAGGGAATAAGTCAAGAAAGAGAGGAAACTATTAAATCAGACAATATTGGTATGGTCTCCCTGTTCAGACAAATTAATGCAGTAGCACTCAAGGAACTAAAAGTATAAAAAAAAGAAGCACAAACACCACACAACAGAGGGAGGAATGAACAATGGGCAGTAATATAATACGTTTTTTTTAACAGTCCTAAATAGCATATAAAAAGAGAAGAGATCAGTACACGAGGTATATCATATTAATATTTAACTATCTAGTAATTACCAGGAAAGAGCATGAAAAACCTTTGGGAGTGCAGAACAGCAAAGGGCTGAGTAACAGAGCACGTCAATATGATTGCATGTAAGAATATTGTAAACAAATATCGCCTGACGTAAATGTTGTGTCCCAAATATAATTTACAAAAATATTGTCCCTTTGGGTCTAGATTTGTTTCTATTAATTCCCATTGGGCGATATTTTTGCTGATGATATTTAGGCCCAAATATCTATGTCAGACGATGTTCTGGTAACTTCCAATGCTAGAGGGACGGATCAGCATTGTATTTCTCCCCGTCTGCAGTCCTGTTCCAAAGGATGGATTTGGTCTACCAGTGAACTTTGGGGCAAAACAGGTGGAGGTTAAATCAGAGGTAAGTGTCACAGAAGAATAACAGTAGGTTCATGCCCAGGAATGGTGTGACCAAGAATCCTAGCCCTCACTTCACCTGCAGTCACAACCAAATTGTGTGTGCTCAACTTGTCCTGATACTGAGACAGAATATCCTGGAATAACTGTAACAAAAGCTTCCTGTGGCAGCCCTACCTGCACTTCCAACCGCAAAGACACCTGCACCTAAGCTAACAACATTCTATTAGCCAGAGAGACTGAGAAGAATATACTTTTAATAGCTAAGCACCTAAGTAAAGGCTTGCAGCTGAGCTGAGTTAGCTCCCTGGATAAAAGGGGTAAAACAACACTAAGCTTTTTATCTTTGAGCAGGACAAGTGAAAGCAAAGTAGTGATAGTGGACTTAATATTATGTTGATCACAAATTAAGTGGCAACCCCAAAAATCAGTGTCCTGCCTTTGGTGAAGCATCACTTCGGGTCACTGTCTATCATCTAGCTTGAAACAAGAGCCAGCAACTCAGACCAGGTGGGTAAATTCACTGGGGATGTCAGGCATCTGAAGCGAGTTTTGGGAGTCATCCTGGTATCATTGTTAGCCCATAGGTGTTAAGAGATCCACTTGAGCCTATGAGCACTGAACTCATTCACAGGTATGCGAAAACATATGCCTTCCTCTGCTTAGAAAGAGACCACTAACTTAGTCAGGGCAGAGCATTACAAAGCCTTGAGGGGCCAGGAGGCTACTGGGGGTCACAGTGTTTTTTGCATGAGGATAAACAAGTGAAGAGCAGATTCGTGGGCTAGGTTATGTTAATGTGACTTTTGAAGCGCACGATTACCCGGAGGTGTGCTGGAGCTAGCTCTGCTGAAAATGATCGGAGAAATGAATTTACAGGTAAGCTGAGTGTTTAATTCTTTCCTGAAGGATAACAGATGGGGCATGGATAAAATGTGAGAGGGTAGGAGGTGCCATGCTTTGGCAGTACATATTACAAAGCTTCTTCCTCCTGAGTTGGCACGTTTCAACCTAGGGACTGTCAGTTTCTTAGCTCCAGAACAGCGCAAATTTATGTTTGGTTCATACCACTTGAATTTCTGTTTCAAGTAATCAGGGCCAGCATCGTGCAATGCCTTGTAGGCAGTACACAAGGCCTTGAACCTGATTCCCTGCCTAACTGGGAGCCAGTGTAATTTATGAACGGCTCGAGAAACAGATTTAAACTTAGGGGTCCTTGAAAGCAGCCGAGCAGAAGCGTTTTGTAAGGTTTGAAATTTGGTCAAGTGTTGTTGCTGCATATTTAAATACAGACCATTACAATAATGTAATTTTGAGAGGACCAGAGCTGTTACAACTGTTTTTTGTGCTTCCAGGGGAATGAAGGGGAGAATGTTTTTTTATTATCCTCAATGTGTAGAAAAAGGAAGCGATAACTGCATTAACGTGGTCTCCAAAAGTGAGTTGTTATCCATTAGCACTCCTAAGTTTCTTGCCTTCCTTACAGGAATAGGGAGGTTTCCTAATTCCTCCGGCCACCAAGATGGGGACCAAATAGAAGTCTGGTTGCCAAAAAGAATGACCTCTCATCCCTGAATTTAGTTTCAAGCAATTCTTGCTCATCCAGTTGCTGATAGCCAACATACAGTCATGGAATATGGAACCGGTGTTATTATCCTTGTTAGACAGTGACACAATAATTTGCAGGTCATTGGCATGAGATGTTAGAGCAAAAAGGAAGATATAATCAAGGTTACCAGGTAAGTTACATAAACATTGAACAATGTTGGACGAAGCGAGGGCCCCCGAGGGACCCCACAACGCAAGGAGAAAAGTTCAGAAACAAATTGTTCAAGTGCCACCATTTGCTCTCGTCCCGAGACAAAGGATCTAAGAGGGGCAAATTTAGCCCCCTTGATCCCTATATCATGGCGACGGTCAGTCAGCAGATCGTGATCAAGCTTATCTCCTCTGTGGCTTTGATCATGGCAGTTCTGGTGCATTGGCCACTCCCGAATCCGAACGGAGTGGTATCCAGAAGGTTATTCTGTATGAACTGTGCCAGCTATTGATTCACTGCCTTTTCTACAATTTGTGCAGGTAGTGGAAGGTGAGAGATTGGGCAGTAGCTGTTCCCATCTGTCGGATTCAAACTAGGGTTTTTTTAAATCAGTGGAAGTATAGAGGCTACCTTCCATTGTTTGGGAAAGTAGCCCATCCTGAACATTGAATTGAAAATACTTGTGAGATTGGAAGCAATGATCTCTGGTGCTAATTTGATCACTGAGGAGGGGCATGGGTCCAGTGGAGAACCAGACTTCGAGGATTGAATTTTATTCATTACCTGGGTAGTGGTAATTGCAGGAGATTCCGTGAAGGTAGCCTGTGCAGGACCTGAAGAGGAGTACTTAGTTCCTTCAGGGATGATTTATTTATTTAAGTCAAAGTTGTTGTATATCTTTTCCACTTTGGCTAGGAAAACATTTGCAAGAGAATGGCAAAAAGATGGACTACTGCTTGCCAGATTATTACACGGGACAGAGGTCAATTTCATCACTATCTGGATTATTTCTTTTGAGGAATTTTTAGAAGATTCAATTTGTTGTGGAAAATAAGCAGATTTTTCTTTAGTCATTAAGGACTTATAATCAGCCATACATTGTTAATACTTTTCTTTTTCTTCCCTACTGTAATCCTTTCTCCACTTTCGTTCTCGTCTTCTGCAGCATTGTTTCTGTGTTCTAAGAATGTCGGTACACCACGGCACGGACACTATTTCTGTGAGGGTGAGATGTCTTGGTAGGAGCCGGGAGGTAAATGGCTGAGTTTAACCAGTCGGAAAAATTTAGAGCGTCTCGATCTAGGTCCATTGAATATTCTGGCTGAGAATGTGCCACCATCTGGTTAAATTGGTCATTATTAATCCTATTCCAGGCATGTGACCTATGACGACTATGAGGGGAATTATCGGAAAGTGCCCTGTTAGGTAAGTTTATCTCAAACATCACAGCGTGATATCTGATCATGTCACGGACCCTTTTTCTACTAATAGGGCGTTGTTAGTAAAAATCTTGTCCAGCGTGTGGCCAGCAAGTTGTGTGGATCGCGCTCTACTTGGGAAAAGGCCTAAGCTGGCCATGGTATCAATGAGAGCCTCATTATCTTTATCAGTTGAAGCTTCTAGATAGAAGTTGAAATCTCCTAGAACCATGAGATCTTTAGCACATAAACTGGCTGCCAATAAGGAGCCCACCGTCGGGGTGAAGATGTTCCTCGGGTTGGGAGGGCGATAAATGAACAATCTATTAAAGGATTGAGTGTTAGAAAGTTCTATGTTAAAGGAGAGTGCTTTGCATTCTAGCAATGATGTAGGGCAGAAAATGGCTGGCATATTGTCCGGGTATATGATAGCTAATCCACCATCCCGTTTAAGGGGTCTATCTAATCTATAGATAAAATAGCCAGGAGGGATTGCTGCCGCCAGGGCCAGAGGAGGGATCAGCCCAAGTTTCAGTGACAAACTATGTAAGGATGGTGATTATCTAAAAAGTCAGCAAATTAAATTTTTTGTTTTACCAGCGTTTATAAGGACGCAGAGAATTAAACCAAACAAGGGGAACTAGGGGCTTTCTCAAGGTCCTGCATACATGCCCAGTCGCAGTCTAACAAAAGAGGGTATGAAGTTCCTGATAAGGCAGGGGGAGCAAGGTAAGTTGAGAGGAGTAGGTTGTCCCTTAACGGAGGGAAAGGGGGATCCCTCCTTTCGGAATTAGGGCCCTCACACACCCAGCCAGCTGGGTGTCATGCTTCATCATAGGGCTTGCTCCTCGTCAGGTTGGCGCTGCAATACCCGACGGGGTCCCTATGAGGGGCTCTTTGGCAGAGATCTTTTATTCCTTGCCGTTTGGTGCTGTGGGTGTGAGGGACCTAAAGGTGTAGATGTGCTAAGTGAAGGTCAATGGATTGTGCAAGGGTTAAAACAGGAAATGGAAGTCCCCAAAAAATAATTTTACTGATACTGGCTTCCAACCCTGGTTAAAAAATATGGAGAGTGGCGCCTTCCTGATATAATACGTCAGGATATTGAGTTCAACTTCATGTGGTCGACATGTTTCTTGCCTATGTGTCAAATTGATCTAGCGGCAATTCATCAGGACCTATAAAGGAATGGCGTTCTAGTTGATTAACCGTGATACACCACACCAAGCACCTCAAATGTGGTACCTGTAAATGCGATGGTCAACCCAAGATCGGTTGGTGTATGGCACCATCAACTCCCGGCAGGTAAAGACCCCTGGCAATTCCAGAGTCTTGGCAAAACCGCGAGGTTGTCGGTAGACCTGTTGCGGGGATTCTGCTCATACACAGAACTATGCACAAGAAAACAGGACCTCAGTAAATAGGGGTTGTACCTCCTATCACCTTAGTACCCAAAATCCCAACCGACTAGCAATAGTGTCTCATTCAGTCTCCTACAAATATCAAGAAGCTACGAATGTATAGACAACCCAGAACACGAGCACTCCCGACTCACCTCAGAGTCGCGGGAACAAGACAATCTTTCGCTCTCACGTACTTGTCCACAATAAGAATAAATCAGTCACTAAATAAGTTCAAAATGTTTATTTTGACTATAGTGATTCAAAAAACAGTATGCGAACCACGACCAGCAGCAAAATGCATAAAGCTAGCATTAGCATTGTTACAATACCATAGAATACAAAAGGAGTCGTCATTTTATAAAGACTGTGAAAAAGGCAAAATAACTGGGCCCAATCACCCTCCCCTTGGTAGTAAGAAGTTATTTTATATAACAGAAGACCTCTAGGCGTTATTAGCAGACCCCCTACCTGAAAGCCTAAACGCAAAGGTTTACATCATAGGAACAGCAGAGCTCAGCTCCATGGAATGGCTTTCTTCGAGTGCGTTTCAAAAACATGCAACAACGCTATATCAAAGCTCGATTCTTCCATACTGCAGCTGTGGTAACATGTTGTGTCTAGGTAATAGGGACTGACTAGAACAGAATAACAAGAGACATTGTTGATCGACCTTGCACATTATATGTTCAGACAGAATTGAAGGGAAAGCTGAGAACGTGAAAAACAATCTGTTATCATGTACAGGGCAGAGGCAAAGTGTCGCGAAAACAAACTCTTAGCAGAGGCGTGCGCAAAAGCAGCAGCATAGGGCAAGCAAAACTCTTGCTAACTTAGCAATGTCGTCAATGTATCCAAGGGCCACATAACCCCATATAACACCCTCCCCCGGGTAAGTCAGTAGGACATAGACAGAAGAACTAAGACAGAGTTCAAAGGTCAGGCAGTGTTTTGAATATTGGTGAGGGACTTTCAACAAAAAAAACCCACCAAAAAAAAAAAAATCCGAGAAAAAAGGGAAAGTTCGAAGAAAAAGCTAAAGGCACTTTGAGCTGGAAAAAAGAGTCTGTATTCCAGACAGCGGAGTGCTGACATTTAGAGCGTCGGCACTACGTTGTGGCCAAACCCACAGGAATCGAGTGCACGAATCAACCGCAACCAAGATATACTTGTATGCAGTATCAGAAGAAAGAGGACCGCAATGATCAAGATAGACACAGCCAAAAGGTCTATTAGAAATACATAACTGAGTTTGTGGCGAACGTGGGACCGTAGAAGGTTTGATTTGTTGACAAACATCGCAGTAAAGAACATAGTTACGAGTCTGTTTATATAAACCACGCCACCAGTAACGTTGCTGAAGAAAAGAGACACACCAGCATGGGCCGAAGCAATGCCTTCGTGTGCGGCCTTGATCAAAGCTTGTCTGCGGTCAGAGTTGGGAATCAGCCGATCCCCAACCGAAGGAATGGTAGCATAAGGAACCTGTTCGGGAGTTACATGATAAGAGTACTTAGAAGGGAAACCCGCAGGATAATGACCTCCTCCCTAGTTGCAGCGACCGCTGCCAGAATCTCATTATCAATCTTAGTCATAGATCTTGTAACTGCTGCTACGGAACACGTGGCTACTGCAGACTTGGCTGCTTCATCAGCCAAAGAATTAACAAGAGCGTGCGTTCCGACACGCTGGTGGCCAAGAGTGTGAATAACATGTGTGAGAGGCAGACGTTGTTTAAGATCTGCCACTCGAACCCAAAGGGTTTTATGCTGAATTGCGCTGCGTTTAGAATCGCGGTAATCATTTTGAGACCAAAAGAATAAGTTGTCATTGAACGACTGGACACAATAGTACGAATCGCACACAATAAGGGTATTCACAAGAGGATCAGCAAACTCTAAAGCTAGAACAAGAGCACGCAGCTCCGCCAATTGCGCCGTACAGTCTCCAAGTGCCTGTGTGTGCACAATGGAAGACTTAAACTCTCCATCTTCAATGGAGCCAGCCACAATAGCGCAAGCGGCTGAATAAGCATGTTTGGAACCCGTGGCCGGTTGCGTCGAGCCATCGGTATAAATGATGCATTTGTATTCACTCAGAGGAAGAAGCGACAAAGGAGGCGGATGAACAAATTCATACTGTAAAAATTCCTGAGTCTGAAGTGATGGATCAAAGACAAATGTGACATCCGAAGACGTCAAAGAAGTAGCCCACTGAATCCAACGTGGGTGTAATGCCTTCGAGTTAGGTACACTTGCTTTAGTCACCGCTTCCAAAGCAGGGAAGGGGGTGACCATAAGAATGCGTTTGCCCTGCGCCAGTGAGCGTTCCTTTAGAATCGCCATCTGCACTGCCGTCAAGATTTTTTCAACAGAGGAAAAACGCATTTCAGCCGCAGTGTACAGGTGTGATTTGTATGCAATAGGTATTGTGTCTCCTTCATTGAATGTCAAGTACGTGAAACCTACTGCCCCAGAAACGATACGTATTACCAGGTTGGTGGTGTTATCACGAGTCATTAAGAAGTTAGTCGCAAGCAAATCTGCCTGCAAAGACTGCAGAACGGAAGAATGTTCCGGAAGCCAGCAGGCAGATGAAAACTTAGGTTGTATCAACGCAAAAAGCGGTTTGATACGCTGGGCATAATCGGGAATGTAAGTCCTCCCGAAATTCAAAGAACCCAGCAGAGATTGTAACTTTTTCAAAGAAGAAGGTGGTTGCACATGTGCACATTTCTCTAGGAAGTGAGGTGCTAAACCCTTTCCCTCGTTATTGAGCACATAGCCCAAAAAGAGCACTGCCAGATGGGCAATGTGTGACTTTGCAAAATGTAACTTATAACTGTAGTCGGCAAAAGACAATATTATGTGGTCGACTCGGTCAAGATGCGGGGCGAGGTCGTCGTCAGTCAAATAGATGTCATCAACGTACGACAAGGCCTCAGGGTCAATGTCATGCAACAAAGACACAATGTGCGCCGCAAATGCCCCGGGGCTATTCTTATACCCCATAGGCAATCGTGTACATTTTTTCTGATTTCCGACGGCACTGAATGCTGTCAGGTCACTACTCGCACGGTCGAGATTGTGACTGTAGAAACCATTGGAAATGTCAAGTGTCGTCTTGTATTTTTTACGAACAATATTATTCACCAGCGCCGAGCTGTGTGTGTTTTGCACCGCAACCGTGCTGCAATGACTGTTCAAATTTCTATAATCCAATACAATTCGAAATGAACCATCAGGTTCAGGGACAGTAAAGAGAGGATTATTCATAGGTGATGTACATGACTCAATTACCCCCGGATACTCCAATTGTCTTAGAATGTCACAAACCGAAGCTTTTGCTTCACGTTTGATGGGATATTGAGGTTGAGGTTGTGGCATAGAGCGCAACGGTATTTCATGAGCTGGTGAATCAACGTCCCAACCCACCTGATTGCGATACACCGCTGGGGCTAAGGCCAAAGCCCATTCCTCTGCGTAAGCCTGTGCGCGGTCCTCAGGGACACAACGTGAAAAACTCTGAAGTATCACATCTTCCCCTCTAGAAGAGGCTAAAACAAAGGGTGGAGGCCAATCTCTCTCCGCCAATAAAATGTCATATGTAGCGGTTAAATTCTCCCAGAAAACCACCTTAATGGGACGCAGTATATCACCTTCAATTTGGAAAAGGACTTCGTAGAGTCTATCCGGGGGGGGGCAACCCGGGTATCTGCAGTCTCAATAGTAACAAACGCACGTCACATCCAGACGGGGACGTAGAGCCTCCCTGACTATGGTAACTTCTGCCGCGCTGTCGAGCAGAGTCACTGCCCATGTCCAATCCAGGAGTCGCGCCCTCACCGTCTGTGGCATATCTCGCTCTTAATGCGGCAACTTTTTTCTTTTGAAAAGGTCGGGTACGAGGGAAATCACCCTGCTTGTCCTTGACTTCAAACTGTCGAGGCTGTTCACGAGGTTGTGACGCAGGTTGACTTGTACCCCGATCCTGGCGATCACCTCCACCGGCTTTTGAGCCTGATGTTTCCTGTAAAGAACGAGGAGAACGCTGATCAGGAACCTGAAATCTATCAGGAGACTTAATTTTAGCACGATCGCGCAAGTCATAAGTACGTTCAGAAGCTTCAGGGGTCGTGAACTGGCACGCGAACCCTGCTTCTACTGTTGGGAACCCTGTTTCTTATTCCTTTGCCAATTCTTTTTAGGAAAGAAAGGGCGCCCATCCTTATCAGGCTGGGCTTTCTGTTGATTTAGAGACTGCGTTTGTGTTTGAGTCGTAGGCTTATTTCCCAGACTATTGCGGCCTATGGTTTTATAAGCCTTTGCAATAATCTTAGGAAATTCTCGTGGTTTGTCAGCCTCCGCGACCACCTCTAAGCGGTTTGCTACTTGAAAGCTAACGGCATCGCCCTTGACATTCGCAAGGATCATATCAGCAACCACGTCGAACACTCCTACCAGTCTTATCCCCAGCCGCTTCGGCTCCGTGTTCATCTTGAACGCGTTTAATCACAGAGGGAGTACGGTCATGGAGGGAGTGCCGAGACACATAGAATATACCGCTGCAAACACCCTGCCCCAGGTGTTACAATCAGCCAATTCGGGAATTAAGTCTTTGGGTAAACTAATAGTTAAGATCCTGTGTTTCTCCACAGGAGTTGTATTAGGAAAGACAGCTTCTATCTGTCCAAATTTCTCGGCAAGCCAATAAAGAAATTCATCCTTATTCTGTGGGCGTTTGCCCATGACAGCATTAACCATAAGGGGACTGATGGTCACGCCACCAGGACCTGCAGGTTGTACAGCAGCGCCAGGTGGTCCCACCTGGACGGTGCGGGTTATGTACTGTATTACCGCTCTATATACGCGTACTAACGATGTATGTAAGACGCGGAGCTCTGCCAGAGTTGCAGTTGTAAAAGCACGTGTGTGTGGGGGAAACCCAGCCAAAACGGGCCATGTGGCCCCATCTATAGATAAAGGGCCTAAACGGACTGCCGTTAATGGGTGAGGAAGGGCGCCATTAAACCAAATACTGTGTTGCCAAGCTGTAAGCGGAATCTCAAGAGCTCTATAAGGCTGATACTGCTGAGGAACGGCAGTGGGAGTATATGTGTGAAACATATCATCAGTTCCATCCACCGCCGGTAAGATGACCCAAGAGTAAAAAACTTCAAACTGGTGAGCCGGATCGGCTTCCACCACGAAAATAAGCGCGGCCCCAGCATCAGGGACTGCATAATGAGTCAAGTGTGCCCTCAGCGCGGCTCTGCTATGAGCCGGAATGTCAACTGCAGCCATTATGGAGAAGACAGTAGAACAACTTAAAGAGTGGCAGCGCAAACTCGGGTTATATGAAAAGAAATACCTTTTAAAACTTCAAACTTGAATAAACCTATAAAAATGTCAATATAGGAGGGTACCCCGTCACAGCTGTCTCCGGAAACAGAAGTGAGGGTATTGTGGACCAGCACGAGCACTACTCAAGCGTCTCGCAGATAAGAACCAGACCAAACGTTGGCGGCGCCATGTTGCGGGGATTCTGCTCATACGCAGAACTATGCACAAGAAAACAGGACCTCAGTAAATAGGGGTGTACCTCCTATCACCTTAGTACCCAAAATCCCAACCGACTAGCAATTGTGTCTCATTCGGTCTCCTACAAATATCAAGAAGCTACGAATGTTTAGACAACCCAGAACACGAGCACTCCCGACTCACCTCAGAGTCGCGGGAACAAGACAATCTTTCACTCTCACGTACTTGTCCACGATAAGAATAATCAGAGTCACTAAATAAGTTCAAAATGTTTATTTTGACTATAGTGATTCATAAAACAGTATGCAAACCACGACCAGCAGCAAAATGCATAAAGCTAGCATCATTAGCATTGTTACAATACCATAGAATACAAAAGGAGTCGTCATTTTATAAAGACTTTGAAAAAGGCAAAATAACTGGGCCTAATCACCCTCCCTTGGTAGTAAGAAGTTATTTTATATAACAGAAGATCTCTAGGCGTTATTATCAGACCCCTACCTGAAAGCCTAAACGCAAAGGTTTACATCATAGGAACAGCAGAGCTCAGCTCCATGGAATGGCTTTCTTCGAGTGCGTTTCAAAAACATGCAACAACACTATATCAAAGCTCGATTCTTCCATACTGCAGCTGTTGGTAACATGTTGTGTCTAGGTAATAGGGACTGACCAGAACAGAACAACAAGAGACATTGTTGATCGACCTTGCACATTATGTTCAGACAGAATTGAAGGGAAAGCTGAGAACGTGTAAAACAATCTGTTATGTACAGGGCAGAGGCAAAGTGTTGCGAAAACAAGAGGCGTGCGCAAAAGCAGCAGCATAGGGCAAGCAAAACTCATGCTAACTTAGCAATGTCGACAATGTATCTAAGGGCCACATAACCCCATATAACAGACCTACCCATACGTTGCCATTTGTGCTGGTAATCTTCCCCAGCGATTTGATTAAAAGCATAGTTTCTTAGTTAACACTAACCTGTGACTCGAGGTTAACTATTTGACACTGCACTCCTGGCAGATCATGTTGGAAAAAAGAGAGAGAGAGAGCCAGGGTCTAAATAAACACATCCAGCTGCCTCTGGCTATATTAAGTGCACAAAGCTCTTTTCCTGTGTAGCGTCTCCTCGTGGGAGTGAAAACTGGCAGGGGGAAGGGCGCTCGGCGCGATCCAGGCGCAGACGGGCTTGCCTTTGGCATGCCAACGGTGCGGACGCGCTGTCTGCCAATTTAAATATGACTCCATGCGAGGGGGGACGTGTCAGGGAACCGGCGCTTTGCAGCGCGTGAGTCCAAAATAGGCAGGAGAAATAAAATTAATCAAACCAGGGTCTAGCAACCCCGCAGTCCTCACACAGGCTCCGCTGTGAGGGAAAGTTACTGGTAAAACACATTTCAGCTCATTAAAAATTGAAAAACATAACACTTAAAATCATTAAAACAGGGACTACATCCTTTCAATATGGTGCCTGAATTTATAGGAGCCAGGTACCCTCTAAACCGGCACAGGATGTGTCTAAAAGAAAAACAAAAGTGGGCAGAACCAAACCTGATTAGCAGAGCTTTGTGAACGCGCTATCTGCCGATTTAAATATCCCTTCATGCGAAGGGAGGGCGTGTCAGGGAATTGGAGCTTTGCAGCGCGTGAGTCCACAACAGGCGGGAGAGCGAGAAAGAAGAAGCATTTACGAAGCGCATGGTTACACCACAACGGTGTGTCCCCACGCTGGTCCAAGGAATCAGCTAAGAGGAGAAGGATCGATGCTGAAAATCGGTAAGGCATGTAGACGTAAAGAGAAGACTAGAATTGGATGTTATTGCTAAAAAAAACAGGTTTTTAGTTTCTTCCTGAAGTCAGTTTCCAATGGGGAGTCTCTGAGTCCCTTGGAAAGGGAGTTCCATAATTTAGGCGCTATATAGGAGAAAGACTTAGCTCCCATTCTCGCCTTTTTATTCTTGGGGATGGTAGCCAAGTTGGCGTCCGAGGATCTGAGATTACGAGTAGGGGCATCGTTTTGGACTAGGGAATGGAGGTAACTGGGGCCTTGTTTCTTTAAAATGTGTTGGCGTATACATAGGGCTTTGAAGCGAATTCTTTTAGTTACTGGAAGCCAATGTAGCAGATCTAGGGCGCGAGAGGCAAACGATCTCTTGGGAAGATTAAGAATTAGTCTCGCAGCTGCATTTTGGACTCGTTGCAGCAGTCCTAGATTCCCTTTTAGAGGCACCTCGGTAAAGTACATTCCCATAGTCCAGCGGTGAGGTAAGGAGCGTATGAACTATGGTTCTCCGAGATCTAGTCGGAATTAGATCAAGGATATTTGTCAAGGTCTTCAGAGTACCAAAACACTTCCCTGCAGTTTTCCTGATTTGGTCTTCGAAAGTTAATTTAGAGTAAAAAATTACTCCCAGGTTTTTGGCCTTGTGTTTAGGGGCAGGGGGTTCCCCCAGAGACACTGGCCACCAGCCTGATGTCCAAATTGAAGAAGTTCTTCTGACCAGTAAGATCTCCGTTTTGTTAGAGTTTAGTTTTAAGCTGTTGTTAGTCATCTAGACTGCAACGTCAGATAAGCAGGCCCTAAACCTATAGCCGTGATAGTAGTGGAATTCTACCGATTAACTATTAGTTGAGTGTCGCCAGCATACAACACCACTTGAACTTTATGTTTTTTGATGATCTCAGCCAGGGGTTTCAGATATACATTGAATAGAGTGGGGCTCAAAATAGAGCCCTGTAGGACCCCTTTCGTAGAGTGAAATAGGTCCAAAACGCAGGGTTTGAGTGTGACTTGAAAGGATCTATCCTGTAAAAGGAATTGAACCATTTCAAGGCATTGCCTCCAACTCCGGAATCCTGAAGCCTTTGAATTAGTTTGTCGCCTGACACCGTGTCGAAGGCTGCACTCAGGTCCAGTAGTATCAAGGCCAAAGTCTGACCCTGTCTGCATTCAGTCTCAATGTTTCTTCAGATAAAAGGAGGGCCGATTCAGTGGAATATGTAGCCCTAAAACCCGATTGAGTAGGGTCTAACAACTCATTAGATTCTAAGAAGCTGGTCGGGCAGTTGTTGACGTGCTTCTCTAATACTTTTTCCCTAAACGGAAGAAGGGAGATGAGTCTCATATTATCTAGTATGGGAGGATCAATTGCAGGGTTTTTCTTGATAGGAATTAACATAGCATGTTTCCATTGTTTAGGTACAGTGCCAGACCTGATAGATAACCTCATGAGCTCTTGCAGTGAGGGGTCTATCACTGCCATTCCCAACTGTAAGATTCTAGGTGGAGCTGGATCAAGGGGCGAACCTGATTTAATGGGTGCGGAGATAGCACAGACTTCATCTATAGAAGGGATAGGAAGATCTGTCAAGTCATCCGGAAGTCTTCCAGTCGAGGGGAATTCAGAAAGTTTTCATAGATTTTAGATACATTGTTCGAGAAGAAGGTTGCGATGTCATTACACAGCTTGTGTGACGGTGGGATCTTAACCAAGGTACGTTCCCCACCTTAGTCAAGGATTGAAGCAAGGAAAATAGTTCCTTGGTTGGATTACGAGCTGAATCAATCATCTGGGCATAGTACTCCGTACGTTCTATTCTTATGGTAAGTTTTCAGGGCTTCTTTAAGGCGAGTGCAGCCTATGGAACTATAGTTCTTCCGACATTCATGCTAAAGGTGTTTCCATTGTTTCTTCAATGCGGCAAGTTGTTCAATATACCAGGGCGCTGAGGGTGATGCTCTCACATTTTGTCTCAGGACTAAAGGTGCCAAGGTATCGATAGTTTCAGTTTGCCATGTCTCAAACCTTAGTGTAGCCACGGCCTTCTGATCTTCTTGTTCGAGGTTGGGTTTAGTTTTATCCAGGGCAGTAATCAATTTCTCAGGTGTAACTTTGGCCCAGTTCTTCCTACGAGTAGGCGGGGCTAAGATCTTAGCCCGACCACTATTGATTGGGAACCGGAAAGGAATTGGAAAGAGGTCTGTCCAGGGTAGTTTCATTGAGTCTTCCACCAATATAGAGGGGTCATTAGAGAAAATAGGATCCAATGTATGGCCTTTCTCGTGTGTTGGGCCCGCGACTACTTGGCATAGTTGAAGGGTTTGCAGGTCTTTGATCAGAGATAAGACTGTCTGGCAGTCTTGAGATTCAAAATGAAGGTTAAGATCCCCCTAGTCTGATCATTTTTTTGTGCCTCAAAGCAAGTGCTGTGGAAAATTCCGTTAGTTTTGAGATAAAATTCGCAGCAGGACCTTGGGGATGGTACAGTAGTAGACCTATAAGAGATTGATTACTGGACATAATAATTGAGAATAGCGCCGCCTCAAGGCAAGCAAAAGTGGGCAGATTGAAATTTGATTAGCAGAGCTGCACGGATGCGCTATCTGCCGATTCAAATATACCTCCATGCGAGTGGGGCTTGTCAGGCAACTGGAGCTTTGCAGCGCATGAGTCCAAAACAGGTGGGAGAAATAAAATTCAAACCAGGGTCCAGCAACCTCACACTCTTTTCACAGGCTTCCCTGTGAGGGAAAGTTACTGGTAAAACAAATTTAAGCTAATTAAAAAGGTAAAAAACATAACACAAAATTATTAAACCGGAAATAAACCCTTTCAATATTGCGCCCGATTTTGGAGGAGCCAGGTACCTCCTAAAACCGGCACGGAACGTGCCTACAAAGAAAGCAAAAGTTGGCAGATCCAAACCAGATTAGCAGAGCTGAGAGTGTGTCAGTGGCTAAGTGTACCAGAGGCTACAGTGTGTGTCAGTGGTTTTCCAAAAGAGCTCCAAGCAAGCAAAGACCACGAGTAATTTGCCAAGAAGGCCGTGCCTGAATCAAAGGCAAACACCACACCATAATAAGTCAGAAAGACTGTATAGCAAAGGAACTGGGGGGCAGAAAGTATAGGATAAACCACATCCAGCAAGTCACATCTGCTTTACGTCAGCCAAGGGAAATGATTCCAGGAGTGAAGTGATTCCCTCTTCTCTTCCTTCTTGCCCTCCCGGTCTCCACTCAGCAATATCTCCCCTGCCCTCTTCCCAATACATCTTCTGCACACTCTCCTACTTCCTGCCGATCTGATGTTTATGGCCAGCTGTTCAAATGCTCCATTCTGGTGGGATATTAATGCTTTGGGAAAGGCCATTCCGCCTGCAAGGTTCCTTCCCTCTACCATGAGGAAGGAGGGAATACGACTACTCACTATACTCCACTACTCGTTCTGGTGGGATATCAATGCTTTGGGAAAGGCCACTAGATCTGCAGGCTCCTTCCTCATTCTGTCCATTAGGCCCCCCTTTCCTCTCAAAGCAAGTCTTTTTTTCCAAATCACATCTGCCCCCTTCAGTGTTTTGAAGTTACCTTTGTGATGTTATGTGCTATACAAATAAGCAAAGTACCTAGATTGAGCATTCACTTAATCACACCCCCTCCCAAACAGCCCTGTCCATTAAACGTTAGAGAGGACAACTAGATGGCATAGGCCTAGACCCTCACGAATCATGAGACACACAAGTGGGGCTTTTTCCTCTGCTTTACTATCGCAATGGCTAGAACTACAGAGGCAAGCAGGCAACTACACACACTACAGACTGGCTTAAGTAAATTGATTCACTGGTGCTCAAGATAGACAATTGTCTAAGAGACCCTCCGGAAACACAATAGAGAACAGCAAACCTCAGGTTCTCCCCTGTGCTCCAAATTAACAGAAGAGTAGCCAAGTCACACTTTTACTTTATGACCCTGGTTTTGGCTCAAAGACGGGGGCAGCAACAGTATTTGACCTCATCTGCTTTCTTCCATATACCAAAGGAAGGATCTCGGCAATCAGGAGCTGACAGCTGTCCAAGGCCTACAGTGTACATCTTCATTGTAAGATATAAGACAACCAAAGCCAAGATGAAAAAGAAAAAAGCAACACACACTAACCAGCGACAAATGGCAACCATAAGGTCAACATCAAAGAACCTCTCAATTAACAACAGCAGTAAAAACAGAAAAGAGATCCCTTTGAGGTAGCAGAGAGCAAAATGTGCCGACAGACAACAAAACTGTAAAGCTACTCTGCTTTTGGAGAAAACCCACAAATGAAATTAAAAAGATAATCTGAGCAAGCGTTCTAATTTAATCAAAAAAGACAGGTAAACAAAACGACCAGCTAAAAGATACACGTAAACAAAATGACCAGCTAAAAGATACACCTTCCACAATGGCGGGTTTAAAACAACTGAGTCACACTAGCAACTGGAAGATAAAATACAGGGAGTCAGTGAGAGGGTAGGATAAGAGTTGGAATATCAAAAGAAATGTACATATATTATTTCAGGATGGTTTGGGGCATTCTCTAGTTACTTGGGGGACGCACTTCTGTTTCAGGAAGACAAAAAATTATCTGTATTGAGAAAGATCATCCTCTTGGAAAGAACATTTCCACCAATTAAGACTTTTCAATGTTTTTCACAGGAAATCTGGTTTCTGAGATCACCATCCACTCAAGAAGCACTACTCATGTTTGATCTTTAACCTTGTTTCACCTTGGAACAATACGTCATCAGGTTGAAGAAGTGTAGAACAGCCTCCACAAGAGGCATAAATAAAGCCTGTATGAGAAGGAGTTCCCTAGGGATAAAGCCTCCTTAAGGACTCTGAATGGCAGGACCTCTCATCTGGAGAAAGACCCAATCACGTTGTTCAGCCTCTTCTGTATCTGCAGTTCCTTTTCCTCAACAACAGAAAAGAAATAAGTGGTCGAATTCGAGGGTGGACTGGAGATGGCAGGGTTAAAAGAATCTGCTATATCTTACGGGTTTGGATTCCAGATGTAAATGACATAATCTGCTGATTCTTAATGAGATAATGTCACACTTTGCTCTTCCTTTAACAAGCATAAGAGAATTAAACATCTGTATCGACAGATACCAGCTTAGGACTCTATCACTGTCTCAAAGTGTTTAAATGGTCTTTGTCATCCTCTTTTCTCCTCATCAATTGTTACATAAGTGAACACAACAGTGGCTACCTCAAAATGCTACCACAAACTTCTTACCAGAACTCATCCTTTCTTGTCCGAGAGTCAGAACAATGTCATTGGGGCTATTGTGGGGTCAAAGATTCTATTGCAGATTCTTACTTCAAAGTATAAAAGATACAAAGAAAAAACCTACAAAGACTTCACATTTTACAAAACTTTAAGATTTTTGATATAAAACCAGAAAACCTATTACACGAATCATTAGAGGGTTACAATATTTTCTGTTGCAGAACAAACAAAATTCAAGACACTTATCCTAACGCATAAGGCCTCATATTACTGTGAACTTCATTATCAGGTGACTAGACAAACCCAACATCCTCCTTAGGACAATACAATTTAGTGCTAAACTATTGATTGAGTCGCCCCCACCGTAGAAAGTTCCTGTGGGTAAATGTGTATACTGTACATGCTGGTTAAGCATGACAGTCAATGTGCTTGGACACCCGGCTGTGTTTGTTTGTGCAATACAGCTGCCTTAGTGATGAAGCTGTGATGTGTCTTTCCACGCAACTGCTGATAGGTGAAGGTCTGATTTGTAAATGGCCCTTTAACTCTATTCAAACATCTGCCAAAGGGGAATACTGGTTGTGGTATCTTGAGTCCCTCAATAAGGCATCTAGCAGAATTATCAACTATGCCGAATGACCAGCACGTAATGCATTAGTGGAAGCGATTCATGAATAAAGGGCAAACCTCAACGTAGGACTCTGCAGACAGTCATCCAGCATGCACGATTCATACCAGATTTTGGGAAACATTCAGCCTCAGCCAAGAGAGGTACGACAAGAGGGACTATTACTTTGATATGGGGCCTTCCTGCTGTAGTAGGCTGCAATCCATGTGGTAACTGCTCTGTATGCCATCTAACAAAGACCACAAAAACAATGGACCTTAAGGAAGATTTCAAGTGGACCTTTTGGAAACAAACCAACTGCAATAGCTCACATGTTTTCATATATATAACATGTCCATGTAAA
The DNA here is from genome assembly GCA_963921515.1 of Calotriton arnoldi. NCBI lineage: Eukaryota > Metazoa > Chordata > Amphibia > Caudata > Salamandridae > Calotriton > Calotriton arnoldi. The sequence goes on from CAWUFW010001064.1 coordinate 897,222, forward strand.
CTATGCTATATCGGAATGACCTACAGGATGGTAAAAAATCACATCTGTGAACATAGAATCAACATCAGATGCAAGAAGCTGACTACCAAAATGAGTAATCATTTCTTCACCGTGGGTCATTGCGCAAACGACATGGAGTGGGTCATTCTTGAGAGCTTAGACTATGCCGGCACCAATGCAGAGAGGAATCTATTTCATAAAAGGAGCAAAGATGGATTTACCGTCTGGGGACATTCAACAATGGGCTTAACGACCAGATCCCCTGGAACCAAGTAACTAGATAGAGAATAGCTTTATGAAAGGGCCACAAGCCTCCAACACTGATTGAACTAATCAAATAAACATTTGGAGACCAGACTGTGGTTCTACCCTAGAGATAATATTCAGAGATACAAGACAGTGACCAATAGCAAACAAACCAACGGACAGTTCCTATAAACAATCAGCGAGCCTCAAATTGGTCCGATTACCTTGAATCTAGATAAACCAAGACATATGAAGACCTTCAAGGAAAATTGGGAGTACCAGCTGGAAGACAACTGAATGCCCACATGGAACTAACAAGTCAGCGTTGTACATAAACAAGCTGAAAGTGTAAGGATCTTTCGAACTATGAGAACACTGACTCGTTTTACAGATGAACACAATAATGGGAAATAGCCCACCGACAACGTCATGTATCAACATCTTAGGGATTGCAATAATCGTTACTGTGACGAAGAAACTCCTCAAAATATTAATAATGCACCGAAGCTACTAAGATTAATCCAGCAGAAAAGAACTCCTACTCACTCCATAGGCATGTCGACAAAATGATGGAACATAGCACAAACTATTACCACACTCAAAAAATGTTCAGATACGAAAAAACAACTTTGTGAACAAATAATAAATACACGAGACACTTGAAGGACACGTTTATTAACCCATCGACAAAGATGAAGTGTCCTTTCACCCCCTAGTCCAAATAAGGCACGCTTATATATGAATAACTGTTTAATGAAAATTTCCCAAGTTGATTTTTTAACAAGACTGATGTAAATATCCCTCCAGTGGTTTAAATACTGCATTCGCTGACACAATGTATTTTATTACTACGGATGGTTATCCGGACTAAGAAGAAAGACTCACGTCTATCCTCGAGAGTACCCTTTCTATGCCTATACTGCCGTCCGAGGCCAACCACCGCAACACCTCCGTTAAGAGGAGATGCCGATGGCTGAGCCAGGTAACGTCCAGGAGGGGAGAAACAATTGTGAAACGGAGGTGCTGCGCAAAAAGTAAGTGGGGCCACAAGAAGATAGTATGCTGGGTACTCTAATCGCTAGCGAGTATTGGGTCAGCCGGGACGGCCGCGCATCCAGCAACAGCCCCAACGAGGGACTTAATTGTTTTACCCTTTTCTCTTTCAAGGAGGGCGGCAGCCACGTCTTCCTCCTGCTCCTATGGGGCCCGAACAGAAAATAACGAAGGTAATTGGGAAAGGAAATGTTACAGACGGTTAGTTTTGCACCGCACCACCTCCCAGATGAGTTTCCCTTGAGGATAGAAACAGCACCGTATGATAAAGATCGCACTAACGGTCACCCACGGGGATACTATTCATGATCCGATAAACACAACAATTGGGAAACACCACACGCATAGACTAATTACACCTGCCTAGTGATATTCACTTTCGGCTAATGACAAATTCTACACCACTGAATGGATAACTGTAAAAGTATGGGCATGTGCATACGAAACACCACAACAAAGTATTGATATATCACCCTGATAAAACCAATGTAAAGGATATAGAACCCAGAGACAGCTCTTCTCTTTAGAAGAGCTGTTCAGAGAAAGAATGTTTTAATACATACACTATTCGTTCTCAAGGGGTATTGACAAGAGATAACTGACCGGGCAAGATCAGCAAGTATAGATATGTACACAAGACCCATTTAAGAGACAGCTTTTAACAAGAGCCGTTGACAAAGCTGGGAAGCGAAGTAGAAAATTTCTCGCTATTTCGCATAAGATGTACACGTCACAAATAGTGACAGTAATAGAAATCAGTAGATGAACGCATGGTTAAACATATACACGTACGATTGACTCTGCATTCTCTAATGGGACCAATGTCCCTTTTTTCATTCTTTCTTTCTCTTCCATTTCTAGATAGGAACATTGTTCTCTCCATACAGGAAGCAAATAGCTGTACTATACCGCAACATAATTTAGGGGACAATACTCCACCTATTCATAACTACTCTGGGGACAGTGTTCCACCTGTCCTAATTGATATTAAGGGATCCTCCGAAAACAATTTTTTTGAACGGTCCTGACGAAAGCCGCCGACCCTCCATGGGCGCAGAGAGGCTGAAACATGTACACCTAGACCTCACTACAGGATGCGATGGATACATTACACATCCGTTACACGCATCCACTCTCTTTTATCCTTACCCATGTCTAACCTTTATTAAATTTTGAACGATAGACAAGAGGTAATTTTAGAGCACTTAGTTTGTTGTGGGACCCCACGAAAAATCTCTTCGATTACAAGAGATCACCTCCTAGTTGGAGGAAGGAAGACCCAATGATGACACTATCAACTACTAGTACGTTAGTGGCAAAGCATATACCACCGACCGAAAGTAGTTGTGGAGGGTCCCACAGACTTTTTTCAAAGGGATCCTCTGAAATATAGATCCTACTCACACTTGATTTTTGTAAACATTCAGCCTCACCAACAACAAATCTGCACTCCACCCCTGATTTTTTTTCATTTCGCTGTAAGCTCAAGCATAGCTGTCTGCTGTTCTGTGATGCACGTTAATGGACTTTGGACTACTGACTCTTTTTTGCTATTTACTTGGCGTAGTGAAAGTGCAAGGACTTTCTCAATTCGAAGGTACTTGTTAATAGTTCCATTAGTCAGCCTCCTGGAAAAAAAAGTCTGGTAATGCAAAGTGTTTATTGGTAAAATCACACAATCATTTACACTCTCATGTCGTTAAAAGACCCTTTCAACCAACCAGCCTTTTTTCAACTATTAGTAGACGATGTCAGTACCTGCTTTCCGGTTCAAATGTGTTTACTATTAAAACCTCTACAAAGTTAATAAAAGTCGCCATCCTTGTCATTACATACCAATTATAGATGATGGTGGGGACAAACTCTGCATTGCCATGTGCGGCACCAAAGTACATCCACAGCTGCTGCTCAACACAAAAAATGGCCCACTGGGAAAACAGCAAAAGCCTAGCCACAGTAAAGGCATTTCCATCCACCCTACCGGTTGGCCCCTCCCCAAAGGTCCTGAAACGGGCCTTCTTGGACAAATATCCAGGCAGCTGCCAGTCTACTCGGAGGTGAAGTTACAGCATATCTGCGGGATGTCACTGGCAACAGGTTGCTTTTGAGTTTCACCGTGGTCTGTAGGCAAACAAATCCACAGTTGGCACCATAAGGTTTGAAGAACAATTTACTTACCTTCGGTAACGCATTAATTGGTAGACACTCTATCTAGCTGCAGATTCCTTACCTTGAGTTTCCCAGGCGTCAGGCTGGATCCGGAAACTTTTGCTCGAGCAATACCCCTTGCACGTGTCGTCTGGTGGCTCCATTCGGCCATGCGTGAGGTCGTTAGAGTCGGTTATGATGTAGCTGTCACCTATATAGGCGCCACCTAGGCGCACGGACGTCAGTACTTTTTGCTTTTTTCTCACCAGAAGTGCAGAGCCACGAAGTAACTGACGTAAACATGTGCAAACTAGGGACCTAAAAAAGGGAGTAACCCTAGCCCTAACACAATCAGTCCGCAAAGCGGGGAGGCATAGGTGGGCCTGTAAGGAATCTGCAGCTAGATAAAGTCTCTACCAGATAATGCGTTACTGAAGGTAAGTAACTTGTTTATCTGATAGAGACTTCTAGCTGCAGATTCCTTACCTACCTTTGAATTAGATACCCAAGCCATACTTTTCCGGCGGTGGGCTGCGGACCAATTCCTCACACTAGGAAGTCCTGCAGTACCGAACAAGCAAAATGCCCGTCTCTGCGGACCCGATTGTCCAGGCAGTAGTGCTTGGCAAATGTTACAAAGATGCCCACTTTGCTGCCTCACAGATGTGCAGGACTGGGACACCCCGAGCCAAGGCAGTAGTCGCAGCCTTTCCTCTGGTGGAATGGGCTCTTGAATCCCTCAGGGGGCTGCTTCCTAGCCAGGGCGTAGCAGATCTTAATACAGAGAACGACTCGGCAAGAAATGGTCCTTTCTGCACTGCCCGATCCTTCTTAGCTCCCACGTACCCCACAAAAAGTTGGTCGCCCACCCGGAACTCTTGTGCGGTCAAGGTAGAATGACAACACTCTTTTTGGGTCCAGACGGTGGAGACCCTCCTCTTCCTTTAGGAATGCGGGGGAGCAAAGAAGGTGGACAACGTGATAGACTGACCGACCCAGATGGAATGGGGTCATCACCTTCCGCAAGAATGAAGCACAGGTGCGAAGCACCACTTTATCTGGAAAATACATCATATAGGGACGCGTACAAGATAGCGCCTGCAACTCACTCACCCTCCAGGCAGATGTTATCGCCACTAGTAAGGCTGTCTTGTTGGTAAGCAGGCGGACGGGACAACTCTGCAGAGGCTCGAAAGGAGCACACGTAAGAAAAGTGAGGACCAAATTAAGGTCCCACTGCGGCATAATAAAGAGCGTGGGTGGAAACAAGTGAGCCAGCCCCTTCAAAAACCTATTTACAATTGGAGACCTAAAGAAAGAGGGTTGGTCTGGCAGCCGCAAAAAAGTAGATAGAGCAGAAAGATAACCCTTAGGAGTGCCCAAAGCAGAGACCTGCTGGGCAAGAGTTAGAATGAATAGAAAAACAGTGGAAAGAGAAGCAAAAAGAGGGTCAATAGACCTTTCTGTACAGTATAATACAAACTTCTGCCAACGGCAGGCATATACCGTCTTAGTGTAGGGCCGCCTGACTGCCAAAATACAGTTGCATACTTCAGGAGGAAGATCAAAAGCCATCAACTGCTGCCCCTCAATCTCCACGCATAGAGGCGAAGAGTTGACAGGTTCGGGAGTAGGATCCTCCCCTGCTGCTGCAACAGAAGATCCTCCCAAAGGGGCAGCCTGATCGGAGGATCGATACACATTTTCAGAAGCTCTGGATACCAGACTCTCCTTGCCCAGTCCGGAGCCACAAGAATTACTTGGGCCGGGTTGTACCTGATCTTCTTCAGAACCCTGGGCAGGAGTGGTATGGGTGGAAAGGCGTACAGCAGGCCTGAGCTCCACTCGTGACGAAAGGCGACGCCGAGCGATAGCCGCCTTGGAAACTCCAGTGCGCAGTATTGCTGACACTGTACGTTCTCTTCTGAGGCAAACCGATCTAACCAAGGATCTCCCCAGTGCTTAAAGAGACCTTGCGCCACCTCCGACTGAAGCCACCATTCGTGATCCACTAGGCATCGACCGCTGAGTTTGTCTGCCCTTGCTTTCAGAGAGCCTGCTAGGTGTTGAACCACCAGGGTTATACTGTGCTGTTCCAGCCATGTTCAGAGATGCAGGGCATCTCGACAAAGGGTCCACGACCCCACCCCGCCCTGCTTGTTGCAGTGAGTGTCTGAGAAAGAGTCAGGTGTGACTTCAGCACGTTTATAGAGAACCCCAGCCAATGCAGGAGGTTCGCCGTAGTCTGATTGTGGGAGACAACAGCCTGGGTCGAGGACACCTAAAACAGCCAGTCGTCGAGGTAGGGGAAGACTGACATCCGTAATTTGAGCAGATGAGCAGCGACCACCACCATCACCATGGTGAACACCCGAGGGGCACTGGTAAGGCCGGAGGGGAGCAAGGTAAACTGAAAGTGCTCGTGGCCTACCTTGCACCGCGGGTAACTCCTGTGGCCCGGCAGGATGGGGATGTGAAAATACGCATCCTGCAGGTCCAACGCTACCATCCATCCTTCTTGGTCTAGGGCAGACAAGACTTGAGCTAAAGTAAGCATCTTGAACTTCTCATTCTTGAGGAAGAGATTGACAGTCCGAAGATCTAAAATGGGCCACAACCCTTGGTTCTTTTTCGGAATCAGAAAGTAGCAGGAATAACAGCCACTGCCTACTTCTGAATTTGGCACCCTCTCTATAGCTCCCTTGGCCAGGAGAGCTGTAACTACCTCTTGGAGAAATTTTAAATGATCCTCCGCCAGCCGTTCTTGATTTGGCAGAATGGGAGGAGGAAAAGAAAGGAAAGGCTAAGAATAGCCCTCCTGAATGATCTGCAAGGCCCACTTGTCTGATGTTATGAACCTCCAGTGGGGGACATGATGATGGATTCTCCCACCAACTGGAGTTGTGTGGTCTTGCAGAGTCAGACTATGAGTGCTTGGAGGTTGCGGCTGCCGAGGGCAGGATGGCCGATGACTTCTGGCTTCCATTCCTTAGACGGAATGAACCGCGTCTACGTCCCTGCACAACTTGGGAAGTCTGCGCAGACGATGGCTGGGATAGGGCTCACGCGGCTGGAACCCCCTTCCGTTGCCATGAAAGGGGCGAAAGGTAGACTGGCCACAAGGTGTAGAAGAGAGGCTCAAGAATCTGGCCATAGCTTGAGAGTCCTTGAACCAACTGCACTAGGACCGAGTCTGCCTTCTCCCCAAAAAGACGGGATCCATCAAACGGCATGTCCATCTAGTTTGCCTGGACATCGCCCGAGAAGCCAGACGTTCTAAGCCAGGCATGGCGTTGCAAGGCCACTGTCAGTGAAATCGCGTTGCCCAGCGAATCAGATATGTCAAGGCCAAATAGTATTGTGAATGTTGCTGCCTCTCTCCCATTCCTAACCGCCTGAGAGAGCACAGATCGGGCCTCCTCCGGGACTTGTGGCAGCACTTGGGGAACCGTCTCCCAAAGGGAGTTGGAGAAACGACCCAATAAGCATGCGTTACTCACCAACTGTAATGCCAGGCTGGAGGAAGAAAACACCTTCTTCCCAAGTGATTCCAGCCTCTTGGATACCCTATCCAGAGGGGCGGAAGGCAACGCGCAGTGGGAGATAGAAGCCTACACCACCAAGCTTTCAGGGGTGGGGTGTTGGCTGAGGAACTTTGGATCGCCCGGAGCCGGTATGCAATTGTCCTATTCACAGAAGCCACTGTGCTAGGCTTGGAGCACGTGCCTAGAAGGACATCAGTAAGTGCCTCATTGAAGGGCTAAAGGGGTTCAGAGGTGGAAGCCCCAGGCTGAAGCACTTCGGTCAGGAGATTAGTCCTGACTTGCACAGAGGGCAACTCCAGTCAGAGGACCTTGGTTGCTCTCTTGACCACCATGGCATAAAATGCCCCCTCCTGCGTAGCCAAAGTTGGCGGACAGAGCATGCCAGTATCTGGGGAAGAGTCCAGTTCAATGGCCTCCCCAAGTTCCCCATACTAGTCCATCTGCTCTGCAGAAACATCCTGGTTTTCTAAAGGGTCCGTAGACCCCACCCAATCCTCTCCTGTATCTAAAACATCATCAAAATGTTCAGGTGACAACAGTTAACCCCTGGACTCTATCGAAGTCAAAATCAGCGTCGAACCACGCCGTTCGACTCAGTGTCGTCAGAGATAAGGATGGAACCGTCAGTGGCAGCCCCGAAGGCAACGACTTCGGGTTCGACGCCAGGGAAGGTCGCGATGACACAAACGCCGCCATCCTGGATCCAGGATCAGATCCCCGAGGCCCCACCGGCGCCGTGGCCAAAGCCGACGGCGTTGAATCTGATGGGACAACTTCCGACCTAGCCGGGCCAGAGGGGTCAGCCCACTCAAACACGCGGCGCATGGTCTTGTAAAAATCTTTATTTTGAGCCGGGGTCGCTATGGCTCCTGGAAATAGAGGGAGGCGCAAAGTTGACCCTGGCTCCGCAGAACCGTGCCTAGAGAGTCGGTGCTCCTTTCCTCATTTCCTTTCGAGCCGAAGACGAAGTCTGCTTGGACTTCTTCTTTTTCTTATGTCTCTTCCCCGAGTGCCCCATGACCTCGAGTGGGACGAAGAGGACTTGGGGCTTCGGGAGCGGTCTTGCGACCTCCTCTTCTTTGAAGGAGACCGGGACCTCCGCGGAGTCTTGCTGGATGGTGTCAACTGCCAGGCTGCAAGGAGCTTTATAGCCCGCTCCTGCAAGACCTTTGGAGCCACAGCCCAACAGTCCGAGCACGACTTAGAGTCGTGTTCACGCTCGAGACACCAAAGACAGATTAGATGGGGGTCAGTTAGCGACATCATGCGGTGACAGGCACTGCACGGTTTAAACCCGGTCTTCCTCGAAGACATCCTTCGTACACAAAGAAAAAATGTCAAAGTGGGGAAAAGTCGAAAATGGCCTGTTAAAAAGCGATACAGGGGTAGCTCTTGTCCGGATCGGCGCTTAACTGGCGCAGAAAGAAAAGAACAGACATCCGCATGCCTGAATGGCACCCATATAGGTGACTAGGACGTCATAACTGATGCCAACGACGATGACATCATGCAGAGCCGAATGGAGCCACCCGACGGTGCACGCAAGGGGCATTGCTCGAGCAAAAGTTTCAGGATCCAGCCTGACGCCTGTAAAATTCAAAGGTAAGCCATCTGCAGCTAAAAGGCTCTATCAGATAGGGCACAAATGCTTGTCCTGAAACCAAACCAGAGGTCTCACTCAATGCATGTTGGAAAGCTAAATCCAACAGGGGATACGGAAAAGTATTTAAAAATGGAGAGCCTATTAAAAATGCAAACAATAAGCCACAAATGAAACATTAATACCGCAGCACATTCAGAAAGGAGAGTGTAAAACAAAAAGTCACTGTTGTTAAGTTGTCCTGAAGGACAACTACCAATGAATAAAGCTGCAAAAGAATTTCCAACATTTCAGATATAAAGAAAACAAAACTTCAATTCACTTAACCACAATTACAATCCAGGACCCATCTGGTAATGATAAAGAGGAAACTGAGTGACAGTCGTGCAAAGATAACTAAGGGAAAGTAGAAACAGAAGCACTGAAGCAGAAAAAAAGAGGACAAGAGTCAATTTGCCTACTGAACAGTGCCTGAAGATCCACCCCTCCCCCAATTAATTACTTACACAGCCCCGCGTTCTGCCTTGCACTTATATGGCACATTGCAAGTCTTTAGAGTGAACATAGAACTGTTGTCCAAGTATATAAAACAGGACCCATCTCCAAAGAACCACACCCTACAGCCAACGCATGTAACAAGCAGCACAAGCCATACAGAAATTAAAAAAGAAAAAACAAACCTTTTACTGTTAAGCTTTCCAAGGCCATAATTTGTCAATAGGTCGGGGGTTGCAGGGCCTGGTGTCTGTCAAAAAACACAAGACAGTTTGTTTTAACAAATGTTGTAATCCCCTGAAGCTGGTACACAATAGATCCTCTACCCAAGGACGCCACAGTTCATGTTCCAACACCCTGCCCACAGTTGTTGCTTGGGCAGTCTGAGGCACCTCCTCCAACAACCAATGTTCCAAAAACATTGGCTGTTCCCACATTAAGTGTGTGAAAACACTTCCAGCCCTCTTATATGCTTCACTGCCCTCCTATGTTTTCCTCCTTTCATCCCAATCCAATCTACTTACTCAGTCAGCACCACAATGTTTATCTTCCTCCAAACCAGCCAAAATAGTGGCTCTATAACCACAAACACTACAACACGCTCTGTTAAACAATAACCCAAACACCATGGACTTCTTGTGTCTCATTTACATGGTGTGTAAGCCCTGCCTACACTGGTACTGGTATACTTGGTACTGCCACGCACATAGTGTTAGAACTGAAACATTTTTGCCTTCCTCCTTCACTTTTCTGACCTTGTTTGTGCTGGTATTAGGACTGTGCGCACTTTACCACTGCTAAACCATGCTAAAGTGCTTGTGCTCTCTCCCCTAAACATGGTCATTTTAAAATGTCTTATAAGTCCCCAGTAAAGTGCACTACATATGCCTAGGGTCTGTATATTAAATGCTACTAGTGGGCCTGCAGCACTGATTGTGCCAGCCACTTAAGTAGCCCGTCTAACCAGGTCTCAGGCCTGCCACTGCACAGCCTGTGTTTAGTTTACATTGCCTTTTCGACCAGGCAAAATAACCCTTTTGCCAGGCCCAAACCTTCCCTTTTTAGGTCTCGCGCCTAGCGTTGCACTGCGCAGCAAGACATTTAGTAGGTGAAAAACGGGGATTCAGCACTGACCTAGGAATCGCACACGCTCGTGCGATTCCTTTTGTGCTACCCCATTGGCCTTTTCGTGCGTCTTTTTATAAAAGACTGCACGCAATTGGCCAAAGGCGGGCGCATTGCTCCGCCCATGGCCTATTGGTGTCTATTACGCGCTTGGTGCGCGTAATAGACACCAATAGGCCATGGGAGGAGCAATGCTCCTCCCATGACCTTTTGGTGTCTATTACGCGCTTGGTGCGCGTAATAGACACCAATAGGCCATGTGGTTTCAATTATCGTGCCCAGACACGGGCGTGATAATTGAAATCACATGCTTAGCTGTGGCGCACGTGCGCGCACCACTTGCAGGCTTCTTTTTGTTGTCATGTAATTGCAGGATGCCGGTGTACATTGAAGAGAAAGCTTTGAGCACCTTAGCGCACCTATGTGATGGCGACGCAAGAACTGGACTGAATAGGCTGCAGTTGGCGGTGCAGGCCAGACTGGCCGCAGGGAAACAGTCGTATTCGTATCCTGGCGCTAAAAAGTCTCCTAAAACTGGGGTTATCATAATGGAAGACCATGTGAAGGAAGGACTGCAGAGGTCCCACATTTTGTATGACCGAGCAGGTGAGAGTCTAAAATTACATTTATACAAGGGGATAGCTGTGAAGCAAAATTATCCCTCTTCTGTACTTTGCCGCACTGGCCTTGGAAACGCCAGAGCTTAAACACTGTTGCACATTTGGACCGGTAATAATTAATCCTTGGATATTCTGTTTCAGAACACAAATTGTCACTGCAAGGACAAGGTATAATAAAAAAAAATACTGTAGTCAACTATCATAATAAGTCAGTTAGGCGATATTTAATGCAGAACGTACTTGGTGTGTTCTCCTGTGCTGCAGGCAGCCAGCAGTTTCAATAATGGAGCCCTCCAGTGAACGATGTTTATGTTGCGGTGATATTGCTTGATTGTTACTTTAAGAATGAGTGTGCACGCGCGTTGTTCTCAGCGCGTGTAAGTTCTTGTTTGTGCTCGTACTTTGCCCGAACGCCATATGTATATATTTGAAAGTGTTTACTTTGGATTTCCCCATGAGCGCTTCTACTGCGGTTAGCTTGTTTCCCATTACTTGCTCGGTAACCTGTTGGGATCTGAGCTGGCCGCACACAGAGCGTCGTGGGTCTGAAGACTTGCGATAAAAGAAAACGTTATTCTTCACAGCGCCTCCCGAGGAATTTAATACAGTTGCAAACCCAAGTTGACATCATAAAACAATGGAACATTCTAGAATGTCTATTGCTGGTGACTGTAGGAAATGTGTCTTTTCTGCACAGTCAACCCATTTGATAGTTAGTGTGGTGTTCAGTATTTTAAGAATTTTGTGTGGGACAACAAGTTTGTTTTGAGAACAGACCATAAACCATTGGTCGATTTGTTCAGAATAAGGGGTGGAGGAAAAGCTACTCCTCGCATTGCCAAGTGTCATTTTAGGTTAAAGGGGTTCCATTATAAGCTGGAATATGTTGCTGGTTTTTTAATGGGGGGGAACATTTTCCCAGCTTTAAACGAGGCCTACGTATCACACAAGATGCGAAGAGAAGCAGTCATATGCCAAAGGGGTCACAGAAAGCATGGGCACCACTATGTGTCTATGTATTTAAGCATCGAAAATGTTTAAAAATGCATCCTCTCACGGGCAGAGGCACTTAAAGCAACAGTACGTATAACAAATACTTCCAAAAAGTTGTTTTTACCATTTCTCAAACAACTAAATATTGACTCCTATCTTGTTCTGTGGTGATCCCCCATGCTACTCTTTCTATCTGGCTCCGTGTCTGCCCTGGCTTGTTGTAGGTGTAATGTTACGTGTTGTATTATATATTTGCATGTAGTGTCAGAAGCAGCAAAATACCAGTCTAGCTGCGCACTATGCTAAGCAAAGATTTTCAGTTTACACATTAAGTGAAAGCACGGCATGGGGCGCTTTTACAAATAAAAAAACATTATTTGTTTTTGGTAAAAGCGCCCCATGCCATGCTTTCACTTTATGGTGGCCACGCCCCTTTCATTAGGCGGGGCTCGCTGTAACCTGAATAGTGCGAGCAGCATCTAAAGAAAGGGGCGCGGCCACTATGAAAGTGGTCTGCATTTGCAAGTGTTTGAGCTATTGGCATTATAAATGACAATGCCTTTTATTTATGTTTTGGTTTTTAAAACATAAATAAAAGGCATTGCCATTTACAATGCCAATAGCTTAAACTCTCGTTACATGGGCTTCCAGGTCAAACATTGCCGGAAGTTTGAAAGTAACACGCAGTCTTCCAGTTCTAGAATGTAGTCCCAGAATATAATCCCTGATCTTCTATGGAGCTCTCTCAGTCTCATGACTAAAAGGCAAAATGATGGACATCTAGGTCCTCCACCAGGGACCATTGCACTGTATGATGATCTATGGTAGCGAAGCTAATTTCAGCAGTGAGAATCAATAGATTTTTTACAAAAACAGAGATTACATTTATTTTTGCAGCTTAAACCACATGTATGCAACATATGTCTTCCTTTATATAAAACAGATTGAGCTACACCGCCTATTCCGTCCAGGGGTTCATGATCATGTAATTGAATTAATAAATGCTCTTCACATCGTGAGAGGAAACCAAACTTTCAAATTGGGAATCCAAAGGAATCCAGAAAATGGATCCAAATATTATAACAGAATGCCCCTGCCACATTACTATTTAACAATGAAAGATTGAAGGAATCCTTATTTTAAACAAGCATTTGCAATGCAATAGGTCTCGCATTTACGCGAGTTTGAGCTATTGGCATTGTAAATGACAATGCCTTTTATTTATGTTTTGGTTTTTAAACAATAAAAGGCATTGTCATTTACAATACTAATAGCTTAAACTCTCGCAAATGCGAGACCTATTGCATTGTAAATGCTTGTTATACATATAAGTGACCCCACAGGTAGGCCCTGGACAACCCAGAGGGCAGGGCACCGTGTATTTAAAAGGCAGGACATGCACTTTTAAGTTTTACATGTCCTGGTAGTGAAAAGCTCTCAAATTCATTTTTCACTGCTACAAGGCCTGTCTCGTCCATAGGATAACACTGGGATTACCTCACTAAATTTTATAAGTGGAATTCCCACTTGGGAAGAGATAAACCTTTCAAGTCTAGTGTCTCAGGAATTACAGTTTAAAATCCAAACTTATGGTTAAGTCGGATTTTAAATTGCAATTCTTAAAATACCACTTTTATAAAGTTGGTATTTTCTTACTTTAGCCATTTGATGCCAGCTACCTGTCTGATCACATGTCTGGGGTGGGTGACAGCTGGGATTTGTGTATTCCGCCCAGACAGCCACACACAATGGGAGCTTAAGTGTGACTTGATGGGCCTTCCTGGCAGGATGGGAGGGAGGAGCTGAACCCAGCTCCTCCCTTACACCTGAATAGGCTGTGTCCTGTCCTCACACAAGGGGGCTGCATACCCCCTTATAGTGAGTCTGGAGCCAGGGAATGAAGGGAGGACCTCTATGCACTCCAAAGGCGTGTCTTTAAAGTCTCCCTCACTTCAAAGGCACCACTGGGTATAAGTACTAGACCTCAGACACCACCACTTAAGTACACTTCTGGAACTGTAGATACTTTGCCGGGAAGAACAGCTGTGCTGCTGAAGAACTGTGACTCTGCTGGACTGGTGCTTTGTTGGACTCCTGCTTTTCTGCGCAGACCTGTTGGTCTGCTGCCCTCCTTCCTGAATAAGAAGACCTGGACCTGCATCGCTTCACCCCAGAACCCAGAGTGACGCCAAAGGGTAGCTGGCTGGCCTTCCGATCTGAAGTCTCAGGGACATAAAAGACTTCCAACCCCTGTACCTGGACTCTGCCATATGTGATTCTACCCTGCCAAGTACTGGCACCCCATTCCTGGACACTTGGAAGTGGCCCTAAGGTGCTTGCCAGTGGAACCGCTGAATCTTCTCTGCTGAGTGACGCTTCCCGGAGCAGGACTGCTGTATCTCCTTGGCTGAGTGGCACATCCCTAAGCAAATCCGCCGCTGGTGCATGGATTGGAACAATTGCACAAGACTTGCATCCCCGCAGTCTCCTGCATCTGGGACTGATGCATCCCCTTTAGAACCGCTGCTGCGTGACCCTTTACCCAGCCCAAGCTCCTTGCATCCCTCGTAGACGGCAGCCTCGACACTGCCACCAGAACTCTGCATTGCAGCTTTCACGCTGAACGGAAGAGACGCATTGCCTCTGCTGTGCCTCGCATCCTCAACATCGGATTTCGCATCGCGAGCCCAGTCAACAGGATCCTCGACGTTGATGCATCAGGACCTCACACCACAGCCTCATCGCATCTCGTAATCTCGTGTGCAATGCATTTACGATGTGGATCAGCAGGCCTAAGTGGGTCCCTATATCCGGCCCATGCTCCATCGCAGTCGGCCTGTGTTTGCGCTTTTTTGCGTCTAGGTGCTATTTTAGTTAAAACTTTGAAATTCAATATCTCCGGGTCTACAAATTGGATTGTCGTTTCGGTCTTGTTTTATGTATTAAATTCAGATCTATTTTTCTAACCTGGTGTGGATTTATTTTGTCCCGTGTTTTCACTGTTTTACTGTTTGATGTGTTGCACAAATACTATACACATTGCCTCCAAAGTCAAGCCTGATTGCTTTGTGCCAAGCTACCAGAGGGTGAGCACAGGTTAATTTAGGGTTTGCCTGCTTCTTACCATGAATAGGACGGTGGTTGCTACTGGACTAGGACTCATACCCCAGCCAACCAACAACTTAATCTCTAACACATTGGGCCCGATTACGATGCGGTAAGAAATTGCTCCGGAGCCATTCTTACCGCATTGTAATCTCCTGTTTGGAATAATTTCTGACCGACCCATTTTGATGGAGTCGGTCGGAAATGATTCCAAACAGGAGTTCCGAATGGCTTACGACGGGCTTGGAGAGCCCGTCCGCCATTCGGAAGGCCTTCAACAATCCCTCGGCCGGCTCTTTCCGGCTGTGAGATTATGATGGCAGTTTTCCTTGGTTAGTCTGCATTCTACCTTCAATCCTAACAGCAGCTGTCCACTAGTGCCTTCTTCCCTCATCTACTCTTGTGTGTTAACCTGTTGTGTCCCCACAAGCTGGCACCATTAACGCTTTACTTTCAGTTCTAAATCGTACTACAAAAGAACCTGTTTCCCTCCCTAAAGCTAGTGCCATGGTACTCCACTTCCAGCCAGAAATGGTGAGCAACATAACTATTGCTGAGCAAAGTACTATGTGCACTTTGAGGTGCCTGCCACCGGGTGCAGGGATGAACTGCACCTCTTGTCTTTACTATGAGAGCATGCATTCCGTTCGGAATGCATGCTTCCATAGCACAGTATAGGACTGCGAACGAACAGGGTTCAGTCTCATCCAAATAGCTGGGCTGGAACCGACGACAGGAGGTAGTTCGGTTCCATTTCCAGAGCGATGTCGGACGGACTCCGGTCTGTCCGACATTGCAATCGGGCCCATAGTGTTTGCTATCTAGAATTAAAGCTTGAACACTCCCCACAGGTTGCAGCTCATTCCTTGGTTAGTCTGCATTCTACCTTCAATCCTAACAGCAGCTGTCCACTAGTGCCTTCTTCCCTCATCTACTCTTGTGTGTTAACCTGTTGTGTCCCCACAAGCTGGCACCATAACGCTTTACTTTCAATTCTAAATCGTACTACAAAAGAACCTGTTTCCCTCCCTAAAGCTAGTGCCATGGTACTCCACTTCCAGCCAGAAATGGTGAGCAACATAACTATTGCTGGGCAAAGTACTATGTGCATTTGAGAACTAATACCACAACTGATCGAGAACGCTGTGAAAATGCCATGCATTACTGACTTATAGTGATGTTATTTTGGCATCAATTAACCACTTAACATGTTGCATACATTTCCATTTGTCTCCTTAGGTTGATCATTTTTGTCTTCTCCATTACTCTAGGCCAGGGATAAGCTAGGTCATTAACCTAAAGGAGTCTTATAGAAAAGCCCCAAGAGGTTGCGTGGTAATGCTAAACTACTAGGTGGCGTTAGCATTCAGACCACAATATGACTTGCAAGGCACACTTTCCCGAAATGTGTCTTTTAACTGTTGCTGTACTCTCAAATGAGAGATTTCTGGTAAAGCTAGGCTTTAAGCTAGTGCCTAAAAATTGAAAGAAATTTTGATTGTCTAAGTTCTTGATGAAATAAAATCCACAGGTTAGCCGCTTGATAAGTGAATTTTCAACCACCTGTTTTTTTTTTTACCAGCTTTTTAACTCTTAGTAATCATGTCTTTGTCTTGTGTTCACTCTTTTTCTTAGAGGTCGGCAAATGAAACACACAATGCAAATAAATCCTACAAAAATGTAGAACCACCCCACCCCTCCACATAAAAACGTATAATATTCCTAGTTTTGCCTAACCCTTTTTAATAAATATGTCTCCCTGCTTGCCAAGTTCAGGGAGAGTATGTGGGATATCAAATTGGCTTTTCTTAGCATCTGAATATGTGGAATAATACCACAAATCACTTTTAAGATTGCATTTTCAACACAACACCTGTTCAACGAGTCATGAAGAACAAGTTACTTACTTTCGGTAACCCTTTTTCTGGTGGATACAGTAGCTGCCTGTGGATTCCTCACCTTTTGAATTACTCCATGCGCAGCATTCCACAGAAACTATTCTCCATAGCTCTCCCACGTCAAACGAGGACGTCACAATGAAACGGCTCCGCACGCGACTCCACGTGACGTCATCGGAGCCATAAGAAGACCTAATCGACGTGCTGACGTCAGTTCATCCCATTTTTTCCGTGCCTTCGAGGCAAACGGGTGAACCGACAACATTTTCACAAGTGTACATAGTATACAAAACCAAATAAAGCTGGAAATTCTAAAATATAGATATTTCCTAGTGACATGTATCACATTATTCCAATTATTCCAACAATAAAATACATAAATTACATGTCAATCATTTTTTCGGTATAAACAGGCAGGCAACGGGGTCAATGAAGAATCCAAAGGCAGATACCTTATCCACCAGAAAATGCGTTAGCGAAGGTAAGAAACTTGTTCTTCTGATGGATACACCTGCCTTTTAAATTGAACCCCCAAGCAGTCCCACTCCTGGCGGAGGGTGCCTGCCTACACCAAAAAATCTTGTCGTACAGAACGTGCAAAGATGCCGTCCCTCCTCACCTCCGAGTCTAAGCAATAATGCTTCGCGAAAGTGTGGAGGGAGGCCCAAGTTGCCACCTTGCAGATGTCTACAAAAGGGACACCTCTAGCTAAAGCCGAAGAAGAAGACTTAATTCTGGTGGAATGAGCTCGAATACCTTCAGGAGGCTCCTTCTTGGCCAAGGCGTAGCAGATCCTGATACAGAGGATGATCCACCTGGACAGCGTTCTTTTGTAGACAGCCTTGACCTTCATCTTGCCCACAAATCTGATGAAGAGTTGGTCGTCCAACCTGAAGTACCTGTCCAGGTAGAAGCTGATCGCCCTCTTAGGGTCCCTGCAGTGAAGTCTCTCCTCCTCCTTAGAAGGGTGAGGGGGAAGGATAGAATGTAGGTAAAGTGATAGATTGCCCTAGGTGGAAGGGAGTGACCTCCTTAGGCAGGAAAGCAGCTCTGGTCCTAAGAACCATCTTATCCCCATGAAATCAAGTGAATAGAGGCTTAGAGCTAAGAGCCTGCAGCTCACTCACTCTCCTAGCGGAAGTGATTGCAATTAGAAATATTGTCTTAAAGGCTAAGAATCTCAAGGGACAACTATGTAAGGGTTCAAAGGGAGACCCATCAAGAAAGTGTGAACCAAATTCAAATCTCACTGAGCCATGATAAAGGGAGTGGGGAAAACCTATTGGTGAGATCCTTAATGAATCTCATAACTATGGGAGATTTGAATAAAGAGGGTTGGTCTGGTAAACAGAGAGAAGCTGACAAGGCAGACAAGTAGCCTTTGACAGTAGCTACTGCACGACCCTGTTTTGCTAGGGAAAGAGAGAAACTCAGAATGTCAGACAAACGGACGCACAAGAGATCAACCGATCTCTCCCCACACTATTTAACAAACTTGGCCCACCAACCAGAATAAACAGATTTGGTGGAGTGTCTTCTGGCCGATAAAATAACATCCACCACGTCCGGCGGGAGAGAAAAAGATCTCAGGTTGCCCCGTTCAATCTCCAGGCATGAAGGTGCAGGCTCTGGAGGTGGGGGTGTTGAACCTGCCCCTGCGACTGTGAGAGGAGGTCTGCCCTGAGAGGGAGACGGAGCGGAGGGTGCGATTAGAGGTAAATGAGGTCTGAGTACCACACCCTTCTTGGCCAATCCGTGGCTATCAATATGACTTGGGCCCGGTCTTGGCAAATCTTCCTCAGAACTCGAGGAATAAAAAGTATGGGAGGAAACGCTTAGAGAAGCTAAGACAAATGGCGGTTTCTACACAGGAGGTAAATGGCGCACGCTTAATAACGCCCAGTATTCTGTATGACTATCTCTGCGGTGCACAAGGAAGGGGAAAGAAACCACAAAACCCCTTGAAAAGTGGACCAAGGTCCCTGTACAACATACAATGCCTATGCACACGCTATGAAATTCATTTGATGGTTCAATTGAGTACACATATATAAGAAAACTTTTATGTGTTATTTATTAGAACATCACGACAAGGTCCAGCCAACACGTGTTTCGTCCAAAGGGAAAATAAACCCTGGACTTCTTCAGGGCTGATATGATAAGGGAAATTCTACGACCTAAAAGCCGGTGTAAATTCAAAACCGGCCAATACTGCAAGATGTAGTCTTATACGTGAGACCAAGTAAATCAAAAGTCGATTAAATCTAAAACGGTAGGTCGAATAGCACACTCCAACACTTGGTCTCACGTATAAGACTACATCTTGCAGTATTGGCCGGTTTTGAATTTACACCGGCTTTTAGGTCGTAGAATTTCCCTTATCATATCAGCCCTGAAGAAGTCCAGGGTTTATTTTCCCTTTGGACGAAACACGTGTTGGCTGGACCTTGTCGTGATGTTCTAATAAATAACACATAAAAGTTTTCTTATATATGTGTACTCAATTGAACCATCAAATGAATTTCATAGCGTGTGCATAGGCATTGTATGTCGCTTAAAGAAGCTGTGAGCTCCAATCGAAGTGAAACGCATCCCCCAACGCTCCCTGCATCGGATACTGGAGACTGCAGAACGACGGGCAGTGCGCGTTCTTGTGAGTGGCAAACAGGTCCAACCGAGTAAACCCCCACATCCTGAAAATGTGACGGACCATTTCCGGATGAAGACGCCACTCCTAATTGGACGAGTACCGACGACTGAGACTGTCCGCACGCACATTCAGCACTCCAGCCAGATAATTCGCAGTCACACAAATCTGATGGTCCTGAGCCCAGGACCAGTTGCAGAGCCTCTTTGCAGAGGCAATGCGACCCCACTCCTCCCTGTTTGTTGATGTACCACATCGCCGTAGTGTTGTCAATCCTGACCTGAATCAACTGACCACGAAGGGAGGGAAGAAAGGCTTTGAGAGCTAAACGTATCGGCCGCAATTCCAGAAGATTGATGTGAAACCATCTTTCCGCTGGAGACCAAAGGCCTTTGACCTCCAGATCCCCCAGATGAGCTCTCCACCCTAAATTGGAGGCATCCGTTATTACTGTGGCCACCGGTGGAGGAGGTTGAAACGGCTTCCCTTGAGACAGGTTGTACAAGACACTCCACCATAAAAGCTCCGCTGCAGTGTCTCTGGAGATTCTGACCACCTCCTTGAGATCTCCGTTGTGTTGAAACCACTGCTGGCGGAGGCACCACTGGAGGTCCCTCATGTGCAAGTGTGCATGGTTGACCAACAGTATGCAGGAAGCGAACAGACCGAGCAGGCGTAAGACTGGAACAACAGCTCCATTGTGAAAAAGTGGAATCATAGCCTGGATGTCGGACTCCACTGCAGAGGCGGAAATGCATGACTCGCAGTAGTGTCCAGTACTGCCCCTATGAACAGAATGCGCTGAGAGGGCACCAGGTGAGATTTGGGTATGTTTATTGAAAAACCCAAGTCGAACAACAGACGTGTTGTCTCTTGCAAATGATGAAGCACCATCTCAGTCTACTTTGCTTTGAGCAGCCAGTAGTCCAAATAGGGGAAAACAGGAATCCCCGACCTTCTGAGATGTGCTGCTACCACCGCCATCACCTTTGTGAAGACCCAAGGTGCTGAAGTAATACCAAACAAAAGGACCGCAAACTGGTAGTGTTGGGACCCCACCATAAAACGGAGATACTTTCGATGCAACTTCAGGATGGGAATGTAAAAATACGCATCCTGCAAATCGATCCGACACCATCCAGTCTTCCAGCTGCAACGCCAGAAGAACCTGAGCTAGGGTCAACATCTTGAACTTCTCCTGCTTGAGGTAAAAATTCAAGACCCTGAGGTTTTCGATCTGCCTCAACCTGCTGTCCTCTTTGGGAATCAGGAAGTACAGAGAGTAGCATCCCTGACCCCTTTCCTGCTCTGGAACTACCTCTATCGCTCCTTTCTGCAGTAAAGTTAGAAGCTCCTGTTGCAGTAGCAACAGGTGCTCCTCTGTGCACCAACCCTGGTGAGGGGGGAAAGGAGGGGCAAACTCCTGGAAGGGAAGGGTATACCCATTTTCCACGAGATCCAACACCCAGAGATCTGAAGTAACAGACTCCAAATTCGTAGAAAATGGGACACCCGTCCTCCCACGGGCCCAACATGCTCTAGGATGGAGGAGCTAGAGCTTCTTCCCTGCGGTACCAGTTGGAGGGGCAGGAGAAGAGGAGGAGGAGACTATGCCTCGCAGACGACCTCTACCTTTTCTTCTGTATGACCTATACAGAGGGTTCGCCTGTTGCTGCTGTTGTGACTGCTGTTGTTGTTTGGCTCAAAAGGATGAAGTCCTCCCAAAACCACGAAATCTGCAGTACCCAAAGCCCCAGGGCTGGGACTGGAGACCCAACGATCTCGCTGTGGCTCTACTATCTTTAAAGCGCTGTAGCGCCGAGTCCGCTTTGGCACCAAAAAAACGAGAGCTGTCAAAAGGCAAGTCCAATTGGGTAGCCTGTACATCCAGTGAAAAACCAGACCCCCTTAGCCAGGTGTGCCTCCTGGTTGCAACCGAGGAACCCATTACTCTGGCGACAGAGTCCGCAGTATCAAGTCCTGATTGAATGACCTGATGGGCTGCAGCTTGGGTATCAGATAGTACTTCCGCGAAATGGCCCCGAACATCCTCCAGAAGCTTAGGGAGCCCCTCCCTTGCTTAGTCCATCAGAGCATGGATATAGCGAACCAGCAGGCATGTCGCATTTGTTGATTTCAGAGCCATACTAGCCGAAGAAAACACTTTTGTTTGCCAATTGCTCCATCCTTTTATATTCTCTATCTGCAGGCGTGGACGGGAAAGAGCCTGCAGATTGTTTAGAGGAGCATGATGCCTGGACTACTAAACTCTCAGGAGACAGGTGTGTGGAAAGCAAAGCAGGATCTCCCGGAGCCACCTTAAACCTCCTTGCCACCGATCTGGACATCGCAGGGGCAGTCATTGGCTTCTGCCACACCTCCAAGATTGGCTCAGGCAAAGTCTCATTAAAAGGAAGCAGAGGTTCCGAAACAGAGGATGGGGAATGAGGCACCTCCGTTAATATGTTAGATTTAAGCTCTGCAGTAGGCAATGGCAAATCCAGCAGATACGTTGCCTTCCTTATTTCGGAGTGATATGAGGAAACCTGTGTTGGAAGGCCTTTTGGTGAGGAGAGCTCCCATTCAGGTCCACTAGCCTCCTGTAGGCCCTCAAACTCTTGGACAGGGTCAACAATCTCACCCTCTTCAGCCTCCTCCTGCTGCTCCGGATATTCTTCCTCTTCCAGCAACCTTTGTGCTTCCCTTCTGGATCTCATCCTTGGGACCGGCTTCGGCGGTGCCAGACGCGGCTCCGGTGACTTTGGGACAGGCGTCGATGGAAGCTCCACAGGAATAGTAGAAGACGCCACACGAGGCCGAGCCGGCGCCGGACCGGAGTCAGACGGCGCCGGAGAAGAACCATTCAACGGCACTCTTCCCTCCAGGGATTGCACCGGCGTAGAGAACCTCGGCGTCAGGAGAGGTCAACTCTCTGGACCCCTTTGCATAAAAGGCATGAATGTTGCCTGAGAGAAGTTGGGTGGCAAACCTCCAAGGGACATACTCCCTTGGGGACAACCGGCGCACCAGCAGGGTTAGCTGCTCTGGCAAACATGCAAAACATCGCATTTAGGAAAAGCGACGGATCTGTACCTGGAGCTGGAAAGGCTGGATATCCGGTACCGCCGGTTCTGAGACCGCTCGAGGAGGCAGTCTAATTGGCTCTGGTTGCAGCACCGGAGACCCTGGAGCCGGGGACGGAGTGGCCGGAGGCGAAGGCATCGCTTCTCTGGGTGTTGGTGAGACACTCTGAGCCGGAGCCGTAGTCACCTGAGGAGAAGGGGAAGGAGACATTTCATCCTTGCGATGATGTCGGAGAACTGGAGACCCCGACTTCGGTGTTTCATCCTTCGATGACCGACGTCTAGATCCACGGCGCTGCTTTTTTTTTATTTTATTTTTTAAATCAGTTTGATTATTTTCCACATAACTGTGTACATATTTATGGTATATACAATGTTATCGAAAAGCATACAAACAAGTAACATCCTGGTGGATCCAGCAAGTACACTTATGGCTATATAAGAAAGTCTATAGGGCCATGGTCCAACACAGCATTCGTATACAGTTGGGACAGTTCGTACAGGAGCGTACATGGCATAGTTAGTTGATCCAGCTAAAAGAAAGGGTTTCACCACAAAGGCATATTTCCGCCAGTGTTCAACAAAAGAGGAGAACTTGGGAGAATAAGGGAAAGAAGGGAGGGAAGGGGAAGTACCCGAGGAGGTCACCGCTGTAGGTCGTGCCGTGGCCATTAGTTATCATGGGCGCTTTCAGTGACACCAAGAGAGATAAGAATAATATAATAAATGGGGGTGGGGGGACTAGGTAGCGGGATTCTCTTCTAGATTAATGTGGTTTGCTTCACTCTGGGAGTTCAGCCCCTCGTGGTAGCACAGCGTCTTCAAAGAGCTGCAGAGCGCGCAAGCGAGAGGGAAGAGAGTGGCAATGTTCTATCTTAGACAAGTGTATTAGTGAAGAGGAACACGGCAAGGCTGCCCGCTCTCACCCTTATTATTTGCCCTTGCAATGGAACCATTAGCATGCCAGCTCCGCTCAGAGCTGAAAGGGCATGGCATAACGATAGGTCAAATGGAACATATAGTATCATTGTATGCGGATGACGCATTGGTGCACTTGAGCCACCCGACCCATTAAGTCCCAATATTACTTCAGGCCCTTGAAAAATTTGCGGCGGCCTCAGGCCTGCACATTAATAAATCGAAATCGCAATTTTATCCGATAGGAAAAGTCGAGGGAAGAGAAGAGTCCCAGCTTTCAGGGTTGGAGCTCCCATCGGAACTAGAATCGGTGCGGTATCTGGGTATACACGTTGCCAGAGTGAAAGACACTTTCTACGAAAAAAACATGGGTAGGATAGTCAGCGGTCTGCAAGGGAGCATACACTTCTGAAATATATTGAAATTATCACTGATGGGAAAGATAGCATTGATAAAAATGGTGGTACTGCCTCGGTGCCTTTATGTCATGCAGGGGTCCTTTTATGAAATTCCGCATAAAGTATTTAAAGAGCTAGATGGTCTCCTTGCACAACTGTTATGGAATGGGAAACGATGTAGGGTTAGCCTGGAGATCATGAAACGTCCGTGGAATAAAGGAGGGCTGGAAATCCCAGACCTAGAACTATACTACTTGGCGTCACAACTACAGCATACTACAGCATGCTATAGCATGGCTAGATACGGACCCCTCATGGAAGAGATCCCTACTCGCTGGTACCTATGGAAGGCGGCAGCTGGGAGCTCTCTTATGGATGGATAGGAAACTACAGGGAAAGTACCCTCCATTGATAAGGTTAATGGCTAGAAAATGGGACAGGACAATAAAAACACTTATCAAGGGTGGGCCCTATGCACCAGAGGTTGACATTTGGATTATACCACAGTTTACTCAGATAGAACGGGCGATGTCGATCGAAAAATGGAAGGAGGGGGGCTGCCTGACCTAGGTTCATCACTTACCAGGATGCGGTGGATACATTTGAACTGGGAGATGGGCAATTTTTGCAGTATGCAAAGATAGCAGCCACAGCACGACAGCTTTGGCCGTCATTCCCAGAAGCCCCTGAACACACACACGTTGGTCACTATGATTGCAATGACGGGCGGGAGGAGGTGCGTGTCCCAGGTATACAGGGCGTTGAGGGAGGACAAAAACGGCAAACCACTTAGGATTGAAGAGAAATGGCAAGAGGCTAGTGATCAACCGATAACATCGCTCGACTGGAAAAAAATCCACGAGGACGTCCGAAAAGTTTCGGTATGCAATGGGTTTAAGCAAATACAATACAATATAGTTCACATGACATATCTCTCACCTAGGCGACTACATGCCATAAACGCAACTAGAGACCCGCAATGTCCCCGTTGTCAGCAATCACAGGCCGACTTTGTACATATGGTCTGGCACTGCCATAAAATACAAACATACTGGACTGACATACTGGAACAACTCTGTGGGGTGACGGGGTGGAAGATTACCCCTGAAATAAAGACTTGTCTCCTCTGTCTGATTCCTAGGAATCCAAAACGTAAGACGAGCAGACGATTTTTGGTACTGGGGCTTATGACTGCCAAGAGACGAATAGCTATCCATTGGTTAACCCCGCAAGGCCCAAATATGGATAAATAGAAGATAGACCTGAAGGAATGGGCGCTGGCAGAGGAGGAACATATGAGGAAAACTAGAAAAGATGAAAAGCTACCAGAAGTATTGCAGGCATGGGGGATGATGATCCAGGAGATATTGGATCAAACCCCGCCCTCTCAGCAAGAGTCACAGGAAGGGGATCATCAGGAAATTAATAATAATCAAGGTCAGGGAATAGGAGTCGGTGACAGCTAAAAACATAGCAAAAGCATACACTCAAGATTTTGGCAAATAAGAAGCCGGTAAGGTGGGGAGGGAGTTGGGAGGGTTGACATGATGTCATATATTATACTTATGTAAGCTGTGACAACTGTGAGATGTAACCTGTAACATAGGTTAATTGCACTGTATTATTGGTGTTACATGCTTGAGATCAGTCTGTATAAGGATGCCAATTATGTTATTAAAATAATAAACAAAGTAAAAAAAAAAAAAGTGTAGAATTAGTGGTTGCCATACGTGTGTACATTGAGTATCAGAGTGCGTGATGCAACTGGTTAAGAGCTCCATCGCCATGGTGTGCCAGAGGCGGGTGAGCC
This sequence comes from Calotriton arnoldi, assembly GCA_963921515.1. Lineage (NCBI taxonomy): Eukaryota > Metazoa > Chordata > Amphibia > Caudata > Salamandridae > Calotriton > Calotriton arnoldi. Next base: position 922,906 of record CAWUFW010001064.1, read on the forward strand.
ACACCGAAGTCGGCGGGGTCAAGGGTTTCTTTCAATGCAGGGCGATGACCTGTTTGGCTGCCCCTAACATGTGTAGGATCACACACCAGTCAGAGTGGGTCATGGCTTTAAGAGTTTGGGGTCGGATCCCAAGGATCGTTACCTGCAGCGTGCTCGAAATGGGGAACCCCACCGCGTCCTTGATGATGCTCAGCACCTCCTTCCAGAAGGAAATTAAAAGTGGGCAAGACCACCAAATGTGGATGTATGAGCCAGTGTCAGAGTTGCAACGCCAACACAGGGATGTGGAGGTAGGAAACATCTTCTGGAGGCCCACTGGTGTGTAATACCAGCGGGTCATAACTTTATAAGCCGACTCCTGTTGGGTGATGCTTCTGTATGTCTTGGGAATGTCCCACCACAACTGTTCCCACTGCTCTGGAGGGATGTCATTTGAGGTGTCGGAGTGCCATTTCCGAGGGTAAGGATGGATGGGGAGAGGGTTGGAGTGCTGTAGGACTTGGTATGTGCGTGAGATCAGTCCCCACGAGCCATCAAAGGAGCGTACTACCGTCTTGAAGGACGTAAGCTGGCGCATGGCCCCTTGTGTATTATTGGGTGTATGTAGCCAGTGTCGGAGTTGATAATATTGCAATTGTGCCGTGGCAGGGAGGCGGAATTCTTGTTTGCATTGATCGAAGGACTTAAAGGTTTCTCCTTCGAAGAGGTCACTAATCGTGCAGCATTCCCTTTCCAACCAGGCCAGAAAGGTGTTGGGTTGTAAGGCCGGGGGAAAGCCGGGGTTCCGGGTCAGTGGTGTATTGGGGGAGGGAAAAGAGGTGAGTCCCCAACTAACAGAAAGTTTATCCCATACATCCAGGACAGTTCTCGTGGGAGTAGCGATGTAGGCACTACGTGGCCGTGATTGCCTTGGTAGCCAGGCCAGGTCCCAGAGGGGGCGGCATGCCACTGCCCTATCCATATAAAATCAATGTTTCTCGCTTTCGCGGACCACCCACTCTGAGATGTAACGCAAGTGTGCCGCCCAGTAGTAAACAACAAAATTGGGACAGGCAAGCCCTCCTCGATCTCTTGGCAGCATTAGTATCCTGTTGGAGAATCGCGGTCTACCCTTGCCCCAAATGAAGGCGTTCACGTCCTTCTTGAGGCTTACAATATCCGCTTAGGGGATAGGCGTCGGGAGCGTTTGAAAAAGGTAGAGTACCTTCGGCAATATGGACATTTTCACTGCGTTGAGGCGACCTAACCATGATACAGGGAGTGAATTTCAACGCCTTAGATCTTCCCCAACAGCTCGCCTGCAGTCCAGCCAGTTAGCCTGAGACCACGAGGCCAACGTGGAGATCACATTGAGGCCCAGATATCGAATCGAGTGGGCAGCCCATTGAAACGGGGTGAGGGAACGTAGTTCAAGAACCTCCTGAGGGGGAAGTGTTAGGTTCAATGCCTGCGATTTAGTTATTTTAATTTTGAGGCCCGAGAAGCGTTCAAACTTATGAAGTAGTGTGAGTAATGCAGGAAGGGAGTCCCTAAGGTTGGTCAGGGTGAGCAGGAGGTCGTCTACGAATAGCGCTATCTTGTGGTCAACGCCACCGAAAGGTATGCCTTTGATTGCAGAAGAGTGGCGGATGGCTATCGCAAGAGGTTCTACTGCTAGGGCAAAGAGTAAAGGGGATAGTGGGCATCCATGACGGGTGCCCTTGCGGATATGCACAGGAGGGGCAAGGAGTCCATTAATTCTGATTTGCCCGAAGGGGCAATATAAGACACCCTGATTCAAGACACCATAACCGGTCCTAGCCCAATCCTCTGTAGTACAGCTCTGAGAAACATCCAGTCCACTCTATCAAACGCTTTCTCAGCGTCGAGAGAGAGGAGACAAGCTGGGATATTACGCCGCCTGACTTTTTCTACCAGGTGGGCTACCCGCCGAATATTACCAGCCCCCTGGCGAAGGCGCGTGAATCCCACCTGGTCTGGGTCTATCAGGCTAGGAAGATAGGGTTCCAACCGATTTGCCAGAAGTTTGGTATATAGTTTGGCATCCGAATTGAGGAGAGAGATAGGAGGTGCAGAACGTAGTGTCTTTCCCTGGCTTGGCTATAAGAACTCTCTCAGCCCTAGTCATCGTGGGGGTCAAGCTGGTACTGTCAGAGAGAGAGTTGAATAGCCTGAGCAGGGAGTCCTGGAGTTGGGGTAGAAACAAGCGATATAAGGGGACCGTAAGCCCATCGGGGCCTGGAGTCTTACCTATCGGTAGGCTTTTCAGAGCCCTTTGGAGCTCATCCAATGTAAACGGGCCTCCAGTTGTTGTGCATGGGAGGGGTCAAGCGGCGGCCATGAACAGGAGGCGAGAAATGGATCGGTCTCCTCCTGGGATGTTTCACCTTGGCTATATAGGGGGGAGAAGAATGTGTGAAACGCCCACTGTTTATCAGTTTCCGAGGTAGCCCACGTGTCATCTTCGTTTTTAACCTTGGCTATATGGGTGCGGGATACGCGTGCATGGAGTCAGCAGGCCAGCAGGGAGCGGACCTTGTTCCCCCCCTCGTAGTATTTTTGATTCAAGGTGAGAAGTGAGTGCTCCGCCTTGTTTACCCGAAGCGCCTTCAATTGGCCACGGAGAGAGGCCAGTCGTTTCTGGTGTTGGTGCGATGGTGCCGCGTGGTCCTGTCGTTCCATGGCTTTGATGTCCCTGCCAAAGTCCGGCCTCTACCAGCTGAGCTTCCCGTGTTCGGGCGATTGCGATGGAGGTGATAGTGCCACAAATGGTCGCCTTGAAGGCGTCCCACAGGGTGTGGCTATCAATATCAGGCAAGTCATTCGTCTCGAAGTAAGATTGAATTGCTTGCCGTATTTCTGCCAAATTGACCTGGTCCCGCAGTATGTGTGGGGGGGGAGCCTCCAGCGAGGGGTGGAGGGTCATGCCGATGCCCCGCAGGGAGATCTCAAGATGTGCGTGGTCTGAGATAGAGATGTCCGAGATACACGCCGACTCCAAGGATCGAATGAGTGTCTGTGATATAAAAAAAATAGTCGATGCGTGAATATGAATGGTGGACATGTGAGAAAAAGGTCAAATCTCTTGCGTATGGTGCCTTATATCGCCAGGCGTCTACCAGGCCCAAGGCAGTGATAATCACTCTTTAGTGCCGCGGACATCACTCCCATGCCCTGGAACTACAAAGAATCATCAATCCATCAACATCTACATGGCCCCCCTGGCTTCCATCGTCAGAGCACACAGACTCAACATTGTATCGTACGCAGACGACACACACTTCATCCTCTCACTATCCAACGAACCCCACATCTCGAAATTCACCTTTCAAGAAGGAATGGAAGCAGTCGCCAGGTGGATGAAGAACAGCTGCCTACAACTGAACACAGACAAAACCGAAGTACTAATTTTAGGCACACATCGTGACGCCTGGAACGACACCTGGTGGTCCCCCGCCCTCGGGAACCCACCCATGGACCACGCACGCAATCTCGGAATCATCCTGGACTCCGAACTCAAAATGGACCGCCAGTTCAACGCCGTCACCTCTTCCTGTTTTCACACCCTCCGTCTCCTACGTAAAACTCTCAACTGGATCCCCCTCGAACACAGGAAAACGTCACCGACGCCCTCATCAGCAGCAGACTGGACTACGGCAACGCACTCTATGCCGGGATCAACAAGAAGCTAACCCGCAAACTCCAGAACATCCAAAACGGCGCCGCCAGACTAGTCCTCAACCTACCGCGCCATTGCCACATCACCCAACACCTGCGGGTATTACACTGGCGCCCCGTCGAGAAGAGAATCACCTTCAAACTTCTCACACATGCCCACAAAGCCCTCCTCAACACCGGCCCCGCCTGCATGAACCACTGCCTCTCTTTCCACACACCCCAAAGATCCCTCCGCTCAGCCCAGCTCTACCTCGCCACGGTACCACGGATCAAGAAAACCAGAACAGGAGGTGGCTCCTTCTCCTTCCTCACGGCCAAAGCATGGAACACCCTCCCGCTCCACCTCCGCCAAACACCAACTCTCTCCAAGTTCCTGAAGGACCTCAAGACCTGGCTCTTCGACGAATCACCATGAGCGTCCGGCACCTAACGCACCCCGATGGGCTATGGTATCTGATGATTCTCCGAGAGGGCTTAGGAGCCATGCCTCCCCCCGCCCCCCATTCTCCCCAGCGCTTGAGACCCTTCCGGGTGAGTAGCTGCGCTTCACAAAACATGATTGATTGATTGATTGGAAGGTGGTCGCACTGCGATCCAGTTGGGGATCCCACACCAGGTTACAATCTCCCCCAATAAGCATCTGGCCAGCCTCTTGTGAGGCGAGTTCCTTGAAAAGGTTCCTATGGTATGTATCCTGGGAGTGATTAGGGGTTTAAACATTGATCAGTGTAAGAGGTCTACTGTGAGAAGTTGGCCTGGTATATGCTGTCCACTAGTTATAGTGGGCACCTTGCACCAGTCCAAACGACCCTTATTGATGATTAGGTTAAAGACAACCTTTATAGAAAGCTATCCTAGTGGTAGCTGTGGAGAGCAGCCTTCAGGCTAAGTCTTGAAGGAATGTAAAGCAGCTTGTTTTACCAGTATATAACCTCTTGAATGACCAAATGAAAGGAGAACCACACCAGGTATATATAAAATATATGTATTTATTACTAAACACTCTCTACTAACCTCTTTATGAGATTAGAGAACAAGGCACACAATTACACAGTACTAGAACGACAGTAAATAGCACAATACACAGTGGGCTCCAGGGGGAGACCAAACCATATACTAAGAAAGTGGTATAAGGGGGCGTGGCTACGCGCTTGAGCGTGATGGCCGCGTAGTAGATCGGCTCCCGCATCTTCGCCCACTAAACGCAAATCCTGAGCCAGACATCCGTGCCCCAGAGCTAAGGCACCCACGGAGAAACGCTCCTTGACCCGCCCGACAACGGGAGCAGGTCCGAACACCCGACCGTGGCAGAGAAACGGACGCCCGGAGGGGCAGCCTAAACTGAATCGAAAGCCGGGACCTGCCGTAAACGGCACGGCCGAGTCAGGGAAGGAGCCGGAGGGGCTCGATCGGCCAGTTCTGCGACCAACAGGTGAAGTCGGTGCTCCGGCAGCGGGCGGTGAGTGGCGCGTTGCGGGCTCCCCCACCCCCCTCAACCGTCAGGACCTGATGCAAAACACCTAGCGGCCCACATAAACACTGGTTCCCCCCCCCCCCCACCGCTGGAGCGGCCATAACAATCGAGAGTGCCCTCGTGGGGGCGCGAAAACTCAGGAACAGAGGGGAGGTTCGCCTGCTGTGGTACAAGTCCTATGCCACCGAGACCTGAATCCCACAATAAGCGAGTTCCTTGCGGGCTGCCTGGTGCTGGAAGGCGGACAGAGGCCTAACAATCGGGCCGGGCTGCACGAAGTGAAAGGCCCCCAAAAGCGACGTGTGCCGGGGACAGAGGGGGCAAACAAGGTCGGGGGCGGCTGGGACCTGAGGGGGGCCGCCGGACACAGCCACGTGAAGAGTGAAGACCGGGGTGGTCCATAGACGGCGGACACCCAAGGGCCAGTTCGTAGAGCCTGTAATTGCTGCAACGTATCACCCACGGTGGGCGCCATCTTAGCCGGCGACCGGGGCATTGGAGTGAGACGATTGGAAGGAGAACCGCACAGCAGGGCCGCCAGAGGAACAACACGATGTCAGGTACTAAGGGGAACAAGCCGCTGCCGCAAAACAAACTGGAACGTTTCACATACCAAAAGACGGGCAACCCCAAAACAGCGGCCCGAGACAAGCCGAGCGTCGAAACAGGAAGTGACCCTCCCGAGCACACCCTGACGGACGTTATGGATACCATCGCGGGAGTGCGGACCTCAATGGAGCAGCGTACGGATGCCATAACGGTGGAGATCACTCTTATTAGAGCGGACCTGTCCAAAATGAGCAAAAAAGTCAAACAGCTCGAGGTGACTTCGGCAAGCTTAGTGGATGACGTCTCTCAGCTCCAAAACGAAATTCAGGACCTTAAAGCCTTAAAAAAGCAAGCTGAAGACAAACTGGACGATTTTGAGGGACGCTCCAGAAGAAACAACGTAAGAATTATTGGGGTGCCAGAAAAAGCGGAGGGGCAGGCGGCGGACTTGTTTGTCGAAGACCTGATAACAAACCACCTACGCCCCAAAGGCTTGTCCCGGTTATTCGTGGTCGAGAGGGCCCATAGAGTCCCAGGGGGAAGACCGAAACCTGGGGCTCCCCCACGTCCAATACTGGCCCGTCTGCTACACTTTAGAGATCGCGACGCAATCTTGCAGAGCGCCAGAGTAGCCCCGCCGCTCAAATATGACAATGCTGTAATATCCTTCTTTCTGGACTTTACCCAAAATGTACAGAAGCTCAGGCGTTCCTTTCTTGCGGTCAAGAAGCAGCTCAGAGACAAAGGAGTGAAGTACTCGATGCTCTTCCCGGCCCGTCTGCGGGTGGAGTCCAATGGGAAAGCCTGGTTCTTCGACCACCCGGAGGCAGCGGCGGACTGGCTGGAGAGTTGGCGTGATGCAAGAGACCACAACGCCAAGTGAAGTGAGACGCTGGACAGATCCGAGATGGGGGTGCTCTCGCAAGCCTGGTAAGGTGCACCCTTGACTCTTGCACTGGTGGGTGCAAAAGTACAATGGTGGGTCGCCGGGGAATGACTTATCAGCACACAAACTGGTCGAGGAGCACCCATCCTTCAATACAATTGGACACTGGGGTGGACTGGCAGAGGCAGTAACACTGACCTTTCACTTTGTGGACTGGGCGAGGAGCCGGAGCGATCTTTCCCCACAGTTACCTTCTTCTATGGTTCGAAAGTTGGGTGACAGGCACTCTGCACAGTTTTTTTGTATGAGCAGTTCTAGGCTCAGAGTGCAGGGCAGCAGGGAGGGGGGAATGTGGGTTGGGGGGGAAGTGGGAGGTTAAGGGATTTATTAATCTACAGTTGAGTTCAAGGAAAGTTGAGACATGGCATACGAAGATAGTACAATCTACACACAAAGGCTATGGCTACACACCGAGGCGAAAACTTAAAATTGCTTAGCTGGAATGTGAACGGACTCGGGGATAGGCTGAAGCGCACTCTGGTCCTCCAGTATCTCAAACGCCGCTCCCCAGACGTGGTGCTCCTCCAGGAGTCCCGGAACCTGATGGGAAATACATGTAAAGCCCTCAATAGGTGGGGTTACAAGATGATCGCCCATTCCGGATTCACAGCTAGCTCACGAGGGGTAGGCATCCTCTTGAAGAATACATGCCCCTTTTCCCTGCAACAGACACGTTCAGATGACGGGGGCAGATATGTGGCCGTCACGGGGCAGTGGGAGGGACACACCCTTATACACACACACTCACCTCAGACTGGGCTGAGGATGGGAACTAGAGGCACGGGGCCAAAGGGCAAGCCAGCCTCCAATCTCATATGTAAACACAAAAAGGCTGCCCCTCACATGGGTTCCAACAGTTTCCTACAGAATTATGCTGAGATGCAACACCAGTGGGGGCATCTCATAAAAAGTTTCGGACTGGCCTCACACACCGCCCGGTGTCATGCTTCATCATAGGCTGTCCTCGCCCTCTAAAAACTACGTTTGATAGAGGGCGGGCATACACCTGGAGACAGGGATGCACTTCTACAACTAAGTGATGGCCATGTGAAAGTGAAAGGTGATTTAAAAACCATCACACCTGTCACTCAACTTTGTTTAATTCAGGGAACAGATGTCTGGCATTAAAATAGGTGTACGGTGATCCGGGACATTATCTTCCCTTCACCGTATTAAGTGCGGTCAACATGTTTCTGCGTTAATGTCCCCGTAGGGTACGTCACATTCGTCAGGACCAAAGGGTTTAGCCTTTTCGCATCTAATGCGAAAAGGGGCTGCTAATCAGGGGACAGGAGTAAAAAAAATAATTAAACCGCCCGTATGGTGTAGTACCACTGTGAAAGATTCTGTAGGAAAAAAGGAAACAAAGAAAACAAACAAACCAGACGTGTAAGTATGTTTATAAATAGACAATTGTGGTCATCCAAACCAGGTCACACCTATAGCGCGCGTGGTGTGGTCTGTATGAGACACGTGGCACACGTACGTGTCATCAAATGGTCAAAAGCGTAATCCATTCCTTACCCTAAACTACTATCCTCTATACTCCATGGGAGGGCGAGGGTGGGAGAGCCTACTTGTGACTTTCTGAAAGGAAGAAATGCCGATTCAGAAAGTGGTAATAGTCTCATTATGTATCCACAGGTTAAAAACACAAGTTAAAACACAAAAAACTAACATGCATAAAACTGTAATCACCAAAATGGTTGTCCAGTTAAAGTGATTGACACCCAATCTCTTAAAGAAAACTGGAATCAAGCTTTCATTCTCACCACCACACAGGACACTCATACGCTTACTGTCTGACTTCAGCGCTCCCATCGGTTCTCTCTACAGGCGTCCACTCGGTCTCCCGTCGGTGGAGACTGATGTTCCCTTGGTGGTTTTTATCCTCTAGATAATTGGTTAATTGTTTAGTTGTACGATCTAATTGAACAAAGCCTGGGGCGCTTAGAGCGCTTCCTGTGTCCCCATACGGGCGGGGCTAGGCGCCTGACACGGGGCGTGTATGGTAATGCGCGCTCCTATTGGGTAAAAGAGGTTGTCTCTGTTTGATAGCCAGCGTACCTCATGCGCGCACGCGCTATTGAGTGAGAGACGCGTTGAACTAATTCGGCAGTAGCCCCGCGAAGGGAACGTGGATTGCGCATGTGCAGAAGACAAGTGTTGCTATTATCCGTCTGCACCTTATATCTCTATGTGGCAAACCCATCCCCTATAAACAGAAGCTCTCTGTTCAAAGTTTAGCGTATCTCATGCGCGCACGCGCTGTTCACGTAGAGACGCATACATTTGTTCGACAAAAGCCACGTGATAGAAAACGTGGATAGTGCATGCCCAGAAGTAAAATGTTCTTGTTATCCGTCTGCGCCTTATATTTCTAAATAGAAACAACACCCCCTATCGGTAGAAGCTCGTCATAACCGTAAAGTGCTTTGGGCAATATCCGTGCTGTTTTGGGAAATGTAGCCCAATGCTATTGGAAACATGCATTGACGTGCGCAAGAAAACATACTCATTTGTATGTGTGTATAGCCTTAGTAGGTTGGTAATATATCCTATAGGCAAGGTAATATACAGCTCTAGAATATAAAGCCAGAGTGCCATCATCCTGGATTAACTGTTCTCCTGGTTACGCAGTGTGTTTGTTCTAGAATAATGACTATGATGTAATCGTAGGGTATGATAATCATTCTCTCCCTTCAACAGTATTGAACCCTAGGTCAGGGGGCTAAATATATACTGCTCATGATGGTCAGGCAGTATTTTTGTACTCGTATTTTATCTATGTTGTAATCATGGCGTATACTGCTCGGTTGATCCCCTGAGATATGGTGGACATTAAGGCAGTGGGGCTAAGTATATTACCAATGGCTAATATCTACTTCTAGGGGTGATAAGTCTATACTCGCATAGGCTGCCCATGTATGGTCTAATTCCTTTTCCGTCACTCAATAACACGGTCTCGGATCCCCTTCTATAATAGTGTGTAACTATCTCAATAAATGATTGATCCATGCATTAAGGTTGGCTTGGTCACTTTGCCAGCTGTAGCCATGGAATATCGTCATTCAGGCCTTGTTCCCATGTATGTAACCTGTACACCCACCGTTGTTCCCGGATGTGTAACTGTCTAAAAATGTCGTTTTTCCTTTTTTCATTACTTCAAGGATGGTCCACCGTAGATCAGAGTCACTATGGTGTTTTTCGGTAAAATGTTTTGTCAACTTTGTGTTTGTTTTTTTGCACCTGATGGTGCTACGGTGTTCGTTGATCCTCGTTTTCACCTTCCTTGTCGTCATCCCCACGTATTTCAGATTGCATGGGCAGGTCAGTAGATAAACTACATTTTCCGTATTGCAATTACTGAAATTCTTAAGTCTCCAGGGATTATCTGTGCCAATATCTACTTCCTTAGTAGTGGTAGTCAGGGGGCAGCACACACAGTTACCGCACGGATAGTGCCCTATTGGTTTTGGTTGGCTCCATAAGGTCATCTGGTTTTCTGTGTCATCGTTGGTGATCTTAGAGTGTACCAGGTCATCTCTCAAATTTCTACCCCGTTTGAACGCAAAAAGTGGGGGATCCCACTTCCGGTTTCCGCTGTTCAAGATTGCCCATTTCTTCTTGATGATGTTCTGCACTCTATTTGAAACAGGAGTGTACGTAGTAACGCATACCAGCCGGTCCGTTTTATCTTTCGGGATGGTCTCTAATAGGGCTTCCCGATTATTGTTCTTCGCCCTCTTCTTTGCACGCTTCACCATCTTACTCGGGTAGTGTCTCTCCAGGAGCTTGCTCTCTAGTTGTTCTGCCTGTGCTCGAAAAACGTCCACCTCCGAGCAATTCCTACGTACTCTGAGAAATTGTCCGACTGGCAGATTATCATGGAGAGCCCTCGGATGGTAGCTCTCATAGAGAAGAAGACTGTTCTTATCTGTCGGCTTTATGTGTACTTTGGTGGAAATTCCTTCCGTTGTTAATGTTATGTCTAGATCAAGGAACACTGCATGGTTCACCTCAATGTTGTAGGTAAACCTAAGGTGGGGGTCTTTGCTGTTGACCCACTCCACAAACTGTTTGGCTTCGTCCAATGTGCCCTTCCAGATGATCAAGACATCGTCTATATACCGTTTCCATGTTCTCATCTGAGTTGTAAACGGATTGGAAAGGCTGAAAATGTAGTCCTCTTCAAACTGATGGACGTACAGGCACGCCATGCTAGGCGCAAAGGTGCTGCCCATGGACGTGCCCTTAACCTGATGATATAATGTGTCCTCAAATTCGAAAAAGTTCTCAGTGAGGGCTAGTTCTGCGCATTCCATGATGAAATGAGTCGGTGTCATGTATGTCCAGTCTTGGCCCTGGAGGATTTGTTCCACCACTTCCAGTGTTCGCCTCTGGGGGATGCTCGTGTAGAGCGCTTCGATGTCCATTGTTATGAACATATCCTCATCAATGTTCGTTTCCAGGTCCCTTAGATGGCAAAGTACGTCCTTGGTGTCTCTTAAATAAGACCGAGATTTTTGTACAATTGGCTTTAAGAACCAATCGCAAAATTGTGAGAGGGGTTCAAGTACTGAACCTATTCCTGACACTATCGGTCTGCCCGGTGGTGGCATTCTGTTTTTATGGATTTTAGGGAGGGTGTAGAACCTGGGTGTCCTCGGTTCCGTGTTGATGAGAAACTCTGCCTCATGTTTAGTAATCCAATCATAGGTTACAGCCTCACCGACCATAATCTTAATTTTGTTCATGATCCGAGGTGTGGGGTCTTCTCGGTGTATCTCATAACTCGTAGTATCTGATAGGAGGCGTAGACATTCTTCTCTGTACATGGTGTGATTCATCAGGACTATCGCCCCTCCCTTATCTGCTGGTTTTACCACCAAATCCTGATTGTTTTTGAGTTGTTCAAGGGCCGTTCTCTCGCCTCTGGTCATGTTCTGGAAACACCTTGTATTTTTGTAGTCAATCTTCCCAACTTCAGTGAGGACTGCTTGTTCGAAAGCCAGAACATTACAGGAAATGTTTTGGGTTTGCGGGGTGAATGTCGACTTTTTTCGTAGACCAGTGTTAGTTCGGTTGTTGTCTTGGCTTTGTATTTCACCAAAGAAATCCTTTAATTTTATCTTCCTAAAGAACTGTGCTAGTTCTGTATTAAGGAAGAAAGCATCGTTCTCTGGGGTGGGGACGAAACCTAATCCTTTTGCGAGAACGGCCTCTTCATCCGTGCTGAGTACATGGTCACTCAGGTTCACGATATTAGTCATTCTTTGCTCATTGTTAGGTGGGTGCCCCTGCCCCTGCTCCGTGTCACTGCCCCGCTGGTGGTTGCCTCGTCCTCCCATTGAACTCTGGTTGGTCTTCTTGCTTTTTGGCTGCCTTTTCCTCTCCCTTGGCCCCTGAATAAAAAAGGCTGCTGTCCTTGTTGGAAACCAAAGGCAGGAGGGAAGAATTGCTGTGGCCAGTACCCATAGGGCTGCATTGGTGGTGCGAACATTGGTTGATTGGGGTTCTGATATCTCCGGGTCTGTTGTCCCCCCGTACTCTCATCGCTGCTGCTGTCACTCCTTTCCTCCCCTGAGCTGTAGGTCCAATTCTGGGGTGTGGGTCTAAAGTGTGGTTGACGTCTTGGTACTGATTGTTGTTGGGGTTTATCATAGTACTCATCAGTTGTGTAAGGGAACACCGTTTCCCGTTTAAATTTCTGGGCGTCCTTTTGTAATTTGGTGATTTTTGATTGTGTCAGGTACTCCCTATATGCCGAGTGATCGTTATTTATTTCCTCCAGTGTCTTTTTGAATACAGTCACTTGGACTGAGGTTTTAAGTTTGCTTTCACTCTGCTGTATTTCCACCAGTAGCGCATCTGCTAGCTGTCTGGCCGTGTTTATAATCAACACGAGCCAGTCTTTTGTACATTTCCATGCTATGCTGGACCAGTTGATTCTGAACTCTTTGTTGTTAAGGAACAATCTAGGTTCATTCGTTACCACGAGTACTCGTGGTGCCATGTTTTTCCTCAAGTATTCCGTCATAAAAGCCCCGTGCAGGGCTGTATGGATATGTTCCTTCTTTTTGGCTGAGAAGCACTCCCACTCATCAGAGTTCTTAATGGTTTGTGACACTACCGCTTCAGCAAAGATGGATGGAGTTCTTAATATATCTGCATAATTGCTTTCGTTGAAAGCCAGTTCGGTCTCCATTTTTATAGTATTAGGGTAATACGAAACAGGGTGGAGGAATTGTCAGCACCCTATTGTTCTAATATTTTCTAAACTGGGGTGGTGATAATTTACCAGTCCCCTGGTCAATCTTGACCGTAATAAACACCCCTCGAGGTTCCCACAGCTGAACGCTGTACAGTAATACACACACACTGTGGAGAAGTGTGGCTCAATGGTTAGAGCGGCAGACCCTGATGCAGAGATCTGGCCCGGGACCAGGGTTCAATTCCCGCCTCGGCGGGTCTTGGGCTCAATTTCCTCGGACCTGATAATTCTCGCCTCGGTGCCTATTCTAATCATGGGTCCCACTCTGCAACTCTGGGCAATAGCTTGCTTAATCTCCACAACGGCCCCAACAGCGCTGGGATGCCTGGCTTCACCCTGGGGGTGCCCAGGAGTGGACATTTCACAGGGACAAGCCAGGAAGGGTTCCACAGCGGTATGCGTACAGCGCCTGGACACCCCTTTGGGGGTATGGGTGCGCTTTACAAGTACAAATTTCATTTCATTTCATTTTCATTTCACACTCACCTCAGACTGGGCTGAGGATGGGAACTAGAGGCACAGGGCCAAAGGGCAAGCCAGCCTCCAATCTCATATGTAAACACAATAAGGCTGCCCCTCACATGGGTTCCAACAGTTTCCTACAGAATTATGCCGAGATGCAACACCAGTGGGGGCATCTCATAAAAAGTTTCGGACTGGCCTCACACACCGCCCGGTGTCATGCTTCATCATAGGCTGTCCTCGCCCTCTAAAAACTACGTTTGATAGAGGGCGGGCATACACCTGGAGACAGGGATGCACTTCTACAACTAAGTGATGGCCATGTGAAAGTGAAAGGTGATTTAAAAACCATCACACCTGTCACTCATCTTTGTTTAATTCAGGGAACAGATGTCTGGCATTAAAATAGGTGTACGGTGATCCGGGACATTATCTTCCCTTCACCGTATTAAGTGCGGTCAACATGTTTCTGCGTTGATGTCCCCGTAGGGTACGTCGCATTCGTCAGGACCAAAGGGTTTAGCCTTTTCGCATCTAATGCGAAAAGGGGCTGCTAGTCAGGGGACAGGAGTAAAAAAATTAATTAAACCGCCCGTATGGTGTAGTACCGCTGTGAAAGATTCTGTAGGAAAAAAGGAAACAAAGAAAACAAACAAACCAGACGTGTAAGTATGTTTATAAATAGACAATTGTTGTCCTCCAAACCAGGTCACACCTATAGCGCGCGTGGTGTGGTCTGTATGAGACACATGGCACACGTACGTGTCATCAAATGGTCAAAAGCGTAATCCATTCCTTACCCTAAACTACTATCCTCTATACTCCATGGGAGGGCGAGGGTGGGAGAGCCTACTTGTGACTTTCTGAAAGGAAGAAATGCTGATTCAGAAAGTGGTAATAGTCTCATTATGTATCCACAGGTTAAAAACACAAGTTAAAACACAAAAAACTAACATGCATAAAACTGTAATCACCAAAATGGTTGTCCAGTTAAAGTGATTGACACCCAATCTCTTAAAGAAAACTGGAATCAAGCTTTCATTCTCACCACCACACAGGACACTCATACGCTTACTGTCTGACTTCAGCGCTCCCATCGGTTCTCTCTACAGGCGTCCACTCGGTCTCCCCGTCGGTGGAGACTGATGTTCCCTTGGTGGTTTTTATCCTCTAGATAATTGGTTAATTGTTTAGTTGTACGATCGAATTGAACAAAGCATGGGGCGCTTAGAGCGCTTCCTGTGTCCCCATACGGGCGGGGCTAGGCGCCTGACACGGGGCGTGTATGGTAATGCGCGCTCATATTGAGTAAAAGAGGTTGTCTCTGTTTGATAGCCAGCGTACCTCATGCGCGCACGCGCTATTGAGTGAGAGACGCGTTGAACTAATTCGGCAGTAGCCCCGCGATGGGAACGTGGATTGCGCATGTGCAGAAGACAAGTGTTGCTATTAATCGTCTGCACCTTATATCTCTATGTGGCAAACCCATCCCCTATAAACAGAAGCTCTCTGTTCAAAGTTTAGCGTATCTCATGCGCGCACGCGCTGTTCACGTAGAGACGCATAAATTCGTTCGACAAAAGCCACGTGATAGAAAACGTGGATAGTGCATGCCCAGAAGTAAAATGTTCTTGTTATCCGTCTGCGCCTTATATTTCTAAATAGAAACAACACCCCCTATCGGTAGAAGCTCGTCATAACCGTAAAGTGCTTTGGGCAATATCCGTGCTGTTTTGGGAAATGTAGCCCAATGCTATTGGAAACATGCATTGACGTGCGCAAGAAAACATACTCATTTGTATGTGTGTATAGCCTTAGTAGGTTGGTAATATATCCTATAGGCAAGGTAATATACAGCTCTAGAATATAAAGCCAGAGTGCCATCATCCTGGATTAACTGTTCTCCTGGTTACGCAGTGTGTTTGTTCTAGAATAATGACTATGATGTAATCGTAGGGTATGATAATCATTCTCTCCCTTCAACAGTATTGAACCCTAGGTCAGGGGGCTAAATATATACTGCTCATGATGGTCAGGCAGTATTTTTGTACTCGTATTTTATCTATGTTGTAATCATGGCGTATACTGCTCGGTTGATCCCCTGAGATATGGTGGACATTAAGGCAGTGGGGCTAAGTATATTACCAATGGCTAATATCTACTTCTAGGGGTGATAAGTCTATACTCGCATAGGCTGCCCATGTATGGTCTAATTCCTTTTCCGTCACTCAATAACACGGTCTCGGATCCCCTTCTATAATAGTGTCTAACTATCTCAATAAATGATTGATCCATGCATTAAGGTTGGCTTGGTCACTTTGCCAGCTGTAGCCATGGAATATCGTCATTCAGGCCTTGTTCCCATGTATGTAACCTGTACACCCACCGTTGTTCCCGGATGTGTAACTGTCTAAAAATGTCGTTTTTCCTTTTTTTCATTACTTCAAGGATGGTCCACCGTAGATCAGAGTCACTATGGTGTTTTTCGGTAAAATGTTTTGTCAACTTTGTGTTTGGTTTTTTGCACCTGATGGTGCTACGGTGTTCGTTGATCCTCGTTTTCACCTTCCTTGTCGTCATCCCCACGTATTTCAGATTGCATAGGCAGGTCAGTAGATAAACAACATTTTCCGTATTGCAATTACTGAAATTCTTAAGTCTCCAGGGATTATCTGTGCCAATATCTACTTCCTTAGTAGTGGTAGTCAGGGGGCAGCACACACAGTTACCGCACGGATAGTGCCCTATTGGTTTTGGTTGGCTCCATAAGGTCATCTGGTTTTCTGTGTCATCGTTGGTGATCTTCGAGTGTACCAGGTCATCTCTCAAATTTCTACCCCGTTTGAACGCAAAAAGTGGGGGTTCCCACTTCCGGTTTCCGCTGTTCAAGATTGCCCATTTCTTCTTGATGATGTTCTGCACTCTATTTGAAACAGGAGTGTACGTAGTAACGCATACCAGCCGGTCCGTTTTATCTTTCGGGATGGTCTCTAATAGGGCTTCCCGATTATTGTTCTTCGCCCTCTTCTTTGCACGCTTCACCATCTTACTCGGGTAGTGTCTCTCCAGGAGCTTGCTCTCTAGTTGTTCTGCCTGTGCTCGAAAAACGTCCACCTCCGAGCAATTCCGTAGTTTTTAGAGGGCGAGGACAGCCTATGATGAAGCATGACACCGGGCGGTGTGTGAGGCCAGTCCGAAACTTTTTATGAGATGCCCCCACTGGTGTTGCATCTCAGCATAATTCTGTAGGAAACTGTAGGGACACACCCTTACCTTGATCTCGGTCTACGTCCCGCCTGGCCTTCAGCATACAACTCTCACTGACCTGGGAACATTGTTATTGGGACTTCCCGAGGGCATCCTCCTTATAGGTGGGGACTACAACGCGGTGGTCTCGGGCTCCCTGGACCGCCACCCCCCAAGAGACCTAGCTCCCTCGAGCTGTTGGCTACCTGATTTCCTTGATTCCTTTGGGCTGACAGATACCTGGAGAGCACTTCACCCCACCGGTATCCAACACACATTCTTTTCAGGAGCCCACAAAAGTCTATCCCGAATTGACTATGTGCTAACCCCGGCCACGCAACTTGCTCACATCCGAGAGGTTGAACACCTAGCGAGGGGCATTTCGGACCATTCCCTGCTATGGGTGCAGATAGGGTTGGGAGATACACAAGTGGGAGGAGTCGCACCGATTAATCCATGGTATTTGCGGAGCCCGATGGTCAAAAAAGAACCCCTAAAAACGATACGATTTTACTTTTAGGAAAACCAGGGGTCGGTCGAGTCCCCCCAGACACTTTGGGAGGCGTTCAGATCAGTTATACGGGGCAGTGCTATATCCCTTATTGCAAGAGTTAGGATAGAGAAAAATAAGGAACTGGAGAGAGTGGAGGCTGAAATTCTAGAATTGGAAAGGTTATCGGATGGGGATATAACTCCGGACACATTGCATCTCCTACACTTAAAGAGAGAAGAGTATAAAAGCATTGTAACAGATGGGGCCAAGGAATGGAGTACGGAAAGAGATGGGAGAATCTACGAATGGGGAGACAAGGCTGGCAAGTTGATTGCCTGGCTCGATAAGAAGGAAAGGGCCAACAGACTAGTCCCAGAACTAGCAGTAGAAGGAGGTAATAAAATCAACAATCCCGTAGAAATAGCGAATGAATTTGCAGCGCACTTTAGTGAAGTTTATAAATCAACCTCGCCCTTCGACGAGGAAGACTCCAGAGCTCTCATGCAAGATATACATTTGCCTGTGCTCTCCGCAGATGATAAATCCTATCTAGAGAGTAATATCACTAATGAGGAGATAGCACAGGCCATCCGAAGTCTTAAACTGGGGAAGGCCACGGGCCCTAATGGCCTCCCAATAGAGCTGTACAAGCTGCGCCCTGACATACTCTCCCCATATTTGAAGGATAAGTATGAAGACAGTAGACGTGTAGGCACTTTCCCACCGGATCAGCGCCTGGCCTCTTTGGTGGTGATTCACAAGGAAAACAAGCCCAAAGACAAATGCTCCGCATACAGGCCCATCTCCCTGCTCAATGCGGAACCCAAAATTCTCGCCAAACTCCTTGCTACTCGGCTAATTAAGGTCATCGGTAAATTGGTACACGCAGACCAATCGGGATTTATGCCTCAGCGAAACACAGCCCTCAACCTGCGACGGGTACATGGGGTATTGGGGAGGGTGGAAACGATCCAAGAGGAGGTGGTTATACTTTCCTTGGATGACTCAATGGCCTTCGATACCCTTGAGTGGCCATATCTAATGGCGGTGCTTGACAAGCTGGGATTCGGACCTATTTTCATGTCCTGGATAAGACTACTGTATGCGGCACCACAGGCGCAAGTGGTGGTTAATAATAAACGCTCTAGTACCTTCGAGTTAAGCAGGGGACCCGCCAAGGGTGCCCACTATCAGCCTTACTATTTGCCCTATCCCTGGAGCCCCTGGCGGCTTGGATCTGACGAGACCCCGTTATTCGAGGGCTGAGATGGTCGGCAGACTGGGAGGACCGCATCTCGCTTTATGCGGATGATATACTCCTCTTTCTAGCCTCCCCCCGCAGTTTGCTCAGGCGTATCCTGGATATCTTCACGATTTTTGGGAGATATTCAGGCTTTTCGATAAACTGGGATAAATCCATAATGTATGTGCTCAAGGCAACTCCCCCTAGTCTGCCTGACGATTGTCCCATCCAGACCGCCAGAGGTGGCTTTCGCTATTTAGGGATATTTGTCACTACGGACCCCAAACTACATTTCGAAAGAAACTTGCGCCCACCTCTACAAAAGTTGCGCCGGGATACTGCCATTTGGAAGACACTGCCTCTCTCGCTCCTTGGAAGAGCAGCCCTGTTTAAGATGATGTCGCTGCCCCGTTTCTTGTACGCGTTACAGAATGCCCCCAACCCAGTGCCGGCTAGTTATTTTAGGGAGATTGAGGGGCTGCAGAGGGAGTTGCTCTGGGTCGGACGACCTCTAATCGCACTTAAAAAACTGGTTCTCAACTGGTATGATGGGGGAATAAGCCTCCCGGACATTAAAAAGTATTACTGGGCTTCCCATCTCATTGCAGTCAACCAAGCCACATACCGTAGCCCGCATGACCCAGGCTATGCCATGGACAGATGGCTCCTGCCGGGTGGAAACTATAACAAAGCGTTATACACCTCCCATAAGAAAATTCCACTAACTGGCCCAACTAGGCATACTGTACAGATCTGGCACAATGCCCATAAAAGTCTGGGATGGAGTGGGAAGTTAACCCTGGCCACTCCATTGTGGGACTCAGAACGATTGGGACACTTGAGGACCTCCAAGGGTTTCAATAGATGGGATCTCATTGGTATATCACGTATAGGAGATCTTTGGGCCAATAGGGAAGTGGTGGGGTTTCAGACACTGCAACAACAATATGAGTTAGGAGATACAGAATCTTACCGATTATATACAGATCTGCCATGCCCTATATGCAGCTATACCAAGGGGCACCTCGCTCCCTGAATCGTCTCCATTAGAGGATAGGCTCCTTGACGGTTACTTGTCGCAAAAAGCAATTTCTCTTACCTATAAGAAACTGATCAACAATTCCCCTGACCCCCTTGAGAGACTTAAGGAGTGTTGGGTAAGAGACGGCCTAGAGATGGATGAGGATGAGTGGTGGGAGGCGGGGGCCTCCCCCCGAGAAGTGGGCATCTCTTCCCGGTTAAGACTTGTCCAACTCAAGATCCTCCATAGGGTCTATGTCACAGGGCCTCAACTGGTACACATGGGGAGGGGAGAGGAGGGTGAATGTCGTCGGCGGTGTGGGCAAGTGGGCACATACATGCACATCATATGGGAATGTGATCACATTCAGCAGTTCTGGCAAGGGGTGCATAGAACTATTAGGACGGTCCTCAATAAGGAAACACTCCCGAGGCGAAACGGTGTCTCCTTAATGTATGGGAACCCACGGAGCTCAACAACTCGGAGAAAACGTGGGTAACAATGGGCCTTGCTGCCGCGAAAAGGGATATTGCACAAAAATGGGGGTCGGATGTAGCACCTACTTTGTCAACTTGGAAAAAGAACCTAGACTGGTGCATGTTTAGGGAAAAAACTGTATATACTGCACGGGGGTGTCCAAAGAAGTGGTCCTCAATTTGGGGTAAATGGAACATATATAGGGGGGATATTTGTGTAGCACCTGTGATACCAACAGAAGATGAGGCAATTTCCCCCCCGAGTCCGTACCATCGAAATGTCTTATTCACTTATGCCCGGGTTCAATATATGTACTTGTCATGTGGAAGAAATATTGCAATCCTTTATTGAAATGCCAATGTCATGTTATTTTTTCAATAAAAAGATATTTAAAAAAAAAAAAAAAAGTAAGTGTTATAAGAACCACAACTTGACTAGACAGTGCCTAGAGCACGTAGAATCGCTGGGACCCCAAGGAACCACCCAAGGTAGTGACACAGGGGACCCACGGAGGAGGGGTGCAGTGTGGGAACACAGACGCGAGCTCCGTACAACTCTATAGGAAAGTCGCAGTTGGAATTTTAGAGTTTAAGGTCACTTCGGAGAGGACTTCAAGCAAACCCAGCTAAACTTAGAAGGTTCAAAGGCCAGCACCCTTGTGAGTACCGAGGTACCCGTGTTACCTAGCCCAGGGAAGCCGGGTGCATAGGGGTCAAGTGGTGTCGGAAACCCTTGTCGTTTTCTATGGCGTGTTGCGAAGAAGAGCTGCTGCGGTGGAGAAGAAAAGTGTCCGGTGTGATCCAAGCCTGGATCGAAGATGTGAAGATCCTGAAAGCAGAGGGGACAAAGTCTGGGTCACTTCACGTGACCAGGAGCGGAGCAATCAAATGCCCACCGATGTCGGGTGCTTCAAGTGCGAAGAGGTGAAGCTTGACTCTGCAGCCACGGGGACCAGGAGACGTCCACGACGACCAGATTCCGCAGGCGAGCTGTCCCACGAAGGATGTTGATTGCTGAGGGGTCAGTTTCCGGATTGGAGATCAACAAGCCTTGGGAACTGCAACCCATGCGGTCAGAGTAATGATGCTTCTGTGAGGACCAGCAAGGTCCTGGGGACTCCCCAAGCGATGGAGAGTCAGGGCACGTCTGGAGCAACCAGGGAAGCCCGTTGAAAGTTAGAGTTGCCTTCTTAGGGACCCACAGGTCAACGGACCAGGGATTGCGAAGGGACCTCGTGAGGAATCACAAAATGGCGGCCCACGGAACACTCGTGGAGTGTAGGCCAGCAATCTTCGGTGTAATTACTGCTCGGGGTCAGGGCTACAAGTAACCCAAAGCTCAGCCTCAGGGGTTGCCGGAAAGCTGATGCTTCTGCAAATAGACGCGGTGCATGGGCACCCTCTCACATAAAACCCAGCACCCTGCCATCAGGATTGATAAGGCCTGCCATAGGGGTGACTGATAGGTTTATATGTGCAGTGATCAGGATAGATATAGTGAACCTATATCTAAGTAAGGGGTGCATGCACCACTTTACACAGTTGCAGTAGCAGACCTGTTGTGTCATTTTGAATGGCCTCTCAGGGGTGGCATAATACATGCTGCAGCCCCTGGGAGGCCTCTGGGGTACCTATGCCCTGGGTACATAGTATACCATATACTAGGGACTCATAATGGTACCCCAGAATACAATCTGGAGTGTACCTAAAGTACATGCAATCAATTTAGAGGAGAAAGCAGATAGGCTGGGGTCCTGAATAGCAGGATCCCAGCCAAACTAAGTCGAAAACAGTGAAACATCAGCAAAAAGTGGGGGTAACTATAAGAAGCAGATCCTACTCTCCTACATCTACCATTGCCGCTTCTTTTTATGCTTCCTCAACGACTTCAAGGTATGCGGAGTCAGCGACTTGGACTTGGCTCTCGACCTCCTTTGGCCCCTTTTCTGCTTTTTCACCTTGGCCATAAACAGCTTGGCCTCCCTTTCCTTTAAGGCCTTTCAGATTCATGCGCCTGCATGACGAACACCCCTCAACGCCGTGGTCTGACGAAAGGCACCATAAACAATCCTCATGGGGGTCAGTAATTGACATATGACCCCCACATTCCCTGCATGGCTTAAACCCGGACTTCATCTGGGTAGCCATGACCACTGCTACAATTATAGGTAGAGCCTGCAACAAAGAAACTCCCAGAAATGGAGAGCCCTGGAAAAAACTGTTACGCGTCGATGGTGCGGAAAAAAGGGAATGGACGTCAGCACACTTGACGAGGTCTTCTTATGGCTCCGATGACGTTGCGCGCGGAGCTGTTCCATTGTGACGTCCTCGTCGACGTAGGAGAGCTATGGAGAAAAGTTTCCGTGGAATGCTGCACATGGGATAATTCAAAAGGTGAGGAATAAACAGGCAGATGTATCCATCAGAATGTCTACTATAAGAGGCCGATGATATATTAATCGGGAATTAGAGGTACTCATGCACTGCATCGTCAGCACTGGATAGGGTTCACGCACATGTAAAGATTAAGAAGTTATCATCTAACTAGCATGATTTAGAGGCCCTTTGTACAAACATCACAATGCCCAGATCTGTTTTCCTCTCAAATAGTTCAAATTTTTCTCTAAATGAGTGTTACCATTTCTTTTCAGGCTGACCTACCTTTCTGGCTGCCAAAGGTCAACGTTCTCATGTGTAATGGAAGGACAGCTAGAGTCATCTAGCCTCTTTCAGAGGTGACTTAGTCAGTAAAGAAGGCAAAAATGTCTAGGTCAGGAATGATGCACAAAAAAAACCTCAGTGCAATTTACTGTAAGGTTATAGTAAGGTGGAAAGTCACTTAATCAGGGAAAAGAGAGAAGCCAGCACCGAGCATTGGCAAAGTCAATAGGTGTCACATTTGTAACCTTGCCAAATGCTTTTTAATTACACTGCACACCATCCTCAGCGATTGTGTGCACCTTAGCTAAAGTAAATAAAACAAAAACCACCAAGCTCAGCAAACCCCTGTGGAGACATTCTACCATGTTGGCCGTTCAACTTAAAATGGCCTAAATGTGGCATGTTTTTTTAATTCTGAGTATAGCCACTACAAATTAAAGACAAGTGCAGGATGCTGTTCCGTAACTCATTTTTAAGTTTAGCAATGCTTGGGAGGTAAAAGGTCTCCTCTCCTGACTGGGATCTATAGGGAACACATACGTTCAGATGTGCAGCATAAGCAGTTAGTATTTTTAGGTCACATACATACATTTCTTTTTCACACACGTTTTGGGTGTTGGTTTTCGTTCCTTTTAGGAAAGTGCCGATGATGAGAGAGTAAGTAAGTTGGCGAGAACCTGCCAATCGCTCCTTGGTGGTTGCTTACGTGAGGCACATCCTTAACACACATCTGTTACTTTTCTTAACACTTGTAAGAACCAACCTTTAGCATAGGACCTGTGTCTATTTTCAAAAATACACATGGGTGGGTTCATAAGTAGGTACTAGACCCTTCCCCAACTAAACAGAAGAAGTGGGGAGTCCCTAAAAATTCTGACGTGATGTGTAATGTGCAACAAGGGCTTTTCTGTACATGGTACTGTTGTTGAGTGCAGGGCACCTTTTTTTTCTTTTTTTTATTCAATACATTTATGCATCACAACCACGGAACATTCTTATCATTCACAGGATTTTATACTCGGAGGTTATCATTATGCTTATCCCGGTTCCATATTATTTGAGAGTTCGTCATTCAGTTACTCATCACTCAGGCAATGTGCATTCTGCAGCACATATAGAAACAGAAAATCACCTTTAAAGATTTTTTATGTGCAGGAATGCGTCTCTTTCTGCACATAAACAATCGCCCCTGCAGCACAGGCACTCTTGCAACATGGCGCAAGGGTGCCTGCGCTGATGCTAGGCATCTTTTTTAGCACCAGCGCTAGGGGAAACGTAAGGGTGCACCGTATTGTTGTAAATATACCGCATCCCTGCGTTTAAAAAATGACGGAGCGCAGCATTACCAATTTTGGAGTAACATTTTGCAGTTGAGCATATTCCCCTCAGTTACAATCCTCTATATTTAACCCACAGCAGGGCACCCTTGATGCCTGTTCTTCCCTCTAAGGCTCCTCCTTGAGGAATAATGGTATATTTGAGGTCAATCAACAGTACCTAGTCCAGCAATTTGTCTGTGAACTTTGCAGTATACAAGGTGTATGTAACCTGTTCCTTTGTATGTGTCCTCACATTTGCTTGGGACAGTCGGAATTGGCCAGTGCACATTCTCCTTCATTTACCTGTAAGTCTGCACACAAAAGCTATAGTATTCAGTATGCTATGTGATCAATTTTAAAACCCGTCACTAATAGATTATTTTTTTTTACTGTAGGGACTGGTATGAACTGGTCTTCGTGTGGTGTCACCCTCTTTAGGTAGTAGTCACGTTTTATAAATCCACTGAGTACCATTCATTCATCTGCATTCGTCTGTAACCCTGTAGAAAAAGACAGTATCATTTCGTGCCTTTTAATATAACTTAATTTAAAAACTACCGCTAATAGTTGTAAAGGGTCTACAGCATGTTGTTAACGCAGAGAACCATTCATACTCTGTCCGAAGCAAACATGATTGTTTTGGGCTTTTTTCGTTAGAAAGTGGATTTTTTTCTGCTACGACTCCGAACCGGAATCATGCAATAGATCTTAGAGAGTGCTGGTAAGCAGTGTGTTCCTAACAACAAAGTTTTTCAGGCAAGAAACTGTGCATTGCGATTTTCCTGACGCTTGTCTTGAATCAATGAAGACTTTACAAACCTCCCTGTATGAAAAACATCACATGCAGAGGGAAGGGCAATCCATCCTCGCACCTATCCTTAACACAAGAGACTGCTTTAGCAGACTATGCCAATTTCCCTCGGATTCCTTTACCCTCACCTACTGCTCCACATTCCACGTTTTCTGTTACACACACATCCTTCAGCCTCCTTATGCCATGCTTTTATTATAGGCTGGTTAGCCCTCTTTTTACCCTTTAACAGGAAGACAGCTACCCCGTTCACTAAAATGCTCATTTGGAAGCTGTGCCACTGCACTGTGATAATTATATAAAAAGTATGCTGCATATCACAATAAAACATACCTTGCAGCTTTTGATCTGATCCCGATGAGGAGTGAAGAATAAATGTGGACGCAGAGGAGGGAGAGGAGGAGCCGGAGGCGGGACACAAACAGGGGAAGGAGGGACCGTGTCTGAATGAGAACTAGGTTGCATCTGAGGGACTTGGTTCGAAGGAGGAGGAGGAGGTGGAGAAATATGTTGCATCTCACTATCCAGATTAATGGGAGGTGAAGTCGTTGTCACCTGGTCTAGGTGAGAGGAAAGTAGTGTAGGGATGCTGAAAGGAATCTCAAATGATGTAGAGGATGAACAAGTACCCAGAGAAGGCACAGGAATACCAGCTGGTAAGAAGGGAGCAAGAGAAGAAGGAATCTCTGAGTTTGGATGAGAAGGCAGAGATTCATGAACAGAAGTAGGAGCCAGGAGGTCTGGATGAGATATGGAAAGAGTCAGAGCCACTGAGGAGGGCACAGGGTTTGTGCGAGTAGAAGGGGCTAGGGAAACAATGGAAGGGGGCACAGGATCTGCACTGGAGGGAGGAAGTGTGGGAACACATGAAAGGACTACAGAGTTAGGCTGAGAGGAAGGACATGTAGGACCACAGGGAGGGGCCTTTTGGTTTAGTTGAGAAGAAGGATACGCAAAAGCACTGCAAGAAGTAACAAGAACTGAAGAAGGTGCAGGAACACTAGAAGTAATTGGATCTGGGTGAGGGCTAGAAGGTGGAGGAATACTAGAAGACGTCTCAGGGTCTGCGTGAGATGAAGAACGTCCACAGACACCAGAAGGATCTGGATGAGGGTGAGAAGGAGCAGGAACACTGAAAGGAGTGGCTGGATTTGGGCAAGAGAATGGAGGTGCAGGTGCACTGGAAGGATTCACAGGGTCAGGGTGATCAGGAGGAGGCGCAGGAACAATGGAAGGTGTCATGGTACCTGAATAAGTGGAAGGAGGTTGAGGAATACTGGAAGGAATCACAGAATCTGGATGAGAGACTGGAAGAGCACAAATACTAAAATGAGTCCCAAGATCTGGATGAGAGTGAGAGGCTTTAGGTATGCTGGAGAGGGCCACACGATCTGGGCGAGCGGCTGGAGGTGCAAGAACACAGGAAGCAGTTACAGGATCAGGGTGAGAGGTTAGAGTAGCAGGAACAATGGATGATGTCACCGAATCTGAGTGAGTGGAAGGAGGTCCAGGGATACTGGGAGGAATCACAGTATCTGGATGAGAGGGAGGAGGTGTAGGAATAATGGAAGAAGACATATGGGATGAATCAAAAGGAGTCACAATTGGAGTAACAAAATTGGCTGAAAGAGAAGAAATAAAGAGTGGGGTGCCAAAGGGTGGATGAGAAGAATGAGTCGTTGTGGAAGGAAAAAGACCAGAAGGAACAGACGATTTCAAAGCAGGTCTAGGAACAGAGGAAGGACTGGCGTGAGGAGGCGCAGAAACAAAGGAAGAAGTCAGAGGAAGAGAAGAAGGAAACCTAGGAACACATAAAGCATTGACAGGAGGCTGATGGGAGGGCACAACAGTTGGATCAAAGATATGATCCTTAGGAGATGGATGAGATTGTGCAGGACCTACAGAAGGAATAAGGGAAGGAGGCGCAGGAACAGAGCTAGGTGTCACAGCAGAAGGTTTTGTGATAGGAGGAATTGGAACTAATGCATCAGGTATGGGTGGAATTGGAACTAATGATTCAGGTATGGGTGGAAGAACAGAGGAAGGGGTCACACAAAGAGGATTGAAGGTAAGATGTGCTGGAAAAGACTGAGAAGTCACAGGAGGTAGGCTAGAGGGAGGTGGTTCAGGAATGCAGGGAGGGGTCAAGGGAGATGGAATGCAAGAAAGAAGTGATGGAGGATGGTGAACTAGCGCTGTTGTGGAGCCACAAGATGGAGACATTATTTTTCGAGTGGAGTGTCCACTGTCCAGTCTTTCAGACGTGCTGGTTCTCATGCATTTTGCCTCTGCAGTGGGAACAAAATATAATACGTTGAAACAACTTCTAACTGAATAGTCAATTGAGAAGGCATGATGTATTCAGTACATTCTTGTTACTAAATGTAGAAACCTTTGCAGTGATTCAACCCTCCCCTCATCTTACTTCATATGTATATAGCATATATTCATGGTGCAGACATGGACCCTAGTGTTGTGTCAAAGCCTATGGGAAACCTAGA
This sequence comes from Calotriton arnoldi, assembly GCA_963921515.1. NCBI lineage: Eukaryota > Metazoa > Chordata > Amphibia > Caudata > Salamandridae > Calotriton > Calotriton arnoldi. The sequence continues at coordinate 950,060 of CAWUFW010001064.1, forward strand.
ATATCTATGGGTGACTCTACAAAGACCTATATCTCCACAACAAACATATGTAGCTACACTTTCAGTGTCTTCTCTCCAGCCAACATGTGGATTGATAGATGACGGCAAAAAATTAGGACAGATTTGTTTTTTAGATAACAAGGTGGATAGAGCAAGAGTACAAGTGACTACGAGGTATTACCTGGACATAAGGAGAAGTTCTGTAACATTACCTGACCGAACATGCCATTGAATGGCATTTGCAGCCAATGCCTGAAGCTTGTTGAAAGCATGGAGTGTACCAGACATGGCTGCCTAAATATATCACTTTGAAACAAATACATTTCAAACGCTAATGATGCTACCATGCCCACGACAGAAAGAGTGTAGCTTCCCACAAGTCATCATCATCATCATCATCATCAAAATCTTTATTCGGTTTTTGCATAAAACCATAAAAGTACAGATTAAAAACAAATTTCACATTTAAAATACCTTCATATCAACAGTATACCAAAAATTAAATATTTGGGGATAAAAACAGAGAGACTTTACAAAATTCATGTAGAACATTATGAGCTCCTCGTAAATATTACACCAAACAATACGCATTAACAACAATACATAAGAATAAAGAATCAATAATTGTTACGTATCTTTAGATGCTTAAAATATAATTCAAAGCAGACTATATGACTTCTGGGGTGCCCAATTCATAAAGGTAGCCCAGAGCCTGTTCATGAGAACTTGTACCCAATGTTAAAAACAGAGGGCAAAGGAACTGTCTTCTCTGTGCAGTGTAAAAAGAACAGAATAGAATAAAGTGCTTGGTGCTTTGTCGTGCAAATCTATCGCAGGGGCATGGAGGAAGAGAAGAAAGCCAAGTGCCCTGTTCTGGGAAAGCTACCAAGAAATGTAAGCCAATGGGGCGGAAGGCGAGACTAGGCACCAAGTAGCATTTGACACCAAGATTTTACAAAACTGTGATCATCACTTACGATGGTCTTATTCCTCAAACAAAGTGCTTCAAGAGTAAATATCTATATTAAACTAGAGCTTTAGTGACTTCCATAAATCAAATGTAGGGGAAGAGAGATTTGGGGCAAAAAGTCTAGAATGAAGATGGTGTGGTTAATGAGAAAAGTAAAGATTTAACAGAAAGAAATAATATGCAGTCGGCACAAACTTATCCTAGCGAAATCTTTTATAAGGCTACCGAGGCGAATAGCCTTAAGCTCATTTATAGATATACACATGTTGTCATAAGTTCGTAGGACTTATGAGCGAGCAAAGTATCAGTCCTGCCAATTCCAGTTTGCAGCCAAATCACGACTGTGCAGGCAAAAACAACTTGATGCCTAATCTGCAGGCAAGAGTACACGAGCTGTCTATGCACCTCAAAATGGAGATTTACACATGCTACTAGGGAATTTACACCATTCCAATGTAAATAAATTGGAAAAAGGTGCAAATTTAACACCTAGTAAATGCAGTACCCCGCACAATATGTATTTACTGTTTAACTTGGCATGAGGGCCAAAGACGACAAAAAGTAAGTATGACCGCAGAGGGTGCGCAGGAGTGTGGGGGTTCTTACTTTCTAGTTGGGATGGCACAAGTGAAGGAGCTATAGAATGACCATTAAAATCTGAGTAGCTATCAAGTTCAGAAATTGTGGGGAGGGGTACCACACGTAAAGTTTGGAGTTATCTTATTGGTTATGTTTTTTGTAAACATTTAAACTATTGGTCTGTAATTTTGTAAAATTCACTGCAAGTTTCATTTTTTTTTTTAAAACAGACTTTATTGCCATTTATATCTATCAAAACATTGTCCGCAGCTTGCGGTATACATACATATCGATCAGGCTCTCTTTAGTACAACATTTTACATTTCTTGTCCATTTTGACTCTCAGGAGTGCTGTAGTCGGTTGTCTTCCTGGGCCTGCTGAAAATGCTGCGGCTAGTCCTGCGTTTCCCCCCCTTCCCAACTAGTATCTAAACTCTTCTCCCCCTCCCTCCCCCGCACTGCTGTCTCCCTGTTGCCTCCTCTAAGCCACTTGAGGTGCCGTCCCGATCTAGTGGAAGGAGTGCCACCGCTCTATGGCATCATGTTGTCAGCCGCACTCCTCTCCTGCGCTCGTTTGTCACACGTCTCCGTCTCCCGGAGCCGGTGGTGCTACCTCCTCCTGCTCTATCCCCCGGGGGCGCGCCCGATGCTGCGGTCTCTCAGGGGTGGAGGCTTCAGACGCTTGGTCATCCCTCTTCAGGTCTTCCATCAGCACTTCCCACGCCCTAGCTCTGTCTAGCCTGCCCACTCCCTTCCTCGCGTTTCGAAGCAGTACCCTGCCCTTGCTGCCCGCCCACTTCACCATCTCCCGCTTTCAGTTGTGCACATTGGGGCCCCCTGGGTCTTTCCAGCTGCTAGTTATTTCTCGTTTCGCCAATATGAAGGCCAGATCTTGGAACCTGTCTCTGGTCCTAGTTTTGGCAGTGTGTGGAAAGAAGTTCAGTAATACATGGTCTGGTGTGCATGGGATTACTCTCTCCGTTACCCTGGCCGTCTCCCGTGTGATTTCCTGCCAGTACCGTGTTAAGGAAGGGCAACTCCACATCATGTGTATGAATGTCGACCCCTGTGTAGTGCATCTCGGGCATCTGGCGTCCTCTCTAGCGAAGTAGCGGTTGATTCGCTCCGGGGTCAGATATGCTTGGTGCAGTATGTAAAAGCCGATTAGGCTGAATCTGGCGTTTCGGGATACCTTGGTTGTTTGTTCTAGTACATTTTCCCAGTCCTTATCTTCCAGTGGTCTACCAATATCCTCTCCCCACCGGTGCCTGAGCTGATCTACCGCTTTGATAGTTCCCCCAGCTAGGCCTATATATTCGCAGGTAGCGTGCCGTGGGGGTTCAGTCGTCCCCATGCGCCAGTGTCGTCTCATGGCCCCCGTGACTGCCCCATAAAGCAGAAAATGCCCCCGCGGTATGTCCCAGTCAGAGCTGAAGTCCTCGAAGGAGAGAAGTTCCCCGTCGCGGTACAGGTCTCCCACCCTCGTGGCTCCTGCCTGCACCCATTCATCAATCCCCCGCCAATGTCCTCCATGGGGAAGGGCTCTTAACAGTGTCAACGCCAATTCTGGCGAGTACGGTCTTTTCGTCCCCGTTTTTTGTAAACATCGGCCCCAGCAGCGTCGTATCACTCTGTGTTCATTGCTGCGGACCTGTTGAGGCCTGGCAGTCCTAGCCAGGTTTCGGAACACACTCAGTTTATCCGGGGCGAAGGGTGGCACTCCCCTGCCCGGTTCTACACATCCCGCCACCCACTGCGTGAACCTGTGTAGTTGACCTGCCAGGTAGTAGGCCTCCATGTCAGGCACCGCCAGGCCCCCCTCTGCCCTAGGTCGTTTCAGCTTATTCAAGGCGACACGTCTACGGCCCGTCCCCCACACAAACGCCAATAAGCAGGAGTCCAGCTCCCGGGAACCAGGCCGCCGAGATCCACACAGGAAGCGCCACAATGAAGTACAGCAGCTGGGGCAGAGCCACCATTTTAAGTAGGGATATGCGACTCATCACCGAGAGGGAAAGCCCCCCCAAAACTCCACACTGTCCCTAAGTGAGCGCATTGCCCTCCCTATATTGCCTTCCCTCACATCCTCTATTGTGTGAAAGATGTGCACTCCCAGGTAGCGGAAGCTTCGGGGCTCCCACTGTAGGTCGCCTAAGTTCGCTGGCGACTGCATCCCTCCCTCTAGTGGGAATAACCTGGACTTCTGCCAGTTCACTCGCAGGCCCGACAGGGATCCAAACATTTCCATCATGGCCTTTGCCCCCGGCAAGTCCTCGCCCGCATCGTTGAGGAATAGCAATAGGTCGTCTGCATATAACGCTATGTGATCCCACTGCTCACCCAGCTGAAGTCCTCGGTAAGCCCCTCCGGATCTCGCTACACAAGCCAACGGCTCTACAGCGAGGGTGAATAGTAGCGGGGAGAGGGGGCACCCCTGGCGTGTGCCCCTCTCCACTCGATACTGCTCCGAAATCGTTCGTCCCGTGCGTACCCTTGCCACCAGGTCGGTATATAGGAGCCGCACCCAGCGCAGAAACCCCAGTCCCAGGCCCATTTTAGTCAAGACAGCGTACAGAAATCCCCATTCCAGGCTATCAAACGCCTTCTCCATGTCGATGGCGAACATCGCTCCCTGTTGGCCCTCTGTCGCCCCTAGTTCGATGATGGATAACAGACGTCGTATGTTCAGAGTCGTGTTCCTACGGGGATGAATCCTGCCTGGTCCTGGTGTACTAGGGATCTCGAGTGGGAGTAGCCGCGTTGCTAATATCTTACTCAATATTTTAAAGTCGAGGTTTAGCATCGACAGAGGCCTATATGCCGTGCATTCCAGGGGAGACTTGTCGGGCTTCAGTAGCGGGATTACTATCGCCTCTCTGGCGGTATCCGGCAGGCGGCCCTCCTCCCTTGCCTCCACGTACATCTCCGCCAATCCTGGGGGACAGTTCACCCACATAAGCCGCATAAAACTTCTTGGGGAGCCCGTCTGTGCCAGGTGTTTTCCCTCTCACCAGTTCCTTAATGGCCACTCGGATTTCACATTCCGATATGTCGGCTCCTAATTGTTCCGCTTCGTCATCCGTCAGTGCCTGGAGCGGAAGTTCCGCCAGATAGCCCTCTATTTCCCCATCTCTCCGGGGCCCTGAGCTCGCATAAAGCTGCTCATAATAGTTACGGAACCTGTTATTGATGTCAGCCTGTCGGTATAGTGAGTGCCCCTCCGCGTCCGCCAATTCGAAATTCACTGCAAGTTTCATATTAGTCACTCAAAGCATCCTTATATAAGAGCCCAGTTAATATGAGACATGAAAGAGATTTCAAGACACTGGAGAAGTCTCAAAGCACTTGTGTTTAGTTGTTTAACACACCAGTCTAATACAACATGCTTATGGGCACAAACTCTTTTATCCTGTTACCGTTGAAACATTTAAAATTACAAAATGTTACCAGATGAAATGTATTATTAATTAAAGATACATCCTTAATGTACTTCTTGGCATGGCATTTCCATGGCATTGGCTGTTCTACAGGGTGCCATTGGTCATTAGACTGAGCCTTGAAACTTTGGTTCTCCTGTTGCCACCTCCATTGTACTCTATTGTGTATTAAACAATTTTGGCTAAACTATCAGGCGCCTGTCTGAACATTCACACTCAATTTTCCATCTCCCCTTTTGCTGTGCCCTCCGATTGCTGAATCTCCTCGGAAACCAGGCAACAGTTAGCTTTCCAGTCCCTACCTAAATTCTTACACATCCCTTCCTAATTGGGTTATGGCCAAACCTTCCTCTCTTAGACTGAGGGCCTCATTTACAAGAGGCCTGCGCCGCTGGAGCGTCACTTTTAATGATGCTACTGTGATGCTAGGTACGAGGCCATGCAAAACCACCCTGCATAGGCTTTTCTTGACTTCGTAAATATGGTGTAAGGCAACACAGCACAAGTCTCTGTGTTGCCTCACACTGCGTTAGGGGACGTGCAATTGCAATGGGCTTTGCAGTAGGTGTTCCCACATAACACCCATGGATTTTGACACATCCCAGATTTACAACTTAGAACAATCTGGGAATGCGTCAAAACCATGCGCCTCCCCAGGGGTGGTGTATGGTGGAAAAATGTATTTTTCCTTGTTTTTTCCGCCTTCCATGTGTGCTGCATTCTGCAGTACACAAAAAGAGGAAAACACCTCCATAGATTGATTTTGTGCAGGAAGGTGTCCCTTCCTGCACAAAAACAATAATTTCAACAACGCGGACACCCTTACACCATGGTGCGAGGGGGCCTGCTTTGGCACAAAGCAGCCATTTGTGCCCCAGCGCAGTGAAAGAGGACTGGCAAGCGTATCTCCTAGATACGGCACATTCCTGCCCTTTTCTTTTGAAGCAGGTCAGCACAGCAAAGTAACTTACTATGCTGCCCTGCGTCAAAATCTTGTAAGAGGCCCTGAGTGTTTACTACTTGCTTCTCTAATCGACTCTTCTTGATGCAAAAGGCTCCACTGATGGTCTCCTCACTCCTCCCCTCTATGGTAGGCATGTATCAGGCGCTTGTTCGCTGGAGCATCATGGCGCTAAGCAACTGCTATTTAACCAAAAGGACTACCTAGACATCATCAGGTTACATCCAAAGAAATAGAATTTTTTTTAAGTTTCCTGAAACGAAGGGTGTAGGAGGCTGGCTTAGTATATGGTGCACACGTATTTATGTGAAGCACCCTGCACTAATCCAGACAACCCTTATGCTGATTTTAGTGGTCTTAGACAACCATAGAAAGCTCTCTAAATGGTAGCTGTGGAAAGAAGCCTTCAGGCTTAGTCCAGAAGGAGTGTAAAGCAGCTTGTTTCACCAGTTCTAATCATATAGTGTAGGTTAAGTGAAAAAGAACCACACAGTGTAGTTATAAAAATATGTATTTATTATAAACACTCACTAACACATTGGTATATCTCCTACCCGGAGATATAATCACAATACTTCAGTAGTAGAACAGGTAAGTAGCACAAATACACACTGATCAGCAGGGGGAGTCCAAACCATATACAATTAAATTGGAATGCGAACCGCGACCGAAGTCGGGCCTGGACCCAGAAGACTTCGACGTGGCGGGGACCAAAGGAACCACCCATGATAAGTACCCAGGAACCCCACGGAGGCCGTGTGCAGAGTAGAAACATGACGGCCAACTCAACACAAGTCAATGGGGAAGTCGAGGTTGCAGTTTTCAAGAAGAAGGACCCTTCCTAGAGGACCCAGAAGAAACCCCGTGGAAGATGGAAGGTTGGAGAGGTCCCCCCCACCCGTGGATACCTAAGTAACCAGGATACCTAAACCAGGGAAGCCGGGGGCATAGGTGTGAAGTGACTTCGGAAACCGCCGTAGACCACAATGGAGGACTTCAGTGAAGATGCCGCTGGCGAAGAAGGTGAAAGAGCCCGGTGGAACCCAAGGGTGGATTCTTGAAGAGGAGTACCTGCAAGCAGCGGGGACAGAGTCTATGCCACTCGGGAGTGACCAGGAGGCACGGAAGACCAATGACTACCGATGAACGCAGATGAACGAAGATGCAGGAGAGTTAATGGTTGTCGCTGCAGCTGTGAGGACCAGGCGACGCTGTGGAAGACCAGGAGCCATTCACGAGATGTCCCACGTCGGAAGTCGATAGCCAGGGGGTCGGTGTCCTGCGGGAGCACCAACAAGCTTTGGCAGAAGCGACAGACGAGGAAAGCGAAGAAGGTGCAGTGTCGGGACCAGCAAGGTCCACGGGACTCACGAGTGCAGGAGAGTCAGAGCACGCTCCGAGCAAGTAGAGGCGCCACTGGAGCCAAAGAAGGCCCTCAAGAGGACCCATAGGCCAAAGGCAGAGAAGTCGCAGGAGGACCTCGAGCAGCTCACCAAGAATGCAGGCCCACGGTGCAGAGGATGCGGTGAGAAAGAAGACCTTGGTAGCAGGAGATGCTGGAGGTTGGACATTCTTGGAGCCCGAAGATCTCTGGAGAAGAGAGTCAACAAGCTTTGGCAACGGCAAGTCGGCATGGTGCACAGGGGTACTGCTCCAGCAGTTCCGATGAGGGATACTGGCTTCAAACATGCTGAGAAAACAGTGCAGGCCTCGAGGGAGTTGCAGAACCACCACCGTTGTTGCTTTTCATTTTTAGAGTCCGTAGGACATCAGGAGCAGCAGACTGGTCAGCTTAGTTGCGGTGTCTGTGGATGCAAAGGAGATTCCTTCGGGTGTCTTTGATGCCCACAGGCCTGGAGAAGAACCTGGATGGAGCACAGGCACAGACGACGAAGAAGACTAGCAGGACGAAGAAACCAGGAGCAGCAGGAGTCTTCCAGATGCAGTCTCGGTTCACAAAGCGAAGTCCAACGTGCCCAGACGGTTGAAGATGAGGTGGTTTCGGATCTGAAACTTGTCCCATGATGAATCTAAAGAGCCACCCACGGGTAAGCCCTTAAGTACCCAAAGTAAAGGGTTGGGACGATTCAGGGGTCCCTCCCAGAGGAGGGGCTGGACAGAGGGGAGGAAACTCCCATGTCCTTTGTCCAGTTTCGTGCCAGAGTGGAAGCTAACGGCTCCCTGAACTGATTCCAACTGGAGTATGCAAGGAGGGCACCAAATGTGCCCTTCAAAGCAGTCTGGTGGTGCTGGCAAGCGCCCCCACCCCAATACACTAAGTCCTGTCTGGGAGTTGGTCACACCTCCCTGAGACAGGAAACCTATTGTCTTACCTTTCCCTGCTCGAGCCTGACTCAGCAGTAGGAGAGTAGAATTGGGTCTGTGGTCGGCAGCAGCACTAGCTTGCTGTTAGACCCTGAAAGGCTGGTACCGGGAATACAGGGGGGCTCCCTAGGGGAGCCCCCCAGTACATGGGATCCTATTTCCAACACTGGAATTGGTGTTGGGGTAGGATTTAAACAGATTTGATACCAAACATGACCGGTTTCGGTGCAGCCAATATATAGTTAGACATCTCGTAATTGACTTGATGTCCACTATATGTATAAAATGGCTGACCGCACTTACAAAGCCGGGAGAATCGACTACTAGGTTTGTAGGGGGTGTCCTGATCATGCAGGGCACCCTTACACTTATAACTAAGCACCCTGCCTTCATGATTGAAAGGCCTACCTTAGGGGTGACTTATAGGTTGTAGGTGCAGTGAAATCAGATTTAAGGAACTTATATATGTGGGGAGTGGTGCTGGCACCAGCTCACACAGGCTGCAATGGCAGGCCTGTAGTCACAGTTTGAGTGGTCTCTTATGGGTGGCATAATACATGCTGCAGCCCATGGGAGACCCCTGGTGTACCGATGCCCAGGGTACCTTAGTACCATATACTACGGACTTAGAAGGATACACCAGCAGCCAATTAGGAAGGTACCAAAGTACTTATCATAGTCCAATTTAGGGAGAGAGCATGGTGACTGGGATCCTGATTAGCAGGATCCCAGTCAGACTAGTCAGAAAACAGAGTGACAACAGCAAAAAGTGGGAGCGACCATGAAAGCAGATCCTCCTTTCCTACAAAGGAGGTCAGGCCGAGCTCGAAGAACAGATGGCGGAGAATTCCATGTTCTTTCAGCTGCAACATAAAAGGCTGTATCACCAAATGTATGAGTCCGGGACTTTGTTAAGAAAAAAGGTATCTTTGACCATGACTCCCTGGAAGGAATATATTAAAGAACATTTGGAAGTTGAAAAGTCAGGAGAATGTTGATGGATAGACTTATGGACAATAGCCAGGGCTTTAAAAAGTTTTTTTTTTCTACAGATAGCCAGTTGTAAGTGGCGTACAATTGAGGTAATACGAGTCCTTTTAGAGGAGTGAGTGATAAGCTGCCCAGTGGCATTCTGGACTAGTTGAAGTCAAATAAAAATAAATTTTGGAGAGGCTACATAGACTGCATGGCCATAGTCCAATCCGTATTAAATCAATGTTTTAATTTCTGCTGATAGTGATTGGAATCAACGTACGAGAGGGCAGATTTTTTATATTTTAAGATGTCAGAAGCAAGGTTTGGCCATGTTCTTGATCTGGATAGTTAGGCATAAATCAGCATCACTTTGCCTCCTCCTTGTTGCGTTATCCTCTCAATAAATCCCTGCAACAAAAAAGGCTAAACTGCTTGCACCCACACGGGATCCATTCAAAGCACACTTTCTTCCTAAGGGAATGCTTACAACTGACTTCTTCCTAAATTACTTCCTGATTAATTAATAGAATGTTTTCTTTCCCTGGGTAGCCCAATCACCTGAATCTCTTCCAGTGGTATCATATGGCTTGCTTATTTTCCTCTCTCTCCCCCTTACCTGCCCCATTTTGATTACCTGTCACCCAACTGCGAAGTCAAGACTCCCCACTTCAAGACGCCCCTTTTTCTAGAGGCTCCTCAACATGTGGGCTGTTTCTGCTGTGTAACGGACTTACTTGCTGGTGACATACTGTTGTGGTCCCTTCTCTCTCCGCTCATTCCTCCAGTACATTCATCCACCGCTCCTATTCTGTCTCCCACCAACAGGGACTTCATCTGTAGTCCAACCATATTAGGCTCAAAAATACTTTTTGACTCCAAACTAACCTCTATTTCTCCAGACCTGATACAATATCTGGAAAGACTCCACTGAATCTGGAATAGATTGCAAATTTAATCTCTTAGCCCTTCACTTTTGAGAATGTGCATGCTCTGAATCTGTATTACACTTTGAAAAATAAGACTCCATCGGAGTATTTTATGAGCACTGCATGTGCCGTCCAATGCCGGTATCACTTTCAGAGCTAGACTAGATAAGTGACTGGCCTCTTATCTCACTCTGATGCACTGTTGCTCCCGAAAAATCTAAATACTAAGCAGTAACCAAATTAGATGCAATCCAGATGATGTATTGAACAAGTTATTTACCTTCGGTAACGCATTATCTGGTAGGGACTCTATCTAGCTGCAGATTACTTACCTTTAAATTTCCCAGGTGTCAGGCTGGATCCGGAAACTTTTGCTGGGCAACACCCCTTGCGTGCGCCTTCGGGTGGGTCCATTTGGCTCCGCGTGACATCGCCGGTTATGACGTTGCGGTAGCTATATAGGCGCCATCGAGGCGCGTGGACGTCAGTTCTTTTCTTTCCGCGTCAGTGGAGCACCGATCCGGGTCGGAATTTTTCCAACTTTGTGTGCAAGGATGTTTTCGGAGAAAGACAGGGTTCAAGCAATGCGGTGCCTGCCACCGCATGATGTCGGTTATCGACCCCCACCTCATCTGTCTCTGGTGTCTCGAGCGTGACCTCGATTCGAAGTCGTGCTCGGACTGTCGGGCTATGGCTCCGAAGGCCTTGCGGGAGCAGGCTATGAAGCTCCTTGCGGGCCCGGCAGTCGACACCGTCCATTGAGACTCTGCGGAGGTCCCGATCGAAGAAGAGGAGGTCCCGGGCCTGCTCCTGGCGCCCTAAGTCCTCTTCGTCCCACTCGGGAAGAGGCACAAGAAGAAGAAGTCGTCATCCAAGCGGACTTCATCTTTGCCTAGACTGACGTCCGTCAACGAAAGAGGTGAGGAGCACAGACGCTCTAGACACGGTTCTGCGGAGCCGGAGCCAGGTTCGACTTCAAGTCTCTATCACATATTTAAACTGGCCCTCAAAAAAAAAAAAAAAAATATATATATATATCTGCATATCCTGTTGTCAATTTCATTTGCACTCTCCTTAATGTTAATGTTTCTCTTACATTTGTACCCTCTCCCTGATGTTAATACACCTCACCTGCATTTTCTGATTGAGTCTATTATTGTATTACTCACTCTTCTATACCAACCTACCTTACTACCTTACCCACCCTAAATCTGTAATCAACCTTACAGCATAATTACTATAATTCAACATGTGCTATATTTGACCAGTGGCCAATATAAACTGAAGTGTGAGTTCTTCACACGCAAATATGTATGCTCTAACTCTTGAACCTTTTTCATTTACAATCATTCTACATGTATGTATGAACTGTGTCAAAATTAATTTCAAAGCCACCTGCACATTTCTTGAATTGAACTGCAAAGTGTTTTGCCTTCCACCTATGGTTCCATTGGTACTGGAGGCCTCGAAAAATCTACTCGGTTACTTGCTATGGTGAGTCAGTTTTTAGGAGGATGACAGGAAAGGAACAGGTGTTCTGTTCATTCAGAGAGTGAATGAGCAATAAAGATGCCTTTAAATCTTGTTTTTATCGTGACACATTTGCTATCTGTTCAAGGACAGAGGTCAAATATCAATTCGTTTTTTTACTAATTGCTGCTTATCTTATCCTGGAAAATGTAGCTTAGAGGTTTTTGTCACGTGATCTAGCTCACAATCAAGGTGAAACAAAAGACTGCAAGATTTTTTTTCTAACATAATATTTAAACAGCTTGAAAATGAATAGTACAAATACTTCAGAATATATCCGGAATTACGAAAGCACTTTTTTTTCTGTAATTGAAATTTGTGATGCAAAGATTTAAATAGGAGCAAACCAAATAGAACACTTTACTTGGTGATGTACAAATGACAAATATTTGTAGAAACTCCATTTCTAAACATTCTACACTATATAGTTTTATCAGTAAAACCACATTTCAGTGGGAAATATTCAGGCCATTTCAATGGAAAATGATTGCAAATGAGAGTGCTGCCACTTCATGCTTTAGGTATGTAGTTATTTAAAAGTGATAGTTTTTCAAAATGATTTGAGAAACATTCCAGCCCCTGCCCTGATGATAATGCTGTTAATGAACTAAGAGGCAAGTCAGCGGTCATGTGCATCCTATATGTGTCTAAATTTGTAATATATATGGAACAAAAGTTTAGTCTATTAAATCAAATAAAAGTGTTTTTCGTACAGCAGACATTCTAAACTTGCACGTTTGAAGGTGATCTCATATGTGATAAATAAGAAAACATCGGCTCAGAAAAATAAAATATTTGTCCAGGATCACATAATTTGAAAACATTTATGGGTCAAAAGCATTATCGTGTAGATTTAAGTCACTCGGCATGCAGGTATAGTAACAAGCCTGTAATTGTGTGTGTATTGTGTTATATATATATATATATATATATATATAGAGAGAGAGAGAGAAGAGAGAGAGAGAATATGAATACATAACGGGTAACAGTGCAATATTGTCCAATATCGCCATTGATGGCTTCTGGCAACTGCCTGCAACCCTGTGGTTTATGGAGAGTGTTTTTTAAATGTCAGCAGAATCCCAAAATGGCATAATTTGGTCCTTCATGCTGCATAATCCTAGTAACCCTGTGTGAGAAGCTGGCTTAGTATATGGTACTCACTTATGTATGTGCAGCACCCTGCACTAATCCAGACAACCCTTATGGTGCTTTTAGTGGTCTTAGACAATCTTAAAACGCTCTCTAACTGGTAGCTGTGGAGGGCAGCCTTCAGGCTTAGTCCAGAAAGAGTTTAAAGCAGCCTGTTTCACCAGTACTTAATCTTATGGTAAAGGTTAAGTGAAAAAGAACCACACAGTGAAGTAATAAAAATATGTATTTAATATTAACACTCACTAACACAATGTATAATCTCCTACCCGGGGATACAACACTATACACACAATACTTTGTCAATAGAATACGTAAATAGCACAGAATACACAGTGGTCTCCAGGGGGAGACCAAACCATATGCTAAAATAGTGGAATGCGAACCACGACTTTAGTCGAGAATGGACCCAGAAGAAGTAGAAGAGCTGGGAACCCAAGGAACCACCCTAGGTGAGTATCTAGGAAACCCACTGAGGTCGTGTGCAGAGTGGAAACACGACCGCGTACTCAATAGAAGCCTATGGGTAAGTCGCAGTTGCAATTTTAAAGAAGGGCCCTTCCCAGCGGACCCTGAAGAAACTGCTTGGAGGACGGAAGGCTGGAGAGCCACCCCACCCGCGGATACCCCAGGAACCAAGATACCTACACCAGGGAAGCCGGGTGCATAGGTGCGAAGTGGCCTCAGAAACCTCCGTAGACCCCAATGTAAGACTTCAGGAAAGATGCCGCTGCTGAAGAAGGTGAAAGCGTCCGGTGGAACCCAAAGGTGGATTAAAGATGCAAGGTACCTGCAAGCAGTGGGAACAGAGTCTACACCACTCAGGAGTGACCAAGAGGCCCAGGAGACGAATGCCCACCGCTGTTGGCGATGCAGGCGTTTGACGGTGCCCTTGAAGTTGCAGCTGTGCGGACCAAGCGACGCTGAAGAAGACCAGGAGCCGTTCACGAGCTGTCCCACGTCAGATGTCGAGAGCCATGGGGTCAGTGTCCGGCGGGGGCACCAACAAGCCTTGGCAGCGGCAAACAACGTAGTCGATGAAAAAGGTGCAGTGTCGGGACCAGCAAGGTCCATGTGACTCACCACGAGCCGGTAAGTCAGAGCAGGCCACGAGCAAGCAGGGGAGCCCACTGGAGTAAAAGACCCTCGAGAGGGCCCATGGGCCAAAGGCACAGGAGTGGCAAGAGGGCCTCGAGCAGCTCACCAAAGGATGAAGGCCTACGGTGCAAAGGATGCGATGCAGGCGAAGATCTTGGCTGCAGGAAATGCTTGAGGTTAGCGCTTTTTGGAGCCCGAAGATCTCTGGAGGAGAGAGTCAACAAGCCTTGGCAACGGCAAGTCGATGCGGTGCACAGGGGTTCTGTTCCAGCGGTTCCGACCAGGGATACTGGCCTCAAACTCGGTGAGAGGACAGTGCAGGCTCGAGGGAGTTGTAGAACCACCACCTGTGTTGCTGAACCTTTCGGAGTCCGTGGATGTATTTGAAATAGGGTATGCAGTTCCTAAGGGCATGAAGATATACAAGGTCAGAGGGGTGCTAGGTTCTAAGTGCAGGAGCACACGTGAATGTCCTGTGATTCCTGGCGAGAGGGAAGCCCCTCTTCGGAACTAAAGCCCTCACACACCCAGCAAGCTAGGTGTCATGCTTCATCATTTGGGCCTGCTCCTCGTCGGGCCGGCGCTGCAATGCCCGACGGGCTCCCATAAATGGGGCTCTTTTCGGAGATCTTTTGTTCCTGCCTTTTTGTGCAGTGGGGTGAGGGGCCTAGTTGTGTAGATGTGGAAAAAGTGAGTTAAAACAGGTCAGTTAGTCCTTGAACAACCTTTATTCAGCTAGGTAAACTGCCCGATTAAAATGTATGGAGTGGCATAAACCTAGGGGTTATGTGCCTAGATATCTATGTCCTACTCTTAATAGGTCGACATGTTTCTTGCCTATACTGTCAGGGCGATCATTGGCAATTCTTCAGGACCAGATTGAAAAATGTTATCTACACATAATGAGAGGAAACCTACCTCCCAAATCGTGGTATAGTGGGCAATGTCCCACCGTTGTCCACGGAACCTAAATTCAAATGAAGTAAAGACATTATATAAATTGTAAACCCCATTCATGTCGCATTGTATATCTTATTTACCTTGTGAAAATTGCACTCGAAGTGTTCAAAGGGTGTGCATTCCATAGTGATGACTCACATGATTAAAGTGTCTAGGTGCAGCATACAGTGATTGACCACGCACTTGGTATTAAAAACAATTAAAAATTAAAAACAATTGAAATCATTAAAACCATTGGAAAGCAGTAGTCGAGCATAATTACGGTGTAATGCTCACCTAAGGGCCTACTAAGTTAAGCCTCATCAGTCTCCGGCGCGATAAAAGAGCACCAGCAGTAAGTGTCCTATCGAGGATATAAAGATATAAGGATATAAAGTGACCGGTAAGTCAATCCTCCACTACCAATCCGGAAACTTCTCAAAAGGACAGTGGCATATGACACTAGAGAGGGAGGAACTATGATATCAACAATGTATCATACATGTCCCCCACACACACACACATGTCATACACTGAGCCTGACTCCCGTATAGTCAGGACACCGCCAGGTGCTGAGGGTCAACACAATGTGGTAGTGCAGTCAGCCCATTGATATGTGTTTAAACCCTGGCAGGCCTGTCCTTTTGAGAAGTTTCCGGATTGGTAGTGGAGGATTGACTTACCGGTCACTTTATATCCTTATATCTTTATATCCTCGATAGGACACTTACTGCTGGTGCTCTTTTTATCGCGCCGGAGACTGATGAGGCTTAACTTAGTAGGCCCTTAGGTGAGCATTACACCGTAATTATGCTCGACTACTGCTTTCCAATGGTTTTAATGATTTCAATAGTTTTTAATTTTTAATTGTTTTTAATACCAAGTGCGTGGTCAATCACTGTATGCTGCACCTAGACACTTTAATCATGTGAGTCATCACTATGGAATGCACACCCTTTGAACACTTCGAGTGCAATTTTCACAAGGTAAATAAGATATACAATGCGACATGAATGGGGTTTACAATTTATATAATGTCTTTTACTTCATTTGAATTTAGGTTCCGTGACAACGGTGGGACATTGCCCACTATACCACGATTTGGGAGGTAGGTTTCCCTCTCATTATGTGTAGATAACATTTTTCAATCTGGTCCTGAAGAATTGCCAATGATCGCCCTGACAGTATAGGCAAGAAACATGTCGACCTATTAAGAGTAGGACATAGATATCTAGGCACATAACCCCTAGGTTTATGCCACTCCATACATTTTAATCGGGCAGTTTACCTAGCTGAATAAAGGTTGTTCAAGGACTAACTGACCTGTTTTAACTCACTTTTTCCACATCTACACAACTAGGCCCCTCACCCCCACTGCACAAAAAGGCAGGAACAAAAGATCTCCGAAAAAGAGCCCCATTTATGGGAGCCCGTCGGGCATTGCAGCGCCGGCCCGACGAGGAGCAGGCCCAAATGATGAAGCATGACACCTAGCTTGCTGGGTGTGTGAGGGCTTTAGTTCGAAGAGGGGCTTCCCTCTCGCCAGGAATCACAGGACATTCACGTGTGCTCCTGCACTTAGAACCTAGCACCCCTCTGACCTTGTATATCTTCATGCCCTTAGGAACTGCATACCCTATTTCAAATACATTACCCTGGGCATGTATGCTGGACCTAGTAAAATAAGCCCTACTGTCCCCCCCTTTTGTTGATTTAGGAGTCCGTGGATGCCCAGGATCAGCAGACCGGTCAGCTGTGTTGCGGTGCCTGCAGATGCAGGGGAGGGACTCCTTCACTCCAAGGGAGATTCCTTCGGGGGTCTTGGATGTCCACCGGTCCTGTGAAGAACCTGTTTGGAGCACAGGCACAGACTTTGCAGCAGACCTGCAGGACGACAAGACCAGGAGCAGCAGGAGTCTTCCCAGTTGCAGTCTCGGTTCCCAACGCGAAGTCCAGTGAGGTCCAGAGTGCCCAGACGGTTGAAGTTGAAGTGGTATGTGATCTGAACCTTGTTACACAACAAATCTAGGGACCCACCCACAGGTAAGCCCCCAAGTACCCTAAGGAAAGGGTTGGAACGATTCATGGGTCCCTCCCAGAGGAGGGGCTGGACAGTGGGGAGGATACTCCCATGTCCTTTGTCCAGTTTCGCGCCAGAGCAGGAGTCAATGGCTCTCTGAACTGGTTTGGACTGGAGTATGCAAAGAGGACACCAAATGTGCCTTTCAAGCGTCTGAGTGGCACTGGCAAGCGCTCACACCCTGTCACAATACACGAAGTCCTGTATGGGAGATGGTCACACCTCCCTGTGACATGATACCTATTGTCCTGCCTTCCTCTGCTCGAGCTTGGCTCAGCAGCAGGAGGGCAGAATCGTGTCTCTGTTTGGCAGCAGCCATAGTTTGCTGTCCAGGTCTAGAAGACTGGTACCGGGAGCACTAAGGGCCTCCCGGAGGAGCTTTACAGTGCATGGAATCATACCTCCCATGATTCCAACATGTTTGATACCAAACACAACAGGGTTTGTTACAGCCAGTTTAGAGATGGTCATCGCGTAATGACGCATGGCCACTCTATGTATCTTAATGGCTGATGCACTTACAACCTGGGAAAATGGACTCCGAAGGTTGTAGGGGTGTCCTTCTCATTTAGAACCGAGCACCCTGCCTTCTGGATTGAAAGGCCTGCCTTAGGGGTGACTTATAGGTTTTAAGTGCAGTGACCTCAGATATAAGGAAACTTATATCTGTCGTAAGTGATGCTAGCACCAGCTTACACATGCTGCAATGGCAGGCATGTAGTCACAATTTGAGTGGTCTCTCATGGGTGGCATAATACATGCTGCAGCTCATGGGAGACCCCTGGTGTACCTATGCCCTGGGTACCTTAGTACCATATACTACGGACATAGAAGGATACACCAGTAGCCAATCTGGAGGGTACTTAAGTACTCACCATATCCAATTTAGGGAGGAAGCACAGAGAATGATCTCAGTCAGACTAGTCAGCAAAACATAATGACACCAGCAAAAAGTGGGGGTGACCATGAAAGCAGATCCTACTTTCCTACACCCTGACAATGTGAATGCGCTGCGGAGTGGTTTTGGGGCAGTTATTAAGATGATGCTATGCGGATTTCATAGGCATACATGAAATATTTTCCATATTTCACAGTTTCTTGCGATATATAGGTTTTATACCACTGCATTGTGTACAACAAAGCACTAAAACATGTAAAAGAAGAAGTAGGTTCCCTTCAGTAACGCCTTATCTGGTAGAGACAGGATCTAGCCGCAGATTCCTGATCTCAGAATTCTCCCCAGGGACCAGACTGGATCAGAAATCTTTGTACAGCAGTACCACTGCACTTTGGTAGAAGGCGTTGAGCAACACTGTCGCGACATTGTCCTCTGGATGCGACATCGACGGAGTCCATATAAGCAAACTGCTGTTTGTAGCGACTGATGTCTCTATTAATTGGAGCAGTGTTTTCTGTTCGAACTTTCAACCTCACATCTTGAGGTTGTTGTCCTTGTGAATTCAGCTTTCTTTTCCTGTAATGTGCATCTGTATTCTCCATTCTGGTTCCAGATCGCAAACAGCACCTAGTCAGTCATCGACTGTGGTATGCAGTGATATTGTCAAGATACGAAAGCCATCTAGTAGTCACCTTGTTCTTGTACATCCAGTTTTCACAGGTGTCTCCTTTGCTATTTAACATCTTTATAAATCCTATAAAATCTCACAGAAAGCAATTCAACCGATACGTCGGTGAGACGGTGGACAACAGTCCTCATTTAGTCCATGAGTCGACAAAGTGGAGTTAGTAGCAAACTGGATTAACATCAGTGGACTAAAACAGATATCTCAAAGATGGAGGCATTGTTTTGAAAACCTAACCTTGTTTCCCACCACTCCCACTAATTTCACCAATGACATTGCCTTAGCTGTGAAAAGGAAAAAATCTCATGGTGCTTTGTGATGGTGATCTTAAATAGGAATCCCAAACTGGAGCAGGGGTATAAGGGGTTTTTCTACTGCCTATGGCAGTTCAGGCCATTGTTGCTATCCATTCCACAGTACCAAAAGCTGGTAGCTAGAGGCCTTATCAACGCCAAATTGATTTACTTAAGGAATGTATAGCGCAAACAATGACCTAAAAACGTGTACTTGCTCGAATACAGATGTACGGAGCAGCAAACCTAGCACAGACAGGACCAAACATAAGGAGAAGAAAAAGAAGAAGAAATCAAGCACAAAACAGCCAAGTTTTAACAGTGTTCTAAAAAGCTAGATGTTTGATGGCTAAAGGGGCTATGGTATGGCATCCAACGTTTGGCTGCCAGAACTGAGAAGGGTCGGCCCCTGGTGCAAGAGCGGGTAAAATGAGGAACAGCAATCAGATTAAATGAAGAGGATCTCGGGGTGCGGACAGGTAGAGAACAAATATGTGTGGAGGATAGAGAGGGCAGGTGCGGAAGTAAGCCTTGTGAACCAGGCACAAGGATTTTAAGATTAATCTTTACGAAACTGACATCCAGTAAAAAGAAATTAAGTGGGGGGAGATCGGAGAATGAGATAGGAGATTGAAGATAAGGCAAGAAGCAGCATTCTGATTGTGCTGGATGCACAGCAGAAGATAAGCAGGAGATACAATATATAAGAAGTTGCAATAATCAACCAGGGTGAGTATCATCACTTCAACTACCAGGCGACAAGAATCAGAAGGAAGGAATGGAAGACTTACAAAGTACGTTTAGGTGTAAGAAACAGGATGAAGATATCTTATTGACTGAAGTTGGAAAGAGAGAATTCCTTATCAAAGGAAAGCCAAAGACTGCAGACTGAAGAAGTCGAGAGGGGAGATGTCCTTATTTGGGTGGGCCAAAATCCAATTGCCCATGGTCGCGGTTTATTCAGATTATGAGAAACTCCGATTTGTAAGTATTTAATTTGAGGGGATTTTTTCCCATCCAAGCAACTACATCGAAAATGCATTTCTTGAAGTTATTCCGGCCAGAGGTAGATTGAACATCAAGGGTAATCAGAATTTGTGTGTCATCTGCAAAACAAATTAACCGAAAGTCAGTGGACCAAATGAGTTGAGTCAGGGGTAGGGCTTGAATATTGAAAAGGGTGGAACTTAACAAGTAGGCTGGTGGGGCCACCATGTAAAAGTGGTTTGAGCTTGGACCGGTAGAGAGGAAGGTGTACTGTTTGCACCAGGTCAGCCACAGAGAACTTAATCCAAGCCAGAGCACTGCCCGAATTTCCGACTCAGAAAAGTGATTGGTAAGACTCTCATGAGGTATATATACCTAAAGGAGTGGAGCTCTCAAAGAGGACCAGGGCATAAAACTGGTCTGGTCAGTCAAAGTAAATAAGTAAAGGGCTTATAAAGCGCACGAATGCCGAGGCGTCTTGGCACTGTAGGAAGCAAGAAGGTGCAGAAGTCAGGAGGAGACGCTTGGTCGCTATTGGGGAGGGAAAAGCCAGGTTTTAACCTGGCTCCTAAACTGGGACCTGGATGATGAAAGCCTAATATTGAGTGGAAGTTCAGTCCAGAACTTAGATGCCATAAAAGAGAGACATCTGCCTCCCCATCTGGTCTTCTTAACTCTAGGGGCGTGGACCAGAGCTTTAATGGCAGATCTTAACATCCGGCGGGGGGCATGCCATTGGAATAATTTGTGGTAGTCGTTAGGAATTTTAGGGCTTTATGAACCAGGCATAGTGCCTTAAACTCAGTTCGCTGCTTAACAGGAAGCCAATGTAGATTTCTAATGGCACCAAAAATAGGACTATATTTTGGAATATTTAGCAGGGTACGTGCAGCCGCAAGGGGATGATAGCCGAAGAAAGAAATCAGGGCAAACTCAGTGCTTTAGGATGGAAGGAATCCGGACTGAGCTATAGCAAGAATGCATTCGGCCTCCAGAAATGAGGACAATGGTCTATTGATGACCTTTTAAAATAATTTAAATGGGGTTTGGGAACAGAAATATTGCTCAAACGTTGCTGAATATAGAGAGTTTGGCCAAAGGTTTCTTCAAGAGTTGGACCACAACAGCCTATTTCCAGAAAGGTAGGATATAGGATGAAGCAGCATATTTATTGCAGATGGACTGGAAAACAGGGTCAATGGAAAATTTGCCTGGCAGAATAAAACCAGGAGAGCAGGGTTCAAACAGAGAGCTGAACAAGATGGAGGACTTGAGTTTATTGATGGAATCAAGATAAAGCAAAGAGAGAACTTGTGTAAAATAGGAGGAGACATTGGATCAATAGATACCAGACCAGCTGTGTTGATGTCAAGTCAGGAGAGGGAGAAGGAAACTATTTGCAGATGGAGTTAATTTGATCTGCAAAGAAGTCAGAATGTTTATCATATAACAATTGGGAGGATTCACAGAAGGAAGAGCAACACACTGGGAGGCTAGTTAGTGAAATAGCTCTTTGGAGGAAATATGTGAGTTGGCTATGCCAGCGGCAAAAGATTTTGACTAGGTGGAGTAGACCAGAAGCTTATAGGATTGAAAAGCTAATCTGAGGGCTTCTTTGCTAAAAGGAAAATAGTCTTTGCACGAGCAAACGGCCATTTGTTTACCATGAGATTTATCATCTCTAATCCATTGATCATACCATGGTGCGAATGGCTAACTCTATGATGGCCACCTGTGGAGAAGTAGTGATCACAAGAAGAATTCATCCACTGGTTAAATTCTGCATGGTCAGCATCTAGAAAGGAATCGTGAACTGGGTGTGAAGTAGAAAAGGCAGCAACAAAACATATAAGTGGACATGAATACAACTAGGTTGGCAAGGAGTGGAGCTCAACCAGCTGTTTGAGTCAGGGAGGCTCCAGAGGAAAGGTATAAGATAGAGATTGGACCAGGCCGGATGGGAGGCCACTGATGGAGAGTTTGGTACCGGAATAAATTTATTCAAGTAGCCTACTTCATGGTTAGAGATTTTCACTGTTTGGGCCAAGTTGAGCACTAAAAGAGAGTCAAATGAGAAGACATTGCTTCTGGATTAGACAATGATTCTGCCAAGATATTGAAGTCCCGAGAATAATACAGCAAGAACAACTCAGTACAAAGGGACAGAGGATGTCAATTAAAAGACTGCCTGAGCAGATACACTGGGAAGGCGGGAAAACAGAATACTGGACATGGTTTCTCCACAGTTATCTCTGCGGTAATCACCAGGAAGCTCAGCATGGGAGAAGGGATTGAGGGTAACAAAATAAGTTACTTACCTGTAACTGAGGTCATCCAGTATTGGTATCTTTCATAGATTTACATGCTTGAATGATTCCCCATCGTTGAGATGGGAGTCCCACAGTAAAATAATCAAGCAGTATTTAACAAATATCATAGGCTACAATGGCCATAGGCCAAGTTATTGATAGCCTATCTATGTCCTTTTTAAAAAAGGACCTAATGTTGAAACACAGCCAACCAGCTGTCAGCACCCTCTAGAACACTCCCAGCAGAGGCAGGTTCCCTCAGATTTTCGAAGCACAAGTGGGAAGTAAGGATCCCATAAAACCAAAGAGAGGAACCCCCACAGGGAGGAGGGTGGGTGCATGTGAATCTATGAAAGATATCAATACTAGATAACCTCAGTTACAGGTAAGTAACTTATTTTCTTATCCAGTATTGGGGTATCTTTCATAGATTCACATGCTTGAATCAGAATAACAAGCAGTATCCTAAAAATTGTACTGTTGGTAGTGGATGGAAGGAGACATGCAAATCATAAATACATCAAGTCAGTGCATTAACACAGTAACATCTGTACGTATGCAAATACCCTTCCAATCCTAGAAACTTTAACACATGTATACAGCAAAACATGAAGCATTTTCATATCTGCTATGACCATGAAGCATTCAATGAAATGTTTTCTTTCTTATTCTTGTTTTTTTCCAGCTTGTTAGAAATAACGTTAGCACAGGATATTAAGCAATGCTATGCAATTTCAATCAAGTATAAAAATCCTCTTTACCAGAAAGAGGCCCACCTTAATTGAAGAGATGGTGCAGTACCGCTTGACCCACAGTTGCATCTTCACGCTGTGTAGTTTGCAGACAGTAGTGCTGCGTGAAAGTGGGGACACTTTTCCATGTTGCAGCACGGCAAATGTTCTCCAGCATCACTCCAGCAAAAAGAGCTGTTGACGTGGACACTGCCCTGGTGGAATGTGCTTTAGTTCTTCTTGTCAAGGGCTTGTTAGCCTTGTCATGGCAGAGTTGTATTGCCGAAGAGACTCATCTGGCGACAGTGGCCTTAGTCACTGCTTTTCTTTCCCGGCCCTGTCTGTAAGCTACCAGCAGTTGATCAGTCTTTCTTATGTCTTTTGTCTTACGCAGGTACAATTTTAAACATCTTTTTACATCTAGCGTGTGCAATGCTTGCTCTGCTGGAGTGGATGGATTTGGGAAAAAAGACTGAAGTATTACTGGTTCGTTAAGATGGAACTGCGTCGGGACTTTAGGAATAAAAGTTGGGTTTGTCCGCAGGGCCACATAATTCTCTGTGAAATGTAGGAATGGTTCCTGGACTGTAAAAGCCTGGATTTCGCTAACTCTCCTTGTGGAAGTGAGAGCCAGTAAGAAAGCTACTTTCCAAGTTAGAAACTTTAGTTCAGCTTTGTGAATTGGTTCAAAGGGCTGCCTCATCAGTTGTGCGAGGACCAAGTTGAGCTTCCATTCCGGAAGGGGTGCACGCACTGGGGGAAAGGCGAGGAAGAGGCCCCTCATGAACTGTTTTAAAAGACTAGAAGCACAGAGAGATGGAATTTGAGGAGATCTTTTGTATCGGGCAATCGAGGCGAAGTACACTTTCACCGAAGAGAATGTAAGACATGATTTTGCCTAAGAGAGGAGATATGGCAAAATCTGTTTCGGAGGCACTTGAAGCGGGTCTAAGTTGTTCCTTTGGCACTAGCAGCAAAACCTCTTCCACTTTAAGCAGTACGTTTTGTTAGTGCTTTCGGCTCTGGATTTTGCAATTATATCTCTGCACTCCTGTGATATTCAAGTCTTTAAATTCCAAGAATTCAGGAGCCATGCATGCAAATGAAGAGTTTGAGTCTGGGTGACATACTGGAGTGATTGATTTGAGGATTTATAGAGCGCAGCATTCACCCGAGGGCATCAAGGCGCTAGAGATCAGCCGTCCATACCCAGGAATCTAGAACGGGCCAAAAGCTCCCGCTAGATGCTTGGCCCTTGTTCCTGGTCAGGAGAGATGGAGACGGTTGTAGGCGTATGGGTGTCGATTCAGACAACAGGAGAAGTTCTGGAAACCAGTGTTGTCTGGGCCATAATGGTGCCATGAGAATGAGATGGCAGCATTCCATTTTCATCTTGGTCAGCAACCTGGGAATTAATGTGATGGGGAAAGGCGTAAGCATATATCCCTGACCATCGCATTAAAAGGGCATTCCCCCACGACCCTGGAAGAGGAAACCTGCTGGCATAAGACTGGCATTTGGCATTCTGCCTCCTTGTGACAAACCGGTCTAAAGCTGGGTTTCACCATGTCTGAAACACCTTGTCGAGCTGGCACTGTTCTAATTCCCATTCATGACAACTGGACTGCGTACAGCTTAGCGTATCCGCCAGCGTGTTATGCAGCCCTCGGACAAGGTCGGCTCTGAGCGGGATTCCATGTTGTGTCTTCCATTCCCACAGCTCTCGCGTTTCCTGTGATAGCGTGATGGACCTGGTTCCTCCTTGCTTCTTGACGTAGTACATGCTGGTTGTATTGTCCGCACGAACCAGCACAGAGGAACCTGCTTTTCTTGGCAAGAAAGCTTGAAGAAATAGAAAGATGGCCTTGAGCTCCAAGCTGTTGATGTGTTGCAACTTTTGCACGCTGGACCATATTTCCTGGATTTGTAACTCCTGTAGCTGTCATTCCCAGCCATCCATAGAGGCGTCTGTGGTTAAGATGAAATCTGGGATGGAATGAAGGAAAGTAAGTCCCTTTGAAAGATGTGGCTTGTGAAACCACCATTGCAGGGCTTCTTTCATGTGTGATGTGATCTGTATTGTATCGTCGAAGGATCCAGACATCTGCAGCCATTGCTTTTGTAGCTCTTCCTGAAGAGTACTTTGAATTGGAATTACGCTGGATAAGGAATTAAACATGCGTACCCACATCAACACAATGGCAAAAAATGTCTGCTTCCATCTGAGCTACCTTAGAAAGCTGAAGCCGTTTATTGACACAGAGGACTTGAAAAGGGCAGTCCAGGCCCTGGTCATTTCTAGAATTGAGTATGGTAGCTCAACATTATTTGGTCTTCCTAAGAGTTGAACCGCTCCCCCTAAAAGCTTATCTCAATGCAGCAGCTAGACTTTTAACGGGCTCCAAAAACTTTTACCATATCACCCCTCACCTGAAAGCCCTCAATTGGCTACCGTTCGAGGCAAGAATACAGCTAAAGATTGCATGTATAACACACAGGGCACTACACCACACAACTCCACGTTACCTTGCCCAGAAAATCACATTGTCTGGAGGTAGTAGATCCTCTAGGGGGGCTGGAGATTTTTTATTGAAACCAGCATTCTTCCGGAAGAAGAGAACATAGGATACAACGTTCGCTGGGGCTGCATTTAGAATTTGGAATTCACTCCCTCCGAATATTAGGAGGATTACCGACGCTCCTCGATTCAAGAAGGAGACTAAGTCCTTTCTGATGAGTAAATTCCTCACATAACAATTCAGTGGCCTTTTGGCAATTCCGAAGACTAATGTCCGGTTCCTTGACCAATCCACTGTCTTTTCTGGTCTTGTCATGCAATACTTCAACTATTGTGGTCTACAAGTAATGTTCAGTAGTTGTTTTGGTGGGAAATTAAGTTTGAAGTGAATTGCATTATTAACTGTGTACTATTACAACTTTTAGAATACGCCACTGGGATATGTTACCTATCCCCTGTAGTATGTGTTAAAGAATGGGATATCATCTTAACTTGTATGCGGTTGAATTGTAAAGCGCTCTGACATCCAAGTTTTTGGGTCATAGAAAACACTGATTAAATGAATAAATTAGTAGTGGGTACCAGCTACCGTAAATCTCAGAAATCTCAGATGTTTCTGATGGATAGGGATATGGAAATATGCGTCTTCCATGTCGAGCGAGGTCATGCAGTCTCCTTTGTTGAGACAACGTAGAATCTCGGAGAGTGTTACCATTCTGAACGTCTGTTTCCTGAGGAACTTGTTGAGACCCCTGAGATTCAGTATTGGTCTCCATTCCCCGGATTTCTTTTTTATCAATAAAAAACTGGAATAGAAACCTTTTCCTCTTTGTGACAAAGGGACCTCTTCTATCGCTCCTTTTGAGAGCATGACCAGAGCTTCCTTGCGCAGTAAGTGAAGACAAGGGAGTGGGGCTCCTCTGGGAGGCGTATTCGGCGGGCGCTGAGTGAATTTCAGGGTGTGTCCAAAGGTGATGAGGTCTAACACACACTGATCAGTTATATTGCGCCACTGCTGCACATGGTTGGAAATGTTTGCACCCACAAGTTGGGAGGGAAGGGAAGCTGGTACCCGGACAAGATCATTGTTTCCTGTTGGGAGTCACAACCTTGCAAAGACGGTCTTTTGCGGGCCCCTTGGCGAGAGAAACCAGCTGTCGAAGACTGGGGTAAGCTGGGGGGTTGTAACTCTGCCGATATTGCGTCTGATAAGGCTGGTAATGTTGGTTTCTCTGGTAACCTCCTTTATATGAGGTTAAACCTCACTCTATAGCCCCTCTGAATGGCACTTTACGATATTGCACTGCGCCTAATGATTTCGCCGTGTCCGTATCCGTCTTGATTGCCAAAAGCGCCATGTCCATATGCTTTCCAAACAGGGAAATTCCTGTCGAAGGTCATATCCAAGATTTTGACTGCACCTCTGGCCAAAAGGTGGTCGCCTTCAGCCACCCCCGTCTTGTGAGCATGGCGGCACTAGCCAACTGTCAAAAGCCAGTGTTGGCTACGTCAAGGGCGCAGTCGATGGTTTCTGACGCTGCACGTTATCCTTCTAGCAGAATTTCTCTTGCCTCCTGTCTTCTATCCTCTGGTACAGATGCACCAAAGCTCCCATGTCTGACCACATCGGGCGGTCATAGCGGACGATGATGGCTAATGCATTAGCTGCCCTGATCGTAAATTCGGCCATAGCGGAAAAGCGCTTTCCAAGAATGTCCATTCTGTGTCCCTCCTTATTAGATGGAGTAGTGTTTGGGGTCGCAGGGTTCTTGGATCCCCTCTGCGCTGCTTGGGAGATAACCAAATCTTGCCCGGGATGTCCTATAAAAGGCAAGAAGGAGAATCCTCCAGAGCCCTGTACTTCTTTTCAATGCCAGGAAGAACCGGAGCTATGGTGGCTGGTGTTCTCATTATCTTGATACCTTCTTGCCATATGTAGTCTATGATGGGTATGAAGAGCACAGACTTCCTGGTATCCTCCTTAAAATCGTACAGGAAGCAATCGGTCTGTTTGACTGTTATTGGTAAATGAAACCTGGAAGATGCTCTCTCCATCAGATTATGAAATCCTCCAATGTCCTCTGGGGAAGAATCTGATGGTAAGTGTGGAGGAGGGGAGGGTGTTGGTATGATGTAGTCCTCCCAAGGGTCTGGTGTAGAAGTAGGATCTGGGAGCTCACTCTCTTCTCGGTCTTAATTCGAAACAGAAGTATCCTCTGTGACAGGGCCTATTGGTAAGAGGCGAGGAGAAATCGCAGGTGTGACTGGAGGTGGCAACACAAGGCATACCTAGCGGATCCGCCTGAGGTATTTGTCTGTCTCCAATCCTTGCGGCAGAAACCGCTGTCTGTAGTCTGCCAACATCACCTGCAGGTCTTGCATCAGAGAAGGCGGTAGGTGGGCCATGTCTCTGGGACGTGGCTCTGGTTGAAAACCATGTTGACGATAATGATGAGGTGGAACCACATAACTCTGCTGATAGTACTGACTTTCGTCATGGTAATCTTCATAGTCTTCCTTACATTTTACGTGCAGCTCTGATGGAAAATGAGTTACACCGAAAACACCATCATCATCATCATCATCTTCAGAGTCCGGTATGTCTAGGAGAAGTGATGGGATCAATGGTAACACTTTACTGTATTCAGCCATGGTGGGACATAAAAAGGTTTTGGTCCCTTTTGTTATCCGAGTAACCCTCGTCAACGGTATTGTTGATGGAACAGTTATAGACAGAAGGGCAGATTCCCTCATTGACAGTGTATTCGGCAGTGTCGTCGACAGCGTTGCTGTTGATGGGAGCATCTCTTTGGTCGCCGACGGGGCACCCGCTGACGAATCGCTCGTTGATGGTATCTTCGTTGACGATTTCTTTGCCGACTGCATCTTCGTGGATAATTTCTTCGTCGACGGCCGTCAATGAAGATACCAATGTCGACGGGCTCTTAAGAGAGTGAAATTCTTGTCAACGATATAGGAGCCAGTATCGTCGTCACGGTTGCAGTCGTCTACGGTGCTGACGATGCTACACTTCTCGTCATCGACGAGTGTGGAAACGTCGTCTACAATGGTTTTTTGTGAGATTTCTGCCTCACAGGGTCTGAGGAGGAGGCTCTTGGGTGGTCTTTGTCCTTTCTGGACGGCGTGGAGGGCACAGACAATGTAGGTTCTGAGGAGTGCTTTCCTTCTTTCTCCTTAGAGCATTTGGAGTCATGAGAAGGTCCATGGTGTTTCCTACCTTCTCCAGAGGAACGGTCTCTTGACCTGGCCCTTTTGTGAGATGTGGAGGGTTTCTCACTCTGTTCATCAGACAAAATTATCTGTTGCTTAGTGGTTTGGAGCCACAGCAGCAACCTTCCCTCTCTATCCTTGAGGGTTTTAGATGAAAAGGTGCGGCAGATCTTGCATTCCTTCACCTCATGCTTTGGATGGAGGCAATATATGCACTCTTTATATGGATCATCCACATGGACTCTTTTCCTGCCACAGGGTTTACATGGGTGGAAAAGGCCCCTCTTGTCAGACATGGTGTCAAGACTGTAGAAATTCCAGAAGTTGAGAAAAAAAATAAGCAGCATTCAGGAAGACTCCCTTCCACACGACGTGCAGTGAAAATCTGAGGGAACCTGCCTCTGCTGGGAGTCTTCTAGAGGGTGCTGACAGCCGATTGCTGTGTTTCAACTTTAGGTCCTTTTTTAAAAAGGACATAGATAGGCTATGAATAACATGGCCTAGGGCCATTATAGCCTATGATATTTGTTAAATACTGCTTGATTATTTTACCGTGGGACTCCCATCTTGACGACGGGGAATGATTCAAGCATCTATGAAAGATACCCCCAATACTGGATAATATGTAAGACTTTATAAAGCTCTCTCAAAATAACAGCAAGACCAGAGCATTTCTTTCCGGGGGTGGGGGGTGCAAGGCGTTAAAATCTGGGAAGCAGGAAAATGGCAGGTAAGGCAGCGAGGCCTGCATAGTTGAATCTTCCGTAATAAATAAGATATCAATCTTAGCATTAAGTAGTAGATCTTGAATTTCGGAAAAAAAAATTAACAATGAAGTATGCATTAACAAGAGAACATTGGACAACGGGGAATTGGGAAAAGCAGGAATGGAAGTTTCCGAGAACAAATGTGAGTTGATGGAATTAGTAGCTGATGAGCCAAGGTTAAGATATATGAGTGTCCCATGAATGTGTGATGGGACCAGAATTCACAGTGGTACGGAGGTTCTTGGCAAAAGAATACTGACAGGAGAATGGGTGCTGACTGGCATGTCTTTGGAATGCTTTTGGCACACCCGTTGTGCTGATCTGCTGTGCATGTGTGTGCACAGCAACTTTAAAATGGCTAGCTGTCCTCGGCGTCAAGGAAGAAGGCGGTTTAGAACAGTAGCTAGGCTACACAACGTGCGTTGGCCTAGCATCGAGAACACCACAATTGGCGAGAAAAATAAACACCAACTGGTTCCCAGAAAATCCTTGTTCTGGCACCTAGCTACCTATGCACCACAACTACTGGTAAAGAAAAGTTAAAAATACATGAAAGTAAAACTCATAAAAGGAATAAAAATGGTCCAGATAATGAGCCAGGCAACTCGAGACTGGGTACCGCTGCCAAGTGATGTAAAGCGCCTGGTGCACTCACTCTGAACTATACTAAGGAAAAGTTACTTACATGTTATGTTAAAATGTTATGTTAAAAATTTTTATAAAGCGCACGTACACCAAATTGGTTTCATGGCGGTACTCTAAGAGGTACCGGAGCCCTGGGGACTTACTCGTAGGCTTGTCTAAACAGCCAAGTCTTGAGGAGCTTCCTGAAGCTCAGGAGGTCTGTGCAGGATCGGATTTCAAAGGGGAGGGAATTTCAAAATCTTGGAGCTAGAACGGTAAACCTAGCGTCGTCCAGACGCTTCAGTTTGAAGGAGGGAGTTGAGAGAAGGTGATTGTGGGCCGAGCGCAAGTTGCGCATAGGTGAGTGCCTTTGAAGGAGGCTATCCACAAATTTAGGGCTCCTTCCCTTCAGAGATTTGAAGACGAGACAGCATACCTTGAAGGTGCATCGCTGTGTGATAGGGAGCCAGTGCAGCTTCCTCATGAGGGGGGGTGACATGTTGTTGCCTAGATTGCTGAAAAATCAGTCTCCGGGAATTAGCGTAATCAATATGGGACATAACCATGGCAAGAACCACCTGGATCAGGGCTTCCTGGGTGAGAAATCTTCTGATCTTTGTTATTTACCTCAACTGGTGGAAGCAAGTTGATATCACTGACCCAATTTGGGATTTCATGGTAAGGTCACAGTTTATTGTTCCCCCAAGACTTTTGGCTGAGGCGGAGGGGGATTGGCCCAGTTCCCTTGGCCAAAAGTGTGGGCTCCAAGGGTTATGGATACCCCCTGTTAGGACTAGCTCAGTGTTGACCGGATTGAGTTTCAAGTGATTGCTATTCATCCACCCGCTAATGAATAGCATGGTGGTCTGAAAATCACGGCCCGAATCGGGGAAGTTGCTGATGGAGAATATTAGTTGGAAGTCATCAGCGTAGTTGAATGTGCAGACTTTCCCCTGTTTCAAGGCTCGAATCAGTGGGAGGAGATAGAGGTTGAACAGAAGGGGGGATATTGAGGAGCCCTGCGGGACTCTACATGTTGTCCTCATCTTAGGTGCTGTAAACTGAGCAATGCGAACCGACTGGGAGCGGTTTTCCAAGAAGGAACTGATCCAGTCGAGGGCTAATCCCTGGATCCCCGCGTCTCTGACACGATCGACCAATATACCATAGTCAACCGTGTCAAAAGCCGCAGAGCGATCGAGCACTACCAGGGCCTGCGGGGAGCCCCCATCGGCCTCCTTCCGGAGGGTGTCCAATACCGTCAGTATTACGGCCTCTGTGGAATGTGCCGGGCGGAACCCTGCTTGATGGGGGTCGAGATATTGAGACGGTTCCAAGAATACGGAGAGGCATCTGGTCGTGTAAGCTTCCAAGACCATAGCCAAGTATGGAAGTAGAGAGATCGGGTGATAATTCGTCAGAGTTTGAGGGTGATCTCCTAATTTATTCAGGAGGGGGACGACAATTGCCTCTTTGAAGGTTTCGGGAACAAGGCCCTGGGACAGTGACTGATTGAGAAGGGATAGAGCTGGTCCGGGGAGAGTGGTAAATACTTCTTTTAAGATGCCGGGAGGGCAGCAGTCCCTGGATGAGCCCGATTTTACTTTGGATAGGAGATCCAAGAAAGTCTGGTTGCTTATTGTCGTGAATTGATTGAAGGTGCAAGGGTTTTTAGGTGCAATGGAACTAGCCTTGGGGTTTGAGCATGCCGGAATGCTGGCCTTAATTTTCGTAATCTTGTCAATTAAGAAGGTATTCAGGGAGTTACATAGGGTTTGAGAGGGAGTGGGTTTTATTGTAACTCTGTCAGGATTGGACAGCTCGTTAACAATCGAAACCGGTTAGTGGCAGTCAAGATTTATGAGGCAAAGTAGGCGGCTTTGGTGGTGAGAATGGCTATTTTTTTTTCCTAATGAATTTTTATTGGCATTTCTTTTAAACCGGTATAGAATGCATCAAGTCCTACATCAAGAGAAGGGTTTACAGTAAGGCAGTATTAAGAGGTCTGGGCAGTGGTGAAATACAAGGTTCATGTCCCAGCCGTCGTCTCATGTAGTAATGCAAAAGTGAGAAGTACAGTTTCTAATGTACAGAGGCTCAGGATATGTCATGCTAAGAGGTGAAAAAGACATTGCGGGCTCAACCCATCTTTCTTTTGTGACGGTGTTGCGGCACACCTTCCAACAGGGAAGGAATTTCCTAAGAAAAAAGAAACCCCCCGAACAAACCCCCAAATGGAATAAAAAGACCCATTCCCCGCCCTCCCTCCACCCACAAAGTAATGGTGGCGGTATAAATTAACTAAGTGCGCTCATGGCTGATCAGACACGGGTGGTTTGGAATTGAAAGAGGTGCATGTCCCTAATGGTGGGCGGGCAAACAGCTTGTGGTAATCCCCGTGTAAGAAAGCTAACCACCGGTCCCCACTTGTACTCTAAAGTTTTCTAATCATCCCGAGCATCTCAATAGGTCCATTTGTCCTCCGGCAGGTAATTGTGCGCCGCCGCCGCCGCCACCACCACCACCACCACCACCACCACCACACTTCCACAAAAAGTAATGTTTAGGAGGATTTGGGTTGTAATTGCAGGAGCCTTAAATTGAATTGATAGGCAGTATGTAGTTGTGGTTATGTCTTTCTTTCCATTAAAAGGTCTTTTTTTCCTTATAATCTTGGCGTTGTTTCACAAATGTGTCAATTAACTCAACCTGGTTAAGTTTACAGATGTCAAATTTTTTGTAGACCATTCATAGAGGGCAAATTAAAGCGGGCCAAAAAATAAACGTTTTCCACTTTAGCATCCACCGAATATTTGATCTTTGCCACAGGAGAAATCGTTAAATGTAATTGCACCCAATACGGCAGGAAATCATAATTTTAGATGGAAGGAGGCCTTGTTGTTGTTTGGTATGAATCAAATCATTTTAGTGGTTTTCAACATATTTGTATTAAAAACAGTATTGGGCTGTTGTGGTCTTGAAAACGTTCATTTGCTTTATCTGTGCCAATCCAATTTGGACTAAGGAAGAAATATTTGAAATTTGTGTTTTTTACTTGAAGAGATGGGTTCTTTTCCTTGTAGACGTCGATAATGGAGTTTGTTCTGAAGTGGTCACTTTTTTTTTTAAAATTAATGGCCAAGTATTTGTACACTTAACGATATTGTACGACTGGAGTGGGAGAAAAATGATGGTCTTTGTAACTAATTTCGATTTTGTTTCTCTATTGAGTAGTGCCAGGGTACCGTACTACCCTATGTTGTTTTCGAAATATGTAAAAGCCTGTTCTTATGTTGAAATGATGATAAATTATAAAATGACAGCTATGGCATATGTTGTATGCGCTAATAACTCATAACTGACGAATGTCAGTGGTTTTATGCGACTGAGCCAGAACCATAACTCACTTTTTAACTATGTTTACACGCACACACACACACAAATACATTAATACATATATATTCATTGAAAAAACCAAAGGTTAAAGGGATGTTACAGTTAGGTGAAAATGTCAATAAAAACATACCATTTTAAAAGCACAAAACCACTGAAATTCCACAGTTATAATTATCTCAAGTAACTATAACTCATGCCCCGCCATGCTCAATGTTGTCATCAATTATGTCATTTCAGATGTTGCAGTGATGTTATCAATCATGACATAGGGCATTTCATGAGAGATGTAGAATGGGAGGTAATTAACAGTGCAGATTTGAAGTCCGAGAAGGGGCTCACTGGTCTGACTTCATGAAGAAAGGACGAAAATGGTAGAAGGCAGCTTGCCTGGAGATGGGTTTCTGTAAAGATATATTAAAAACTCCACTTTCTCTTTAACTTCCCAATGACATTTTAGCCGACTTGTTGCAGAGGTGCACAACTTTTATAAATCTATCATGGAGCTGGGATCCTCAAGTTATGCAGCATGCTCTTCAATGTGTGG
The DNA here is from genome assembly GCA_963921515.1 of Calotriton arnoldi. Lineage (NCBI taxonomy): Eukaryota > Metazoa > Chordata > Amphibia > Caudata > Salamandridae > Calotriton > Calotriton arnoldi. The sequence goes on from CAWUFW010001064.1 coordinate 984,015, forward strand.
GAGGGGCACCAATGATAGAAGAAGGGAACTGGGTTGTTTCCCAGGAAAGTGGAGGGCCTAACATACAAAACAATAACTACATTCTCTTTAGCCAGATATGGAACCTCAGCAGCTTAGACACACCCGCATCCCTCCCTGGCAAGCGAAGTAGAATGTATGCATTTACCTCGGGAGTAGCTGCTCACTTTCTGCATCTCCTCCTTCAGTTGCTCTACTCTTCGCTTTAACTCCGCTGTCCCCATAGCATTACAGCGATTCAAGTCTCCTTGCACCGTTGAAAAAAACTTGGCCTGCAACAAGAAATTGTTACTTAATTCAGAGTAGCAAGGCACTGATTGTCACAGTACAAGCCAGCAAAGACTCAGACACAGGAAAACACCTGCTGGCATATTTACTTGGTGACTGATGGGACTGTGCATTTACAAATGTGAAATGGCATAGGAGCCACAACAAATAACACGATTGTTTAATTGCTTTGCTGTATATCGCCCATGTGCATCTAGTGCTGCTCTCTTCCTCCATGGTGCGCTCTAGAAAGTCTCTGGCGCAACAAACATTGCACATGCAATTCTGATGTCTGGATCAACAATGCTCTGTACTGTTGGCTCATAGGTTCTCTAGTGAGGCCCGGTTGTACTGGCTGGTGATACTTTAATTTTGAACATCCAGTGCTGTCATCAGCCTCTTCAGTGCTCTCTAGTGTTAGCCAGTGGCTCTGCAATCCTGCATTTCCATTGACAGTACAAGGTTAGGTACTGCTCAAACTATGGGAAACTGTGCTGTTCAAATATGCAGTGATGATGCCTGGTTCGCTAGAGCTCTCCAATAATGGGCTGCTGTACTGCACTTCAGTGCATTATAAAAAAAAAAAAAAATTACTACTAATCAATTGTTAATTTATTATTGCAAAAGGAGTCTTATTCAATCATGAGAATTAATTCATATTACATTACTTCATTAGTTTATTAGTTTTTTAATCCAATATTTGAACACAATTGGTCTTCTTAACCACAATCAATAGACTTACATCTGAACTGAATTAACTTTTTTTTGAACAGTTGACACAAAGTCAAAAAATTAAGCCTGGAGTAAGCAAGATGGCCTACGAAACACGTTGACTGTCGAAGACTCAGGAGGTGATTCGCGGGCCACCTGTTCTGTGTGCTCACCAGAATCTCTGGAATTTCTAAACACTATGACGTGTATCCCCAGGCACTGGCTAGATAGTCCTTCAGCAAATCTCGAGCTCCATCCTCTCACCCCTGCAGGTAAGCAGTCACTCAGATCTGCTGCTCCTGAATAGGAGGGACCAGACTCGCTCAACACCACAGATTACAAGGTCACGAGCTCTGATTTTCTGACCGAGGGGCCACCCTGGTGCATTGTCTGCCAGCCTCTGAGAGGATACTACAGTTGTACCAGCAACATCATGGTGCACAAATCACTTTCTCCCTCCTCCAACACACTTTCGAGGGCTCTCCATGTTCTCAGGAAGTTGCGCCAAAAAAACCAGCAAAGAGAAGGAGACACTATTAGGTGACCAAAAGAGAAGCTGCCATTTTGGAATCCTGTTGACTCTGGCTCTCAACCATAATTTTAATGTGGGTAGGTTCATTTTTGGATTGTGGATTTAAATAAATATGTTAGTATCTGACAGATCATGACAGAAGCTCAGGTGGCTATGCTAAAAATGTATTGCACACTCTTGCACTCAGGTCAATAAGTAACAAGGACAAAGGGTAGGTCTCAAAGCATACTAGAGGCTGCAGATTTAATAAATTTTCTTTGAGAGGAAATCATCAAATTTCATGCCTAAAATTTTGAACTTCATCCCAACTTTTTTTGAAGACTAGAATTTGTGGAGTCAACAACAAGTAGTTGATAGTTAACGAAGACACCAACACAGAATCCTTCTAGATTTATCCTTTTCAACTGAAAGGGCAAAACACAAGTAATAATCCAAGCAAATTTATAGAAGTCATAGACTTCCTTACTCATGAATGAATGATTTTTTTTTATTGATCAGTTAATTCAAACTTTTACAGTTAAAATCATGATAGCCCCAAAGAACTGGGTACAAATGCAATTTGTGCGAAAATAGACAACACCAAGTTTCATCAAAAGAAATTGTAAACAGTTGATTAAAACTTTTGAATTAAAATCTGGGCGAATACCCATGAAAACTAAGTATATCCTTGTCATTTAACAGAATTTAAAATGATTCCTAGTAATTTTAAAATGCTCTTTATGCAAAGAGGTGACAACACCAAACTTTGTGAAGACAACTTATAAACGTACTTAAAATGATGAAGCGATAATTATAACAATATTGTTAATTCCCAGTTACATTTTTTCGAATAATCCACCAATAACCCCCTCCACTTATCCAGTTGTACAATATGATGGTATAAATAAACTAAGAACCAATTTCTAAAAGTTGGTATAAGTTAAATTCATCCACAAAAGTAGTATATTAAAAACACTGTCAATTGTTAAATACCTCTAATAACAGTCTTTCAGGTTTTACATATTTCCTACATGATGTTAAAAGTCCCCTGGCTGCAAATGCAAGCTATTTCGCCTTGTCAGGACTGGGGGTTGTAACGTTGGTAGTTTCTTCTCAGCAGACATCATAATTTTTCGTACTTGCTGCCTGCCTACAAGTGCGGATACCTTTTCTTATAAAAGGAATTCTTAGTAACCGTCTTCGTTCCTCTACCAACACTGCGCATATGCATAAAATATTAATTAAGTCCTCCCGCATTGCGTTGCAAACCCGACATAGGGGCCGATTCCGAATTCGGCCGGAAGGGCACCGAACGATGGTCGGAGCCCTTCCGACCGAATCGGAACGTGCCGGCCGGATTCCTTTCCGACCGAGCCATTCCGATGGGCTCGGTCGGAAAGGAATCCGACTCGGATTTCCGGATGGCTTACGACGGGTTCGGAGAGCCCGTCCGGAAATCCTTCAGTACTCCCCCGGCCGCCTCTTCACGACCGAGGGAGTACGATGGCAGTATTTCACTGCCTTTTCGTGCCGGTCTTTCCGGCACGAAAAGGCAGTCGGTAACTGTCTTTGGGGGCCCCCAGTAGGGCCCCCATGGGTGCGAGGCCCGCCGAATGGCGGCCTGGGGGCACCTACGGTGCCCCTCTGTTGATCCCTGCACCCGGTGGCATGCACCTTGGGGTGCCGGCCACAGGGTGCAGGGATGAACTGCACCCCTGCTTTTCACAATGCAAGCATGCATTCCGCTCGGAATGCATGCTCCCATTGTGCAGTATACGAGTGCGACCGAACAGGGTTCGGTCGCATCGTACTTGCAGGGCCGTAACCGACGACAGCAGGTCGGTCGGTTACGGCTCCTGGACGATGTCGGACGGACCTGAGTCCGTCCGACTCGGAATCGGCCCCATAGTCTCTTTAGAAGGTCTTTTACAGTGGGGGACTTATGTAGGATCGTGAAGTTGGCCAGTCTGTAGACCATTAGTTTCAATTTTACTGTATTTACATGGGGTTCCCCCAGATAACTTTGCAGTTTCAAGATCTTGTATGTGCCAATCATCATCCATGCTCGAGATCTTTGTGAAAACAGTGCCTTATCTACCAGCATGGAGGTCTTTTTAACCACAGAGTTCATCGCTTTGTTAAAAGCTCCCTGGCTAAGAGACAGCGACCATAGCGGTTCAAGTTGTAGCGTTTCTATTGCTAAGTACGAATATTCTTTTGCTTGGCCCTTTTCTGCACCAGATACAGCTTTCCAAAGAGTGTTGCTCAAGTGCCTTTTCTGCGCTCTTTTCATTTTATAGCACGTTTTTACATAAACACCCAGGCTGGCCAAATCTTATCTACACAGACCAAATTCTAGCCTTAATTGCGCTGGCGATATATGGCATGGCAATCAGAACACCTGCCGGTAAATGCCAATGCTCAAGCTTTCAAGGGTTCCATCTGCCAGCCCTCTAAGGACTTCAGAACCATATGCTAAGCTGGGAGCAAATTTTGCTGCGATGACTTGTGCCAAAGGTTGAAGGGTTTGGCTGTTTAGGACATGCCTTAGTATACTAAACGCAGCTACCAAGCTGTTGTTCTTTTTTTATTATCGAATGTCTGTGCGCTAAAAATGCTCCTCTTGCATCAAATATTACACCCAGTATTTGTACTCCGGTATGATTCCAGTGTGTTGCTATTCAAGCTGAGTGTGGGCCCCGTAGACCTGCCTGTGCTGATAGACTTTTCATAAGGTTGACTTCCAGGGCGTGTTTCTGTATACTCCACCAAGGTGTTTATTAACCCCTGCAGACCTACCTTTGTGTGACTTAACAAAACAATGTCGTCAGCATACATCATATTTGAAGCATTGAAATCCGCTACCTTTGGAGAAAGAGCAAATTAAAAAGAAACGGAGCAAGGACACAACCTTGTTTCAGTCCATTGAAACTACTCGGTGGGTGGTTCTGTGGGGTAATGGCGCTTCTGGGCAGTGCGCATGTGAGTATACACTAATAATAAGTAAGGATTGCGGTGCATAAGGGTAGGGAGAGCCACCTAGGCGCGTGGATAACCACTGGTAGAACAAAACAACAATCCCCTGCACACCCTAACAGTATATACAGTATATCAATAGCAGTGTAACAGAAATGCTTGATTCTTTGCTGGAACAATCACTTCAGTTTATTCTCGAAAGCATTAGCAAACACTTGTTTCGTTGCGCTCTACGGTTTTGCACAGCGACTTCTTCAGGGCTATAATCTCTTCGCGCAGATCCTTAATTTCGGTTGTATTTCCGTCCCGAAATGGATTCAAGAGGTCCAGTCATAGACACACAGTAAAAGCTGTAAGGTATCCTGTGTCCGAAAGTAGTCACTCCTATTCAGTGTATGTGTGTCTCATATGTAATATCAATATGAGAGTCCCTTATAGGTAGACTTATTGGTGTGCAAGTCTCTCAAGCATAAAGCTAGAAGGTGGAGTGGTGTAGTAAACCCACTCGATGAGGATTGTATCAATCCCAAGTACCAGCAGCCAAATCCTTGCCGGTATCTGTGCAGGCCCTCTCCAAATAACAGAGCCTTTTCCGGCGTGTGCGCTGGAGACCTCCTCGTTTCAGTCCATTGTTGGTAATTATTTTCTGTGAAAGTGATGTTTCGGTCTCAAGCCAAATTCTTATTCATGTGTTGGAATATAAAAGCTGTATGGCCTTTAAGAGCACTGATGAAATGCTGCATTGCTGGAGTTTGCGCCAGAGTAAATTACGCTGGACCGTGTCAAAAGCAGACCAAAAATCCACAAAGCGTAGGTGCAGGTTCTGATGTAAATTTCTTGATTTGTCAATTATTAAGGAGAGCATTAGGATCTTAGTTACTGCTCCTGAATCCCTAACGAAGCCAGTTTGATTTGATGGAACTAATGAGTTTTTCACTGCCCAGTTGGTGGGTTCTGATAGTAGCGTGACTGCGAAAAAAAAATCCTCATCATCCAACAAGGCGATCAGCCTGTAGCTAGATGGTGAAAGATTTGTTCCCAGCCTTGTAAATTAGAGTAATTATCGAGCCGTGTCAACTGTCGGGAATCACCTGGCATAGAAGAACAGGATTAAATAGTGGGCAAAGTTGTTTTGCCCAATACTGCGCATTTTCCTTATAACTGGCCTATGGCAAGCCATTGGGGACAGGTGCCCTAACTCTACGGCCTGCCATAATGACTTCCTTACTCACATTTTTGGACCTTTTCTGGGCGTAAAACCACCAAATGAGCTCAGATATAGCACTGCTCGATACACTTTAGTATTCTTTCTAGAACATTATTTTTTTTACTGCCATCTGCAAATAAAGTTAGAGTAAAAGGTCTGGGCCCATAGTGTTGCTGAAGACTGCTGAGATCATCCAATTCTTCTCACACAGGAGTACACTGAACATCCCAAGGGATTCTGATAACGCACCTTACAGCAGGACACTTAATAACTTTAAGACAGCATCAATGATCCCAAAGGCACCATGAGTTGCCATTTTTTAATGCACACATTATTACAACTGCCCTATATTTCTTAGCTGTATACACAAATTGTATACTTAAAGTCCTTGGGACAGCCTCCACGAGAAAACCTACTCCTCATTTCAATATACTGATTCTCTTCATTCGCCCTGGCTGTATGTGAAGCTAGAGTGCACTTGGGTAACAGGTAAACTTGTAGGCATGTCCTAGGGGTTATTGTGAGTCATAACTAGACAAACAAGTTACTTACCTTCGGTAACGCTTTTTCTGGTGGATACAGTATCTGCCTGTGGATTCCTCACCTTTTGAATTACCTCTGCAACAGTATTCCACGGAAACTTTTTCATAGCTCTCCCACGTCGAACGAGGACGTCACAATAGCACGGCTCCGCTCGCAACTCCGTTTGACGTCACCGGAGCCATAAGAAGACCTCGTTGGCGTGCTGACGTCAGTTCCACCCATTTTTTCTGTGCCTTCGAGGCGAACGGGTAGACCGACCACATATCGCACGTATACACAGTATACAAATATACACACAATATATGAATGAATAAAAAGGAGAACAGGAAAAACTAAGGCCAAGACATTTTTCTAACAACAAGCATCATAGCAAAGCAAATGACATAGAAGTACAAGAATTTCATGCACAAAAACCTTTTGGGTATACGTAGGCAGACAGCGGGGAAGAGGGTTGGTCAGTGAGGAATCCACAGGCAGATACTGTATCCACCAGAAAAAGCGTTACCGAAGGTAAGTAACTTGTTCTTCTGATGGATACATCTGCCTGTGGATTCCTCACCTTTTGAATTGAATCCCCAAGCAGTCCCTCTCCCGGCGGAGGGCGTCCACCTACTCATACCAAAAAGTCCTGCAGCACAGAACGTGCAAAATGGCTGTCCCTCCTCAACTCTGAATGCAAGCAATAATGCTTCACGAAAGTGTGGAGGGAGGCACATGTTTCAGCCTCACAGATGTCTACCAAAGGGACACCTCTAGCCAAAGCTGAAGTTGAAGACTTTGCTCTAGTAGAATGAGCTCTAATATCTTCAGGCGGCTCCTTCTTGGCCAAGGCGTAGGATATCTTGATGCACAAGATGATCCATCTGGAAAGCGTTCTCTTATGGACAGCTTTGCCCTTCATTTGTCCCACGTAACCAACGAAGAGCTGATTGTCCAGCCTCAAGTCCTTGGTTCTGTCCAAGTAGAAGCTGACCGCCCTTCTAGGATCCAGACGGTGAAGTCTCTCCTCCTCCTTGAAAGGTGAGGGGGAGGATAGAAAGTGGGTAAAGTAATGGACTGCCCTAGGTGGAAAGGAGTGACCACCTTAGGCAGGAAAGCAGCTCTGCTCCTGAGAACCATCTTGTCTGCATGGATGGTTGTAAAGAGCCTGAAGCTCACTTATCCTCCTGGCAGAGGTAATAGCAATTAGAAAAACAGTCTTGAATGTGAGAAGCCTCAACGTGCAGCTATGAAGAGGCTCAAAAGGAGAACCCATCGGGAAAGTCAGAACCAAATTCAAATCCCACTGAGGCATAATGAAGGGAGTGGGAGGCAATACATTAGTGAGGCCCTTAATGAACCTCATAACTATGGGAGACTTAAACAACGAAGGCTGGTCTGGCAAACAAAGGAGGGCAGATAAAGTCGACAAGTAACCGTTAACAGTAGCCACAGCAAAACCTTGCTGGGCCAAGGAAAGTGAAAAGCAAATCAAATCAGATAAATGGGCCTTCAAGGGATCAATCGACCCCTTTCCAGACCACTTCACAAATCTGGACCATCTACAGGAATAAACAGATTTGGTGGAGTGTCTTCTGGCCGATAAAATAACATCCACCACATCCGGTGGGAGAGAGAAAGAACTCAGGTTGCCCCGTTCAATAGCCAGTCATGAAGGTGCAGGCTCTGGAGGTGGGGGTGTAGAACCTGCCCCTGCGACTGCAAGAGGAGGTCTGCCCTGAGAGGGAGACAGAGCGGAGGGTGCGATGAGAGATGAAGAAGGTCTGTGTACCACACCCTTTTGGCCAATCCGGGTCGATCAATATGACTTGGGCCCGGATTGGCGAATCTTCCTCAGAACCCGAGAATTAAGGGTATGGGAGGAAACGCGTAAAGAAGCTGCGAGCCCCAGTCTAGCTGAAACGCGTCCCCCAATGCTCCCTGCAACGGATAATGGAGACTGCAAAACGACGGGCAGTGGGCGTTCTCGTAAGTGGCAAACAGGTCCAAGCAAGGAAACCCCCACATCCTGAAAGTGTGGTGGACCACCTCCGGATGGAGATGCCACTCGTGATCGGCCGACTACTGCCGACTGAGACTGTCCGCACGCACATTCAGCGCTCCGGCTAGATGATTCGCAATCACGCAAATCCGATTGTCCTGAGCCCAGGACCAGAGCCGCAGAGCCTCTCTGCAGAGGCGATACGACCCTACTCCTCCCTGTTTGTTGATGTACCACATCGCGGTAGTGTTGTCCGTCAGGACCAGAACTGACTCACCGCGAAGGGAGGGAAGAAAGGCTTTGAATGCCAAACTGATCGCCCGCAATTCTAGTAGATTGATGTGAAACAATCTTTCCTCTGGAGACCAAAGGCCTTTGATTTCCAGATCCCCCAGATTAGCTCCCAAACCCAGAGTGAAGGCATCCATTATCACTGTGGTCACTGGTGAAGGAGGTTGAAACTCTTTCCCTTGAGACAGGTTACCTGGAACACTCCACCATAACAGATCCGCCGCAGTGTCTCTGGAGATTCTGACCACCTCCCTGAGATCTGCGTTGTGCTGAAACCAATACCTGCGGAGGCACCACTGGAGTGCCCTCATATGCCAGCGTGCATGGTCGACCAACAGTATGCAGGAAGTGAACAGACCGAGCAGGCGCAAGACCTTCAGGAATGGAACGTCCACCCTTCTTGAAACAACGGAATCATAGCCTGGATATCTAGAATACTCTGAGGAGGCGGGAAGGCATGATTCACAGTAGTGTCCAGTAATGCCCCTATGAACAGGTTGCGCTGAAAGGGCACCAGGTGAGATTTGGGTTCATTTTTTGAAAAATCCAAGTCGAACAACAGCCGAGCTGTTATCTGCACATGATGCAGCACCAACTCTGGAGACTTCGCCTTGAGAAGCCAGTTGTCCAGATATGGGAATATCGGAATCCCCGACCTTCTGAGATGAGCTGCAACCACCGCCATCACCTTTGTGAAGACTTGCAGTGCAGAGGTAAGTCCGATCGTAAGGACCGCAAATTGGTAGTGTTGGGATCCCACCATAAAACGGAGATACTTCAGATGCGACCTCAGGGTGGGGATGTGGAAATACGCATCCTGCAAATCGATCAACACCATCCAGTCTTTCTGCTGCAGCGCCAGAAGAACCTGAGCTAGGGTCAACATCGTGAACTTCTCCTGTTTGAGGTAAAAATTCAATACCCTGAGGTCCAGGATCGGTCTCAACCGCATGTCCTTTTTGGGATCAGGAAATATCGGGAGTAACACCCCTGACCCCTTTCCTGCCCTGGAACCACCTCTATCGCACCTTTCTGAAGCAAGGTCAGGACCTCCTGCTGAAGAAGCAGCAGATGGTCCTCCGAACACCAGCTCTGGCAAGGAGGGGGAAACTCCTGGAAAGGAAGGGCATACCCATTTTCTACAAGATTCAAAACCCAAAGATTTCCAATTTTGTAGAAAATGGGACACCTGATCTCCTACAGGACCAACATGCTCCAAGATGAGGTATCTAGAGCTGCTTCCCTGTGGAACCGGGGGGAGGGGGGAGGCAACAGGAGAGGAGGAGGACCGTTGCAGAGAGGCCGCCCGCAAGCGGCCTGTTCCCTTCCCTCTGTACGACTTGTACAGGGGGTTCTGCTGCTGCTGTTGTTGCTGACGGCCTCCAAAGGAAACAGCCTTTCTAAAACCACTAAACCCCCTGTAACCATAGCCCCTAGGCTGGGACTGCAGGTCTAAGGATCTCGCAGTAGCCCTGCTATCCTTGAAGCGTTGCAGAGCAGAATCTGCTTTGTCCCAAAGAGCCTGGATCCATCGAAAGGAAGATCAACCAGAGTGGCCTGCACATCCGGAGAAAACCCCGACCCGCTCAACCAGGCGTGCCTCCTGGTAGCCACCGAGAAAGCCCATCATCCTGGCGACTGAGTCCTGTGTGTCCAGGCCTGACTGAATCACTTGACGAGCTGCAGCCTGCGTATCAGTCAATACCTCCAGAAAGTGCCCTCGTACACTATCAGGCAGTTTAGGAGCCACCTCTTTGGCGGAGTCCATCAGAGCGTGGATATATCTTCCCAACAAGCATGTGGCATTTGTAGATTTTAAAGCCATACTTGCCGAGAACACTTTTTTGGCTGACTGCAGCAGCTTTTTGGAGTCCCTATCCCCCGGGGTGGTGGGGAAGAATCCTGTCGACTGTTTGGATGAGCATGACGCGTGAACCACTAAGCTCTCCGGAGAAGGGTGGGTGGTTAGAAAAGCCGGATCCCCCGGAGCAGGCTTATAGGGTCTTGCCACCGCTCTCGAAACTGCAAGGCAGACAAGGGCTTCTGCCACACTTCTAGAATCAGCTCAGCTAATGTCTCATTGAATTGTAGTAGAGGCTCAACTACTGAAGACGGAGAGTGCAGAACTTCAGCTACAATATTCGACCTAACCTCAGATGTGGGAAATTGCAGATCCAACAGGTCAGCAGCTTTCCTGATGACAGCATGATAAGGAGCCACATCCTGGGAAGGCATTGCTTTTGGGGAAGAAAGCTCCCACTCTGGGGAAGTATCCAATCCACTGGCCTCCTGAAGACCTTCGAAGTCATCCACAGACTCAAGGATTTCCCCCTCTTCAGCTAGTTCCTGCCGTCCCTGGAACTCCTCTTCTTCGAGCAGTCTCTGAGCCTCCCTCCTGGAGAACATCTTCGGGATCGGCGGCGCCAGGCGCAGCACCGGTGACATCGGCGCCGGCGTCGAAGGAGTACCCTCAGTAGTGGTTATCGGTGCTGCTCGAAGCCGGAAAGGCGTCGGCCCAAAACCAGATGGCACCGGAGATTGCGGGATCGGCGTCGAGAATCTCAGCACCAGGAGATGCCATGATGGTGTCATCGGCATGAAGGGCACGAATGGTGACTGGGCATATTGTTGGGGGATGCCCAAGTTGTATGCAAGCAGACCCACGGGGCCAGCTGGCGCGCCGGGTGGGTGAGCTGCTTTGGCAAACATGCTAAACATTGCATTGAGAAAATGCGATAGAGCCGCACCTGGACCCGAGGCTGGGAGGCGGGTTGCGGCTGCCGCGCTTGTGACACCGGGGCTAGGGCAGGCAAAGCCGGAGGAGCTGGAGACGACTCCCTAGGTGCCGGCGAATCTCTCTGCCCCGGAGAAGGGACCAGAGACACCTGCGGAGGAGAGGTAGAAGGCGAGATGTCATCTTCCCCATGACACCGGTGGACCGGAGAAGCCAACTTCACAGACTTGCCCTTCGAAGACCAATGTCGGGGCCCATGCCGACACTTTTTTTTGTGCTTCTTCAATGACCTTGAAGTGTGAGGGGTCGTCTACTTCGACTTGGATCTCTTGCGGTCCCTCTTCTCCTTTCTCACCCGGGCCATGAATTGCTTCGCCTCTCGCTCCTTGAGTGCCTTCGGATTCATCCTCCGACAAGATGAACATCCCTCGACGTCGTGATCCGACGACAGGCACCACAGGCAATCTTCTTGGGGGTCCGTGATGGATATATGACCCCCACACTCCCTACAAGGCTTAAACCCGGACTTCTTTTGTGTAGCCATCGCCCTGCTACACCAAAGACAGGAACTGAAATAAAGTAATATCCTTAAGGAAATGGAGAGTCCCAGAAAAACCGTTACGCGTCGACGGCGTGGAAAAAAGGGAACTGACGTCAGCACGCCGACGAGGTCTTCTTATGGCTCCGGTGACGTCATACAGAGTCGCGAGCGGAGCCGTGCTATTGTGACGTCGACGTGGGAGAGCTATGAAAAAAGTCTCTGTGGAATGCTGGCGCAGGGGTAATTCAAAAGTTGAGGAATCCACAGGCAGATGTATCCGTCAGAAACCTCCTTTTTCCCTGCATGTCCTTGTAGGCTGCGCCTTAGATTCACCCTTGCGCTAGAAATCATTGTCTACTGCCAGGCTTGCATCATCACTAGAATGAAATCAAATCACTTCAAGCGAGTCAGTGTGACCTAGCCCAGAGCACTACCTATGCAATAATTGTAGCATGGAGGCAAAGCCAATGTGCACATCACGTACGCATGGATATGGGTTGCATACCTATGCCTAACATTCTGAGCTTGTGCTGCGAAGCAGAAACTGTTCAATAGGAATCCACAACAAGAGCAGGCACCTGTAGCAGTTTGTCTGAAGGGACTTGACTTACTGCTGGGTAAGGCTAACAATCCAGCATACTACCGATAGGTCCACTGGTGGGGTGTGGGCCCTCGGGTGAAACCAGCAACAAGGGCTTCTACTTCTCCACTGCTGCAGCCAGGAAAATGGAAAGGGACCAAGACTACAGAAGCAATGTTAGAGTATGGTCCGCATGGCACTGTCCTACCACTCCCAACTAGATGAAGATCAGTCATCAATCAAATTGCACAAGTTGGGTGTTATTGAGAAGGTGGGCTCCCTGCAGCTGCCGTGCCACCAAAAGAACAGAGATTGCATACACAGAAAAATAAAAGTGACTGTTTTGCACAAAGATGCCTCCCCATTGTCACACCATTGATATGAAAATGATTGCCTAGAGGAGGGAGGTCTACTTGACTCAGGGGGAAATACCCATCTAAAGGACCCTGAAAGAAATTCAGAATGCTACAAAACACTGCGAGGCCAGGATGTCCTCAATGGAGTGGACACTGGAGGCACTCATGGGCCACATCTCACAGGATGGAGCAGGAAGTGAGACACAGAGAGCCAAAGGCCCAGCAATTTGAGAACTGTGCAGTTAACAGTATTTCTCTCCTCGCGCTTAAGGTAGAGCACCTGGTAAATGAGATGTGTGTTGCAAAGATCAGACATCTAAGCATTCCAGTATAAGCTACCAATGAAGCATTGCAGGGAGAAATCCAATGGCTTTTACATACAGCCATCCTGAAGGAATCTGAGGTAGACATTGTTAAAGAGGGTAAGACATTACGTCTATTGACCAGAGGTCCAGCACAAATGGCATCCACAATATATACTGGGTTGGGAAATGCAATCTAATATGGCTAAAAAGAGAAATCGAATAGCAAGTGATTCCAGGGCAAACATATTCCGAGATTTAAGTCATACAACTTTAGTGAGTAGGCAAGATTTGCAACTCCTGGAAAAAAAAGTCTTCCTGATCTTAGGCAAGGAGAAATCATTTTGATATCCTGCAGAGCTACTCGTCAAGGATGATGAAAAGATATACGTTTTTGAACCTCAGCGCTGCAAGCGAATACCTAAATTCTGTGAAGAGGCATCATGGTGGTGCGAACAGGAGACACGCCCTGACATACTGGAGTTTATTAAAATACTATTGTTGCCTTTTTCAGATATGATTTGATCTGAATACGCCTTCTACTGAAGGCAAGAGGGAATGAGGCGCAGAGGGTATAATACTGACCAGTCTGCATTTGAGCTTTGTGCAAATGTTTGTATCGTTATACAGGATGCAGAATGTCTTTATTTTCTCCGTTCGGGCTTTCATCAATAAAAAGTTGTGAACCATGCTTGAGGAATTCATAAACGTGCTCGGAGTTAGCATACAGTGCTGAAAAAAGTCATGTAATTCAGTTCAAAGTAGCAGAAAAGATTTGGGGTAAGGATTCTAAACCTCTTCCTTAAGGCGTCAAGTGCAGAAGGTGGTGGTGGTGAAGTGGGGGGTAATAGAAGCAGTCAGTTCAAGGGGCAGGCTGCAAGAAAATGGTACAAGGAGGAAAATGGCAAATCGCCAGGCTGCCCACCCAGTGAAAGGTACTTTAGCGGGCGCATATGAATGTCCAAGTCTCCCTATGAGCAAGGAGTTCACAGGTGGTACACAACAGAAGGCCCTTCCTGGAGGTTATCAGATAACCAACAACATCATATTACATACAATAACTATGCACTAAATACATATGTGCTGAACCTGGATGAAGGATTCCCAATTACTAGACTGCCTTCCTGTGTCTCAAAGCTAAACAGGCTCACTAGGTGGTTACAAGACCAAGGCCATCCTTTAGCAACTACACTGCTTTTCCACTGGCCTCATAAATTTGGTTGCCAACTCCCTTATCAAGGCTTCCTCTTATCTTGCAATACCCTTTTATCTCTGAAAGTCTCTTCTCACAATCACTAAACAGAGAATCCAGAATATCTTTCGAATGAGCCCTCTCAATCACACCAAACATTGATTTTGAAATCTACACTGGCAGCTAGAGTTACTCAAATCAAAGGCTTGTATCAACCGCAAAGCCCTGCACAGCAAATGTCGAAAACCTAAGCCTAGACTACAATCATCTGCAACAAAAACACTAAGCGTTCCGATTCTCCCATCCTCTATGCCAGGATTCCTCATACATCAAAGTGGTCAAAACTCTGGGCATAGTTATGGGTCACTCTCTCCTATCTGCCTTGCTTGAAAAGCATGAATAACTCCACACATAACAAGAAAAAGTTATTTGTTTTGCCATCTTCTAAATTGACAGCTTTTTCTGCATGCCTTCCTAAATGCAGCAATTTGCTCTCTAAATCCATCTTCCCCATGTCTACCATTTCTATATTTTTTCAATTTCAAAGCCCTGCCAGTTTTCCCTCCCCCTGACCCTCTGCAGCATTCTACCATGAGCAGGTTAAAAATGCACAATGAACAAACATAATGATAGCTGCAAAGGTGAAAGAAAATTCATCATTAAAAATTGAAATCAGGTCTGTTATTATACCTTCATTTTAGTCATAGTAGTGTTTGCACTGTTCTGTGCTTCGAGTATTAACATTTTTGTGTTCAATCTATTTTATTAAAATCGAGCACATCATATTTATACATTGCTGCAATGATTAACAAGTAGTGAGCAGTACAAAGTAGGGTGGGGGGATTACCAGGAAAACAAGGTGTTACTCAGCCAATAGAAAGAGGGAGAGACCAAATACTCCCGTATCATAAACCTGATGAGACAACGTAGGGCGTGGGACAAAATCTTCCCGGGATACAAGTATTAAGACAAAAGAGCCAGAGTCCATTAAGGGTCTATGAGACAGGTCGGGAGAAGGCTGCCTGCAAAGGGCCTGAACATCCGGTAAATGGAAAGTCCACATCGCTATTTGACTGGGAGTATTAACTTTTTTAACACACTTTGAAAATGGAGACAAAATGCATACAGGTGCACATGAAGGTATGCAGCAACTCTAGGGGCCCAAGAATGTAAAAGCTGTTGCATATCAGTCACCCCTCTTTCACTCCCCATCCTACTTTCGACCGCTAGATCAGTGACAGAGAATCATGTACCCTGCTTTTCTGTAACTGTACTTGTATTCCCAATGGCAATGACCCTCAGAAATACTCCTTTTTTCCTTCTCCTGCCAGTGTAGCTTTCCTCCCTGAACTTCCCATTAACCTTTCCACTACCTTTGGAAAGGTCCTCGATACCTGCCCCTTTCTTGTCTTTTATCTGCACAGAGCCTATCTACTGCCCTTCCCTGTCAGTTCCTACTGCTCTACTCACTTATTTCCTAAAGCTACTCTCCGTTGCTCTGGCCCTTCTCGTTCTTGACTGTGTCCCGTTTCACACGAACCCGCTAACAACTCTCCTTACTGCTTCCATCTCAAGTCTCTGGGGGTCATTACAATGGCACGTGGACCACCACCGATGGCCCGCCCGATATCCTGGGCATAGGTCTCACCGCCAGATTACAATACCGGCGGTCAAAGCGCAGAGGTCGGGGGTAGGACAGTCGCCTCTAACAGGATCCAAGATCCCATCGGGGTGGTGATCGGACTCCTATCCCTACAATGGAGTCGGTACCTGCGCAGTAACCACAGTAGGGATTAGGATGTCCTTTTCGGACTGCCTTTCATGACAGTCCCACGGTTCAGTGGACCTGGGGGCACATGCAGTGCCCCCCACATCCATGCACTGTGTGCCAGGCACCACAAGTGCCTTTTTCTACTGCAGCTTGTGCTGCAGCCATTTTCCTGGGCACTTTACGGCCCAATGCACGGCAGTCTTATCCTAATAGGGCAGGTGGGACCGCCGACTCATTGTCGGACGGTCACCTGCCCGATACGATGGCTGTTGGTGGTCCGACCGTCCACCATCGTAATGAGGGACTCTGTGTCATCATATGTTTAAAAGCAATACAAGTTATGTATAATGGCACTGGAACAAAAATTTACAATGAGGTTGTACAAGTCAGCTACACTAACCATAACGCTGATACCACAAAATACCTTTCACACAACTCCCCATGAATAGAGCAAGGCAAGGCTGTTAGATGGGTTACCTCAATGAACGATGCAATGCTGGCCTTCTCCAGCTCGCGTTGCTTTCTCTTGCGGATCACCCGCTCATACAGCCTCGGGGTCTGATCCATGGATTTATAAAGTTCTCGGAGGGCTTGTTCTGTGTATGCTATAGACTGTTCTTCAAACTCTTCTGTCGATATCAGCTGGCAAAACGTGGCCGTGAGTGGGCATTCCTTATCGAACTCTTCCAGTGTCTCCATCCTACAATCAGAAACAGTCAACATTTCATCATCAACATCATACGAGTGCCTTTTAACCTGACTGAACACAAAGGGCCATCACACTTTAAAATATGGTTTCCAACCTGAAAAATATGCACACACCCATTTCTGCATCCCAGCCCAGGACTTGCAAATCCTTAATATGATCCATTTTGAATACTAGGATACTATTTACAACGAAAAAAAGGTTTTCTGTAGTGCTCAAATCCACATGTCTGCAATGTGATGCACAATAATATATTGATCAGAGCATTTGTTGGTTCTTGAATTTTGAGCACTGCATTTAGCATGAAGCTTTATTTGGCAGAACGGTTTACATCTTGCATTTACTTTTAATTCAAAGAAATACAAAAATCATTTTAAAAACAAATTAAAACACAAATACTAAAACAAAAAAAGGCTGCATAAAATGGGAATGCAGCCATTACGAAAATTAAAGTGCTGCTCGTGCCATGAAAGCCACGAGGACTGTGGGACAACTGATTTTTTTTTTAAAAGGGAATAAATATACCAATTGAGTTTAGTGGATTAAGATGAAAACCCAAATACATTTTTTAAAAAGCCAGGAAACCTAAAGCCTGTCAGATGGAAACAGCCGAGGGCAAGAGAATCCTTATTGAGAACCATTTGAAGCAGCAGATCCCTGATGAAAAATGTGATTTGGTGAATTCTTAATGACAAACAAATTAAATCAAGTGTATCCGATATGGAAAAGGAAAGCTGGGGAATTATGGATTAAAATGGACAAAACATGTGCCATTAGGGGTCTTATTAGGATGTCGGAAGGACCTCCACTGACAGGCCGTCGGTGGCGGTCCGCCCGACATCCAAGGAATCGGTCCAACCACCGGATTATGATGCCGGCGGTTGGAGCAATGTTGTCTGAGGGACCGACCGCTGCCTCAGACAGGATAAAGGATCCCGTCGGGGCATCGGTCGGAGGCCTAATCCCTACAATGGAGGAGGTGCCTGCAGTGGCACCACCATAGGGATTAGGATGTCCCTTTCCACGTCTGCCTTTCCGACATGGGAAGGCTGTTGGAAAGTGACTTTGGGGGCCCCTAGCAGGGACCCCGTCCCCCCTAGGCCTCGGCAGTGTGGCCTGGGGGGAGGCACATGCGGTGCCACCCAAACATCTATGCACCGTGTGCCAGGCACCAAGTGGTGCCTGGCACACGGTGGATAGATGTTTAGAAACATACCCTTTACCATTGCAGCTTGTGCTGCGGCCCTTTTCTGGGCCGCAGCACAAGCCGCACTGGTAAAGGCTATGTTTCCGACAACCGTGCTGGCAGTCACATCATAATATCGGTGGTGGAACCACCGATTACTTGTCGGACGGTTCCACTCCCGAAAAGATGTCGGAAGGACGCTCGCCCGACTGGCATCGTAATAAGGCCCTAGGTGTCAGTTTCAAGTTTAAAATAAGTGTATTAGACAAATAAATGCCCATATAAACAGCAGTTAAAAACACAGATCAACATTAACAATAGTGCATACATTATTTCCATTAAGAGGTCTAAAGGAAAACTAAACACCTGTACTTGTTAGGTCATAGGTAAAATGAAAAGTAATAATATCACCTTATTCCATATTTAAAGTAAAATAGTTTAAGATACTTAACACCTAGTTTATTAAACTTTGGGCATATGATAGGTGAAATAAATCAACAGACATGTTATCACAAGTACATACCTCAGCGTTTGAGTCATCAAAAGTTTGATAAGATCATCACGGTAGCAATCCCAGTCGCATCATCAATAGCTATCTACAATAATCTAGAACTTCAAATCAGATAAATGGTTATCACCATTCATCTCGCAGACTGTACTAACCTCAACAACAAGGTCTTTATACCGACACCATGGACATACATGCAACTGTCCAAAGTTACTTGTAATCGTAGATTATCCCACTCAATAAAAGATGGAAAATTAGTTCGAGCACCAGAAATGGAGCCCAACTCACCTTTCCCTGAAGTGCTAGCAGAAAATATATTTTTTGACATTGCCCAAAGATGCTAACTTTTCTTAAAAGCCTGCAAGGTCAAGATGCCAAGGGCAAGCAATGCTTGTTAAGTAAGAAGTTTACGCAAGAACTGTAAACTCAGCTACTCCACTACTGAAGTCAGACTGCAAAAGGCCTAATTGTATTAAAAAAATGTGTTAAACGTTTTTCTTCAAAGCTTTTATAGTTTGCTTGATAACCATAAATAATTGAAAACATACTATCATATGTCATCCCAAAATGATGTTCCCATACACACCACACAAACTAAAAATAAAGCACAATGGTCGGCCTTCAAGTTATATGACCAGAATGCTACTGCCAAAACTCTCGACTATAAAACGAACAACCACTACAATGATCCTCTTCCCTAAAAATGCTTGAAAATAGTCAACTAAATCGTCGTCCCTATATGGACGACCATAATCAATGCCTCGCTATCTCAAAACTCCTTACCACACTGCCTAAAAACAGGACAAATCCTCCATATCATAAAAACCTACAGAGGACCCGTCCGACCAAAGAATTTTCGGCCAGTGACCAATATTCAATTATTAGTAAAATTACTAGAAAAAACGTGTGCAACAACAACTAAGCCAACACATTGCTAAATTCAGTCTGCTTGACGTCTGCCAATCTGGATTCAGACCAGGACACAGTACGGAAACAGCAATACTACATTGATAGTGGAGGATTCCCTATGGGCACTGGAGCACAATGAAACATGTCTATTAGTTCTTCTTGACCTGTCTTCTGCTTTTGACATTGTAATTCATGAAAAATTGCTAGCCTGCCTTGAAAACAGGATGGGATTATCAGTAAATGTGCTTAAATGGTTTAAATCCTTCCTACAGGACAGGACGCAAATATTCATAGTCAACCAGATTCTGTCACCGTCATCCCCTAATTCTATTGGAAATTCGCAAGGCTCAACACTATCTCCATCGCTATTCAACCTATATGTCGAACCTCTAACAGACATTCTCCAGCACGCCAACATCTCCTATCACATATATGCAGACGACACCCAGATTTACATCAAGATCTCTTCACTGGAGGAGATCATTAGATTGAATGATGCTTTAAAGGTGTTCTTACATTGGTTAACTAGCAATCATCTTAAACTAAACTCACAAAAAACGGAATTCCTATTAATATCCCCCACCAAAAAGCTCCTCGGATGTTAAGGAATGGACCAAACTGATCACGGCCCTAAACAGCACCCCGGTCCTAGTTGACTCGACCAAATCGCTAGGAATCACGCTAAATAAGAATCTAAACATGCAAGCCCACATCAAATCAATGGCGAAAAGTGCTCATTTTCACCTGAGATACCTTCGAAAATTGAAACCAATCATTGCAACATCAGACCTCAAATTGGCAGTTCAGTTCTAAGTCATCTCGAGGATTGAATATGCCTGTATGACATTAACAGGACTACTCAAGATCTCCACAGCACCACTAAAAGTTTGTCTCAGTGCGGCCGCAACACTAATGACAGGTTCTAGAAAATACGACCACATTTCTCCACACTTGAAGGCTCTAAACTGGCTGCCATATGAAGCCAGAATTCAGCTTAAACTGGCATGTATTACACACAAAGCACTCCACTACAAAACACCAATGTACCTAGCCCAGAAAATTGAGTTATCTGGAAGAGGCAGACCTTCCCGGAATGACAGAGACCCGATGTTGACCCTCCTATCTTTCAGAAGAAGAAAATTTGTGACCGAGATTTCTCCGTAGCTGCCCCCAGAATCTGGAACTTGCTTCCTCCAAACATTATAAGAATCCCAAACACGTCAATCTTCAAGAGGGAAGTGAAGATCTTCCTAATGAGCAAATTCCTACCATAACCAACTACTGATCATCTACATCGCTGTCAGTTGCTTGGTGTTGCCTGGTCCTTTTCGGGTAGGGATTCAGCTTGCTCAAGAAGGATCCCAGAGATACTAAAACAGACCTCCCCAATGATCAGGGAGTTAGTGACAATTTGATCAGTCAGAGGCGTTTGCTCCAACAGGACAGGAACGTATATAACAGTAGACTTTCTAGATCTCGAGGAGTGCACTTAGGCTGTACATTACTATACTCAATTGGTCCTACTGTTTTTATTGTCTTACCCAGGTACGAAATTTACTAATTTTTACTGTGTTTGATACTTCCTCTTTCTGTTATGTTCAAAATGATTGATGACATGTAATTGTAAAGCGCTCCGATACCCAAGGGACATATGTTCACGCTAAATAAAACATGAAATAAAAAAATAAAAAATAAAAATACTACACAAAGCGTCAGGGAGAACATTTTGTTTTGATCTTTTAAGTTGCAGCCTTAACAAAAACCCCATTACATACCATTAAATCTTCAGCCGACATCCATTGCCACGAGTGCTCTCCCTCTCACAATGTCCCAATACCCATTCCCTGTGAAGTTACGTTTAACTAAAATTCCAAGGTACTTATACTGTGACACAGCTTTCAATTTAACCACCTCCAAAATCCATGTAAAGGAATGTTTCTTCCTACTAAAAATGTGCATTTTCATAGTGCTTGTTATTGAACAATTTGCTTTGTAGTAGTTCGCAAGGTCATTCATTTGACATGTGAAACCTACTGCAGCACTATCTAATAAGATAATGTGGTCTACATATTCAAGTACTTATCCAGAACCTCAGGTGGAAATGACACTCAACAAAGCCACAGGAAGATCAGCAAAAAAAAAATAGCACAAACAAGAATGGCACTAAAACACAGCCTTGTTTAAGTTCATAATACATTTCTATGTTATCAGACCAGTATCATCCTTACCAAGCATAACTCTTGCAGATGTAAACAGCAGTTAAATTAAACTTAACAAGGTGTGCCTAATTTCCATTCAAGCAAGCTTGGACCATCAAAACCTATGTTCCACCGTGCCGAATGCTGCCCGGAAATCTACAAAGCAGGTAAACAATTCACCATCAAAAGTCAATATTCGAGCAACATGCCACAGAGAAAAGACTCAGTGAAGGGTATTCAGATCAGGGCGAAAGCCAGGCAGGTCCATCTGTATCAAGTGTAATTGATCAACTAACACACAGCATGCAAGAATAACTTTAGAAAAAATATCTTAGAAGAATTAAGCAATAGTAAAATGAATCTGTACTGAGCAGCATTCTTTCCATTACCCTTTTTAAAAATATGTTAAATCAGTGACCTGAGCCAGATAACTCTCCTGTAAGGGATAAGTGATGAATGAGAGGTAAGTATAACAAAGCCCAAAGAAAACATATTAAATCCCAGGGTTGGGCACTCAAAAGATTTTTAAGGATTTTATTACGCTGACTGGGTCAGATTCGCTATTTTATTAATAAAAGCTCATTATAAAATTGTTGATTATTCTGCGCAGAGGTAAGGTCGTCCAAGAAAGATGAAAATACTTGCAGAGATATGCTCAAATCCATATCCTGTCTGACTTGGCTAAGATCCAGTGCATTCAGGAACCAAAAGCTCCGTCAATCACCATGTACAGTAGCTGCTTTCTGTCATTAGAAGTTGCTAATCTTTTTTTAGTTTTATTATGTGATGTGTACAGCTTTAACTGCACCTCACTTTTTTTCCAGGTTTCCCATGTTGTTCAATCCTAGAAAATCCCCACGTTCTTTTAGTAATTTACTTTGTGCTATCCAATTGACTATTATAATGATTAATAGGGGGTTATTTCTAAAGGTTGCACTTAATTATTTAACCCAAAAAATACTAGGCCCCAGTAAGCTTTCATGTTGCATTTGATTTTAGTTTTCTGTGAACTGTAAGTGCCTGCTCATTTAATGAAGTAGATGAATCTGTGCAGCAAAGTTAACAATATAGAACACTTATAGGGAAATGGTCACTGGCAGTCCAAGGTATAACCTGAAATGTTTGACATTAAACTCCCAAAGCTCGATATGGGTATATTCTGAAATTAACAGAAGTTGTACTATTACCAATACTGCTATTATTATAACAACTGGTGACAATATGGTGTTCCTACTCCTGAAAGTAGTGCACCATGTAATATTACCAGAACTAGTACTTTACGAGCTCTTATGGCTACTTGTACTGTTACGATTGCTCCTGGCACCACTACAACTAATTAAAGTACCTTTAATGCTATAACTAGACCTCAACCTACCACTACATCAACTGTTTCTAGTGTATGTATGTATATGGTAGTTCTATAACACAAACATAGCAAAGAGACAGCACAGTGCTGTACATGGTCGAAGACGAGCATAAAGTTAACAATAGGAGAGGAAAATAGGTTATGGACAGTTAATGCATTGTGATGTAGTGTTCTTTAAAGAGGAGAGTCTTCAACTCTTTCTCAAATTGGATCAGCTTTCGTGAAGTCCTGGTGGATATGCGGCTGTTATTTCAAGTCCTGGATGCATAGACAGAAGTGAAAAGAAAGATAAAAATAAGACTGCATCTCTTTTCTTAGTCTGCAGTCTGATGGTGTCCTGACTCCGGGTATGCTTAGAACCTCCAAAATGGTAACCTTGTCTGCAAGTGTTATTTCTCATGCTAAAATAACAACTGTTCCTACAGATACCTCTAAAACTGGAATCAGCCAACACATTATCCCTCATCCTAGTTTTTACAATTATCTTAAATTTAACTTATTATGAAATAGTAAGTATGAATAATTAAATCGATGTTCACTTTAACCTATAAACCGGACTCTGAAAGTAATGTGAGCTTTTACTTGAGGAGTACGCCAAATACTTCACCAACTGGATAAGCAAGCCCAGCTCTTGATCCCAGAGGCATACCACACTCACCTAGCAGTCCCAAGAGTTAGTCAGGATCTACTATCATTTTATGAGGCTTCCGCAATTCACTTTATCCCATGTTCCATAACAAAAGTTGTGCCAAACCAAATTTCAAAGACAAAACATGCATCTTATGTTTCAACATACTGATTATCATTGACCCCTAATAAGCAGGGACAACAAAAGGCCCAAGCACTCAAATAATTGCCTTTCAGCCCGTCTTAGTGGCAAATACCTCACTGGCTTTCACTATAAAGGGAGTTTGCACTTGATCTAGATGAATAAGGGACCACCATCCTATTCACTTCAAGCTCCAATGAAATAAGCACTGTTAATGCTGCTGACTTGGTCCTAGTAATCCTAGTAACACCCATCACCTTTTTTAGAATTGCTTTACTTGCCTTGGGAAGAGTGTGCTGCTGCTGGAACAAACCCACATCACAACCATGATGAAGAAACCAAAATGGAGATCAGGACACACAAATCAATTCAGACTAATTTCTGATCTTCACTACGCACCCATGGTCCTAGTCAAGGAATGGCTATCCTTCATATGAATGCAGTTTTAAACAACTATCTTCAAGGGACAAATGCCAGGTGTCTGTGCTAATACTAGTTCATACAAATGTTGACAGTTCAGTGGCTCGCACCTAACCTAATATCCCCAAAATATCACAAAAAAGCAGAGGGAAAGTGCCCTGAGATGTGTGCACACAAAATAAGCACCCACTGTCAAGGTGCAGTTCTACTGGATCCAAAATGTTCAACATAAAGAGCAATCGGTGCACCAACACAAATACAGTAACAATTATAAAATCAGTGTCCAAGATTTGTTCTTCAAGTCGTTTTGTTTATTGATAAAACATATCAAGCAACATGTAGGGTAGACCAGCCAACGCGTTTCGTTCAAAAAGATGGACTTCTTCAGGGCAGGACCGGGTTCCACTCAAAAGCGAGGGGCCAATGTATCTGTGGCAAATGCAGATGACTGAAGGCCGGGCAGCTCAATCACTCTGATTATGATTTAAAATAGTTGCAAGCAGCTGTGTTCTAGGGCCTGATGCTGGATATATGCAGTACATTCAGACGAAATAAGAACCCTGAATCAGAACATAGTTGAAACAATCCAAAATCGATGTATCAATCGATTACTCAATCAATGCTCAGCACCATATGGGGTGCCGGGACTACATACACAAATTGGTCTATAACCTCCAGGGATGTAAAGCCCAAAATTTGAGTATGACAGCAACAAGTAGAACACCGAGTCCGGATTCAGCAAAAATGGTCCATGTTGGGTATATCAGTTAGATCAGCACGATGTTTTTAAAACAAATTTTTTATTGATTGCCACAATTTCACATACAACAGTTATAAGCAGTTTTCTTTGCTGTTTCTTGTCATAATACAGTAATCATATTCAATCAAGATTGTAATATTGCCTTCAAACAGTGTCAGCACGTTCCCAATTTATTACGATAACGACCCATGCATCGCTATACCAGGTAGTTTTCCGAGTTAGAAATAAGGCTATCAACTTAACTAAGAACAATTACCCACTTTCTCACCCCTCCCCCCGCCCACGTTCTGGCCCATCATGTCAGTTGTCTAGTACATCAATTGCTCATACATAAAGTTGCATAGTGCTCTGATTTGTGCGGATAAATATATCTCCCATTCGCTCTGGCACGGCACAGTCTGTTGTAGCTCGACTTGCAATTTACTGTGTAGTTGGAGTGGCAGTATGAGGGTTGGGGTCTATTGTTTTAAAGCTCTCCAGCATGGTATCCCACTCCATGGATATTGGGTGTTTGCGCAGCCCCCGAGCCTCTTCTCGCCTGATAGCTGCACTTTCTGCACCAGCCCATCGCATTACCTCACCGTGCCAAGTAAATATCGCAGGAGGTCTCATTGACTTCCACCTCATAGTTATAGAACGTATTGCTAGTATAAGAGCGAGATCTAGAAAGCGAAGTCGGACTTTCTGAGCGCCTTTGCGTTTACGGAGCCCTAATAGGCACTCTTCTATGGTGTCTGCAACTTGCAAGTGCGTGACTTTCCCCACAGCGTCACGTACCTCCCCCCAAAATCCCCGAACATGAGGACAGGCCCATAACATGTGTATTAGATCCGCCTCTTTTATCTTACAGCGAGGACAGCAATGTTGTGTGTTTGGAAACATACGGTGTAGTCGGTGAGGGGTTAAATAGGACCTATGTAGAACCATACATTGTATGAATTTAAATTTTGCATTCCGGGTCACTCATTTAGGGTGTTCTAGAATACTCGCCCAATCCTTGTCGGACAATTCCCGCCCTATAGTACCCGACCACTTAGTTCTCAAGTCAGTGAGGGGGATTGCCGCATGAGCCCGAATACCAACATACAACCATTTTATTAGGTGCCGCCCCTCTCCCATGTAGTATAATGTGCGGACTAATTCATGTGGTGGAGGCTCGACACGCTGAGGGGCCAAACTCTTCCTTACATAATGCAGCACCATGGTGTGTGTTAGGTACAGATTACCCGGCGACCCCGTGGCGCGTATAAAATTATCGTGATCTAGGAGAATGTTATCGCTAAACAGGGCTCCCACTGTATCTACTCCCACTTCAGCCCAGGCCTGTAACATACGTTTCGTGAGCCTCCCACCAGGAATCGGTATCCCTAGTAGTGGAATATTCCCGGTATAGGGGATGGAACGGGACATATATTGTAGCGTTTCCCCCAGCACTGCAACGCTGTTCGGAGCAATGGTGGTGCAGATGGGGGGAGTTTGCTTTTCGGCAACAATAGTGTGTGGAGCGTCCCCCGGTTAATATCCTGCATTGTGTACCCTAGTTCCTGCAGGTTTCTACCCGCGGTCCAGTAGGACAGCCACTGTAGTTGGCTCGCGTAGTAGTATGCTCTGAAGTCCGGCACTCCTAGTCCCCCTTTATGCGGTTCTAGCTGTAGTTTTTTAAGGCTCACCCTTCTTCTTCTGGCCCCCCAAAGTAGATCCAACAGTATAGTGTCCACGGCTCGGAATATGGATGATGGGACTAGTATTGGCAAGTTAGCAAAGTAATACAACAATCGAGGAAGGACCACCATTTTGGATATAGCTACCCGGCCCATTACTGATAATGGCAGTGATGTCCAGAATGCCACTTTCGACCGCACTGTCCTTACTGCTCTTGTAAGATTGTCGTCGAGCATATCCTCGTGTGACCTATATATATGTATGCCTAAGTACTTAAATGTATGGTGTGCCACCGGTATAGTATAGAGACCAAAGCTAATTACATCTGGGCGGACGAATTTGATTTGCCTTCATTGATGGAGAGACCTGATACACGCTTGAAGCTGGAGAAAATATTGGGGAGGGGCTCCAACACACCCGTGAGATCCCGTACATATACAATAATGTAATCTGCATAGGCTGATATCAAGTGTGTTGTATTGCCTATTGGAATCCCCAGCTGGTCGGACTCACACCGCAGTTTAAGTGCCTCTATGCACTGCATATTCTTGTGATATGTGGCTGCCGGTGCGTGCTCTCGCAGTGGGGGCCGTGTACAACAGCCGGACCCATCGGAGATACTCGGGGGGGGGGGGGGTGTGGTAGGGGGCAACCCAAACTTCTCCAGGGCCTTAAACATATATTCCCATGTGATGGTGTCAAAGGCTTGTCGCAGGTCAAAAGCTATGCAGCCAGCATCAACATATTCCACAGGGGTAGCAGCCATGATATGGAGTAACCCCCTGATGTTTAACGATGTACTGCGCGCCGGTAGGAAGCCACATTGGTCCCTGTGTATTAGTTTATTTAGATGGGGAAGAAGTCTGCTTGCTAGGATCTTACTTAGAATTTTATATTCGGTCGCCAAGAGCGATAGTGGGCGGTATCCTGACAGATCTGTCGCGTCTCTTCCTGGCTTGGGAAGTAATACCACCAGCGCCTGCATGGTGGTAGTCGGAAGGTGACCCAGCTCCAGCGATTTATTGTATAACTCCTCCAACTTAGGGATTAAGGCCTCTGAGTAAGAGTTGAAAAACTCAAATCGGCAGGCCATCCAAGCCTGGTGCTTTATTTCGTGGGAGCTCTTTTATGGCTGTTTTTATTTTGGTTCTTGTGATCGGACCCATTAAGCTTTTCTGTGCATTAGCATTGAGCTGCGGGTAAGGCAGACCCTCTAGAAATGTCAATAAGAGTGGTTTCAATGTGGGGGGATTCACTGTACAAGGCACTATAATATGTGCTAAATGCTTCATTTATGTACCGCTGTGAGTGAGCCATCCCTTTCCCTAGGACGTTAACTTTACAGATCACATGAAGTGGCGGGTCATCCCTCAGTATTCTAGCTAATAGCGTCCCGGCTTTATCAGCGTCCGTGTGTTTCAACCGATTGTACGCCCTGTGGTCGATTATCCTGAGGGTTTCTAGTAACTCGGCATGTTGTATGCGCACTTCCTGCAATGGGGCCTGTTTTGCTGGATTGCACAGTGTGTCCTGCTCCAACTTGGTCATTGCGTCCTCCACTTTGGCTAAGTTCTTGTGTATTTCCTGCCTAGCTCCTACTGTGGCGCCAATCGCAATGCCCCTTACAACCACCTTGAGCGCATCCCATTCAATAAGAATCGAGGAGGCAGTGTTCCCGTTTTCAAGAAAATAGTGTGTGATAGCCGCTGATAGCGTGCTACGAAAGGGGGTGTCCTCTAGTAACTGGGGCCACAACTTCCATGTAGGGACTGGAGTGGGGACCCTGTCCCACGTAATGCAGATATCTAGGGGATTATGGTCTGAGAAGGTCTTTGTCAAGTATGTGGTGTGGGTCACTTGTATTGCGATGCTAAGGGAGCACAGCATCCTATCAATGCGCGTGTGTAATTGATGGAAAGGTGAATAAAAGGAATACTCCTTACTTGTTGAGCTCTTCATTCTACATACATCCCCCAGCGCCCACTCATCAGCCCAGTTGCAGAGGGCTTCAGCCTGCTTAATAGTTCCCGCTCCATTTAGAGGGGTGTGTGACCTATCTAACGATACGTTCATCACTGGGTTACAGTCACCCCCTAATATCCATGGGTGTACCTCCCATCCTGCAAACACGATGCTCAGTCTCCTGAAAAATGTATCTTGGTCAAAGCTTGGGGCATAAATGTTACCCAGCACCACTGGCGAGCCATCTAAGGTCCCGCGTAAAAATATATATCTGCCTTGTTCATCAATGCGCTTTTCCAGCTCGACAAACGGAACCCCGTGCCTAATCCAGATAGTCACCCCCCTTGCAAAAGCCTAGTAGTTAGTAGAGAATACCTGCCCCCTCCAATTTTTGCGAACTTTTACCGCTTCTGACTCTGTGAGGTGCGATTCTTGCAGGTACACTATCTGTGCCTTACGTCTAAGTAGTTGCGCGTGCACCCTGTGCCGCTTTTGCACTGATCCCAGCCCCCGCACATTCCAAGTGATTAAATTATAGGAACCAAGCATACTCGATTTGTGATAATGTGTGGCTGCAGTGTAAGTGCTAAGCTCCTTAACTCAGAGCTAATTAATCGTGGTCAGCCAGAACCCCCAAACTCCCTTTGACCTATTAATCCTCGACTCAACCGTTGAACTATGTTGGGCCAAACAAAGAACTCAACCATACAAACATTGCTACATCTATACAGTGCATACGCTTTGTGGGGGTAGTCGCTGCCACCTGCCATGTTTCTTACATACAATTACTAGTTCCGCAAGCTCTACAGAACCCGGGAATTATCTCATTGTCCTCATATTAATAGTTGCCATCATAGCTGTATGTAAAAAAGGATATATTGGTTCATGAAACCGCATCTCGGGTATCAACCGCTGCTTTGCCTTAGTGTCAGATAATATCGCCTATCCAATGTAGTTCTATCCCAATAGATAGTCCGCTGTCTGAGGCGTCACCGTGGGGAACAGCGTAAGACTTCGCTCTGAGTCAGAGTGTATAGTACAGTCCTCTGATGAGTCTGTTGCCATCTGGATAGTATCTTCCCTGAGGGTGCTTGCAGCTGCCAACGCCTCCTTCCTGCTAAGCTGGGCTTGCTCGTATGTGGGACTAAGTGTTTGCGATAGGTGAACTTTTTTGACGTTGCGGCGTGATCGACGTTCTTGAGTCCGTTTGGGACTGCTGGGCAGGCTGCGAGACATGGCTCCTGATTTCGGAACTGGGTCCATTACTTCAATCCACTCCTCTGCATCCTCCGGGCTGTCAAAAAAGTACGTTTTCTGCTCGTGGATAACTTTAAGGCGGGCAGGGAACAACAGTGCGTATTTTAGAGTCAAGGCCCGCAGCTTCTTTTTAACTGTTTGGAAAGAGGACCTTTGGCGCTGAACCATTATTGTGTAATCAGGATACAATGATATTCGGTGGTTTTCGAACTGAATCTGCGACCGCTAACGTGCTTTCTGTAGTAATACATCACGGTCCCTGAAATTTAGTATTTTAGCTATTAGAGGCCGCTGCGGCGCTCCAACCTTTGGTTTGCCAGTGGGTATTCGGTGGGCTCTCCACACAGAAAAAGGACGATAGACCATCCGGGGCTATATATTCGCGGACCCATTGCTCCATAAAGCCGGCAGCGTTGGGGCCCTCACTGCGTTCCGGGAGTCCGATGACGCGCACGTTATTCCTGCGATTTCTGCCTTCCGCGTCTTCGACCCTGTCCTGGAGGCCGTTGACTTGCCGCTGCAATTGTTGTATTTGTGACGCGTGCTCCTTAAGTTGGGGCTCAATCTCGTTCAATGTTTGCCCATGCGATTTCACTGTACTGGCTAGCTTGACATGGTCAGCCTTGAGCAGCGTGAAGCCCGTCGTAAGAGATCCAATCTGCTGTTCAATGGCCTTTCGGGATTCCCTGACTTCCTGAAGTATTAAGTCCAGTTTGTCTTGGGGCGCCTCCGCATTCGTGGGAGGAATGGAGTTGGGCGATGGCGGTCGCGTAAAGGGATCTGGATCTTCCGTGGAATGAGTGGTGGTGGAAGACGTCTCCAGCACTTTCCCCTTGGGCCGCCCCATTGCCAGTGTCAGCCCTTCTTCCAATTACTGTGGTTCACGTGTGCGGGTGGCGACAGGATAGTCGCCTGCTGCGTGTCTGGGTTTGCACACATCCCTTCTGACAGTTGAGTCCGAGCTACCGGGGTGCCATAGTGCCCAACAAGGTAGTTCCTTACTCTACTTAGCCAGGGCTTCTGAAGGGACTCTTGGGCATCACATGTGGCAGTCTGTGGGTTGTAACTGCACCCTCCGCCCTCAGAGTTGTAAGCACGATCCGGGCTTTAATATGCTGCGTAAGGGACGTCTCTCCAACCAAGTTCAGTCCGAGCCCCTGAGCCACAAATCCGCACCGCCAATCTCGGACAGTAGCGCCCCGTTCCCCATCACACCATGCACAACTGTACCTTACGTGATCAGCTTAGGCACCGGCCATATCTGGACCCAGCAAGAACACGCAGCTGCAGACTGGTCCCCAGCGTCACACAGCGATCCACGATGAGCAGCAGTCCCAGCCGGACCCAGGCAGGGTGTCCCGGGGTCTCCGTCTTTGTATGCGCTCCAGCCAGGCACCCGGCTGTGTGCCCGTACAGGTAGAGACAACGATTAGGCCAAGATGATGGGGAGGGGGGTGGGGCAGCACAGGCCACATCCTCGCTGATCGTGCACAGCCTTGTCCCAGTTACGCCGCAGCGGCGGCACGGGGGTATGAGCTCGATGGGGTACAGCTCATGATGGTTTAACAGGATTACGATTCCCGGGGTCCGGAGCCTCTTCAATCTGCGTCCGCCATGTTAGGCGGTTAGCCACGCCCCCCCCCCATCAGCACCATGTTAGGCGCCGACATCAGTAGCAGTCTGATCTCCGTCGTATTACTAGGCCTTTCTGAAGACTTCAACACAATCAACCATAACATATTCCTCAAAGATCTTCCTGAACAAGTTGAGGTGGGACGAACGATTCACATCATTCCAGGAGAACAGGACCCATAGGTCATGATCAGCTTCTTCATCTCCAAAATATCCACCATCTGCAAATTATTGTGATCCCTGAGCTACTTCAAGTTATGGTGTGATGCATGTTCAGTAACTAATGCACCAGAAAACACTGGTCCTCAGCAAAATTGACAAAAATCCTCCTTTGGTTGAATTGGTGCGCCCCATGACATTTTACAGGGAAAGACATTGTGAAATGTGCATGGTGAAAGGGACTTTGAATAAGAGAAGATATGGAGAACTGTTGTGTGTAAACACAGATTACCACTACCGCACCTTTCATAACAATGGCTACTTTGCCTCAACATGACAGGGTCGGGGATTCTACCTCATTGTCCTCCGGCCCTCATCGTTTTCCCATTAAGCAAGCCACCATCACTTGGTTTGCTCCTTAAAAATCAATTCAATCAGCCCAAAAAGTACAAAACCTCTTTTTACTGTTCAAATCTAAACCGATTCATCTCTCAAGTCAAAACTTCCACCAGGAACACCTTCACTGTATGGGACTTTCCCTTGTAACTCGCTTGCACGCTGTCACCCCAGTCCTTGAGGATGCAACGTCAGTCTAGACTATTACAATGGCACTTATACACATCTCCCAGGTAGGACAACCAGCAGACTTTAATGCTGTGCTGTCCTCATCACCTGCAGACATCAACTGGAAGACATCATCCAAACAACTTTACACTGGCTATCACTCAAGGAACTATCCCACTGTAAAACATTGGACTTGAACTTGATACACTTCTTTGAAGGCTACCAAACTACCTCAATGCAGTCCCTCTGCACTCACAAGCCATCGACTGAAGACTTGCATACATGAATTCATGACCATCTGTTCTGTGGGGGTAGAGACGAGCAAAAAAATAAAATTAAAATCCCTATTGTCGTTAGAACGGGGAATGCAACAGACAGGTTCTACCTTTTCTGATTTGAGCTGCATTTCTAACGTTTGTTGTAAATGCAGCCCACCAGCATGATGTATGCAACCCTAAGCTTAGCAACTAGAGTATGAGCAATTGTATTTTAGAGCGCAACTGACACTCCCTGAGGAGCATCCTGGTGCTAAGCAGTAATGAATGTGGCAGTGTAACCTTAGTCAAACTTGATCAGTCTTGGGGGAGCGAATGTGTCAAAGAATCCGTGAGTAGCACATGGCATCAGCCGTTTTAAAATCTTTTCTGAGTCTGTAAATCTTAGCTCCTTGAGAAGTTGGTTCCATGCCCTGGTGCCCAGAACTGTGAAGGATTTTCCTCCCAGGGTTTTTAGTCTGCTTTACCCTGACCTTCTCTCTCAATCCTCCTCCCTCACTAGGCCATCCTATTAAACTTTCAGAGGCCAGTAGTATGACAACCGTACCCAACAGTGTTTGCTTCCTCTAAGACCGCCATCTCACTAGTTCGGAACCTCAGGCAGTGTGAGCTTTTATCATCAATGCTTCCTCCGTGTTATAGCTTTCCAGGTTGTCTCAGTTCCTAAATGAGTGACTTTTCAGCGGGATAGCATCATAGCAATGTGAGCTTTTTCATCAATGCATTCTCAGTGCTGCAGGACTCCAGTAGTTATAGATACAAAGAGCCTGGTAGGGTTAGTACTAGCCCTATATTTAAATTCATTCTAACAGGCAGGGGAATAATGGTTCATCCGATACTTTCGGATTGGGACCAGCCTCGAGCCATATGCAGAACAGTGTGTTAAAAGAAAAAACCCCATTAGTAAGATTTTCCCTCAGCAGTGCCTCACCCGTGAAGCAGTTAAAACACAAAAGGTGATGGAAGGATGCTTGCAATAAGTTTAACCACTGGCAATCGCTTGGGGTAGCATTCCAACTGATCGTTCTTTTACCCACCATGCCACCTGAGATTACACACAGCCATATGCAAATCAGTCTTGACCCTGCTCCAACAGGACAGTCCAACTGAACTGCCAAGCCATATCCTCTCTGAACTGTAACACAAGCAACCCAAGACTAGTTTTGCCCCGATTGGGGCTCTTCAGTCGGGTGTAGCTTGGTTCCAGTGGCACAGTGAGCAAGGGACCTACATCTTGACATACACTTGGCCACTTAGGGCGTTACATCATACGCACAAAAGGTGATTGGACGATGCTTGTATTAAGTCTAACCACTGAAAATTGCTTGGGGTAGCATTCCAACCCATTGTTATTTTGCCTACCGTGCCACCTCACATTGGACCCTGCAATACGCATATCAGTCTTGCCCCTGCTCCAATGAAAACAGTTTAGCTGAACTGTCAAGCCAGGACCACTCTGAACCGAAACACAAGCAACCCAAGACCGGTTTCAGCCCAATTGAGGCTCTTCTGTCAGATCTAGCTTGTTTCCAATGGCACAGTGAGCAAGGGATCCACATCTGAGAATACCCTTCGCCACTTAGGGTGCTACATCAAGCACACAAAAGGTAACAGGAGAATGCTTGCACGTGGAGCAGGACCACCGAAGTGTGAGTTTCTCCAACAGTGCCTTCTCACCGCTGAAGGATGCAGGTAATATTAGCCCTCTCCAACAATACCCGCTGGGTGCTAAAAAACACACACCAGCAGTCTCAGCTTTCTCCAACGGGGCCTTTCAAGTACTATACAATCCCCCCCCCGCCACTACCAGTGTGAGCTTACTTCAGTAGTACCTTCATGGTGTCAAAGGACCCCAACTGTGTGGGACTTCTAGAGAAGCGGCTTCCAAGTGCACAGAACCCCAGCACTGTAAGCCTTTTACAGCAGTGTAAACCCAGTGGTATGAGGCACCATCAGAGAGGTGTCCCTCCAACAGGGATTTCCTAGCTGTACAGGAACTCTGAAGCATGGGCGGTCTCCAGCAGTGCTTCTAGAGTGTTGCTGTATTCAAGTTGGGTGAACTTCCTATAGAATTGCCTTCCCAATGCCACAGGACTGTAGCAGTAGGAGCCCTCTCCAATGTTATCTTCCTTCTGCCACAAGATGCCAGCATTGTGAGCCTCATTCCTTTAGTGTAAATAACTCCAACATTGCAAATGGTTCACAAATTCCTCATTTTTCCAAAAAGAGGTTTACAATAACAATTTTCTGATTTCAACATAAGTAGCACAACAAAACAAAAACATTATAAAAATACTTGAATGGTATATTTCATTAACTTTACTATAATAATTTTTTACAGTATGCCAGTATTTCGCGTACAACCCGAGACATCTGGACGACATTCCCAGAGGAGCCGGGAGAATCCCAGGTGTTGCAAGTAATATTGGACCCTGGGTCCACGAGGGGTATTATATCTCGACTGAACGCAGCCCTGAAGTATGACAGATTAACTTAGCTCTGAAGCGCACGCTTGGGATGAGGATTTAGAATCCCCGCTTATGGACACTGAATTGAGGATGTCCCTGGCACAGGTACGTGAGGTGGCTGGTAATGCCAGGTTTAAGATAACGCAATATATATTATATGATATATATCTCTTACCTGACACCGCAAAGCCTGGACACGGTCTACCCGGAGAGGCCTGTGGGATGAATTTGCTGTAATGTCATCCTGGCTGATTTTGGACCTGTTACAAGGACCTGTGCACTGCTTCGCCCTTTTTGGGATGTGACACATGTGAATGCAGACCTTACGATCCGCCTTTGCCTGTAGGGGTTGTTGCCTCTCCCTAACAAGGGGAAAAAATGCAGTAAAAATTTGCCCAGTTGGGGTTCATATTAGCCCATAGGCGCATAGCTATACATTGGGCGAGCCCAACTCCTCCAATATAGACCAACTGGCTGTCTGATCTTCTGGACTAGACATTGGCTGAGGAATGTATACTCCGGAGAGTCCGTACACACAACGTTGCAGAGCAGGACCTTGAGATCTGGGGTAGTATGATTGCTAAACTACACAGCCATGATATTGAAGGGGAAGATGACTCAGATGACAATTTATTGGAGGGAAGATCTACTGATCTGCCCTTGGTGGCTGCTGCCCAACCGGCCCCATACCAGTTCAAGGGACTCACTGGCACACCCTCACCCCGGGGTCACCCGCGATCAGAGGGACCAAGTGGGAGATGCCAGAGTCCGCAGGTTATGAGCTGAGTCACCTCTGCAAAGATTGTACGCTCAGCATTTGAATTGTTTGGTGCGACTACCCCCCCTCCTTTCCGTGGTCGCGCCTTTCTCTTTATTCTTCTCCTCCCCGCCTCCTCCCTCACATATAGGAAATGTAATGGCCTTTATTATTGCTGTTCTTTCACCGGCACCTACTGCAGGCACACAATGACGCTGGAGTTGTATTGTTTCTTCTTCTATATTACTATTTCTTCATTTGATTTATGGTCATGGACTGATTGTGGCAGGTTGACCCCTCGTGGAGTTCCTGCTCCTGTGTTTTGCATCCTTGTATGCCAGTAAACTATATGACCTGTGTTGTTCTGAATAATTAAATAAACACATTTTCAAAAAGAAAAAACTTTACTATAGTAATAAATTGTGTTAATGTGCAAAAAGTTGGATAAAATGAGAAATGGCATATGAGTAGTCTGATTATGGTAACAAAGTCAGAATCCAGGAAACATCTGGTTCCTAGATTCTTTTTAGATGCAGGCGTTAAGTATTGTTCTATACAACTCTAATCCACATAAATCTATGAACTGACTTCACCATTACCTCGTGAGGGGAGGACTGCTCTCTAACCATAGAGATGTAATATGTAATCTTGCCAGCACAACAGCAACAAAAATAATACCCATATTTAGAGGGCATTGCTAGAGATAAGCAAAGCAATATCAATTTGGGGGAGGTACAGAAATACAGTAGTTTGATCATCTCCTGATAAACCCGAGTCCAGCAAGTCTAGATCTTAGTGCAGTTAATAAATAAATAAATAAATGGGTTGTGTCAGCGGCTGAAGTAATGCAGCGATAAAAAAACATTGAGACACACCTAAGCATTAAGCCTTTTAGGCTTATAATATAGGTCCTGAATAAATTTAAAATGGTGAACCCTAAGTTATGAGATGTTATGAATTTTATGACTTAAAATTATACACTGACATATTTCAGCTCTTGCAACCAATTCACCAAGTTCATCGGTCCACCTGTGCGCTATATGCTGCAGATTGTCCATTTGCTCCTCCTGAAATAAGTGATATACCCGGCCTACAATATCTTTACGTTTGAAGTGGCAAGTAAATCAATAAAGGTGAATGGAGCCAAATTCAAGCTCCTGTTCAGACACTTACAGAACCCTGTATTAAAAACGAGACCAGAGATAAATCAGAATGAAGAACAGAACCTTCATACAGCTGTCCTAAAATGTTTTAGCAAAGTGTTGGACCACTATATAATTTTAATTCTACAGCACTACTGACTTAATTTTGAATTAAATATTTCAATAAACGTAAATATGTTACATTAAAATTATTTTTACCCAGTTCAATTTAAAGAAATAGATTCCCAACGTAAGGCATCAGCTGACCTGGACATGTTTGCTGGAAGGCCCCAGAGGTCCATCTGTCAGTTGGGGGATGCCAACAATGTCCTGTCAGCAGAACTGTGCAAGTCAGTACTTGTGAGAAGTTGGCCTGGTATATGCTGTTCACTAATTAAAGTGGACACCTTGCACCAGAACAATTCGACTCTTATGGTAGATAGGTTTAAGACAACCTTTAAAGAAAGCTATCCTAGTGGTAGCTGTGGAGAGCAGCCTTCAGGCTAAGTCTTGAAGGAATGTAAAGCAGCTTGTTTTACCACACAATCTCCTGAATCACCAAATGAAAAGACACCACACAGGTATATATATCAAATATATATGTATTTATTAATAAACAACTCTCTACTAATCTCTTTATGAGATTAGAAGTCAGGAACATATGTACAAATCAAATGTTATCAAAATAAGTTTAGCACAATCGAATATCACAATCTTAGTTTGGCTAGACCTAGGTCTAGGGCATCTAGAATCGGGCGACCCCCAAGAACCACCCCAGTTAGTTGTAGGAGACCCACAGGGGACGGACGCGGTGTCCTGGCACCGGTGCGAGTCCTGTACGAGTCTATGCGAACAGACGCGATTGAGATTTCAATGTTAAAGGTCCCTTGCGTGTTCGAGGCGAACACACCGATCGGTCCTTGTACGAGTCGAAGGACGCGGATACAGATAGAGTTGCAAGGGAGTTGGACGCGGTGTGTCTAACACAGACGCGAACCATGTACGAGTCAGCGCGATAGTCGAACTTGGAAAGCAAGAGTTTTAGGGCACTTCTAGGGTAGCTACAAGCAAGTCACTTACAGGGTAAGTAGTTCTAGGGCCCACACCCACAGGAGCACCGTAGTGCTGACGTTATCTCACCCAGGGGAGCCGGGTGCATAGGTGTTCTTTGGTGTCGGGTCGCGGCGTCGTTTTCAATGGGAGCCAGTGAAGACTTGCTGCTTGCGGCGACAGGAGAAGTGTCCGGAGGAATCCAAGCCTGGATTCAGAAGATGGAAGACCTGAAAGCAGAGGGGACAGTGTTCAAAGTCACTTGGCAGTGACTCGGGGCAAGGAAGATGGATGCCCACCGTCGTCGCAAGATTCAGG
This sequence comes from Calotriton arnoldi, assembly GCA_963921515.1. NCBI lineage: Eukaryota > Metazoa > Chordata > Amphibia > Caudata > Salamandridae > Calotriton > Calotriton arnoldi. Next base: position 1,022,064 of record CAWUFW010001064.1, read on the forward strand.
TCGTTCACGGGTGCCTTGACTCTTCAGCCACGAGGTCCAGGAGGCGTCGACGACGACCAGGAGCTGGATTCGGCATGTCCCACGATGTCTGCAGCTTACTGCGGTGTCGGCGACTCGATTGGAGCCAACAAGCCTTGGTAACAGCACTCTCTGGGAAAGTGTAAAAAGTCAATGGCGCAGACCAGCAAGGTCTGAGGGACTCACCCAGCGAGGGTAAGTCAGGGCAGGCCTGGAGCAACCAGGGGAGCCCTTTGGTCCCGTAGGAAAGCCTTCAGGGGACCCACAAGCCGGCTGGCAAGGGATCGCGAAGACGCCTCGGGAGGATTCGCTCAACAGGGGCCCACGGTCACTCGGGACGTGGTAGGCCTCTGATCTTTGGAGGGATTCTTGCTGGAGGCTAGGACCACACGTGGTCCAAAGCACAAGTTCGTAGAACGTTGTGAAGGGGTTGCACTCGACAATAGTGCACGGTACCCAGGGGTCGCGGTTCCTCGTCACTCTTGCCTCAGTTTTGCTGGGGACTCACGATGGCCTTTGAGAAGTCAGGAAATCCACTTCTTGGGCTGCAGGGACTTCGGACTCCGGCGGGAGCGGCGTAGTTTTCGACCGTCGTTTGTAGTTTTTGGTGCCTGCCAAGCAGGGGAGTCACTCCTTGACTCCAAGGGAGATTCTTCAGTCTTCCAAAGGTATTGGAACATCGAAGGTCCGGGATTCTTCTTGTAGAGCGTCGTCCAGGGGTATCTAGGGTGCAATGCACAGGTTCCCCCTCTTATACTAAAAGAAAGGGAGGGACTAGCTCTATGACCCCACCTATGGGAGGGTCAGGGGAGTGGGTGGCTACACCCACTTCCCTTTGTCCAGTTTCGCGCCAGAGCAGGGGCAGGTAGCCCCTGAGCTGGTTTGAACTGGCATACGCACAGAGGAGCCTTCTGCTCCCCCAGTGCAGGACTTCAAAGCACTCTAAGAGTGCACTCACCCAGCCCCAATACACTAAACCCTGTCTGGGAGGTGGTTACACCTCCCTGTGACAGGATGCCTATTGTTGGGCTTCCTCCACTGCGAGTTTCGGTCATCAGCAGGAGGGCAGCCCAGTGTCTGTGACTGGTGGCATCCACTTTGTGATGCCAGGGCTCTGCAGGATTCTACCGTGTTTCCACAGTAGGTACATGTCTATCCCTCTAGAAGGGTGGAATGCGACCCCCGCCGCCAGGACTGGCGGGGGGTAGTATTCCAAGATGTTTGACACCAAACACGACATGTTTTGATGCAGCCATTCCAAAGTTAGCATTTTACCGCAAGGATATAATGCACTTAAGAGTATATGGTTTAACCGCATCCACAAACAGCCCCAGAGAATGGACTCTGAGAGCTGCAGGGGGGCCCTGCTCAGGCAGAGGCACCCTCTCACGTAGGAACCAAGCACCCTGCCCTCAGGATTGATAGGGCCTGCCTTAGGGGTGACTGATAGGTTTAAATGTGTGTGCAGGGAGATATAGGAAACCTATATCTCAGTGAGGAGTGCTAGCACCACCTCACCCAGGCTGCAGTAGCAGGCCTGCGGTGTCAGATTTAGTCTGCTTCCCAGGGGTGGCATAATACATGCTTCAGCCCCTGGTAGGCCTGTGAAGTACCTATGCCCTTGGTACCCAAGGTACCATATACTAGGGACTCATAAGGTACCACAGTATCCAATCACTAGTGCACCTAGAGTGCACTCCAAGTCATTTAAAGAGAAAGCAGATAGGCTGGGGACCTGAATAGCAGGTTCCCAGCCAAACTAAGTAAAAAACCAACAAAACACCAGGAAAAAAGTGGGGGCAACCATGTAGTCAGATTCCACCTTCCTACAGTACTCATGAGGATAGATCCCAATTTGGCAGAACTGGTAGTGGCGGAGGCTACCCCATAGACAATAGTCCTTTGTTTGAGAAGCCTTTTTAAAAGGCAGAGTAATCTACAGAACTAATGCGGGCCGGTCCTTATATCAAGGTCCTCCAAGAGCATTTGCCAATCGGAGAAAGGGAATTGGAATGACAATGGCAGAAGTACCTGCTTCCCTGCCCGTTCACCCGAAGGCCGAGTCATATACAGCAAACGTGGCTGCAGAAGTGGGAGCCAGTTACGAGCAGGTTCAAACATTACAGGTAAAGCTTATTCAGGTTTCAGAAGTTATTCTGGGGGGGCCACATTCAGTACTTACTGCACAACTGGTGTTGAATTACACAGGATGCGTGGATGTTGGAAACCATTTAAGGTTTCAAGTTTTATGGGTCCTCGTGCAACAAACCCCTCCAAGGCAGTTAATTTTTTCCATCATACAATTAATTTTCTACACACAGAAATTCAGGATTTACTTAACAAGGCAGCGAAATCTCCGACATCACCTCACTACAGAGGTTCCTGCAGTACTCTTATTTTGGTGGGTAAACTGAATTTAAAGAGAAATCAGTAGTTGGGTCCTTTACAGACATTTCAAGATGGAAAGAATCCATCTTCTAAGAGATCTTCTCCAAGAGAACGACTGGATGGTTTGTTTAGATCTCAAAGATGCCTATTTAACCATTCCAATCTTCACCCCTCACAAGAGATTTCTACAGTTTCAATGGTGAAACCTTTGGTAAGAGTATCTACCAGGAGAGAGCAATATGGTGGCAGACTGGAACTCCAGATACTTGTGAGACAGCAATGATTGGAAGTTACAGCTGTGTGTGTTTAGCTATCTTCAGAACCTATGGGGTCAGTGCGAGATCGACTTCTTGGAGTTCCGCCTCAACAGTCAAAACAGTCAACTGGAGACATTTTTAAGCTGGAGGCTAGACTCAATGGCTCTAGCAACTATTGCTTTTCTTTAGGCCTGGAGTGAAGCTCTTCAGGATACCTTCCTTCCATTCATGATGGTTCAGAGAGAAGCTGCTCAAGTGAGGAGGCCAAATGCGGATCCAATATTAGTGATTCTGTTACAGAAAATGCAGCCTTGGTGCCCAACTCTTCTGCAGATGCTGTGCATTTTCTTTGGTGTGCATTCTTTTGTTTCCGGAGATTTTATCTGATCCAATGGAAGGCTTTCAGCCTTTAGTTTCAGCAGGGAATACACATCTTCTGGCCTAGAGACTTTCAGGAGTCGTTGGCCAATGCTTGGCATTTCAAAGCAAGCGGAATTCTTTATCCAGCAGTCTTGGTTGGCCCGAACCCATCAGCATTATACTTCAGCCTGGAGGAGATGGGTACATTGGTATGACGGACACCAGGTGGATCCTGTGGGGGCAGAGTTACAGTTTGTGATGAACTGTTTATCATCATTCGCTTCTGAGGGTTTTACCGATAGGCTGTGAATAATTTCCAATCTGTCATATCAGCTTGTTATTTACTGATTAAAGGTAAACCAGTTGTGGAACATCCCTTGGTAAGTAAGCTTATGAAGGGGTATTCAGTTGCCTAATCAATCCAAACCACAATATTTAGTTTAAGGAATGTTTCCTCTAAAAAGATGTATAGTCATATTCAAAGTTCAGCCTGAGGCAAGAGGTGGTACCTATGATGTCGTTTTGTTTGGAGGTGCAATGGAATCGGATAATGATGCTTTCAAGGAGTGTTTCAGGACCGAAGAGGCTCCGGATTGTTGGAATAGTGTGGCACAGTATGAAGTGCACTAACTTTGGATTTATTTGTTGTTTTGAGCTATGACAAGATTTTGATAACTCATTAATTCCCTTCACCATTTGTCCGACCTGGCAAAGAAAGAGGATGGATCATGGTGTCTCCAGCAGATATATGGCAAATTGTGTGCTGATTAGTTGGCAGGTTTCAAGGGAAGCATAGTTTGTTTTCATTGTTTTCAATGGCTGCTGTAAATTTGGCAGTAAAGATTGAGGAGCATTATCCCTGCCTCCGTGCCCTTAATAGAATTGAAAATTCTTGACAAAATAGCTAGAAACATTTTTATTCACTACTGCAGAGAGTGGCCTGAACAGCGCCACAACTGATGCAGGAATCAAGATTCTTAAAGTCTCTAGGTTGTTCTCAAGGAAATAGAAGCGCTACTCAACGCAATCCCATCACTGTGCATATCTCTCAAAAACAAGTCAAAGGGTCACAGCCAAAAGACGTCATGCAACTGTATTCACTAGTACTGGCAACGCCACAGACCTCAGGAGAATCAATTAACTCAAGTGAAACAGCCCACCACACTGCATCATCATCCAAGCTGTGTAATGGCACAAAAGCACAGACCAACAGAGCAAGGCAATGGACCAAAATCAGACAAAGTGTCAGCAAGTGATGAAGAATGCAGCTTTCAATACAATATCCTCCATACTGCGACCCACTGAGGCAATATTCACAATCAAACTGCTGCCCAGCAAATATGTTTCATGGGCCTTGGAATGGTATGCCCCTCCATTGGCGAGCATAGCGCTGCAGACGGTAATGGCCAAGTCCCTTAGGCTGGGTGCAGAGAGGCTGACCCGGGTGTTCAACGCCAGCGAACCTCCTCCCTCAGGCTATGGCCCGGTCTTCCACCCCTGCCTCCAGCACCAGGAGCTTCAAAGGAGGCTGCCTGGCAGCCACCCCAGAAGGATGTTGGCCGGCAGGTCATTCACCATGCATGCCACCAGGACACAGCACTCTGACTCCTCTTGGTCCCTCTCACTTAACACACAGATCATTCACCTAATCAGAATGCCATGGACTCTGCTGGCCGCCTCCCAGAACTGTCTCATCCTCTGCATACCGATCTACACATTACCATTTTAGTGCTGATCTTTGACTTCATGAAGCACCAGAATCAGTGGAGCTCCTAAACCCCCCTCAGCCCAGATTCATCTTGTTGGCTTTCCTCAGGAACATGAGGCAGGTCAATTTCAACAATCCTCTGGGTCAGTATTAGGCGCATTAGGTGGGCCTTCGTCTAGAGTGACACAGTGGGTGAAAAACTATGGGTTGGAATGCAACTATTTGCAAGCCTTCATCCCATCACCTTTTGGGGGTCCGATTGCCAGTAGTATGCGTGGAAGCCTAAGACTGGCACAGCTTTCCAAGCCTACTACTGTCAATGAGTGTGAATTCCAAAAAGTAGTAACTTTGCTCCCATTCAAAGAGATCTACTATCGGTGCAGATTAAGTACATTTTCGGTAAACCAGTCACTATATATATTTAAGATCCTAATACAAAAAATGAACAAGTTAAAGTCTCTTAGTGAAATGAGAACTATGAGAAAGAATGACAACAATTTAGCAGACCCAACTACCAAACCAAGAATGCATTTGAGCAGAGTCATGCCCCAATCACTTCTGCTTAAGTTACACCACTTTCCATCCCACCTGGGCCTGGTAGTTCTCCCTGGAAACTCCCGACTAAGGTCACGTAGAACACAAAGGCCTGGCGTCCCTGTCCATGGATCACTTATTTTTAGGTCTCGGCCTGCACCAGCGCTGGTCTGGCCGAGAGTTTTAGTAAGTGGGTTTTGGAAGTGCAAACACTGGCTTTCGGCTGGCGACCAGCTTGCGTTCACGATGGGCGTGCACGCGCGCAGCTGCCATGTTTCCTATCTCTTCCTCATTTCCTCGTCATGGCTCATTAACTCTCTGGACTCTGATGTTTCAATCGCAGCAGCAGCTCACATTACCAACTGACGGCCCTGGACTGCAGTCACATGAAAAACAACAGCGATTAGCATTGAAATGCAAGCTTTTTTTTGTCTAGTTAGAAATATTGCTTCGGTGGGTTGATTTCACCTTATATCGCCATTTGTTTTATATTGGGAGTCACAGCCTAATTACCAGTATTTTTGTCTCACTCTGTTTTTTTTTAAATATTTATTCGCGCAAAGCACAAAGCTATATTTAAGGTTACTTTTTCCGCGTCACTTCTTCACTCTATTTAAACTCCACACCCCCACTCTTATTGTCTCTCTCCTTCTCTCTCTCTCCCCTCTCTAATTCTCTCTCTACTTAATTAACTCTCCCCTCTCTATCTTTTTTAGCCTTTCATTCTCTCTCACCCCTTTATCTGTTTCTCTTTCAAACTCCTTCATTCACTCTCTCTCCCCTTCTTTCTCTCTCTCTCTATCCCGCTCCACTCTTTATTCTATGTACACCCTTTCTCTCTCTTTCTCTCTCACCACCCTCTCTAATTGGGCATTATATCTTCACTCTATCTCTCACTCGGCAACACCACAGCATCACTCAGCATCACCACAGCATCAATCAGCGCAACCACAGCATCAATCAGAGCCAGCACAGCATCAATCAGAGCCAGCACAGCATCAATCAGAGCCAGCACAGCATCACTCAGCACCAACACATCTCTCAACGCCATCACAGCATCACTCAACGCAATCACAGCATCACTCAACGCCATCACAGCATCACTCAACGCCATCACAGCATCACTCAACGCCATCACCGCATCACTCAACGCCATCACCGCATCACTCAACGCCATCACAGCATCACTCAACGCCATCACAGCATCACTCAACGCCATCACAGCATCACTCAACGCCATCACAGCATCACTCAGTGCAACCACAGCATCACTCAGTGAAACCACAGCATCACTCAGTGAAACCACAGCATCACTCAGTGAAACCACAGCATCACTCAGTGAAACCACAGCATCACTCAGTGAAACCACAGCATCACTCAGTGAAACCACAGCATCACTCAGTGAAACCACAGCATCACTCAGTGAAACCACAGCATCACTCAGTGAAACCACAGCATCACTCAGTGCAACCACAGCATCACTCAGTGCAACCACAGCATCACTAAGTGCAACCACAGCATTACTCAGCATAACCACAGCATCACTTAGCGCCACAACAGCATCACTCAGCGCCACCACAGCATTACTCAGCAGCACCACAACATCACTCCGCGCCACCACATCATCACTCAAGGCCAACACTGCATCACTCAGCACCACCACAGGATGACTCAGCACCACCACAGGATGACTCAGCACCACCACAGGATGACTCAGCACCACCACAGGATGACTCAGCACCACCACAGGATGACTCAGCACCACCACAGCATCGCTCAGCACCACCACAGCATCGCTCAGCACTACCACAGCATCGCTCAGCACCACCACAGCATCGCTCAGCAACACCACAGCACCACTCAGCACCCCCACAGCATCACTCAGCACCATCACAGCACCACCCCAGCATCACTCAGCACCAACACAGCACCACCACAGCACCACTCAGCACCACCACAGCAACACCCCAGCACCACTCAGCACCACCACAGCACCATCTCAGCATCACTCAGCACCAACACAGTACCACCACAGCATCACTCAGCATCTCTACAGCACCACTCAGCACCACCACACCACCACTCAGCACCACCACAGCATCACTCAGCAACACCACAGCATCGGTCAGCACCACCACAGCACAACTCCGCACCACCACAGCATCACTCAGCACCACCACAGCATCACTCAGCACCACCACAGCATCACTCAGCACCAACACAGCACCACCACAGCATCACTCAGCATCTCCACAGCATCACTCAGCACCACCACAGCGCCACCACATCATCACTCAGCACCAGCACAGCACCACCACAGCAACACCCCAGCACCACTCAGCACCAACACAGTACCACCACAGCATCACTCAGCACCACAGCACCACTCAGCACCACCACAGCATCACTCAGCACCACCACAGCACCACCCCAGCATCACACAGCACCAACACAGCACCACCACAGCATCACTCAGCACCACCACAGCATCACTCAGCACCACCACTCAGCACCACCACTCAGCACCACCACACCACCACTCAGCACCACCACAGCATCACTCAGCACCACCACAGCATCACTCAGCACCACCACACCACCACTCAGCACCACCACAGCACCACTCAGCATCACCACAGCATCACTCAGCACCACCACACCATCACTCAGCACCACCACAGCACTACCACAGCATCACTCAGCACCACCACAGCACCACCACAGCATCACTCAGCACCACCACAGCATCACTCAGCACCACCACAGCATCACTCAGCACCACCACAGCATCACTCAGCACCACCACACCATCACTCAGCACCACCACACCACCACCACAGCATCACTCAGCAGCACCACAGCATCACTCAGCAGCACCACAGCATCACTCAGCACCACCACTCAGCACCACACCACCACCTCAGCACCACCTCAGCACCACCTCAGCACCACCAAAGCATCACTCAGCACCACCGAAGCACCACTCAGCACCACCACAGCACCACTCAGCACCACCACAGCATCACTCAGCACCACCACAGCATCACTCAGCACCACCACAGCATCACTCAGCAACACCACAGCATCACTCAGCACCACCACAGCATCACTCAGCACCACCACAGCATCACTTAGCACAACCACAACAGTATCACTCAGCATCGCCTTTGCACTAGTACACCACCACATCATCATCACTCAGCAAGACCTAAGTATCATTCAGCATCACCTCAGCATCGTCTCAGCACCAGTCACCACCACCACCACCACCACTACCACCTCAACATCACTCAACACCACCTCAGCCTGCTCTCGGAATCTGCGATCTGTTGATTCTCCCCTAGCGTCTGGCCGCTGCTAGTGTTATAATACAGGTACTAGTTCACAACCTTCAACCTCCAATTGTTTATGCCCCTCAAAAAAAACTTTAACAAACAACCATTGGAATAGGCAAAAACAAGTTGCCAGCATTGCAAGAACAAAAGAAAAATGAGGAAATGTTTTATTGTACATACATTTTTTAATATGGTCGTTCTGTTGGACATAATGCCTTTTTGGTCATATATAAGGTAACAAAAATGCTTCTGGCACTTTTTTATTACAACTTTTCAGCATGCTGCACAGCAGCCACACTTCTCTACAGCACAGCTTAAACACATTGGCAAAGTCAATAGCTCTGCCTAAACACTTATAAGGCCCCAAAGGCGAGACCTATTGGCTATGCCAATGCTTGTTTTATGTATTTTGACTGCATGCACTTTTCTTCATCTCGGTTACAAGAGGCCTGGATTGCAGAGTTGTCAAATCAGTGAATGAGGGCAGAGTTCTATGTTTCTAGTCCTCACTTTTTACAAATCATTTTATCGAGTGACTGACGGCCCTATATACTAGGGGGCAGATTTACAAGCCCCTTGCGACACTTTTACGCCGCCGTTGCGTCACTTTTGTGACGCAGCGGTGTCGTAAACAATGCGCCACGTTACGACACATTTACAACGTGACGCATCTATGGAGATGCATCACGTTGTAAAGTTCTGCGTCACATTATACCTGCGTCAGGTATAATGTATGCAGGGTGGGAGTTCCGACGCAAGAAAGCCTCGTAAAAGTGACGCAGTGAAATCTACAAGATTTCACTGAGTCACTTTTACGACGCCACTGCATAAAAACCTTACGCAGCATAATGGAAATAGGCATTCCGAAGCACTGCTGGAGTTGCGTTGTGCTTGCGACACAACTCCAGCAATGCGTTGCCTTTACGCCAATAGATGCATCACGCATCTGTCAATCCTTGCACAACGGTGCGCCGCATTGTAAATACGACGCATCCATGGTGGAGCAAGGCTTTTTTTACGTGACGCAAATTAACTGACGCATCTCTGCTAAAATGCCGAAATGCGTCAGTTCTTGTAAATCTGCCCCTAAGTCCGGATTGCAGCTAGAGAAGGGCGTGCAGGCAAAATAATACAGTGAGCCGAGCCATGGGTTTGGCTTCGGTCTAAGAGTTAGTGCATAAGCTGAGCCCTGAAAACGTTTGGCAGGTATATCATGCAACAAACATTAGTGAAAAAATGTGAATCAATTTCTTCAAAATTCTGAAAAGTATTTCTTTAACATGCGGTAGAGTTTCACACTAGTACATCAGGCTATATCACTGTAGAGCCAGGCATTTAATAAAATGTATAATTTTTAGAAACATTCATGGCTCGTTCCCTAACACTTCCTTTAGTAAACTAAAAGTCAAGTCAGTAGTCATAAAAATCCTAAATGTGGCCTAGATTCTTATCATAGATGGAGCAACATTATATAGTCTTTTACATCAAAGATAATAGGTGCTTGTACAGCGCACATCCTGAGCTCAAGTATTTACTCATATGTGATAATAAAGAAAAAGGAGGCCATTTGGAATAAAATAATTGCCTAGGATCACAAACTTTGGACAAGCAGGGAATCCGGTATTGATTCTAGGTTATCTGGTTTCACATTTTGAAATTCAGCCGTCAGATGGGTATCTCTGTCTCTCCCGTTTGCATCAAAAGTCACAGTTTTGTCTTTCATTAGAAAAAGTCCGGCACAGAAATAGCTAAACCGGCTCAAGGCCCCAGACCCAAATAACCAAGGATGCATTTAGTTGTGGGGTGTAACACCCCAAACACCTCCAATGAAGATAATTACGGGGATGGGGGGGAGGAGGTTAAAGAATTGTGAAGTAAATGTTCTCCACTGCACATCGGAGAAGTGCACGAAACGTCTATCACAGGAGCCCCCTTCAGACTTCCTTTAACATAAGAAAAGTCAGGTAAACAGGAAGGATTGGGATCTGACTTCCTAAAAACGGCCCCACCCACCTACAACAGAATCACAACTGGACTTATATATATGGGGGCAGATTTACAAGCCCCTTGCGCCAGTTTTGCGTCACTTTTCCCATGTTAAAAGTGACACAAAAGTGGCGCAATGGGCTTGTAAATCTGCCCCATGATGTTTAGGATAGGACATATTCTTGTGAACGCTACTCACTTAACTATTTTCCTACCTGCTTTTTTAATACTGAAAAACGTATTTGTGGAAATAAAATACATCATTTTTCGGATGAGAGATTTCACGAGGATGTTTTTGGCTTATAAACACTCGTTTACAACTAATTTTATTTACTCGCTTACAACTAATTTTATTTACAAGTTATATTTTAATTCACGTATAATTTATTGTAAATTCAGTACGTAGGGAGCAAAGTGTTGTATTCGTTTAATCAGTCTCCTGAGAGATAGTCGAGTTATCCTAGTCTAAGAGTAAGACAGCAGTGAAGTTTGCAAGAGCCCCAGTCTATGCGCTAGAACTGGAGGGGGCGGGGTGATGTGGCAAAACCTGCAAATAGCCAATTAAAGAAGACTTCCGGGGGTCTACCTGAGAGTCGCAATTTAGGCAACTGAAATGTATGTCAGTCTTCAACTGTCTATCTCACTTTTGAAACGTCAAAAGGGTGTCAGCATAGAGACAACGCGCATGTTTCGCCTCTGAAACCGTGATCACCCTTGGGATTCGATCAGAACTTAACTTCTGCTGTCCCGATCGAGCCCAAAGTGGGTGGGGTAATTTCCCCTTAGGAGCGCAAGCATATTTATCCAGCATATCCCTCACGTGGCTCCCACGGACCTTGGTAACTTTGGCCTGTAGTTCCCGCTTCCCTCACCTGTAAACTGGAGCGGCTCTCCTGTCGGCCAGCGCCGGCTTGCGCTGCCGGGATTACTGGATTCAATAGTACACGATTCCCAACTCAAATTTTTTGACAATTCCAGCATGTAGCCAATCATCGCACAGGAGGAAGGCGACGCAACAATCATTGGACCCGCGTAAACCAATCAGATTGCAGCCTTTCACCAAACACCGACGCCACGTGACAATGGATAGTCAGATCACTAGACTACTACTATCACGGGATGATCGTTCTGTGTTTCAAAACGCGGACGGCATAAAAGAAGGACTAAAGCTTTGTCCCGCTAACAAATGAAGCGGCCCTTTTGGTGTGTTAGGGACGAGGCCGATAGTCGCATAGACCAAAACTGGACAAGCACGTGATGTACAAGTTTCTTGTGTTTTGTAGATTTATGTAACAAGAACTAGAGCAGAAGGTTTTGGAGCGAGTTACACGAGCACCGGTTACATTACACAAGAGCACGTTCTCCTGTGTTTTTTATATTTATTTATTTATTTAATGCAGTTTTATATAGCGCGAACTTTACCCAAAGGTGTCAGAGCGCTTTACAAAAGAACCAGGTAAGTTACAAAAGGTACACAAGATAGACTAAACACGCTAACAAGTTACATATATAGAGTTGCAGGTACACAAGAGGCTGATCACGCTAACAAGTTACATGAATGCAGTTACAACGCTAACAAGTAGCATATTTATATTATATAAAATATAAAAGGTGTCAGCGTTAGGTTAAAACAGGAGTAACATACATATTTACAAAGTTGACCACATGTGAGTGCCAGGTAAGTTACAAAAGGTACACAAGTTAGACTAAACAAGCTAACAAGTTACATATATACAGGTACACAAGATAGGCTGATCACGCTATCAAGTTACATATATGCAGTTACAACGCTAACAGGTTGCATATTTATATTGTAAAAAGTATGAAAGGTGTCAGCGTTAGGTTAATATAGGAGTAAAATACATATTTACAAAGTTGACCTCATGTGAGTGCTAGATGGTCGTAATGGTCAAGAAATGGGTTGAGTTATTCCAGGAAGTGTCTTTGGAGGAGGAAAGTTTTAAGATCTGTTTTTAAGGTCCGGAAAGAGGTGGTGGTTCAGAGGGATGGAGGAAGTGAGTTCCTGATTCTCGCCGCATTACTGGAGAAGGATTGAGCCATAAATCTTTCCCTTTTGAAGGTAGGAGGTTCGAGCAGTACGTTTTCCGCATTGCGTGAAGGTCTTGAGCCTCCTGAGATTTTTTAGGCGTCAGTTATGGGGCAGTAAAGTGATTCGCCCAGAAAGTTGAGCTGACTCCCCAATTCCAAAGACAGCAGGTTTGGCCATAATGCCACATTCTCTGAACAATCCAGGTTGTTAAGGGTGAACCGAGCCAAGGGTCAGCTCTGACACTAAGAGCCCACATGCACTAGCAGAACCTTGAATATTTTTGGCATCTAAATCATGTAGCAAACAACATGTTAAAATATCATCAGTATACATGACAACATTTTAGAACAGGAAGGTGGGAGATTTCGAAAATAAAATCTAGCTCACCTCCCTCGTAATAATGAGTGCAACCAACCACTATTACTTTAGTCCACCATAAAAAACGGAAATGATTGCATGGAATGGTTTACTTTGAGTGCACAATAATAATCCCAATAACAAACAGCAACCAATAACACTGAACTAACCATTAACCTTAGGCTTTGGAGCAGCGTGCTGCCCAGCGTAAAGCGCTTTGACACCTCGTCAGGGGTAGTAAGCGCCATATAAATATAATTATAATACAATATTTCCCCCATTGACTTCTACTCAAGCAGAGGCGATTTCAGGCACGAGACAGATAAAATAACTCATTTTCTGGACTAAAAAATCAGGAGTCTCCCTCCTGAACCGTGTCCGTTGGCATGCATGGATCAAATTTCACCTTAATACTTTAGATTATATCGCTGTGTTGAGAGTATTTATTAAAAGTGAGAGTTTTTAAACATAAACTGAGAAACATCCTGTGGTAAATAACTGGGTCCAGACGTGGTGAGTAAACTGTAGATCTTTATTTGGAGACAGGGGAATCGGCGAGAGCGGACTCTTCCAAGCAGAAGACAAGATCTAACTACTTTGGAACAGAACGCAGACTCAAGGGGAAACATAGAATGAGAATGTGATAACATTCTTAGTAGTGTGACATCTATTGTAAACCATAGCGTGTATTACACATCTTCTTCCTTTCCAAACAAAAAAAAACTGTACATCTCAAAAGAATAAAGAAAAAAAAACTTAACAGGAAAGAAAGCACACTAACATCTCTTAACATATAAAATCCTTGAGATACACAGGAGGATTGCGGCACCTAAGAGGACGAGAGGAAACAGTACTCTCCAAACCAGGTATGGTAGATTGATTCGAACCTGCAGGAATGAGAGAATCACCTCCCCCACAGTATTACCTGAAACACTCGGTTGAGTGTGAACTCCAGGATCCTGGGCCAACACATATCCACTATTGTTGGCAGCTCCGTCATGTTTGTTCTGCACTAGCCGATCATTACATTTCTGATACATAGCCACACGGCGAAAATTCCAACACTCACCATTATTCAAGATAACGCAGTGGTTAAGAACTTTTTTGACCGTAAATGGCCCCTTGAATTTAGAGAGACCTCTCCCTATTCTGCCTGTTTTGATCTTAACCTGATCGCCAATGCTGAAACGACATACTCTATTCATAGGTTCCTGTGGTGCCAATTTTACATCACGTGAGGTGACTAACTGTTTCATCCAAGAAGGAACCAATTTTGTTCCAGGGGACCTGCCCCTCATCAACTCAAAGGGGGACTTTCCATCCTGAACATGTGGAGTGGATCGATATGCCCAAAGCATTTCATCAACCAACTTTCGTACAATACAACCACTGGCCGAGGCCATTTGAATGATACCTTTAACCACTTTGTTGGACCTCTCACACAAACCATTTCCTTGTGGGTTGTATAGGGAAGTGCGATGATGAGATACTCCACAACTTTTTAAGAATGTTTGCATATCGTTGGAAACTAATTGTGTGCCATTATCTGTAATGAGAATCGAGGGTATGCCCTCATCTCTAAACAGTTTACCTACAAATTTTATAGTGCTCTCAGTGGTAATGTCATTCGTAAATTCTACCACCAGCCATTTTGAAAAAACATCCACTACAACAATACCAAACCTGTCAGACTCATGTAATTCGCCCATGGGACCGATGAAATCTAGGGAAACCGTTTGCCAGGGTAAGCCAGGATTGGCAATATGAGAATCATCAGATTTGCAACCTACTTTAAGTCTTTTTTCTCCTTCCCTGTGATGGAGCAGAGAAAATAAAAAATTTTAACCCCTACCAAATTTTATTAATAATTAATAAAATGTTCGTTTAAACGTATTAATCAACACTGTGCGTGGGGGAAGGGTAATACGCAAGTATATGTGCTGAATAATCTATTAACGAATGTCTGTGTGTCTAATATAACATAAAAATAATTGCGTACTAATTTTATAATAAATGCATGATTTGTGCTTCATAGAATATAAACGTGTCGTTGCAAAAACAATAGTGATGGTAAGTAAGGAACAGCTTAAATGTTGCTTTCTGCTAGGTAATAACTAATTGGGGTACGTAGATGACGGGAGGGAAACGAAAAGGCTATGTTTCTCTATTTTAATTATGTTTTGTTTATTTCAAAATAGTGCTTCTAAGTATAAACGAGTGGCGATATAAAATGGCTGCCGGTTAATGAAGTGCGCAAGTGCGGGGAAACACGTGACAAGGGAGAAAAGTTGGAGAAAAGCTAACCTCGTGATGTTGCTGAGAGGCTAGGATGCGAGAATGGTCAAGGCTGATGTGACCTAATTGAACTGATAGTGTGCCGTGGTGATCAGCAAGGAACCGTGGGAAACCATTTTAAGAGAAAGGACAATGCCTGCAGAGTTCTCGAATGTATCGAAAGAAGTTACAAATGTACTGATCGAAGCGGATGGAAACATGTTTTGAACTGTGAGAAAGGAAATGATCATATACATTCCAAGGACCAGTTGGATCGAGAGAACTTGATTAAAGAATGAATAGATGAAATGAATGGACCAATGAAAGAAAAGCGTGTTATTAATGTTGCAACAATTAGTTAGCAAAGTTAGAATTAGGGTATAAGATTGCCTACTCTTAGTGGGAGGGGGTCACAGTCACGATCGGAGTTGGAGAGTCGCAGTCAGAGTCTGTGTTGGTGTTGGTGGCTTCCAGTGCTTGGTGGTCCTGATCGATCCATTACTGAGCGAGAGATGCTGAAAGACTGTTAGATGAGACGGGTTGCAGGTAGCTGATGCTGACGAGCTGAAGATTCTGTTGCTGTCTTATTTTTCCAGTTGAGTATGAGAATCAGGTTATTTTTAATTCTTAAACTTAGGTTAGAAATCATTAGGCTAATTTAGGAAGGTAGGCAGGTAATTAGGGTTTTGTTTCATGACAAAAATTTCCTTTCTGCAATAAAATTGATTATGCTTAATAAATATTTGAATTAATAATGAATGAATAATTAAATAAGAAGTCTAAATTCTTTCTCATGCTTTTAAAAATTATATAAAATTTAAGATTCTTTAAATCAAACGACTCAGTGGTTATTTTTCCAAATGATTGTGACACCAGTAATTGGTTATTGTGATTTAGCTGGTCTTAATCACTATGAACTAATTTCTTACATGAATGTTTCATCGACAAAACAATGAGCAGGAATATCTTAAGAAATAACTAAAAGAAAGCGATAGGTTATGGTAATAAGATATCCCGGCTCCTTCCAGCGGTACATAAATGGTGTTTTTCATTTAGTTCTCATGCTTCTCCTAGGAGTACAGAATTTCGTAAAGGTGTAAAGGAAATCCAGGTGTGTGCGTGTGTGATAGGCGATGTTTATGGGCCCCATCGTCATGTGGATGTAAGAAAATATAGTTTGGCCCTGGATGACCGATAAGTGACCTAGGAGGAGAATAGTTTTATTGTACGCGCTGCATCACCTGCAAATAGAGCAATTTTCCACCCAATCCACCACTTGGGCATCTAAACCAGGCCACCAGAAATGATTTTTGATACGTCGTTGAGTGAGACTTTGACCAAGATGTCCTTCATGTGCTAGGGTCAAGAGTTTACTCCTGATACCAAAAGGAGGGATAAACTTTTCACCCTTAACTAAAATGTTATCACTGCACACAGACAACTCGTCTAGGATTTTTGAATAGGGACGTACAGACACAGGAAGACAACTCTCTCTTTTTGGACTAGATTTTAACAAATTGATTACTTCTTGTAAAGTGTGATCACTTTGCATCTCACGCTTCCAGTCATTAGCATCGAACACACCCTCACCCACAAAGACTGCATCGTCAATTGTGGCAACTGCAATGTCATCATTATAATGCACAACCGCAGGATCAGAGACAGAGCGCCAATCAACAGACAGTCTGGAAAGGCAGTCGGCTTGAATATTTCTCCAACCCTGAATGTGTTCCACTTGATATTGAAAGCATTGAAGCTTGGCTGCTAGTTTGACAAGTCTCGCAGAGCCTTTGCCAGTACCACCAGGAGACAATACTTTTATCAGTGGCTTGTGATCAGTTCTAAGAAGAAATCTAGTGCCCCACAAGTATGTCCTAAAATATTCAACAGCCCAGGCTGCTGCAAGTGCCTCCCTTTCAATGACAGAATAGTTTTTCTCTGAATCAGTTAATGTCCTGCTGGCAAAAGCTACTGTCTTCTCACAACCTGAAACTATTTGGGATAACGTTGCTCCCAAGCCTGTTGAGCTGGCATCTACAGTTAAGATGGATTTGTGATTGACATCAAAAGGGGAGAGAACATTAGCCTCACAAATTTCTTTCTTAATTTGGTCAAAACATTCTTGATGCTGAGTGGACCACAGAAAACTTACACCTTTCTTAAGGAGTGAACGTAAACAAACAGTTTTATCCGAAAAGTTTTTTACAAACTTTGAATAATATTCTATAAGACCCATGAATGAGCGCAGTTGATCTTTATCAACTGGGGAAGGGGCTGAGCTTATGGCACTGCACAAGTTCTCTTTTGGTTGAACTCCAGAGGCGCTAATGGTGTAGCCCAAATAATCAATTTGATCAACTAAAAATTTACACTTATCTTTGCGGAGTGTAAGACCTGATTTGTTCAATTTATCTAAAACAACTTTAAGGATGGCGTTGTGTTCCTCAACAGACTGACCATAAACTAATATATCATCCTGGAAATATATAGTGTTATCCACCCCTTTGAAAATGTCAGAGACCATGCGTTGGAAAACGCTGGCAGCAGAAATAAGTCCAAAGGGTAACCGTGTGAATTGAAAGGTGCCCTCTGGAGTTATAAAAGCCGTGAGATGTTTGGAGTCAATATGTAGTCTGATCTGGTGGTAAGCGCTTTTAAGATCAAGTTTAGAGAAAACCTTGGCACCCTTGAGTGTGGAGACTAGTTCTGTGATGTTTGGGAGTGGAAATGTATCAGCAATAACACACTGGTTCAAGGAGCGCAAGTCAACACAGAATCTCAATTTTCCATCTGCCTTCTTAGTAATAACCACCGGAGAAATCCAAGGGGAAGCTTCTACCGGCTCTATGACACCTGAACTAAGCATTTCTTTGATGAGGTTTTTAACTTCGCCTTTAACCACAATGGGAACGCGCCTAACTTTATGTTGGACGGGTACTGAGTTTTTCCTAAGTAAGATTCGATGAGCATAGCCCTTAAGTTGTCCGAGTTCCTCTCTAAACACCGCATGAGCCTCTTCAAGTATGCTGTCCAGACCCTCATCCTCAACAACCATGACTTGCATGGGCGCCCTCGGATTTACTATGATGTGTAAATCGTATTGGTGTACCCACCCTAAGATTGCCGGACCATGGTCAGATATATATACCTTACCCTGAATGTGCCTGTGGGAAAAGGAAATATGAGCCTCAAAATACCCAAGGATGTCGATTGATTCACCCTGATACCCACCAGGGGAAATGTCTTTGGGAAGTAGTGTTTTTTTATCCCACTTTTCTTTAAAGAGACACTTAGGTATGATTGTAAACTTAGAGCCAGTATCGACCATGAGAGACACATCACGACCATCGATAGAGAAAATAGCTTTGGGCCTATTTTTCCTCTTGTCATCATCAATTTGGGAATCCTTGGACTCAATGACTAAAATTTTATCACCATCGAATTCTGGGTCGTTCTCAACAACATGTACAGTAGAAACACTGGGATTAAACCTACTCCTACATACACGAGCATAGTGACCAATGCGACCGCACTTAAGACATTCCTGCTTGGAAGCAAAACAAAATTTAGAGTCAGAAGCATGTGCATTACTGCCACACCTGCTACATGTTCTATTGTTGGAAAGTTTGTGCACAACTGCAGTGGGCTTGGAGTTGTAGGGTCTTTTACAAACTTTGCCTTATTCTTGATGGCCGCAATGTTACTATGTTCATCGTCATCATGACGTGTGTCTCGATGATCTTGTGGTGAGATTTCATTAACCTCTGAATTGAGATTCCTTTTCTCCAATTCTTTCATGCATCCTTCGGATTGCTCAACCACTTTGGCTAAGTCAATGGCAGTTTTAAGATTGGAGTTTTTTGCCGCCCACAAACGCTCCTGAATTTTTTTATTGTTGCACTGTACAATGAGTTGATCTCTAATCAGCTCATCTGTCAACGCTCCAAAGTTGCACTTTATAGACATCTCTCTTAATCTTGAGACGAAGTCATCAATAGACTCACCTGTTTTTTGATGTTGCGTATAAAATTTGTACCTGTTCATAACTAAGTTTTCTTCTTTGGAATACCTGACTTCTAGTCTGCACACAGCTTCTTTGAATTCATCAGGGATGGGTTGGCCATTAGCTTGGAGAGCTTGTGGGAGAAAGCGGAAAACACGTTGTCCCTCTTTGCCTAGTGTGCTCAAAAGGAGAGCTTTCTTTCTTTTTGCTGAAAAATCTTGCCCTTCTAGTACGTCTAGATAGTTCTCAAACATGAGGATCCAGTCCTCCCAAGGAATGCTAGGTTGACCAGGCTGTGCTAGGAAAATGGGAGGTAAAACGGCTGAAAACTGAGATGGATCCATAGTTCAATACAGTAATATGGAGTGTGAATAACCCAGTATAAGCAAGTGTGTAAGACTAGAAAGTGGAAAGAGAAGAGAAAAAAAAAAAAACACAGCGTGTGGATAGCTTTAAAGTAACCAAAATCTGACACGACAATATACTAGAAGCGTGTATATCGCTGTAGAAAACTTAGTCACATGGGGATATACCACTAGCGTGTATATCGCTGCAGGTGACGTACACAACACACAGTTAATTAAAATACCTTAATACTCATGGGCATGCTGCCAAGTAAATGTACCAGTTTGCCATGAGAAGCGTGGATGTGATCCTGGGAAAAGGAAACACGTTGTAGTGCGATTGAAGGCTTTGCTTGACTAGCGATGCTGAGTTGACTCAGAACAGCCTTCTTGTTGCGCGCTGGTAACCAGGACAACCCTGATGCAAACGCCGTGCCTCTTAGAGCGTGCTCTCACTGTGAGGAAAAGAGCTTCTGTGACGTCGCACCACGCTGGTAACCAGAGCAACACAGACGCTGGTGGCGTGCCTCTAGGTACGCGCTGCCGCTGGCGCAAGCGTAAATTCTAAGACGTCATCAGAACAAGGATGACTGAGAAGAGGAAGGATCTCTCCGCTGGGAGGCAGCGGGAAAGAGTCTGTGGGCTGCTGCTGACACGCAGATGCCGGGCGCCGTCACTCCGGGTTGCCTCGCCTGACCTCCCCTCTCGCAGACACGCCGATGCCAAGTCTTTTCGCTCTAAGTTGCGCCTGACCTCCCCTCTCGCAGGCACACCGATGCAAAGTCTTGTCGCTCTGAGCTGCCTCCGGAACCAACCACAGTGATGTCACACGCGTGACACAATCTCCATGACTGCACTCACAGCCTGCTTCTCAAACGCATGGTAAGTGCTGGGAAGGTATTTGTTACTCACAGTGCTGTCCGCTCTCGCCTTGCTCCGTTTTCACCCTGCTCTGTTTCCGCTCTGCTCCTTTTGAAGTCGGATCGAAGAGGAGGATGTGCACGCTGGGTTCCTTGAATCCTCGAACGTCGCCAAAATGTGGTAAATAACTGGGTCCAGACGTGGTGAGTAAACTGTAGATCTTTATTTGGAGACAGGGGAATCGGCGAGAGCGGACTCTTCCAAGCAGAAGACAAGATCTAACTGCTTTGGAACAGAACGCAGACTCAAGGGGAAACATAGAATGAGAATGTGATAACATTCTTAGTAGTGTGACATCTATTGTAAACCATAGCGTGTATTACACATCCCTACCCTACCTTAATGACAACGCTATTTCTGAACATCAGTTGTCATGTGTACCCTACGTGTGGCCTAGATTCTTATTAGATGAAGCAGCATTTGAAGCTATAAAATAGAAGAGAGGTTTCTGTAAGAGCACACCTTGAAAACTCATATGCTATAACGAACAAAAAAAGAGGCTTGGTGAAATAAAGTACTTGCAGCTCCCACAATTTGGTCAAGCAGGAAAGCCGATATTGGTCCCAGATTTTCCAGTTTCACACTGTGCTATTCAGCCACTAGATGGGTATCTGTTTTTGACATCAAAAGTTAATGCTTTGTTAATAATTCTTGGATGATGACATAAGATCCTGAGTGATCGCAAAAACACAGTTTATTTTTGGCAGTTGTACATAGCGTAAATCTTGCCCAAAGACATAAGAGCCCTTCATAGCAGATACAGGCTACATCAGATGCTATTTTCCCAGCACAAGGAAATTTGCCAGGACTCACAGGATGCTGAGCCAAGACCAGGATTTGAACCTGGTTCACTTATATAACAGGTGTCAGCAGCTGTAGAAACTAGGCCATATCAGCTCTGTGAAAGCTTGGCATGTTTTGGGCCTGTGAGAGTGTTTTTAACAACTAGAAAATAATGGTCAATGTAGATTTTCCTAGTACATTATAACGGAAAGTCTTAATTTTATTAAAGACACGGAGGCGAGTATTATGCTTACTTTCTTGCATTTATTATAATAGCAGCCAAGATAAGTAAAACTACAGTTCCCATAGGGCCAAGCAACCGCTGGCCAATGGGAACAGAGAAAAAACGTAACACATAACCAATGAGCAGGCAGCCACCACTATTACGTCACAATCTGACTGCGAACAGTCCTCTTTTCGCTGACGAGCAGCTCAGATAGAGTCCAAAAACAGAGGAACAATAGATAAAATAATAGAAACAGCCAAAGTCCAGGAAAAGATGTCTCAACCAAAATCCAACCAGGATACTCGAAGATCAGGAATCACTGTGGCAGAATCCGAAATAGCAGAAGGATCATCAACAGGAATGGAAGAAAACCGTTGAAAAACTTGAATCCCCTCAGGAAGATGCGGGAGGCAACGCTGGAGTCGCTGTAGGGAGGGAGAAACACAGATATTAGCAGTGTTGAGGCGGGATAATACTCGCCTCCGTGTCTTTAATAAAATTAAGACTTTCCGTCATAATGTACTAGGAAAATCTACATTTTATGGCAAGACCGGAGGCTCCTATTATGCTTGTTCAAAGCATATCAACAACCATAGAAACAGGAGTAACAATCGGTTTGCAATAAAACATTTGAAAAACATTATCATTTGACCAATCCGCAGATCTCAGAATGTCCTCTAAACGGGAGCCTGCCCAAAAAGCTTTGGAGGCCATGGCTCCCCTGGTGGAATGGGCTCCGAACGCGGAGACATCTATGCCCGCGAGGGACATGATCCAACGAACCCAACGGGCCAGGGTAGCAGAGGTAACAGGGAGATAGGGTTTACGAAAGGAAATGAGAAGTTGAGAAAGAGAGGACTTTCTGAGATCAGAGGTTCTTTGTTCATATACTTTGAGACATTGGCCTACACACAACTTAGGATGGGAAGGAAAATAAGGGTAGAAAACAGTGTTCAAATTCGTTTTAGTACGCTTGTTAACCTGAAACAATACACCTGTAGGAGAAAACTGACGAGAAGAAATATCCAAAACTTTGACATCAGAGACACGTTTGATAGAAATAAGACACAGTAACATGGTAAGTTTAGCGGAGAGCATTTTTAGAGAAAGAGCAGAATTATCTGGCCAATCAGAAAACAGCTTAAGAACCAAATTAACGTCCCATAAATTAGAATACTTAGCCAACGGAGGTTTGGAAAATCTTACTCCTCGAAGAAGACGGCAAATGAGGGGATGGGCGCTGACCAGCTTGCCATCAATGGGACAATGATTGAGGGAAATGGCAGATCTATACAGGTTTACCGTTCTATAGGACTTATCTGCACTGGCTTCGGAAGCTAGAAAATTAACCACAAAATTTAGAGGGGCTGAAAAGGGATCGATATGTTTCTCCAGACACCAGCTTGACCATAAAGACCAGGCAGACTTTTAGGCCTTGGAGGTACCTGGGGCCCAGGCTTTGCTGATAAAGAGAGAAGCCTCTTGCCAAATGAGGAGGTCAGGAGGGACAGACTGGAAACCTTCCAAGCTGAGAGAACCAGAGACTTGTCTAGAATGAGATTGTGCGGAAGGCCCAGGGGACTATGGAGTAGGTTGTCGCAAAGCGGGAGATGGACAGGAAAGTCCACTGCCATCTCTAGAAGGGACGGAAACCAAATCTGAGATTGCCAGAATGGGACCACAATGACTAGAGAAGTCAATTGGCGGCGTACTTGTGAGAGTACCCTGTTGACCATGAGGAAAGGAGGAAAGGCATAATTGAGATGAAGGGACCAATCCTGAAGGAAAGCATCTGTGGCCAGGGCCAAAGGATCCAGACGCCAACTGAAGAAACTAGGCAATTGGGCATTGAGGCGAGAAGCAAAGAGATCGATATGAAAAGGGCCCCAGAGTTGATAGAGAGAAAGAAAGACGGACGGAAGCAGCTTCCAATCGCTGGAATCTCGTAGATAGCGAGAATGCCAGTCTGCTATGGAGTTGAGATCTCCGGGAAGATACTCCGCTTTGAGAGACAGCTTGTGTGCTAGGCAGAATTCCCATAGGCTCTTTGCAAGTTCTGTGAGAGGTTTGGACTTGGTGCCACCTAGATGGTTGATGTAGCGGACCGCAGAAACATTGTCCATGCGGAGAAGTATTGAACATCGCACCTTGTTCTTTGTAAGGCTTTGGATTGCAAAGGAGCCTGCCAGCATCTCTAAACAGTTGATGTGCAATTTGGACTCCTCTTGAGACCATGTACCGCCAGTCGAGATTTGTCCACAACGGGCGCCCCAACCCGACAGGCTTGCATCAGATTCTAACACAAGATCTGGGGCCGAAGCGAAAATAGTTCGCCCGTTCCACGCATCTAAATGGTCGATCCACCATTGCAGCTCTAGACGTGATTCCTGGTCTAGGGGTATAAGGTTGGAATAAGCCAAGCCTTGGCGAAGGTGTCAGATCTTTAGACGCTGAAGGGCCCGATAATGAAGAGGCCCTGGAAATATGGCTTGAATGGAAGCCGAAAGGAGACTGACAATCCTTGCGAGGGATCTGAGGGAAACCAGAGAGGACCGAAGAGCCTGAGAGATCTCTGACTTGATGGTTGCGACCTTTGTTGGTGGAAGAAGAAGAGAAGCCGTGGGGGAATCTACGAGAAAACCCAAGAATTCGATGTGTTGGGAAGGAATGAGCATAGACTTTTCGGGATTGAGAAGGAAACCCAGATCTGTGAGAAGGGACCGAGTGGTGTTGAGATCGGAAAGAAGATTTTGATTGTCCGAGTTCATTATTAGGATGTCGTCCAGATAAATGATAAGTCTGATCCCGAGGGACCGAAGGAAAGACACCACCGGTTTCATGATCTTTGTAAAGCACCATGGTGCTGATGACAGGCCGAAAGGAAGAGAGCAAAAGCAATAGGTTATTCCTAACCATTGGAACTGAAGAAACTTTGTATGAGAGGCGTGAATAGGAATGGTAAGATATGCGTCCTGAAGGTCTATTCTGACCATCCAATCGTTTAGACGGAGGGTGTCTCGTAAGTGAATGATGGTCTCCATTTTGAAGTGGCGATACACCACGAACTGATTGAACCATTTTAGATTTATAACTGGACGCAACTTTTTGTTTTTCTTCCGAACCAGAAAAATTGAACTGAGGAACCCGGAGGGATCTAAAGGAGCAATCTGAATAGCCTGTTTTTGGAGCAGGTTCTGAACCTCTGAAGAGATTAGTAGAGACATGTCTTCGGAAAAAACGAGAGGAGGAGGGAAAACTGTTTGGGAAGGTGGCTCTTAAAACTCTATAAGATAACCTTGGACGGAGTTTAAAACCCAGGGGTCTGCAGTGAGGGAACGCCATTTGTGAATGAACAGTTGTAGCCGACCCCCGACAGGGGGAATAACACCTACCTTGTTGGATGTTACCGCGGTAGTTCTTCTGTCCTCGACCTCGGAAACCACGTCCTCTTTGAGGGTAGAAGTGAGGCTTGAACTCCTGGTAGCCTGTATTGAAGGATCCTCTGGAGCCTTGATTTTGATAGGAGCGGCCGGAAGAGCGACCCTTGCCTCTGCCGGCCCTCCCAAAAACCCAAGGGGAAAATACTTTCTTGATGGATTGTTGCGCTTTATCTAGCGAGGCAAAAGTGGAAACAAATCTGCTGAGATCCTTGACAAGAGTGTCACCAAAAAGAAGGCCGTCCGCCTTGATACCGGGGTCAAGAGGAGCCAAGTTAGCCGGTTTGGGATCAAGTTTGATCAGAAGGCCCTTGCGGCGCTCATGGGTAATGGCGGCATTAGCATTTCCTAAAAGACAAAAGGCTCTTTGAACCCAGGAGGAAACATCCTCAGCATTAAGATCAGAGCCGTCCAAGCGAGCCGCTTCTGCCAAATCAAAAATGCGAGCCAACGGGCCAACCACATCCAAAAGCTTGTCCTGGCAGGTGGACCAAGCTTTATCCACACTCTTGCGTGGATCTTTGCCAAACTTGGAAAAGAATGTAAGTAAAGGCTGGTCAATAGAAGGAGCCACAGTAATGTTGGAGGACAAAGAAGGTTTGGGGCATTCGGATTTTAATTTAGATCTAGCTGACTTATCTAAAGGAAGACGAAGTCTTGCAGAAATGTAATCACCCACATGAGGAATTGGGAACCATTCAGTGGAATTGGGGTGGCGAATGGTGGAGGGGTCAAACATGGGAGCACCCTCAGAGTCCAGAACGGGAGAAAAAGAAAAGGAATCGGACTTGGATTTTTTAACAGGAGGGGAAGGGGGGTCAGAAACATCAAAAAGATCAAATAAATCATCAGCGTCAGCCATATCATCGTCTGTGTCCAATATGGTGGAAATCACCAATTTTTTGGGTACCTCTGTGTGTTTAGATTTTGATTTCTTTTTTCCCTCTGGATTAGATAACCCCTCCTTGGAAGGAGGCCTGGGAGGAACAGAGTCCTCAGTGAAGTGCGAAGGAATATCGCTGCTCAGGTGTGACGCTTTTTGGAAACATTTTTGGAAACATTAACAGAAACAGAGGAAACCAACTTTCTTTTTCTGCTATCCCCCGCAGAATGGGCCAATGCTTTGGACAACAGACTAAGCATAGAATTCTCCATATCCTTGGAGAAACGCTTCATGGAAGATTCCACAGCAGTTTCCACAGAGGAATTAATAAAAGTATTTAAATCATTCTTGAAGGTTTCACCTTCCTCATTCTGAAACTCCAAATCAGAACTATCAACCTCCATAATGTGGAATTCAGTGACGCAGGAGGTAGGAAAGGGTTAAGGGAGCAAGTGTGGGCGTGTGAAGGCTAAGAGAGGGGCGGGTTTATAAGAAAAACCACTCCCACCGAGCACGGGTAACAGCCGTGAGAGAAGGAAGCTCCGCAGTGAGTGCCCAGCAGCGCCGACAATTGACGCGTGCACTGAGAGGGGAGAGTAATGAGGAAACGGCCGCAGTGCGACGCGTTGAGAGCAACCGTCAACGCGCGACAGTGGGAAGGCCAGAGCGTGTGGAACGAGCGGAGTGCAGCTAAGACGCCAGCAAAGCAGTAGGCTAATAAAAGCTGTGTCGCTTAACAAATATATAATAATAACATATGCCAACAACTGTAATGCCAAAAACATACGTTAGTTAACAAAATTAGTAAGAGCAATGAAGAGAAGGCACTTATCTGACTGCGAGCAGCAAGAAAAGAGGACTGTTCGTAGTCAGATTGTGACGTAATAGTGGTGGCTGCCTGCTCATTGGTTATGTGTTACGTTTTTTCTCTGTTCCCATTGGCCAGCGGTTGCTTGGCCCTCTGGAAACTGTAGTTTTACTTATCTTGGCTGCTATTATAATAAATGCAAGAAAGTAAGCATAATAGGAGCCTCCAGTCTTGCCATAAAATTTAGATGTGTTTAAGTTAGCATGACCAGGCTCCAATTAGCTTGCTTTGACATAATTTTATATTTGCGGAAAGTGACCTTTTTTTTAATTGAATGAGCACTCTCCACCTGCATGTGTTTCTCTGTCTGCTTTTCCATTTCAGAAACTCGCAAAACAGAAGCCTAATTCATATTAAGTGAATCTGACAGAACCACTCTATGTGATACTGTACACATGGTAGACCTGTTACCATGATTGCACTGACACTGGAATGGGTGGCACAATGGGTGCTGCAGTCCACTAGTGACACCTAATTTACAGGCCCTGGGTACACTGTGTCCCATATACTAAGGACATATAGGTAAGGGAAATATGCCAATTAGGGTCATACCAATTTCTCCATGATAAAAGGGGGATTACAGTCACTTTATCACAAGTTAGGAGGGGTAAATTGCTCAGAGCTCTACTGCCAGGATAAATAAAGGGTCCTAAAAAAGAAGAAAAATCCAGGGTGACCCTGCAGAAAGTGTAAATTCCCTACACATAGCCTCCAGTTGGTGCACCTGCCCATGAAATGCTGGTGGACCACGTGTTTGTCGCTTAAAGGATGGCATAACATTACAGTAAATGATAAAAAGTAGCAAAATCCTATGACTGGTACGTTTGATGGGAGAAAGATTGAGGGTCTGAGGCGTGTCATGTTTGAGATAAAGCCACAGCCAACACCTGCACAGTTTGAAGCACTGAATGAGGGAGAATATGTGGCGAAAAGAAAAAAACACATAAGAAAATGCTGAAGGTTCAGATTGGTAAAGTTGTTAACCATTGGTTGTATGTGAGATTGAGTTTGCAGAAGAAGGTGTGGAGAGAGAATGTGCTGGAGACTGGGGGTGTGTTTATCACCATTGCCAGTGATTTAGGCAAAAAGAAAACAAAAGACAATTACAATAAAAATAAAGATGACAAAAAGAATGAAAAGAAAGAGAATGATAGTGATTCTCAGAGAGACGATGAGCCCTTTGATTGTCCCAACCTGCCCCTCTCTGGAAAAGAAGTCCAAGTTGTAGGCATTTCAAATAAACAAGTGACTAAAACTGTTTCAAGTGTTAGTAATCATGAGTTAATAATTAGCAAGATAAGTACAATTAATTTGTTGGGATGTGATCTTTTGTGCAATTTAAATTGTGTGATTTACTGCACACGGGATGGTGTTGGTATTCAAATAATGCACAATGGCATGGACTTTAAAATAAAACCACAAGAGACAAAGGTTGAATTGTTTCCAGTTCTCACAACAGAAGATTTATCTCCAGATTTAAGATGCACAGTGAAAAAAAGAGGCATAGCATTTTACAGGAAATAAAATACGGTTGATCAAAGGTGCAGAGCCAGTACAAATCAAACAAACAATGGTGGCTAGGGGACCCGTTTGTCGCACAATCACGTGTAGCTAATAGTATAAAGGAAAGTACTTAGAGAACAGAAGTTGCCCACCTCAAGAAATGGTTCGCCACCGATTAGAACCACAAATAATTCAACATAAATACAAGAATCTGAGAGGCAACTACAACAGCTTATGACGTACTATTGGCAACATTGCCAAGCATGAATTGATGAGACGAAAAGACTGTCTTGTTGTATTTAATCCTTTATTTCATAGTCTTTGTAAAAAGATGATTACAGCCAACGCGTTTCACCCATATCTGGGCTTCTTCAGGGCTATGCAGCAAAATTTCCTTCGTACCGGAAAGTGCCACCAATTCCAAACGTTCAAGGGCTTCAACGAGAAAACTGTGCGGCTTAGATTCTGCACAACGCCGGAACCGGACACGATGTTCTCGGCAATGCTTATTACAGCTTTTTTAATTTCTACTCGTGTGCGAAGAATCTAAGCCGCGCAGTTTTCTCGTTGAAGCCCTTGAACGTTTGGAATTGGTGGCACTTTCCGGTACGAAGGAAATTTTGCCGCAAAGCCCTGAAGAAGCCCAGATATGGGCGAAACGCGTTGGCTGTAGTCATCTTTTTACAAAGACTATGAAATAAAGGATTAAATACAACAAGACAGTCTTTTCGTCTCATCCATTCATGCTTGGCAATGTTGCCAATAGTACGTCATAAGCTGTTGTAGTTGCCTCTCAGATTCTTCTATTTATGACAAATCACTAAAACTTAATGCAGTGTATCCCCTCAATCCACTGCAGGCTTACTTGTGGAGCTGAGGAGGAGATCGCGCCTGTCATTGATAAAATGAGCAGAGCAATTTGTTTTTTGAATATTTATTTGTTTTATCATTTCTATGACAAGATAATAAACAGACATAATACGACAGCCACAATTTACTGGTTCTGTAATATTAGATACATTTACCGCTGGATCTCCCTTTGCTCCGGAATCTCCATTCAGTTCACCAATGCCCATCATCATTGTTCCATTTTCTCACTTCCTGAAGTTAAAGGTGGCCGGAGCAGCTGTACCCTAACCCCTACAACCTATGCCACTACGTTCATCTCCAATTCCCTTCCCATCCTCCCAATATTTTCTCCAATTTGTTCATACACCCTCGCCCTTTATAGATTTCCTTTTCCATCACTTTACAGAATTCCGGTTTCCCAAATATGGTATGTTGGGGTCCCAGAACCCCACCCCTGCGCAATGTCTTGTTTCGCGACCGTGCATCCCATATTTATCAGTTTATTTTTGGTATCGTGAATGGTCAATTGGGTCCCACACCCCCAAGAGTGCCAGCTTTGGCGTCAATTCCAATGGTAACCCTGTTGCTTCCTTCACTGATGTTCCTATTGCCCCCCCAGTTTGTTTGAATGCGGGGGCAGCTCTAGATTGTGTGTAAGAAGGTGCCCTGTAAACCACATCCTCTAAGGCAATCCCCTTTATCTGCTCTTCCTATCTTGTGCAGCAGGGTGTACATATAGTACACCCTGTGTAGAATCTTTATCTGAATTGTTAGACCTGGTACCATTGGCGTGAGTGTCCCTTCCATTTTTTTTTTGCTGTTGTCTCCTCTGTTTTTGATATGTTTTGCTGGTTTTAGATGCTTTGGGCACTGTGCCACTGCTATTCAGTGCCACAGTGCAAGTGCTCCCTATTGTAAAGTATTGTAATGGATTAGTGACTCCATGATTGGCTTGTTTGATTTACTTGTCAGACCTTAGTATAGTGCACCATGTGTGCCCAGGGCCTGTAAATCAAATGCTGCTGGTGGGCTTGCAGCACTGGTTGTGCCACCCACAGAAGCAGCTTGTAAAGTGTGTCTCAGGCCTGCCATTGCAGAGCCTGTGTGCAGTCTAGTACTGCCTTGTTGACTTGGTAAGTGCACCCACTTGCCAGTCCCTAAACCTTCCCTTTTCTACATATCAGACACCCCTAAGGTAGGCCTACGGGCAGGGTGCATTGTAAGTAAGAGGTAGGACATGCCCTGATGTGTGTAGCATGTCCTGATAGTGAATTACCGCCAATTTCGTTTTTCACTATTGCAAGGCTACCTGTCCCCATAGACCAGAATGGGCAGTTTGATTATAACATCTTATAATCCTAACTGACCCAGGGAACATGGTAGGAAAACGAATTTAGTATGCCTGAACTCAGAATGATAAAATACATCTTTTAGTGAAGTTGGTTTTAACATTCTGTGTTTGAAAATACCACTTTTAGAAAGTAGGTATTTTCTTGCCTAACCATCCAGCCTGCTTCTGCTAGGTTGTGTATTGCATGTCTGGTTTGTGAGTGACAGGAGGGCTGGGGCTCCAGCAGTCTGATGAGTCAGGGCTGGGCTGAATAGGACCTTGGCTGAATAGAGAGTGGGGGGGCGGAGATTTCCTTTCACTCCCTGAGCCCTCATAGAATAGAGAGTAGGGGGAGGAGATTTCCTTACAGCTACCTGGGCCAGGTCTGCTTTCAACAATGCTGTTTCCACCTCCTGCCAGGAAGCTGCACAGAACTGGTTTTGGCTAGGTACAGACACCCTCTGCCTTCAGAGAACAAAGAGAATAGTAGTATAAATATTGGGGCCCAGACCCCAAGACTTTAGATCACTTCTGGGAATCAAGACGGACCTTTGCCAAGGAGAAGAAACCAAGGAAGCTGAAGGATTTGACTGCCCCTGTGCCAGTGTGCTATTTTCTGGGGTTGGCCTGCAGTGGTTACTTAATTGCCAAGGAAAGGGAAAGAACTTTTATTGAACTTTCATCATCTTGAAGAAGAATCTCCAAGGGCTTGAACTGTGCTTGCCTCCTGCTGAAGTCTCAGGGACACAAGACTTCACCACCAGCTCCCCCCTGAAATCCCTTGCTGGGGATTCTGTCTGCAGAAGCCTGGGAATTGTTGGGAGCTGGAAGCGCGACTCAACGAGAAGAAGCGTGACGCCGTCGCAGCTGTTGTCGTCGCATCATCGGAGAAGCGCGTCGTCGCCGCCGCAGAGGTCGCCACCACATCACCGGAGAAGCGTGTCTCCGTCGCAGCTGTTTGTCGTCGCACCACCGGAGAAGCGTGTCGCCACCGCAAGGGTCGTCGTCACGTCACCGGAGAAGCGTGTTGCAGGGCCTGTCGCGGCTCAGAAGTTACAGAGTTCGCCGCACGGCTGTCGGGCGTGCACGCATCGCCTTCACGTCGTCGCATCGCATCAAGGGCGCCATCTTCTCGCATCGCACCGGATCGTCGCAACGCATCAAAGCGCCATCTTGTCGCATCGTAACCGGAACGCAGTAAGAGATCGAAGCATCACCTCCTCTCCGGTAAGGAACAGACACATCGCCTACTTTGCGCAAGCACTGAGGAACAGAAACATCGCCTCCCCCGAAGCAAGGAACCGAAGCATCACCCTCCCTGCGACCCTTTTTGTTTGTTTTGCATTAGCCATTTAAGGTACTTTTGTGAGAAACGTGTCGCATTTACCATCACTTTGAACTAAGCTATTTCTACCATCTTTAAGTCTATTTTTGATTACAGTATTGGGGATTTTTGTCGTTTGGGTCTTGTGTTAAGTCTATATAAAGAATACTTATTTTTGATAAAACCTGTGTGGTGTCCATCTGTAGTGTTTTCACTGTATTACTGTATGTGTTCACAAATTCTTTACACACTGCCTCTGAGATAAGCCTGCCTGCTCGTGCCAAGCTACCGAGGGGGTGAGCAGGGGTTATTTAGGAGTGTAGCCCCCTTACCCTGACTAGAAGCAAGGGTCCCTACT
This sequence comes from Calotriton arnoldi, assembly GCA_963921515.1. Lineage (NCBI taxonomy): Eukaryota > Metazoa > Chordata > Amphibia > Caudata > Salamandridae > Calotriton > Calotriton arnoldi. The sequence continues at coordinate 1,054,160 of CAWUFW010001064.1, forward strand.
TGGTCAAAGGTACCTACCTCTGCCAACTAGAGACCCATCAATCTAAAACGTGCCTTTGTTGCTACTTTTGCAGGGAATTCCAATGCCACCCGCCAGTCTTCCTCATCTAGGTCCCATTTATCTTGCAATGACATTAGGGTGGGCTGGGTGTTTTTCATTATTGTACCTTACGTCAGTAAAATCAATTTCTTATCCACTCGCTCATCTATGAGTCTAGCTTACAGAGGGGAGTCATCTTGTGTTTCCTCTTCTATTGACACACATTCCTTTAGAGCATGTCATAATCGAGCATAATTTAACCACTGTTTCTCTGACATTTGGTATGTTGCCTTAAGTGAGAGAATAGGACCACCCCATTTGGGTCCCACACATCCGCCAAATTAGATCAAACAATGACATCCCAGCCATAAAACTCCTGCAGTGCTGCCACTGAAAGAAGTCTGGAGCCTTTCCATATTGGTGTTTTGGGAGTTAGTCGGGGCTGTCAGCCATTTCCTTAGTTACGTTTTTCCATGTGTCTACTACCATCCTTGTCGCCGGGCACATTTTTGAACATTGCCGCTGCCAATGCTTCACGTCCTGTTCTAATCTTTTTAGTTGGGGTTCGAGGTTGGCCACTAGAATGTATCTGGATTCTGGGTTATCCAGAGCCCAAGGGATCTGAATTGTGATGTCTCCACCCTTAATGGTAGGGGAAGCATGCCCTCCCACCAGTGCCCCCCCCCCCATTGGGAACAACAGTGACTTGCCCTAATTGATGGCAAATCCTGAGTGTTCCTCAAATATGCAAAATATCTCTCCCAATCTGTTCAGCGAATGGTTGGCGTTAGTCAGATATAGTAAAATATCATTGGCGTACAGTGAGATGACTTCATCCTCACCGTCTCCTCCTGGCCATCCCAATACCTGCGCATCCACACGCACCCACGCTGCTAGGACCTCTATAGCCAACTCAAACAGCATTGGCGAGAGCAGGCAACCTTGCCTTGTACCCCTGTGTATGTCGAATTCCCTTGACATGTAGCCGCTAACCCTCACTCGTGCCTTAGGGCAGTCATATAGGAGTGTAACCCATCTAATAAATCTACGGTCAAATCCCATTTTAGCCATAATCCCGAAGAGGTAGGTCCATTCAGCTGAACTGAATGCCTTATTTCATCCAGGTAAGCAATCACTTTCCCTACCGGTGAGCTATGGGCAACCTCCTTAAATTTAACTTGGTTGAGTGGCACGGTATAAACCGGTTTTGATCCGGGTGTACCAAATCCTGCATTACTCCCCTCAGTCTATTCGCTAAAGGTTTTCCAGTATCTTCACATTTGTGTTTAGCAAAGATATGGGCCTATATGAGTCATGCCTGTCCTCAGGTTTGCCTGCCTTCGGAATCAATATAACCACTGCGGCACGCATGCCATCCTGTAGTTTCACGTCATGAAATGCCCTCTTAAATGCCATGTGGAGTAGAGCCACCATCCCCCTCCTTAGTTTCTTAAACAGCTCGATAGGGAAACCATTCTGTCTTGGAGCCTTTCCTGATTGCATTTGTCTCATCGCAGTGGAGATTTCATCGACATACTGTCCTTCTCAAGGTCTTCCATCCTGTCCCAACTGTTTCATAGGACAGTCCTTTACAAAGTCCAGCATCTCCTGTTGAGCACCACACAAGTGGGAGGCATTAAAAGGAGTCCAAATACTTGGCGAGCTCCTCTGCAATTTTGTCACTACTGCACACTAAGACTCCAGAGTCTGTCTTCACTTCTCTGACTGCCATACTATACCTCTCCCTCTCCCTGCTCCCAAGCCATGCTAAAAGTTTACCTGCTTTGTTCCCCCCTTTGTATATGCGTTTTGTTTTGCTAAATAGGATGTTCTTGCCTCGTGCATAACTACTGCCTGGTACTCCGCCCTTTTGAGTTCCATGGCTGCTTTACCTGAAGGGATCAGATTGTCTGCGTATTCCCTCTCTACCTTGTTTAGTTCTCCTTCTGGGGTGGTTAACCTAGTACGTCTCTCCCTTCTATCTCCCCAGCAATGATGATACCTCTAATCGTGGCCTTATATGCTTCCCACACTACCACTGGGCTCTTCACTGAGGTTGTGTTTTCCTTGAAGTAACATTTAGTTGCTTTATCAAGTCGTTTAACTTCCTGCCTGTTGGCAAGGTGCCAGGTCTCCATTTTCCAGGATCCCTTAGGTTTCGATGCTTTAATGGTGAGCGTTGCCAATAAGGGGGAGAGATCACTAAGACCCCTAGCTAGGTATGTCACGTTCCTAAACCTATTGTGTGAGTCCCCTGTAGTGAAAAGGTAATCTATCCATGAGTGCATGTTGTGTGCCCCGGAGTAAAAGGAATATTCTCTCTCTCCAAGGGCTGTAGAGCTCTCCACACAAGCCTAGCGCCTGCGTGAAGCCCACCAGCTTCCCTCTGGTTGTTTCTCCTTCCACCTTTACACTCATCTTCTCCAGAGTTGGTCCAACACCAAGTTGAAATCTCCACCAAGCAGCACCAGCTCCTACATCAGCATGTTACCCACTTTCCGCAATGCGTCAATCTGAAGACCCGGAGGGGCATATACATTAGCCAATAGGATGTCTTCACCCTCGTATTCGCCCTGGACTACAATGTAGCATCCGTGTGTGTCTGCCCAGGTATATTTTGTGTGGAATGGGAGTGTTTTCCTTATCAATATCAGCATCCCTCGAGACCCTGAGGTGTGTTGAGTGTATCCCTTCAGCCTGTACCTCCCTTGCCTCATACTACGGTGTTGCATGTCGATCAGGTGTATCTCTTGCAGGCACACAACAACTGGTTTGATTCTATTGAGGGCCCTTTTCACTAAACTTCTTTTAGCTTTATCACCCAGGCCATTAACATTCCATGACAGTAACGTCAAAGAGTGTGTGTGGGTCATGGTGGAAAAATACGACCCTCCCTCGATGTGGTTTTACTTCCTGTATGTGGCATGGTGACTGATTCCTTCGACCATGGGTGTATTTGCTGTCGTAAATTCCCTTGAACTAATCCTCCACCGTACCTCACCATGCAGTAATTTTAAAAGTAACCTCCCTCCAATTCATGGTATGTGTGGATCCCAAAACAAAATATTAACAACTAGCTTATGCAATTTTCGCTGGGGCTCAGCTGTCCGCCTCTTGTGTGAAGCAGTTTTCACAACAATGTTCCACAGTGGGTAGTCCCTTGTGTAAGAGCATTGTACCAACTTCGCCCCCGGCTCCTTTTGCCCGATGCCTTGTTCTTCCTTGCCAGACTCTGCCTTCGATCGTTATCCACATAACCCCAGTTGGTCTGATGTCATGGGCATCACCTGCAGCATCTATTCTTCCTCAGTATCATGTTCTGTTTCAGTTTGCTCTGGGCTGATCTCTCCTCCCTCTGGGGCGAGGGATCCTCAATTGTTAGTGTTGAGAACGTCTGTGTACTGTTGCAGCTCCTTGATTGTTTTTTCCTGCGCTGCCCTCATCTATGCCTTTGTGGGGGAATGGATGTTGTGCTTCTGCCCCTCCTTTTTGCTCCTCCTTTTCTTTGACACAGGTGTCCAAGCAGAGCATTCTTAAAGAAGTCCTAGTTAGTCCATGTAATTCACCAATAATGGGCTTGAGAAACCTAGTGGCAAATGGAGAATAGTACAGGATTTGCTAAATAAAATGATATAGTTATTCCACGTTGTCCTGTGGTACCGAATCCAGCAGTGATTTTGATTAAGATTCCAGCTAATGTAGAATGATTTACAGTAACAAATTTGCGTCAAGCAATTTTCTCTATCCCTCTCTTTCAGGATAGTCAGGATCTTTTTGCATTCTGATTCTGAAATAGAATTTGCATTTGGTGTAGAATCCCACAAGGGTATACAGATTCCCTCAATCTTTTCCCAAATACTCATGAAAGATTTGGAAAGTTAAAATGAACCTTGTGACTCAGTACTGGTGCAGTTTATTGATGAATTGACGATTGCAGCCAAATCAAAAAAGGGTTGTAAGCAGTGGTGACTGGCAACTATGGTAGTGGAGGGGTGCGTAAAATAAATAGTTAAGAAAAATAAAAAATAAATAAAAAGTCACTTACCTGCTTGCGCAGACACGTACTCCTCTCTTCAGTCCTCTTCTTTTCCTTATGTCACGTCCAGGACCCCAACTACCCTACTTAACCAATCCTGGTGTTGCTCTCATGCTGTTAATCATCATAAGAGAAGAGGCAGGATTGGAGGGAGTGGCCTCTTGGCACTCCCGAGGACACTGTAGGCTTCTGCAGGCTCTCAACCCAGCTGTCTAAGACAGCTGGGTTGAGAGGTTTGTAGTGCGCATGTCATGCTGGCCATCGTAAGATGGGCATCCAAAGTGACATGCACACTATAAACTAATGCACAGGCAGCTCACCACTGCTGCCATTCAGCAGGCCCTGCCCAGTCCTGACACACGGATCAGGATGGGTTGACGAAAAATAAAATGGTAATGAATTACTTCATTACCATTTTATTTTTCATCCCTGGGGCATTTTAGTGGGACGACGCTCCTTCGCTCAAATGGAGAAGCCGCTCCTGGTTGTAAGAAGGCTACAATTGCTTTATTAAATAATTTTTCTGAAAATGGGCATTAAGTGTCCCCTGTTAAAATGCATTACTGCCAAAAGGAAGTCTTTTATTTGGGACACCAAATTTAAAAGGGAGTGAGGGAGGTGTCCAAGGAATGCATTATCGTGACTCTGAGAATGTACTCATAACTACACAGATAGAAGTAAGGATGTTTCTAGGAATGGTGTTTCTAGGAATATTTGGCTACTGTGGTCAGTGAATTGCAGACTTTTCCTGGTTGCGAAGCACCTTCAGAGGCTGATGCACAATGGTGCTGGTGATCCTTTGACGTGGGATGATGAATGTATGAAAGCCTTCCTGGAGCTCAGACACAGTTTGTGTATCACACTTGCTCTAGAAATGCCCAACTATGAGATAGCTTTATTTATTTTGTCAAGGAAAGGAAGTGTGAACACTTTCTGTTCTTATTCATCAGTATGGCTCTGGGAAAAGACTCATTGCATACTTTTCTGTAACACCAGATCCAGTAGCTGCTGCTCTGCCTGGCTGTTTAAAGATCAGTGCAGCTGCTGCTTTTGCAACAGTACAGAGTGGAACAATTGTAATGGGGCATACACTTATTGTGTTGGTTCCACATTCACTTGCGACATTGCTAACTCACACATGAACTCAGCACTAGTATCCTCTTGACTAAGTATGAACAGATTACATTGGAGGTGGAGAACATTTCAATTAAATGATGTAATATCCTGAATCCTGCCACACTCTTGCTGCAAGGCTACAGGTGGATTTAATAGAAAAGCCTGTTTGCAATGAACTAGCAAAATCTTAGTGGTGATTTGTTTGTTCAGTAGATAGATTGAATCATGCCTGATAAGGTGTTGTAACACACTCACTGTTGCCAAGTTGTTACTGAGGGAATTGATCCCTAGATTTGGCTTGCCAACTTCACTAGAATCAGATAGGGGAACTCATTTAAAAAATGAGGTAATGAGGGTGCTATGCATTTCACTGAAAACGCACCAAAAGTTCCATTGTAGTTACTACCCCCAAGCAGCAGGTATATAGAGAGAGCAAATAGTACAATGTGCTCCTCAACATCACTTTCTCTAGTTCAACTTGGTACGAGAAGCACCCCAAATAAAGGCACACGACTAACACCTCATGAGGTGTTAATGTGGAGAGCCATGAGGGTTCCTTGTATTCCTTTAGTTGCTCTTGTGAATATTACTGATGAGTTGGTTATGGATTACTACAAAGGTTTGGCTGATTTGGTATGCTCTTTCTCTTACCTCCAGCAAGCAATGAATCCCATCATGACATAGAACCTGGAAACTGGGTATGGTGAAGAAACATGTTAAAAAAAACCTACCCGCAGCCTCGGTGGAAGGGGTCTTATCAAGTCATATTGGTGACAAACACTGCTGTGAAGTGTGGATGTTCATTGTATAGGCTCCATGCATCTGGACTGAAGATGAAGAGTCAGGATACAAATTGTTGATTCACAGAGTCAAGCTGGAGTTCGCTACGTGGATCTTGAGGGGGGAGAACAAAGAGTTCAAAAAAAAGAAGAACAAAAAAAAAATTCGACTTTTAAAAATCAAAATGCAAAAATTGATGCCCTCATTCAAAACTCTGCCCACAACAAAAATTGTCAACTAGAAGAAAATTGAATCACCAGCGTGAATCAGTTATCTAGTTGCAATTTGTGAAAATCCAAAAGGAAATGAAGCTGAAAATGAGGTAGTTAAAGCAAATGAAACTGAAGATAAAATCTTAATACAAGCCGAATGGTCTGACGGTGTGAGAGAAAGGAAGAGAGCATTGCAAAGGTTGAACAGCCTAGAGAGACATGAGTAGAAAACATCTGAAGCAGTGATAGATCTACATGACAAAGAATCTGAAACATTTGAAGTAAGAAAATGAACAAGAGTAAGAGTGGGGGGTTTCTAGGTAACCCCTGTGGCAGTATAATGGAGAGCAGGTTCGGGTGAGTCTGGGAGCACTCTGGTTTCAAATATTGCAGTCTGACATCCATATGATACCAATAATATGTCAAATGTATTTGGGTATCAAATAATATAAATAAAAATCTGGGGCCCCAAACCCCCAGCGTTGGTACGGCATGACCAGTGTGTTCCATCCTATGCGCGGCTGCTTGCTTGCCCATATAAGTCAGATAAGTAGGCCACGCAGTGTGTCAAAAAACTTTGTTGTTAGGGCAATGGGGATATTAAGAAAGAGATATAAAAAACGTGGGAGCACCACCATTTTAATGATGGAGATTCTGCCAGCAATTGAGAGTGGGAGTTTGATCCATTGCTCAATTTGTGTTGTGAGGTTATCAATCGCCGGCCTGTAATTGAGGCGGATCACCTCCGGAGCACTGCAGTGTAAGAAAATACCTAAATACTTGGGGGGGTCGGTGCATCAGCGCAATGGAAATTCTATGTCGAACTGGGTGGTGGCTGGCGTCAACGGGAAGATTTCCGATTAACTCCAGTTAATGGTTAGCCCAGAGTATACTCTGAACCGCACCACCTCCCGCAACAGAGGGGATAGGTTGACAGCCGGTTCCCTTACAAACAGCATCACATCGTCCGCATAGAACGAGGCCACAAGTGGTCCCTGATGAAATCTCAATCCGCGGTGGATGTGTCTCTCCTGGATGTGATGTGCAAGGGGGTCCATAGAAAGAATGAACAGTAGGGGTGATAGTGGGCATCCTTGTCGGGTGCCCAGCGTTAGGCTGAATTGGGTGGATATTTCCCCATTTACTTCAAGGCGGGCTATCGGGTTGGCATACAGCAGCCAAATTAAGCTGGAAAAGCCAGCTGGGGTTCCCAGTTTCTGCAAAACCGCATACAACAAGGACCATTCTAGTGAGTCAAATGCCTTTTCGGCATCCAATAGAAGTGCTGCAGCTGTGAGAGAAGGATCCAGCTGGTTGATGACCGCAAAAATTGCGCACAAGTTAACCGTGGTGGATCGATTAGGGATAAATTCCGCTTGAAAGGAGGATACGATCTTATCTATTATTAAAGAGAGATGGGTGGCCAGGATTTTGGCCAAGATTTTGTAATCTTGGTTGAGTAACGATAATGGCCTATATGACATGCAGTTTTGGGCCGCTTTTCCTGGGTTGAGCAAGAGCGTGATTATAGCTTCCCGCATAGTGGGGGGGAGTAATCCTTCCTGCAAGGCCTCCGCATACACCTCTAAAAGCCGAGGAGTCAATAGGGTCTTGTAGAACTCACCCGTTAATCCGTCTGAGCTGGGGGCTCGGCTACCGGCTAGGCCGTCAATCGCTTGCTTAATTTCGTCCTCATCTATGGGTGCAGCCAGGAATTGGCGTTATCCGTCGTCTATCCAGACCATGGCCACTTCCTCTAGGTGGTCCGCAAGGGCCTCCCCCACCGGGGGGGGGGTCACGTGTAGTGTAAAGTTTGGTATTAAAAGACAAGAATGCCGAATTGATCTCCTCCCCCCTCATCAGTGTTGTCCCATCATCCAAATCTAGTTGTGTTATATACGTCGATTGGTGTTGGAGGCGAAGTAATCTGGCGAGCGTCCTTCCGGGCCGTTCACCTTCACCATTTGCCCGTGCTCTAGCGTGCTTGCCCAGATAGTGTACCTTGCGTGCCGCCAATTTGTGGAATTCCATTAGGAGTGTCGCTCGTTCGTGAAGCGTAGGGGCGGGTCCGCTGTCCGCGCATCTATAACCATGTTCCGGAGTCTCCCCTCCACTGTCTCGAGCTCCCTGCGTATGGTCCGCAGCACTCCCGCCTGTTTGGCTATACACACCCCTCCAATATAGGCCTTAAACGCCTCCCATGGTGTGGACTGTCGTTCCACTGTACCTGTGTTTAACTGAAAGTATTCACGAATAGCCTCCCCAACCTCGCTATGAAAGACCACATCTAAAAGCTCCTCAGCAGGGAATCTCCAGGACGAATGGGGATGTGCTAAACTGGGCACCTCCAGTGTCAGGAGGACAGGTGAGTGATCTGAGAGTGTTTGTGGCAGATAGTCGATTGAGAGGACCGCTAGCAGGAGTCGGGCGTGAGATACCAGTGATCTATTCTCGACCACAAGCCATGTGGGGCCGAATAAAATGAGCAATCTCGCGCCGTGGGGTGCTGAGCCCTCCAGGGGTACTTAAGAAGAGAGGATTGTAACAGTGTGGTGGGCGCTTGCACAGCATGCGGTTTGGTGATGTGCCCTGTACCTGTTGTGTCCATTGCAGGATCTAGGGTAAGGTTAAGGTCTCCCCACATTAGTATGTTATCGATACCAAAACGTGCAATATGTGTGGCTACTCTGGGAAAGAACTTAGTAGAGTTCACATTCGGGGCGTATATATTAATCAATAGAAGCGGGTCATTTCCCATCACACCCACCAGTAGGAGATACCTACCCTCCTCATCTGCCACCACTGCCCGAACTCGGAAAGGGAGCGTTTTGTGAACCAGAATGCATACGCCCCGTGAATATGTGCTATAGTTGGCAAAGAATCGATTGGCACCCCAGGCTGTTGCAAATTGGTGTGAAGGGAGCCGTGCATAGTGTGTCTCTTGCAAGAAAGCCACCTGGATGGCATGTCTGGTCATATATGCCAAAACTTGGCATCCTTTTCGGGGGATAGAGAGCCCTCTAACATTCCATGACAGGCATTTCAGTCGCAATCCCTCTTGTTTCACGCTTAACGGGGACATATAAGTGGCATAGTGTACCATGCACTGCTACGCAAATGTGTGATATGCTTATGATCATTTAACCATATAATCATTGCTCTGCATTCTAACATATGAAAACATAAAAATTTTAAAGAACTAGAACCCCCTCCCCACCTCCCACATTGGATGCAAATAAACCAGCCCCGGTGAATCCCTTTATATTCCCTAAAAATGGAAACTTCTAGTCAAACAAAACAGGAAAAAACTTCCTATGGTGGAAGGCAACACTCCCAGGAGACCACCTATTTAGAATTCAAATGAGCATAAGTGTTCTGTACCGCCTTGTACAGGTAGTGTCTGCAGGTAACAGGTTCTGCTGCCACCCAATACTATTGCGTCTTTTAGGTCATGGATGCCCATCAGTGTCCACCCGGCCCGATCTCTCTGGTCCGGCTCGGCCCTGGCAAATTGACAGAGAGAAAAAAAATAAAAAACCTATGAGTCCGCCGATCACGATTGTGATCCCATTTCCTCCTCTTCTCCCTGCGCTCGGGTCTTCTTCCTGTTTTGGTGTTGTTTCCAGAACTTTGTGGCCTCTTCTGGTGACTCAAAAATGTGCGCCTTTCCATTTATTTGAATGCGTAATCGTGCCGGATAAAGCATGGCATAGCGCATGTTTGCTTTTGCAATGTTCGTTTAATGTCCCCATACTTTCGGCATGCCTCTTGCACCATCGGTGTAAAGACTGGAAATAGCGCCAGTTCAGAGCCTTGATATGTGATTGATCCCCGTTCTCAGGCGAATCAAAGCGCCACGTCTCGATCCTGGTAGTTGAGGAGTCTCGCTATTATTAATCTCGGAGGTGCCCCTGGTGCCGGGCGCGGCCCCAGTGTTCTGTGTGCTCTCTCCACTGCAAACGTTCCGGAAAAAGCTTCTCTGCCGAATACGTCCGTCAACAAATCCGGCCATGGGGCCAGTGTTTTTGGACTCAGGCACGCCAGCAATACGTATATTGTTGCGGCGCAAGTGGGCCTCCAAATCTTCAGCTTTGGAGGCCACTGTTTTAAATAAGCGCTCAGCTCTCTCCAATCACCTGTTGGTAGAAGTTTGCGAATCCTCCAGGTTCGATACCCGCTGTTCCACGTCACCAATGCGGGTTCCGTGTTGCTCAAGTCGCCCAAGTATGTCATCTAGTCGGGTTGTGAGTGCATCTAAGCGAGTGTCAATGGCTTTAAAACCAGCATGCAGTTCCGTCATGATGGCGGATGTGCCGTCCAGTGCAGGGGCTTCAGCTCCTGGAGGTCCCTCCATTTCTTCTCGCCTGGGGGTGTTTGTGGCGTCAAAGGATAGCTGGCGCTGCTTTGGGTCCGTACATTCCATTAATAAGTTTGGCTACTTGCAGCAGTGGCAGCCCAGGGAATATACATTGCTCCGCAAGCCCCGCAGTATATTCCAGTGATATAGTTCCAGTGCCCTCAAACCAGGGGGCAGCGCACCTCAAGTGGGCAGCGAGGACCGTCCAAGTCTATCTATATGGAGCCAACCTTCACCGTAAATATGGCAGCCACAGGGGGGAATGCAGCATACAACACAGTTGTCCATGTAGCTCTGTGCTCGGTAGTTTACCCCCTTCGCATCGAGCCTACAGAGGGGGGGGGGGTTGCAGTGTAGGTCACTGCACGTTTTTCGAGCCCCATAGGAGCTCCATGCACCATTCCATCTTTCAGCGTATTACGGTAGTGGCCTCTCTTGCCTTGCATGCTGACTTTCAATTGCCACTCATGCCGAGCCCCCCGAGGATGGGGAGCTCTCGGTGCAGATTGTCGCATGTAGTTTAGGCACAGCAGCAACTCTGTGCGTCGGCCCGTCTCCCAGCGCTTTTTCTCCGGCGATCCCCCCTGCCCCATGTATTCACAGGAAATCACTGCTGCAGCCCTTTGTTGAGTCTGCCATGGCGGTCTGTGGCATCACCGGCGGCTCCGCTACCAGCAGCAACGATCCCCGCAGGTCCCAACAGTCCGTGGTCCCTCCGGAGCTGGGGGCCGCGCTCGCCGTAGCTCAACGCACCTGAGGCCCGCCCTCAGGCTCACCGAGACCCCTGTTGTCCCGGGGCCTCCGAGGGCCGCGTCAGGCCTCAGGGATAGTGAGCCACAGCGCTATTGTCTTTGGACTGATCGGGTCCGTTAGCAGCACCATCTGTGCCTCCGTTTATGCGGCATCTACTCCTCAGCAGCTGCCCTTTCAAGAAAGGAGGCGAAGCGGCGGACGGCCGATAACGTAGTAGGCGGCTTCGGAGCTTCGGAGTCAGACGGCCATCTTGGTCGCCGGCTCGGCCACGCCCCTCATAATTATATAATTGACAGAAATGTTATGTTGGCTGAATACTCAATACTTACAGTCATGTATCACATCTGTGGTAAAAACTGCTTATTTTAACATTCCAAGTAACCGGGTAGGTTCTTGTTATTTAGCATTATTTTTCCTTAAAATCTATCATGTAAATAAGTTGAATGAAATGAGTGAAGTGAGTTACAAATCAGTGAACGTGGGTTTGGCAAGTGCTTATGCATGTGTTTGGTGTATTGGTTCCTCTTATTGGTGTGGCTTTGAATGATGTGAAAATTAGAAAGTTGTCTAGTTTAGTGGAGTGTTTGACTAATAATACTGGAGGTGCATTAATTAAATTATGGAAGAGATGATTGCCATTCATGCAATGGTTATCGAAAACAGATTAGCTTTAGATATGCTTTTGACTAAAGAAGGTGGTTTGTGTTTTTTGATTAAGGTTCAACATTGTTATACGTTTTTGCCTGATAACTGATAATAGTATGGCTATTAATAAATATATTGATAATATAATTAACATTGGGAAACAGGTTCATTCTTTGAGAGAAACTGGTATTTGGGAATCTGTTGGTGGAGGGATTAGTAAAATTGGTGAGGGACATGGTGAATGGTTTGGAAGTATTGATGGTGGTTTCCCAAAGAAAATACTAACAGTAATAATAATAATGAGAAGAAGAATAACTTTTATCATAATGAGTCTGGCACTTATATTGAATTTGTTGGAAGGTATTTGTTATAAGGGAGGTTTAAAAAGTTGTTGTGAAAAGAAGAAGAACATGGCCAGATGAAGGAAGAAGGAGGAAATCAAACTTGATGCTTCAAAGGAGAAATGTTTGATTAATCGAAGGCCTTGAGAAAGATGAAATTGAAGGAGCCGCAAATGATTACTGTAGCAGTGTAATGTAGTGTAGTATGATGATGTCAAAAAATCATCAGCGGGGGGAGTTGTGAGAGTGTTTTTAATAATTCGAAAATAATGTTTAATTTAAATGTGTTTTTAGTTACACTGACTAGGCCTCAACCAGCTTGCACTGACATTGTTCACATTTGCTGAAGTCTTTTAAAAGGGCGTGACCTACTAAGCATAACCACTAAAGTATACAAAAAGTCATGGATGGAATGCATGAATTAATCTCAGCTACTGGTAATTACTCAGGTCCTCATCCCAAAACATCATTATTTTGCACACCATGCCACCTCAGTTTGGACTAGCTATATCCAAATCAGTCTTGACCCTCCTCTAGTGGGAACTGTTTAGCCCTAATTGCCAAGCCAGGTCCTCCCTGAACCCTTGTTATGGGCTCATCGGCCGAGTATAGCTTGGTTCCAGTGGCACAGTGTGCACGGGAACCACGTCTGGGCATACCTGTCCCACTTAGGGCGACATACTACAGTATACAAAAAGTGATGGATGGAATGCTTGCCACTGGAATCAAACTATACCTGGCTGAAGAGCCCATATAAGGGAGAAACCGGTCCTGAGTTGCTTGTTTTCCAGTTCAGGGAGCACATGACCTGGCAGTTCGGGCTTGACTGTTCCCATGAAGAGCAGGGTCAAGACTGACTTGCATATGTCTGGGTCCAAACTAAGGTGGCATGGTGGGCAGAAAATGATGTATTGGGATGCGGCCCGAGCGAATGCCAGTGGCTGAGATTAATTCAAACATTCCATCCATCACCTTGTTTTTGCATTTGATGCCCTAAGTGTGCTGGGTATACCCAGATGTGGATCTCGGGAGCACTGTGCCACTGGAACCAAGATATACCTGACCGAAGAGCCCTAATAAGTGTGAAACGGGTCCTGGGTTGTTTGTGTTCCGGTTTAGGGAGGACCTGGCCTGTCAGTTCAGGCTGGACTGTTCCCATGAGGAGCAGGGTAAAGACTGATTTGCATATGGTTGGGTCCAAACTGAGGTGGCATGATGGGTGAAAAACGATGGATTGGGATGCGGCCCAAGCGATTGCCAGTGGCTGAGATTAATTCAAGCATTCCATCCATCACCTTGTTGTTTTTGCATAGTAAGCGTTACTAAGCATAACTAACACTAATTTCCACGAGGCATGGCCTATGTAATTAAGATTGCAGCCTAATATATATATTCTCTAGAAGTGAAAATGTCTCTATTATTTGTGAACAATATCTATTAAAGTCAAGAAGGTGAGGATTATGCATTTTCCTTCTTGTATTTATTAAACAGCAGCCATAAATGAATGACAGTAACTCAATGACATGGGGCAACTTCCTTATCTATCTGATTCATTAATGGGGGCACTTTTATTTTGGACCTATTTTCTATCCCAGTCCGACACTGCAGTGCGAGGACTTTATCCTAGACCATACTAGCCATTTACCCCTGCTTAAGATCTGCAACTAAATCAGAGTAATCAATATTCTTGCATCAACTATCTATTTAACAAATGAGAAGGAAAACCATAAAATCAGTGAAGATAAACATACGTGAAGGTCTAGTTTCAGTGTCATTGCCATTACAACCAATACAACCATGGGATAATCCTTGCCTCCATGTCCTGAATAGAATTGGAAATTCTAGTTCACAAATGCTTAAAAAATGTTCAGTTCTATGGTAGGACCATATGCTCCAGATTATGTGTTAGACCTGGCATCTTTTGGCATGGTTTCCCCTGTCTTTTTGCTTCTGGCCCCTTGTGTGCTGAACTTCATTTCTGCTGGCTTTAGGACTCTGGGCACTTTACCACTGCTGACCAGTGCTAAAGTGCATATGCTCTGCATCTAAAATGTAAGGGCATTTGGGGGCTTATTTACAAGCCCCTTGCGCCGCCGGTACGTCACTTTTCCCCATATTAAAAGTGATGCACTGGCCGCGCAAGGGGCTTGTAAATAAGCCCCTTGGTTTCTCCATGGTTGGCATATTTGATTTACTAATAAGTCCCTAGTACAGTGCACTGTGTGTGCCCAGGGCCTGTAAATAAAATGCTACTAGTAGGCCTTCAGCATTGCTTGTGCCACTCACGTGGGTAGCCCTTCAAATTTGTCTCAGGCCTGCCACTGCAGAGCCAGTGTGTGCAGTTTTCAACTGCCATTTCGCCTGGGCAAGTTCACCTACTTGCCAGGCCTAAACCTCACCTTTTATTACATGTAAGGCACCCCGAAAGTAGGCCCTAGGTAGCCCCATGAGCAGAGTGCAGTGTATTTAAAAGGTAGGACATGTGCTTTTAAGTTTTACATGTACTGGTAGTGAAAAACTGCTAAATTTGTTTTTCACTACAGCAAGACCTACCTCTCCCATAGGTTAGCAATGGAGCTGTCTGGTAACATCTTACAAGTGTATCTTCCGATTGAGAATAGATAGAAAATTGGAGTTTGGTGTCTCTGGACTAACAATTTGAAAACACATCTTTTAGTAAAGTTGTTTTTTTGATTGCAGGTCTGAAAATGCCACTTTTAAAAAGTTGGAATTTTCTTACTTAACCATTCTGTGCCTCTGCTTGTCCCTAGAATACATCTAGAATACATATGTCTGGGTGGGATGACAGTTGGGCTTTGTGAATTCACTCTAGACAGTCACACACAAAGGGAGCTGAGGTGAGCTCTGCATCTCCTGATGTACCATCTCCCGACTGATGGGTCTTCCTGAGCTGGAGTGGTGGTAGGAGCTAACACTTGCATCTGAATAGGGTTGTGCCTGTCCCCACACAAAGATCTGCATACCCCCCTGTAGTGTATCTGGAGCCAGGGCAGGGAGGTGCAGGGTCTTGTGCACTACAAAGACCTTTCTTTGACGTCTCCCTACTTTAAAGGATAAAATGGGTGTACGTACTGGACCTCTGACACCATATACTCGGAACAGGAGGGACTGCCCCTTTGTTGTGTTGGCCTGCTGCCTGCTGCTTCTTTCCTGGGAGTGAAAGGACTGGACTTTACTCTATGCATCCTGTTTTCTAAAGTTTCTCCAAGGGCTTGACTGAGCTTGCCTCCTGTTGCTGAAGTCTCAGGGACATCAAAGACTTCACCCGCATCTTGCTACAAGCATCTGGGCTCCTCTGCTGTGAGTCCTGTCCTACCAAGTGGTGCCAAATCCAGTCCTGGGTCCTTGGAGGTGAATCTGGTGCTGCAATCAAGAAACCAACGCATCCACACCAATCGTCAGTTAGGAATCAGCACCTTTCTGCGACATTTAACCCATTGCCGCTGCCTGCACCGAAGCCGCGGTCCTCGCTCAGCGAGTGGGCGATGCAATGACCGCGACTTACAATGCAGCCCTGACTTTGTGGGAGTAGCGCCTCCGAAGAATAGGATATAATGGGATTTATATTTCAGCGGACGGGATATCTGTCACCGTTGTGATGGAGTAACTTGTCCATCAAGATCTAAATCAGGCCCTTAATGATAGACATGTTGTTGTAGTGAGAGCTATTAACAACAAGGATAACAAACATAAGTAAGAGTTATATCTCAGTACAGAGATTTTTTTAAACAAACCTATATTTGTTTCAGATGCGGTAATGCTACACATGTTAAAGCAGGCAGGGTGTGTCCTGCAAAAAATGTCACCTGTAAGGTGTGTGGCAGAGTTGAACATTTTTCAAAGGTGTGCCAGAGTGCAAAGCATGCCAGGATCAGTGTGGCTAATATTTCTGAAGAGAAATGTTGACATAAATGCTATTTCCAAAATATAAGAAGACTTACATGAAATAGTTTTGTTGGTGAGTGATTCTAAAATTAGGAGTGGTATCACAGAATGTGTGGACTTGTGCGTGGATGTCAAGGTGTGGGAAAGAAATACTATGTTTGTTGGTAGATTTTGGAGCTATAATGATTACTCAGGAGTCGTTATGTGACACTTAGAAGGATAGGCAGCTTGAGCCCACTGATCATGCTCTTGTATCATATGAAGAACGGAAAATTGATCTGTTGGGATTTTTCAAGGACATATTAGAATTCAGAGGAAGAGGATTGTAGGCAAATTATACATGGCAGTGAACGCTCAAAAGATTCTTGAATGGTTTCACCAAGGATTATTTCACATGGTGTTGAGGCCAGCTACCAGTCATCAAGTTTCTATTGTGAAAAGTGAAAGTTTGGTTGAAGAAATTATGGATAAGGCTCCATAGTATCAAGGGCTTTAAATATAAGATTACACAAAAAAGTTGCAGAGTGTGGCTTTCTGTATCAGGGAGGATCTTAAAAAAAGAACTTATGAGCTTGTGTGAGAAGGTTGCCATTGAAAACATTGAATCCTCTTTGTAGTTGTCACCTTTGGTCGTGGCTCATAAGTATAGCAAAGAGCTTAGAATTTGTATAGGTTTGCGAAGCCTCAATAGATAGATTTGGGTTGATGAACACCCTTTTTCCAAGATCAGAGAAATGTTGCCAATGTTGGATGGTTCAAGATCGTTCAGTAACCTAGATTTGGCTGCATCATATCGGGAAACAGCCATAACAACGCATGCCTTACATTGCATGCCTTTACAACGCGGTAGTTACAACGACCGCATTGTTACAACGCGAACCATTACATCGCAAGTCTGTAGGGGGCGCACTGGTGTTGGATTTAGAATCCAACACCTTCCCTGCTGTTGCACAAACTGGAGTAGGAATAGTAAATTATGCTATTCCTAAATCCAAAGCGCCCCATACAGCAAGTCGTTGAAATGACTTGCGATGTAATAGTTCGCTTTGTAACAACACAGTCATTGTAACGACCGCGTTGTAAAGGCATGCGATGTAACGCATGCGAAGTAAAAGTATATATTCCATCATATCACCAAGTAGAACTGGATCCTGAGTCAAGACATTACACAACTTTCATCATGCCAATAGGTACATTTCAGTATTGCTGCATGCCAATTAGGCTGGCCTCTGAAGCGTCAGGTTTCCAGGGTATGTTTCAAATGTTCAAGGGAGTTAAAGGTGTAATGTTTTTCAGGATGATGTGTTGGTGTTTGCAGCCAGTAGAGAAGAGCATGATCATATTGCAGGTAAAGTTTTTATCAATTGTGCAGGAGCATGGGGTGGTTCATATGACGTGTGACTTGTTGAGAAATAAGGTTGAGTATCCAGGCACGTTGTTTCAGAGAATGACATTTAGCATAGACCAGGTTCGGTTGGGGCTATCCTGGGTACTTCTCCTGCAAGACAAGAGTGGGTTGAAATCTTTTGTAGGTCTATGTGAATTTTGTTCACGGGTCATTCCAGATTGTGCCACATTTGTTAAACTTTTGACAAGCATGCTTTCGAAAAATGTAGGCTTTGGGTGGGACAGTGAGTGTCAAAGCTCTTTTGAGTGGGTGAAGACTCTGGGGCATATTATCAAGGATCTGCGATGTTTATCGCAAAGCGCTGTTTTTTTTATCGCCGGCTATCGCTGGATTTCCTCGCCGGGATACCGCGGTATTATCAACGCGTATCGCAAAGGCGATAGGAAATCCAGCGATAGCGAGTTAACCCAGCAATAGCGTGAGAATTCAAGCGCTAAATTCACTGCGCAAATGAAAAGCTTGCTAATAGGCAAGTGTGTACTTAACCTAACAATCCACCCCCATTGACAAGATGGTTAAGGCAAGTTTATTCCAGGCGTTATATTCCAGCGATAAGCGCGGTTAGCGCGACTTTTCCTATTCGCTCGCGGGCATTGATAATAGGGGGAAGTTGTGTTTGCGACTGTTTCAATGGAGTTTTAGTCAGGAACGCCTACTTTGCATGTCATTAGCGATATATATCGCTGACATGCTTAGAGGTAAAAAACGGCCACTATCGCTAAAAACTCACGCTAAGGCCCGCTAGCTGCAGCTTGTTAATAGTGTGATAGAAATATCGCCGCATTAGCGGCAGAAAAGTGCCGCTAACGCGGCGATAGGGGGCTTGATAATATGCCCCTCTGTTTACAAGCTCTAAGGCACTTAAACCCCATGATTCTAGTTTAACCTGTTACATAACAATTAATACAAGCATCTTGAACTTGGGAGTTATGCTTACCCGAAAGAAAGTGGAGGAGGAATTCACTATTGGATATGCCTCACAGGTACTGAGAAACATCAAAAACAATTAATCTGTCATTGATAAATAACTTTTGGCTTGCTGGTGGGTGAACCAGAAGTTTCACTTGTACATTTTAAGAAGGGCGTTTTTTGTACTGTCAGACCATAAACTGTTGGTCTTGATTCTTCTTGGAGAAGAGGTGAAGAATCACACGTCAAGGTGTGCCAGATTATCCATAAGGTTGTTGCAGTTTTATTTTGAAATTGAGCACATTCATGGTGGAAAAAAAGTTAGAGCAGACAGTCTAGGTTTCCTGTTAATTCAGATATTATAGATGTGGAAAATGATGAGGGTACGAAGTGTTGTCTTGTGGCCGCTGTAGACATAGAATCCTTTTTGCGAACTGTTTGAACTGGAATTGTGCATGAGTACGCATGAAGATGACATTTTGCAACAAGTTGTTGACTTTGTCAAAAATGTTTGGCAAAAGAAAGAAATGTGATGAGTGAATATCAATGTTATGTCAAAATTTCAGATGAGTTGAGGATGGTATCCTTATGCGAGAAGAAAGAACAGTGTAACGGCTGCAACCGGGTGTCCCTGTTCAGGGTGCACGGAGCAGCCTGGAAATGAGGAGTGTTAGAAATGGAATTTTTGGTAGGCTAGAGCATGCGCCAAAGCCAGGCAGAAACCACCACTCTAGTCAGGATAAGGGAGTTACACTCCTAAAATAACCCCTGCTCACCCCCTGGGTAGCTTGGCACGAGCAGTCAGGCTTATCTTAGAGGCAGTGTGTAAAGCATTTGCACATAACCAACAGTAATACAGTGTAAGCACTACAAAAGGACACCACACCAGTTTAGAAAAATATCCAATATTTTTATATACTCAAGACAAGACCAAAAACGATAAAAATCCACAATACAGTACTTAGAAATCCTCAGTTATCAAAATAACCTTGAAAAACAGTTCCTTGAAGTCGATAGCTCCGTCCGGGGCTATCACGGCGTCATGAACAAACAAATCCAAACAGTTCTGGCTGACCGCGGGCCAGCTACGGTGTCGGGAAGACCCGTAAACAGTACCTTTTAGAAATGCAGGGCGTCGGCGACCTCTTGTTGAGCTTCCGAAAGCACGGCGTCCGCAGGCGTCGGTTCCGGAGGTCGGTGCAGGAGTCGTCGGGGCCCTCGAAGTCACACGCGTTGCAGATCGAACTCGTCTCTGTTGAAGTGAGGAGCGCTGGCGTCAGCAGGCGTCGGGTGCTGCGGTGCAAAGTGCAGCGGTGCGGCGTGCGGTGCCAGCAGCGGCTCGGTGGCGGCGTCAGATGGCGTCGTCGGTGAGACCAGGGTCGCGGTGCGAAGTGAATGCGGTGCTCGTCACGGTGCTGGCAGGTCGTGGTGCAAGCAGCGGCGTCGTCGTTGCTGGAGCGCTGTCGTCTGGAGTCGATGGCGCCGGCGTCGGTAGGCCAAGGCTGCGGTGCGGGATGAGGGCGGTGCATCGTGTAACTTTACGAGCGGTGCCCTCGAACCACGGTGCAAGCATTGCAAGTCTGAAAATGCCACTTTTAGGAAGTTAGCATTTTCTTACTTTAACCATTCTGTGCCTCTGCCTGTCCCTAGAATACACATCTGGGTTGGGTGACAGCTAGGCTTTGTGCATTCCCTCTAGACAGTAACACACAAAGGGGCAGATTTACAATAACTGGCGCATCCCTGCATATTAGCAGGGATGGGCCAGTTATTGTGCGTGACGGAAAAATAGCCTTGCGCCACCATCGATGTGCCGCATTTATAATGCGGCGCACCGTGGCGCAAGGGTAGACAGATGCGTGATGCATCTGTCGGCATAAAGGTGACGCAGTGCTGGAGTCGTGTCGCAAGCGCGACGCAACTCCAGCACTGCTCTGGGGCGGCCTATACTTGCTGTGCTGCATCACTCCTTATGCCTGCTACAAGCAGGCATAAGGTTTTGACGCAGCGGGGTGGTAAAAGTGACTCAGTGAAATCTTGTATATTTCACTGCGTCACTTTTACGAGGCTTCCTTGCGACGGAACACCCACCCTGCATACATTATACCTGACGCAGGTATAATGTAGCGCAGGGCTTTACAACGTGACGCATCTCCCTAGATGCATCACGTTGTAAATATGTCGCATAGTGGCGCATTTTTTACGCCGCCGCTGCGTCACAGAAGTGACGCAACGGTGTTGTAAAGATGTCGCAAGGGGCTTGTAAATCTGCCCCAAAGGGAGCTGAGGTATGCCCTGCATATCCTTATGGCCCATCACCAGGCTGATGGGTCTTTTTGAGCTAGAGTGAAAGAGAGGAGCTGACACGTGCACCTGAATAGGGCTGTGCCTGTCCCCACGAGAAGAGCTGCATATCCCCTCTAATATGTCTGGAGCCAGGGCCAGGAATGGCAGGGTCTTGTGCACTACAAAGACCTTTCTTTGAAGTCTCCCTACTGCAAAGGCTAAAATGGATATAAGTACTGGACCTCCGACACCATATACTCAGTACACTTCTGGACTGAGGACATTCTGCTAGGAAGAAGAGCTGTTGTACTGCCAGGAAGGACTGCCATTTTGCTGCTTGCTTTTCTGTGTTGGCCTGCTGCTTCTTGCCTGGGATTGAGAGAACTGGACTTTACTCTCTACATCCTGCATCTCTAAAGGTTCTCCAAGGGCTTGTTTGGGCTTGCGCCCTGTTACTGAAGTCCCAGGGATATAAAAGATTTTCCATTGCATCTTGCTACCAGCATCTTGGCTCCCCTGCTGTGAGTCCTGCTCTGCTAGGGGTGCCAAATCCAGTGTTTGGTTGCACAACCCAAGAAACCAACACATCTACACTGAAGTGTAGTTCGGAACCAGCGCATTCCCTGCAAAATCGACGCATTGCCGCTGACTGCACTGAAGCTGTGGACACCGCTCACCAAGTGCGCGACGCAACGACCTCGACTTACAACGCAGCCCTGACCATGCAGACACAGTACCTCCGAATCACCGCTGCTGCGTGAGACTTAGACAACGCATCGCCGACGTCTGGGACGCCCAGTCCCCGATGCATTCCCGGCCCAGCATGGCTTCTAACCGATGCATTGCCTTCGGCCCAGCAGTTCCGCATCGACGCCTTGGAACCAACACACAGTGCTCTTGACATCGACACATCATCGACTTTACCCGACTTCGGAACCAATGCAACGCCTGCGACAGCAAAGCATCACCTCAGTTTTTCAATGTATCGTCCCCGAACATCGACACATCCAAGGTACTGTCAGCTGGTCTGCGTGACTCCTGTATCCGGCCTACGCTCCATCGTGGTCGGACTGAACTTTTGGATTTGCCTTGGTCAAGCGCTACCAGTTAGCCCCAGTTGGAGCTATTGATTTCTAAGTGCTGCATTTTGATTTAATCTTGCAAAATTCCTATCTTAACTAATGTATATTGGATTTTTGTCATCTTGGTCTTGTTTTACTTAGATAAATTTGGCTATTTTTCTAAACTGGTATGGAGTACTTTTGTGGTGTTTTCACTGTGCTACTGTGTGTGCATGAGTGTGTGCACAAATACTTTGCACATTGTCTCTTTATTTTAGCCTGACTTTTCAGTGCCAAGCTACCAGAGGCTGAGCACAGGTAATCTTTTAGTGTGTACAGCACTTACCCTGACTAGGATTTTGGTTCCTGCTTGGACCTGGTGCATACCTCTGCCAACCAGAAACCCAATTTCCAACAATGTTAACATGTGCATTCTGCAAAAGAAGGAAAAGACTGTTAATGCATGATGATCCATCTTAACACCGTGATTGAGAGTATGAGTTAATTGTTTGTTTTCTGAGATGTTTTTGAGGCGCTCCTGGGAACCTTCTCAATCACTGAATTTATATTGATTATTTTTGAGAGTCTTTGAAGGAATTATGTAATTCTGGTCTTATGTTGCTTCCTTAAAAATCCCTGCCACCTAAATGCTTAGGTATTACTGGAGAATATATGGGGCATTAGGGGTTAGAACATTTGGGTTTAGTATTAATTTAGCATCCTGTATTATTTTCCTTCCCTTAAGATAACACTGCATTTATAGGGTTCCTGCCACTAGATACAAGTGGGAAAGTGGGAGGTAATAGTTAAGAACACACACTTACCAGTTGTTTTAAGAGTTGAAGGTTCTAAAAAGTCTGTTATACTTTGTTTTAGATGCCTGACGAGTCTAGAACACCAAAGGAACCTCTAGTGTTGTGAATTGATGCAGTTAACTTGAAGGGATACTGGGACGCCATCTTTGTGTTTTTGCCACTTCCCTTTTCGACTGGGTGCTGTTATCGCCTGTAGCTTTATCCAATTCTTTCATGGTTGCAGGGCTCTAGGTGGCATAAGGAATCAGCTTCTAGTATTCATATCTCACTCTCACAAGATTGTGCAGCCAGCTACTGCACTCGTCGTGTCCAGATGTTACAAATAGCACCGCCTGTGAGTTTAACTATGAGCCATCATTAGAGACACAGAGGGAATATTGGCGTACTTTATCTCAATGAAAAATTTGTGAAGTTTTTTGGTGGCCCTGCATGGCCAAAGAAGTTGATGTAGTAGTAAAGGATTGTATAATTTGTAACAGTTGTGAGAACGCGTTGAAGATTGCTTCTCCTCCTCTACAACCATTTGAGTTACCTTCTAACCATGGGAAAAGGTGGGGATTGAACTTGTAGGTCCTTTCAACTTGCTTCTGATCCAATCACATTATGTTTTGATCATGTTAGATTATTATATAAAATAGCCTGAAGTATGTTTTGTGACTGAACATAGCTTGAAATTGGTGATTGCCTTTATCATGGATGTGTTTTTGCTGGAAGTTTTTCTAGAGTTTGTGGTCTCTGATAATGGCGTTCAGTGCGTCAGCCAAGATGTGGAGCATTTTCTGCATGCTGTGGAGTTAATCATTTCAGAAGTGCATCAACGCCTCATCAGGGGTATATATAAATTGCATCATCCTCAGACCAGTGGTCTTGTTGAGCAAATGAACAGAGTTCTGGGTGAGTGTATCCAAACGGCTATTGCTAACAAATGTGCAGTTACCAATGCTGTCAGGTCAATGTTGTGGTTTTATCATACCACACCCAATTCTACTACTCAGGTTACACCTTTTGAATTACTGAGGGTGTGAAAACCTGCCACTAAATTTGTTCAGGATGCATGGCCAAGTGGGTGAATAAAGGGGGCCCAATTGAAAGTGATGGAGCAGGGGAAACAAAATATTTTTGTGTACCCCTTGGAAGTTAATGACCCCATAACGATTAATGATACTGCCCGTTTGAAACGCATGAACTAATCAACAAATGCACCTTTTTATTAAACATTACACGTGGGCAACTTCCTGGCATTGCAAAATCTAATGTATTTACAAATGTGAAGCAAAATAACATTAGTATTGTGATTTGCGTAGTAAATAGAGTAAAAGTGCATGAATTGTGTTGCGTAGTAAAATTGCACCGTGGCAAAGAATGCAGATGGTAAGTAAAATGGCTTTAAATGTCGCTTCTGCTAGGTAATACCTAACACGGGTCTTTAGAATGGCGGGTGGTAAACAGAAAGGCTTATTTTCCATGTTTTAATTTCTGTTGTGTTTGTTCTTATATTAGTTTCGTTCAGGCCTGCTAGGCCGTGCTTCGAAAATGGCCGCCGGAAAAGGACGAGATTGCGTGTGCTGAATAAAATGGCCCCCGCGCATGAGCAGAGTGAATGCTCCAGTCACGTGTATGCGGCCTGTGCCCGGATTGAGAGATGTCAAGGCCAGTCTGACCTGCAACAAGGATCGTGCCAAGAGTTCAGCATATATGCATGGGAACGGATGAGAGAATCGAGCGACAAAGGATGAACTAATGTGTGACCATCGGAGTTTGTACAAAATACATTAACAAATTGAATTACACTTTGGACATTGTTGATTATGAGAATTACTGTATGCATTATTGTCCCAAACCGGTTCGAACAAGGATGACGATGAGGTGACCATCACCACCCCTCCAATGGACCAATTAGCGTGATTTCTGCCCCTAAAGATTGCAACTTTAAGTGTAGCAAGTCAGAGAATAGGGTATAAGAGAGTCTGCTCTTACGTAGTGGGTTGTTGATGTTGGTGTTCGCTTCTTCTATCCTGATG
This sequence comes from Calotriton arnoldi, assembly GCA_963921515.1. Taxonomy (NCBI): domain Eukaryota; kingdom Metazoa; phylum Chordata; class Amphibia; order Caudata; family Salamandridae; genus Calotriton; species Calotriton arnoldi. The sequence continues at coordinate 1,078,845 of CAWUFW010001064.1, forward strand.
CTGCGAGAGACTCTGGACTTTGGACTTTGACTGGCGAAGGAACGAGACCGTTGCGGGAGTTGCCCGGGAGGAGATTGCGTCCGAGGAAGTTAGCGGGACAGTCAGTCAGTTGTGGGAGTCCTATCCTGTGACCTGCGGTTCATCTTTCTTTCCTGGTGAACCATTCTTGTCATCGCCCTATGGCCAAGGGTAATGAGTATTTTCAGTTTCTATTCTCAAATTTTCACTTAAATGCTTATTAATATTTTCAAATGTATTTGCCTAATAAAGAACTCTACTTATTTGCTCAAAGATTTTAGATAAAATTATATGCTAACTCTAAAATGGTCTGTGGTTCTTTAAAATAAAATTGTGATTAGTAAATGTTAAAGGTTTTAATTGTGATTGAGCTGGACTTAATCGCCATCAACTGATTCTACTAGTTGGTCCATCGACCGAATAGCGGAATACCTTGATGTTTAGAACCGACAGGATCCTAAGTTAATGTATATAATGTATAGGTTATAATTCTGTCGTTTTAATAAGGTATCCCGTTTGTCCAGCAGCTCATTTTTCCTTAGCGTTTGATCCAGAAAATTGAGTGAATGAATGTATGCGGTGTTATGGGCCCCACCGACATAGGTTTTATATGATTCAGGTTGAATAAGTGTTTTTCTGGGTTTGTGTCATAAGGAAATATTTATTTTAGCCGCGCTGGATCAGATTTCTTGGTAGCAGAGTTATGGTTTCTATAGATTAGTTTGGTGATTATTGATTATTGATTTTTTTTTCATGTCTAACACTCTATGTTGAGTTTGTATTACGTTATGTGTAGTCAGAATTTTGAAGCTTCCGGGAAGTAGGAAGTGGACACGTGTGGCAAGAGAAGTCACATGGAATTGTACATTGTCTGATTTCAAATTTGGTGATAACACAAGGCTGTGTTATGTTAGGGAAATTTCACGTATGAATTACATTTGAGTGAAATAGCAACAGGTTTTCTTGTGAAACTTTGGCCTTAATTCTCAGGAGCAGTGTAGTCTCCACATGTGTTTTATCCCCAGAGAAACGGGTTTACCTCTTACTTGAGAGAAGGGTAAGGTAGAGAGAAGTGCTACACTTATCGAACGAAACAGTATTCTTGTAAGTTAGAATAAACTATCTCTTTTGTTTAGAGAAACAGACAATGGTAATGTGTTTTACGTTGTAACTAATAGATTTAGTTGAAAAGAAAAGTTAAAGAAAAGTGCCGAAATTTTTTGTAAAGGAGGGGTCAGTAGAAGCAGGAGTAGAACTGACGTCAACAAGCACCGCGCTGGTTTTGGCCAGTTGTGGAAGAACGAAGGGTTTTCTGATTGGTGCGTTGGTGTGAGACGCGCTGGAATAGGTCAGAATAGCCGAGCAGTAGAAAGAACCGATTGGTGAAGAATTGTGTGAATTAGCTTCGGCAAAACAACAGTGAAATATGGCTTATTACAATGAACATGATAGAGAGAAACCGTCATGGTTTGAGAAGCTTAAAAATCTTTTAAAGAAAGATAAAAAGGTTGTGACTAGGGAAGGAGAAGTATTTCCTCCGCCGAAAACACCAGCATCTTATATGATGGTGAAATATGGCTATCATACTTGCATTTGGTTGGAAAATTGGGCGAAATATACCAAAGACGATGGAGTATTGGCATTTCTGGAAAATGGTTCGTTTAGCACAGCTGTACTTCGAAATTTGAGAGAAAAAATGATGAGACTTGAACCGAGACCTAGACCGACACAGTTCGAAGCCTTAGGTGAATGGGAAGATGAGATGTATGAAAGGGAAAGACACAGAGGTGCAAAGAATCATGAAGACAGGATGAGACGATGGCGGTATGCTAACATGACGGATGGTATGTTTCCTGCCAGAACAGTTGAAGAATTTGCAGGGAAAAAGTGTACATAGAAAAAGAAGCATGCAGTACCAGAGAGATATGGGTATGGAGTTAGCGACACAGAGGATGAGTTGCTGGAGGACATTTTTAATAAAAGACCCCCTCCATATCAACAGGATTCTGTGGTGGTGACACCAAATGCACCGCAAATGGAAACTGTAATAAATCAAAGCCCTGAACAATTTTCTGAAATAAATAGTCCAAGTAATAAACTAGAAACACCACAGACTGTGAAACATGATAATAATGCAGCCGAACTAGCCAGAACCACAAGAGAGTTGACTGAAAAGATAAGAGAACTGACAAAGAATATGGAAGCTGTGACTGTGCCAGTAACTATAGGGCCAGTAATCCCAGTATTTGAAAATCAAAAGATAGATGAACATTCCTTAATAATTCCATTAAATTCTAGTATGCAAAAAGCAAGAGAAGGGATAATTCCAGAAAATAGAGGGACAAAAGATTCTGTAGGTCCATTTAGGTCAAGTCCACCTGTAAATTTGACAATTAATGAGAGTCCGATAACCAAGATTCCTATGGAGGCTGAGTCAGCAACCGAAACCCCGGAGAAAAGTGTAAACAGGGTAGAATTAACTAAAACCCCTGTGGGTCCGACTGCAGAAGAATTAAATGATTGGGTGAGGAGCTTGCAGAAAAAAGATGCCGAACCACAACCTTTGGATGTGGTCAGATTGAAGATAGATATGGAGGAATTGATTCTAGGGACTATTGGTACCGATCGATTGAAGTCCTATCAAGATGATGAATTAATGTTTATGTGTAAAAGCATCACTTGGAAAGCTAGGAACTTGCATGAAAAATTGGAAGAAACAGCGAATGAACTAGGAGTAGAGTTTGCAAACAATCAGGGGATTGCAGAAACCGTACAGGGTAGACTTTAGTGAAAAGGACATAGAAAATCTGAATACTTCAGGACGACTAACACAGATAAAAGAACTAATTGTTTTACTGAGAAAATGGGGAGATGTAGACAAGTGGAGAAGTAGGTGGATAAGGAGAAAAGAGGGAACAACTGATAAAGCATCCTTGGCTTTTTCAGTAAAAGAAAAAGAACCAACGGTATTAGAATGTCCAATGAGAGAAATTCCAGGAGGAGGTTATGTACACGTCCCATGGTCCAGACAAGATATATTGTCATTCACAAATGATTTTCCAAGATTGAGAGAAAAGCCTGTAGAATGGTATAGACAGGTAGAAAGGTTTGTAAAGGTTTCAAAAGTATTGTGGGAAGATCTGGATGGATTGTTTGGGATTGTTGTTCCTGCAGATTTATGGACAGAGTGTAAAATTACAATTGACTGGCCGAAGGAAGAATATCCTAGAGATGCAAAAACAGGAGCCCCAAGTTCAGAAGTAATGAGAAAATATGAACAGGCAATCACATTTTTGAAAAATAAGATTCCATCAAAAGAAACGGACTGGGTAAATATTGATAGAACAACTCAGGAGAATAAGGAATCTGTACATGCTTATTATGAAAGGTTGCTCTTGGCTTTCAAACAGTATAATGGATACGAAAATTTGAGTGAAAAAGACATGAGTCATTTTGTGTATCGATTTGTGTATGGTTTGAAACCTGAGATAAGTGAAATGATTAAGCAACATATGTTATGTTGGCAGACTAGCACAGTAGATGAGGTATTACGGTATGCAAAATATTGCAGTGATGATATTGAGTCCAGACAGCGTAAACTCAAGGAAAAGGCAATGTGGGCACAAGTAAAGGTTGCAGAACAGCAAGAAGCTCAGATGAATAATCAGTCTAGTGGCGCAGGACAGACCAAGGTCAGACCGAATATTGGGAAGGGAAAAGGTCAGATGAGTATAGAAGAAGCCAAAAAGAAATGGCCATGTCATAATTGCGGAAAATTAGGGCACTGGAGAAACGAGTGTAAATTACCTCCGAGAGTTAATACCGAGAATCAACCATTAAATCCACAGGTGCAGAATGAGGTGAGTTACCAACAGCCGCAACAGCCGCAACAGCCGCAGGTAGTTACTCAACAGTGTCAGGTGCCGCAACCACCTCTTCCAAAGAGTGTAAATCCTCAAAGATACAGTACAGAGGCAGGATTCTACGGAGGAGAGCAGGTAACAAAATTGCCGCACGCAGCTGCTGTTTCACAATATTGGTTACGGCAAGATGGAGATGAATCGGATGAAAGCTTATGACGGTGCCTAGGAGAGGAAGAGGAGTGCGTGCTTGGTGCAACTCTAGAGGTAGATCAGTCAGGAGCCATTTGTGGATGGAAAAGTGAATGGTGTAAATGTTACATTCCTTGTGGACACTGGTGCTACCCGTTCTACTGTTAGATCAGTGGAAATTCCAAATCTTCCTCTCTCAGGAGAATACATCCAAGTTGTAGGTGTTTCAAACAGGCAAATTAAAACCCCTCTTACAAAACCAGTAGAGGTGGAAATTGGTCCATTCAAAGATATGCACCACTTTGTGGTGTGTGATTGTAGTCCTGTAAATTTATTAGGACGCGATCTGCTTTGCAAAATGAATTGTACCATCTACTGTACTCCAGATGGTATTGCTTTCCAGACACCAGATGATGATGTTCTGTATAAAATGACAATGGCAGAACTAGAACCAGGAATGTATGATATGTTTAATGTGTTCGATGCAGAGATAATCCCTACTTTATTGAAAGAAACAGTCAGGTCTGATGTATGGGATTTCACAGGTGAAGATATTGGACTAATGAGAGAAGTTGATCCTATAAAAATTACTGTAAAAGAAGGAACGAATTACCCAAACACCCCACAGTACAAACTGACGCCAGAAATTATTAAAGGAATAACACCTGTAATTAATAAGATGATTGAACAAGGAATTTTGAGAGAAATAATGAGCAGTCCATGTAATTCTCCTATAATGGGATTGAAAAAGCCAAATGGAACATATAGAATAGTACAGGATTTGAGAAAAGTGAACAAAATTGTTATTCCTTGCTGCCCAATTGTGCCAAGCCCTGCTGTAATACTGTATCAAATCCCTCATGATGCAGAATGGTACACAGTTATTGATTTGTGCCATACATTTTTCTCTATTCCATTGCACCCTGACAGTCAACCATTATTTGCGCTTCGGATGGGAGAACGTATTTTGGCATGGTGTCGAATTCCTCAAGGGTATACTGAAAGTCCTTCTATTTTTAATCAAATTCTGAAGAAATCCTTAGAAAATTTGAAAATGCCTGAAAAATCTGTGATGGTCCAATATATCGATGACCTATTGGTGGCATCAAAGACCAGAGAAGCATGTGTCACGGACACAATTGCTTTACTGAATCATTTGGCAGAAGGAGGACACAAGGTGTCCCCATCAAAACTGCAATTCTGTCAACAGGAAGTACAGTACTTAGGTCATAAGATCGAGAAAGGGATAAAAAAAGTGACAACAGAAAGAATAAGGATTATTAAAGGAATATGAGCCCCAATGACACAAAGAGAGGTGAGAATGTTCCTTGGAATGGTTGGTTATTGCCGACAGTGGATAAGTGGATTTTCATTGATTGCAAAACCTTTACAGCGATTGACAAAGAGTGATGTCAAAGATCCGATTGCGCTGGATGAGGAAGAAATGAAGGCTTTCGAGCAACTGAGAACAAGTTTGTGTGAAGCACCAGCATTGGGAATGCCTGATTATGAGAAAGAATTTGAGCTGTATTGTAGTGAGAGAGACAGATGTGCACTTTCAGTATTAGTGCAGAGGCATGGAAGAATGAGACGACCAATAGCTTATTTTTCAGCTGTTTTAGATCCGGTAGCAAAAGCGTTGCCTGGATGTCTGAAAGCAGTAGCTGCTACTTGTGTGAGTCTAGAACAGAGTGAAGGCATTGTGATGGGATATCCTTTGAGAGTATATGTCTCACATTCAGTTGAAATCCTTCTGACCAGAACAAAAACACAATTCATGACACATAGTCAGCTGACTAGGTATGAAAAGGTGATCTTGGGTGCAGACAATGTAACCATTGTAAGATGCACGAGTCTGAATCCTTCCACCTTACTGCCAGATGCAGTAAATGCAGAGGTCAAAGATGAGACTGATCATAACTGTTTGGACGTGCTTGAATTTTGCACAAAGCCCCGTCCTGATATCAGAGATGAACCTCTGAAAGAGTCAGATTATGTGATGTTTGTGGATGGATCCTGCTTGAGGACAAATGAAGGAGTTTTAAGTGCTGCGTATGCTGTATGTACGGTGGCAACCATAATGGAAGCATCTTGTTTGAGAGGAATACGTTCAGCCCAAGTTGCTGAGCTGATTGCTCTGATTCGAGCTTGCAAACTGGGAAGGAATTTCAGAATTACTGTGATCACGGATAGCCAGTATGGCTTCGGAGTGGTCCATGACTTCGGACAGATCTGGTCCCAGAGGGGATTCCTGACTTCCTCAGGGTCTCCTATTAGGAATGGTGAGTTTGTGAAGAAGTTGCTTGAGGCGATACAGCTGCCTAAACAGATTGCGGTGGTAAAATGCACTGCTCACAAAAATGGAACTGATTACATTGCAGTAGGTAACAATTTTGCTGATGAATTAGCTCAATATTGTGCCAGAAATATGACCTCAATGAATCGGAGAAGGGAAAAAGAAATTGTTTCATGTCCCTTGCTGTTTACTAACCCAGTTGAAACATGGGAAGAGGTGAAACAATTGCAGGAAGAGGCAAGTGATGAGGAAAAAGACGTTTGGATAAAATCAGGTTGCAGACGGAGGGAGGAAGATGAAGTGTGGGTTTACAGGGATGAAAGACCAGTTATGCCTGATAGCATGATCTCTAACATGGCACGGATGTACCATGGACAGGCACACATAGGTAGGGATGCCATGATCAGACTTTTCAAACAGACCTGGTACAACCCAAAGTTTAGGGCTATAGCTGAAAGCCTTTGCCAAAGATGCCTTATATGCCAACAGATAAATCCTGGAAGGAAGACAGTAGTGAGTTTGGGAACAATAGGACGAGAAGGAGGTCCTTTTACCAGAATGCAATTGGATTTTATTGAAATGCCCCCAAGTAACAGATTGAGGTATGTCCTGGTGGTCGTCTGTTTGTTTTCTCGTTGGGTGGAGGCCTATCCGACAAGAAGGAATGATGGAGTTACTGTAGCTAAGCTCCTACTGAGGGAATTCATTCCTAGATATGGCTTTCCAATAACGATAGAAACAGATAGAGGAACGCATTTTCAGAATGAAATTATCCAACTAATATGTTAAGCACTAGACACTCAACAAAAGCTGCATTGTGCCTACAGACCAGAGGCTTCTGGGGTGGTAGAGCAAGTAAATGGCACAATAAAGAATAGGTTAGGGAAAATGTGTCAAGCCACAGGACTCAAATGGCGCGATGCCTTACCACTGGTGCTGATGAGCATAAGAAGCATACCTGACAGAAAAACAGGTCTGAGTCCTCATGAAATAATAATGGGACGAGCAATGAGACAAGCATACGTACCTGTCAACAAACTGCTGACTATAACTGATGATCTCATACTGGACTATTGCAAAGGATTGGCTGATGTGGTGCATTCTGTGTTTCATCAGGTTGGGCCGGATGCGACCACTCTTGAGAGAAAACCAGCTCATGATCTGAGTCCAGGAGACTGGGTCCGCATAAAAGTCCACAGAAGAAGAAATTGCTTGGTTCCACGCTGGGACAAGCCACGTCAAGTGATTCTGTTGACGACAACTGCAGTAAAGTGTGCAGGTGTGAAAAATTGGATTCATGCCAGCCATACTATCAGAGTTCCAGATCCTGAAGCTCGACCTGTAAGTCGACATCTGGAAATATCAGATACCAGTTCGGCATCTGAAGCAGAAACTGAAACAATCAGAGTTCCAGATCCTGAAGATCGACCTGTAAGTCGACATCTGGAAATATCAGATACCAGTTCGGCATCTGAAGCAGACCAACCTGAATCCAGTGAAAGACAAACAGAAGAATCCGAAAAACAAAGAACTGATATTGAAACAGGAGAAACTGAACCAATAAACAGTGACGGTGAACAGCCAAGTACAAGCTTTGGGGAAATTCCTCCAGAAATTATAGAAATAACTCAAGAAAATTCAGATTCAGACAGAGAGATTGAGGAAATTGCGGAAGAAACACGAGGAGAATTAGACTCAGAATTACAAGCAGAAGAAACTCAAGAAAATTCAGATTTAGACAGAGAGATTGAAGAAATTGCGGAAGAAACACGAGGAGAATTAGACTCAGAATTATAAGCAGAAGAAACCCAAGGAGATTCGAATTCAGACAAAGAGACAGAGATCATAAAGTTCAAAGTTAAAGAAAGTGAAGTGAGATCTGAGACAGAATCTGAAGAAAGTGAAGAAGAAATAAGACAAAGAATAGGACCAAGAAAGAGAACTTGGAGAGCAGAACGAGGAGAAAAGGAGAACGAACTGAAAAGGCCAAGAAAAGGAGACAATTGGCCCAACGAAATTAAAAGACTGAAGTATAAGCTAATAAATTTGAACAAAGACAATGCAGAACAAGTAAATGAAATAACAAGGCAGAAAAGACAAGGAGAAACAAATAAAAGACAGTTGCAGAGACCCAAAAGAGTGAAAAGACCTAACCTGAAATACAAGTCACCTGAATGGGTATACATAGCACTGCCTGACATTGAAGAAGTGGATAGCAGTCACGAAAACCCAGACAAAGACTGTGAACAAGTGGGTGAGAGTGAACTGCACCCATCCTGAAGAGGAGTAAAGAAAACCGGACTAGACACACAAACTGATAAAGTCAAAGAAAGAATTTCTGAAAGACCAAAAAGTGCGTCAAAAGCAATTGGTTCCAGTCAACAATAAAAGAAAGGGTAAAACGGCAAAAAAGTCATTCTGAGGTGTGGAAACACATTTTTCTGTAAATATATTTAGATTATATTTCAACATGGTAGACACTGAGAATAGAAGATCTAGATGTGAGTTTTTCCGTAGATGCTGTAAAATGTGTTTCTATTGTACAGGTTTACTAATGCTTATTTGGTTCATTTTAGCAATAATAATTCCACTTAGATTAGTTGGAGAAAATACATCTGCAATCATGAATGACACTAAAAGTGACAAGAAATCTAACATAAAGAACACTGCAACACTAATAGATAGTACTGAATTTCATAGGGATAAGTCAATAACTGATTTCTCCAAGAATGTCTTCACCAATCTTTTGTATGAATATGTAGAGACAATGGATGTTAGAGATTGTTATGTATGTATGCAGTTACCGGCGTCTGTAACAGAAGGTGTGACGTATCATCACCTTCCTTTGACGTATGGAATAACCTGTAGTGTTTTAGCTAGTTTATTTTACAAAACAGGTAAATTAGAGTATTACTACACTGACACAGATGCTATTTTTGCTAAAGTTCCCGTAGTCCCTGAACGAAATAAGGTGAAACTTGCAAAGATTTTTGGAGAATTTTTCTTAGAAACGAAAGAATTAACATTAGATTATGCATTTAGACATAACCTTACTTGTAGGTTAAGAAAGGAAGAAAAGGTTTTTTTAGACATGATAGAAGACAGAAGGGTTAAGTTTCAAAGAAAAGCAATGGGAGAAAAGACAAAAACCCCACCTTGGGCGTTTGAAGAGGGAAGTTATGACAAGAGCGAAACGAATGCAGCCATGGGTTTAGATTGGCCCCAACAGGGAAAATTGTGTATTGGTAGAGATAACACTATGTATGATAACTATTTCGTGGGTTCTAGTGAGTGCCGAGATACATACAAAATTATAGGGGGATGGGGATTCAAAGGAGGAAAAGATACATTATTCCCAGGAATCTATTATATTTGCGGAAACCGAGCCTATTCTAGGTTGCCGGACCATTGGTATGGAACATGCTATCTAGGCCTGGTCTTTCCAAAGATTTTTCACGTGGAAAGAGGAACGAAAGGAATTCACGAGATAGGTAAACCATTAACCCGTAGGAGAAGGGAAAGCTTCTCAGATATAATAGGTGACATTTTTGGAGCATTGATACCAGCAGTGGGTATATCTTTGAATGCATACAAGATTCGGAAATTGTCTACAGTAGTAGATTGTTTATCAACGAATACTGCTGGAGGGTTCTTGATGATAAATACAGAAATGGTTGCCATGAGAGCTATGGTAATGCAAAATCGACTTGCCCTTGACATTCTTTTGGTGAAAGAGGGTGGAGTCTGTGGAATGCTGAAGGTGCAACATTGTTGCACTTACATTCCAGACAAAAGTCAGAATATACAGAAGTATATAAAGAACATCACTGATTTGCATAAAGAAATTGCCCCACTGGAGGTTGAAGGTGCTTGGGAGAAACTTGGTAAGGGTTTTTCCTCAATAAAGAAATGGTTCACCGAAATAGGTAGTTCTCTAATTGGGAAAATACTAATTCCAGTGACCTTAGTAGTAGTAATAATATTAATATTGAGATTAGCATATGTGTGTATTACAAGGAGGAAAAGACAAAATAAAGCAAAAAGAGAAAATGAGAAAAATAAGGAAAGAGAAACAAGAGAACGGGAGATGGGAGAGATCGAATTGGAAGAGTTTAAAGAGAACATGTACAAAAGGTCTAAAAGACAAGATGAAAAGAACACAATTGTCTAAAATAACAAATGCAAGTGGACAACAAACATATTTCTGATAAATTTTGTAGGGATAGGTTTTAGTGGTGATGTTAAAAATCACCAAAGGGGGGAATTGATGGAGCAGGGGAAACAAAATATTTTTGTGTACCCCTTGGAAGTTAATGACCCCATAACGATTAATGATACTAACCGTTTGAAACGCATGAACTAATCAACAAATGCACCTTTTTATTAAACATTACACGTGGGCAACTTGCTGGCATTGCAAAATCTAATTTATTTACAAATGTGAAGCAAAATAACATTAGTATTGTGATTTGCGTAGTAAATAGAGTAAATTTGCATGAATTGTGTCGCGTAGTAAAATTGCACCGTGGCAAAGAATGCAGATGGTAAGTAAAATGGCTTTAAATGTCGCTTCTGCTAGGTAATACCTAACACGGGTCTTTAGAATGGCGGGTGGTAAACAGAAAGGCTTATTTTCAATGTTTTAATTTCTGTTGTGTTTGTTCTTATATTAGTTTCGTTCGGGCCTGCTAGGCCGTGCTTCGAAAAGGGCCGCCGGAAAAGGACGAGATTGCGTGTGCTGAATAAAATGGCCCCCGCGCATGAGCAGAGTGAATGCTCCAGTCACGTGTATGCGGCCTGTGCCCGGAGTGAGAGATGTCAAGGCCAGTCTGACCTGCAACAAGGATCGTGCCAAGAGTTCAGCATATATGCATGGGAATGGATGAGAGAATCGAGCGACAAAGGATGAACTTATGTGTGACCATCGGAGTTTGTTACAAAATACATTAACAAATTGAATTACACTTTGGACATTGTTGATTATGAGAATTACTGTATGCATTATTGTCCCAAACCGGTTCGAACAAGGAGGACGATGAGGTGACCATCACCACCCCTCCAATGGACCAATTAGCGTGATTTCTGCACCTAAAGATTGCAACTTTAAGTGTAGCAAGTCAGAGAATAGGGTATAAGAGAGTCTGCTCTTACGTAGTGGGTTGTTGATGTTGGTGTTCGCTTCTTCTATCCTGATGCTGCGAGAGACTCTGGACTTTGGACTTTGACTGGGGAAGGAACGAGACCGTTGCGGGAGTTGCCCGGGAGGAGATTGCGTCCGAGGAGGTTAGCGGGACAGTCAGTCAGTTGTGGGAGTCCTATTCTATGACCTGCGGTTCATCTTTCTTTCCTGGTGAACCATTCTTGTCATCGCCCTATGGCCAAGGGTAATGAGTATTTTCAGTTTCTATTCTCAAATTTTCACTTAAATGCTTATTAATATTTTCAAATGTATTTGCCTAATAAAGAACTCTACTTATTTGCTCAAAGATTTTAGATAAAATTATATGCTAACTCTAAAATGGTCTGTGGTTCTTTAAAATAAAATTGTGATTAGTAAATGTTAAAGGTTTTAATTGTGATTGAGCTGGACTTAATCGCCATCAACTGATTCTACTAGTTGGTCCATCGACCGAATAGCGGAATACCTTGATGTTTAGAACCGACAGGATCCTAAGTTAATGTATATAATGTATAGGTTATAATTCTGTCGTTTTAATATGGTATCCCGTTTGTCCAGCAGCTCATTTTTCCTTAGCGTTTGATCCAGAAAATTGAGTGAATGAATGTATGCGGTGTTATGGGCCCCACCGACATAGGTTTTATATGATTCAGGTTGAGTAGGTGTTTTTCTGGGTTTGTGTCATAAGGAAAAATTTATTTTAGCCGCGCTGGATCAAAAGCATGCCCAATTTTGTTAAAATCAATGTAGAAGAAGCACAATCTAATCAGAAACAAATATGTAACCAGAGGAGATGTGTGTGTGCTGTGACCTACCACGTAGGCGAGGTTGTTCACATTAAAAAACCTGGTCATATCAGGAAAGGTGAAAAAACGTTTAGCAAACCTGTGATTGTTGATAAGGTGTATGGTAATAGTAGTAAACAACCACTAATGGTGGAATGTTGAAAGAATGGTCAAAGGAGATCATGTGCTGCAGTCACTTGCATGCCACCATAAGCCCAGAATTAGATTGAGCATCCCATGGCCAGCGGCAGACTGACTATCATAAAACAGACAAACACACTCTCAGTAACTCACTCTCTCTCACTTTCACTCATTCTCTCTTCTCCCTCACCGAAGCTAACACACACTCTCTCACTTATTCATTCTCACTCATACGCCCGCACACTTACAGTTACTCACACACAAACATACTCATACTCACTGGTTCTCACTCACACACTAACACACACTCACCCTTTTACATTCACTGACTCTGGGTCCTGTAGCAACATTGTTAGCTACACCCCTGGCCCACTTCTACTCCCTATCACAATCTCCAGTCACTCATTCCTTCTAACACACTCACACTCACACTCCTTCACTCACTTTCACTTATTCATACACACTCTCAAACTCAGATTCTCACTTACTTTTGCTCTCATTGACACCCTCAAACTCACTCACAGACACCCTTTCACTCAATCTCATTTACTCTCAATCACTAACAATCACACTCACAAACACATGCACATGGAAATCACATGTTTTACTTAACTTGCTTCTTTTGCTGGCATCTCAGAGGTTCCATGGCAGCAGCAGAGCAGGAATCTGGTGCTAGACATTGGATCCAGCAAGCCATGATTCAACGAACAGCCAGACAGAGCAGCAAAGCCAGGTTTCAAAAGGGGGAAGACCCACTTCAATCACTCTCCCAAATCCTTAATAGGACTGGAAGCACAGCAGTGGGGGAGCAGAAGAAAAAATAATATTAAAAATATAAACGTACCTTTCCTGCCGGCGACTGTGATCTTCTGCTACCATGCCGCGCTGCTCCTTTGCTCCCGTCCGGGCACTACAATTCCAATGAGCCCAGGCTCCCAGTCCCCATGCAATCCCAGCGCTTCTCTCATGCTATTACTCCCAGCATGAGAGAAGCGCTAGGATTGGGCAGAGTGGGCCGGTTTCCTGCTCCAGCAAGGACTGGGAGCCTGTGCTCTTGAGCACTAGTTATCTCCAAGGAACAGCCTGGAGATATCCAAGTGCGCATGTGGGTTTGGCCGTCCGTGGGCGGCCGGCTGAACCGACATGCACACTTTCAGTGCCTACCACTCCTCCTCCCCCTTTGTGATGTTGCGGCATAGCCCTGCTCTGCCCTCGGTGGAGTGGAAGTAAAAATAAAATGACAATAAAGTAGTTTTATTGTCATTTTATTTTTCTTCTGACTGCTGCATTTCAGCTGTGGGGTGGCGCTCCTCCGCCATAGCGGAGAAGCCGCCCCTGAAGCACAGCCCTATAAGAAGCTGGGACAGTGCTGGGGATCCTGCCCCTGCTGCTCTGTGTAGCTTCTCATTGGCCTTAGGCCTGCACTGGTGTACACCCTGACAGCCACATTTTGGCAGATATACTATGCTGTCTGAGGCATAAGCATTTTGTCTATTACATAAAAATGATTTGTGCCTGTGTGAGGGGATGGTAGTTGAACTATGCCCCTCACATGCACAATCCAGACATCCACCTACAAAGTGCTTTGGGGCATATCTACAAGGACGGCAATAAATAAACGCAAAGCGCGCTTAGCGCTTTTCTACTTATCGCCGTCTATCGCTGGATTATATCGCCCTGTTAGCGCGTTATTTACAACGCATTTCCCCAGGGCGATATAATTACCAGCGATAGCGGGAAATCGCTGCTTTGCAGGGAACATCGCTGGTTTTCCAGCAATGTTCCCTGCAAAACGGCGATAACCTTGCTGATACGACCCTGTGGTCGTATCAGCACAATCCACCCCGAAATTAGGTATGCCTAAGTCTGCATTTTAGCAGACGTTAGTTTTCGCGAAAACAGCGGTTTTCGCCCAAAACTAACGTCTGCTAAAATGCGTTTGCAGCCTTGTAAATATCGCGATGTGCACATCAGCGATATTTACAAGGTTGTACTGCCCAGTGACGCCCACTTTGCATCTCATTAGAGATGCAAAAGGAGGCGTCGGGTAAAAGGGTGCTAACATGCGCTAATGCATGTTAGCACCCTCTTGTTAATAGGGCGATAGTTTTATCTCCGCTTTTTGGCTTTAAAAGCTAAAAAAGCGGAGATAAAGCCCTTGTAAATATGCCCCCAAGTTTTTAAATAACACTCTTTTTATATGGATCGTTGCTCAGCCCTCTCCTCCTCCTCCTGTCATCAAGTGCCTGTTGACAAGACTGAGTGGGCTGACCTGTGCACTGGCAGTGTTCATGGAAACACGGAAGTCCCCCGATGCCCCGATAAGGAGCTACGACTGTCTCTAGGCTGTGTACCTCCTTCACATTCTTTTCCACATTCACAATTGGCATGCATGTGACCATCACGCAGCAGAGAGGCCAATCACTGGATGTGAAAGTGGTTGGAACAACTTTATGACTCACTGACAGTCACTGTCAGAATCACAGCCTTCATGCTTCGCTCCATCCATAGCAGTCACACAGACACGTGGAAGTGACCCAGTTTAAAGTATGCAGTACACAAAAGCCCTATGTTGCACAAAAAAACTACAGCAACATTGCAGCTGGAAAAAACAAATCATTTTATGGGATGCAAGGTGAAGTAAAACATGTGAAATGGGAACGGTGCGCCGCATTGTAAATGCGACGCATCCATGGTGGCACAAGGGTTATTTTAATTGTCGCAAATTAACTGGCGCATCTCTGCTAATATGCAGAGATGCGCCAGTTCTTGTAAATCTGCCCCGCAGTATCTTCAATTGTTACTATGCCCTGTAATGCTATAGGCCTGGGAAGATCACCTGCAAGGAGGCAAATAAAAGGACCACCTGGGGGGGAGCAATCCAGCATAGATTGACATTTTTTCCTCTAGATCTCTGTGAATCTCCTTGTTGATAGCTTTGATCTACTGGTCAGGTAGGGAAAAAAGTTCCAGTGACTGCGTAGATGAGGAAACAGGTCTCTTAGGAGGGTGATTACCCTCCATTTAGAAATGTCTGTATAGTATCCATGTGTTGAAGTCTACAAGGAATATGTTGCCCACAAAGCCAAAGGGATGAGGTGAGAATTTCTTGGTCTATGAACTCTTGTTTCTCTAGTGAGATCTGTACTGGAGTCAGGAGAGAGGACTGATACAGGGTAGTGTAAAATTCCCAACACTTCCTGCCTGGAGTACCCATGCATCCTGAGTAATCTGAGCCCAACCACAAATGAACAATTGAATCCTGCCTCTCAGCTCTGCTGGGGAATGTGAAGTTTCATCTGAGGATGAGGAGTTGGAGGTTCCTCCGACGGATGGTCCATGATATCCGTGCCCTCTGCAAGTTCTGGCTATGGAGGGGAAGAAGACTTCTCTTCTCTGATAATCCCCCCAGCAGCCTTTTTTCCCCAGAAAAACCTCTGAAGGCAGGAATATAAGTAGGACCGGTCAGCAGAACGGCTGACCCTGGAAAACAGGTTTTAATTAAAACCTTTTAAAGGCTTCCTGGGCTTTGTCGAGAAAAGTGAATGTGCTGATGAATTTAGCACCTTCTTTCACATAAAGCCACCAGCTGATTGGCCCTCCTCGTTGGTGGCTATGTCACAAAGCTTGGGCTCAATCCTCAACAAAATAGATCTGTGCCTCTCCACATAGAGGGCACATTTTGCACTCCCTAAAAGACACATGGCCTGTTGGGCCCAACCAGCTAAGACATCTGGGTCAATAGGGCAACCGTGATCTTTGGCTGTGAAGGTCAAGTCCTGAAAGATTGATATGTTTTTCTTGACAGTCACACCAGGACCTAGCAATACCTTTCTTGGGGCCTTTAACGTATTCCCCTAAAAAGGAGAACAATTTAAGAGCCATTTCAGGGTTCTTGGCTACTTGGCCCCCCAAAGATGGGCAAGGACATTTCTTCTTGAGGAAGTTGTTTAATACTTTAGGGAAGGTCTTTCTAAGTCTGGTTTGGACACAGGTAGATGTTCTAGCTGAGGGTACCCTGTCGAGGAGCATGGGTGAATAATTTCATCCATGTCAAAAGTGTTTTTAGGAGGTCAGATGAAGTAAGCGCGGTATTAACAGGGCCTTTCCCTGGTCTTCATATTCCTTACACTTGGACAAATGGCGCTATGGGCTCCACACATCCTCCTCAGACGCATCAGATTCGTCATCATTCATGTCATTTTGTTCAGTCTCATCATTAGAGTCCAAGTCCTCTTCAATATCATGCATGTCTTTGGAAAGAGAATCTCAATAAGCTTTCTTGAATTATCCAATGGGCCCAAACGCATTTTCTTTTTTCCCTTAATAAAGGGGGCTTCTTGGCCTTATGGAGGGGTTTCAGTAGCAGGGATTGGGAGGGCAGATGCATCAGGTAACAGGAGAGTAGAAAAGAATGTCTTCAGCTGTTCCGGCAGCACTTCCAAAAATCCACGCGATGCCAAAACCAGCAGCTGCGAAGTTACAAATAAGTTATACAAATTCAATGATATAAAATGAATAAAGCATAAAGGTACTTCTCATAGAAGCTACGAGGAGCAAGAAAGAGGCAGTACTACAACCGCCAGCAGTGGTTATTCGCTTTACTGGACTGTTATTGGTGGACGGCCTCCCATTTTGGAGCCTGTCGTTTTTTCCTCGAAGAACCATGGCTGTAGAAGAGCTTGGTGCTGTGTGATTGAGTTACTGTCATTCATTTATGCCAGTCATTTAATAAATGCAAGAAGGAGAATCATAATCCGAAACTTCCAGTCCTACCATAAAATCCGGTGCTTCAACCAGCATGCCCTCCTGAGCAATATTTGGGTACCACTCTGTGAGTTTTCTGTTATTGCTTCCAGGCATATTACACCACAACAAATGTACATGTACAAAAAGCCACACTTATTGGCTTTGCCAATGCATGTTAGATGTACCAAAGAAATGAGTGACAACGATTTTGTGTGAATAATTAGCATGGAAAATGTTTCAATTCTACAAGTATGAGACTGTGAATTAAATACTACTAAGGTCTGTGGAAGAAGTAGTGGTTGTCAGGGTAATTCAGCCCCTCCTGCTCATCCCTTCGCCCCACTTTCCTCTGCAGTCTCTCTCACTCTGTGAGACACATACGCCCTTTGCCTCGCAATTTCTTTCTGAAATGCTCCATCAGCATATCTCACATATCTTTCCTCTTCATCTACCCACTATCTTTGCGCTCTGTTCTTCTGCAAGTACTTTCTTGCATCACCTTCCCTTCACTATTCCCTTGCTCTCATACACAAACTCTCTCTCTTTCTCTCTCTCTCGCTCTTTCTCTCTCTCCCTCTCTCTTTCTATCTCTCTCACATTACAATGTTTATCTGTGTATTTCTCCCTTTTTAATTTAGAATACCCTACCCTTAGTGGGTGGAATGTTTTAAAAGTATTATAGCCCTCCTGCCTCGGGCTATACCGGTTGTTAAAGCCCCTCTCCCTGGTTCAGGGCCTTTAACAACCGGTATAGCCCTCGGCAGCGGGCTATAAGGCTATAATGAAGATGATCTGACTGAATAGTTGGTAGGAGAAGACCCTGCCTAGTCCAGGGTTTGCTTGAAAGTGAAATGTGGGGGATCCTTTACTTCATTAAGGCATTAAGTGCGATTGATGAGCCAAAGCAAGTACTTGAGGCTTTCCCTATCTTGAAAACGCTTATCGCATACAGTACTGGATTTGACTTGGGAGGATGGGTATGAGTTTGTTTCCTGTAGGGATCTTTGAAGAGGTGGAAACCACAAGGAATGTGGAGAGTACTCTCTGCCCTCATGATGTGTTCGGCAAGAAGAACAGTAGCTTCATTATGGATTTACCTTCTGATCTGATTTTTTGACAGTGGTCAGCTACAAGAGTTTTATCATTCCCTTTAAAGATGCAATGTTTACATTTTGTTCTAGTGTTGCGTGCTCCAGTAGTGGTTGGGAAAACAATTTTGAGAGTGAGAATTACCACTTTCGAAGGAAGTTGTCTGGATTTGACACAGTAGGGCTCATTCTGGAGGAGGTAGGGGAATGTAGACCCTGCAAGGTTATTGTTAGATAGGGACATGCTCCTTGAACAGCTAAAGTGTGTTTGTAGAGATATATATTCAGAGAATCTGAGGTTATTCCTAGAACAGACACCCCTAGGTTCAGGGGAGATGCAGATTAGTTTGCTATTGGGATGCTATCATGTGAAAGAATGTTGTGAAGTTGAGCCATAACTGTAATGGAGGGTGTATGGGCTTAAGGACCACTGTCTGGTTGTCATGACAATCACGAAAATTAAATAAGAAACAGAGTTTAGTTTTTTTTTTTACCTTAGCTTCGAAATATCTGCAGGAATCAAAGAGCGCTCCTCAGGGCCATGGCTACCATTGGTGCAGCAAGTGCATTGCACCGGTGCCCAGAGCCCTGAGGGGCCCATTGAACCTTGATAATTCTGTATTCTACTACCCCAACAGCAGTTATATTTGCCATTTTACTTGCTTGCACCAGGGCAATGGCATCCTTGCTACGCTACTGGCACTCCAAAAGACTAAGGGGGATATTCACAAGAACGTGTGCTAAACAACACAAAAAAATGTTAACGCAACTTTACACATCGCAGCCTATCGCGGGAAAATAACCCTGTGTCAACGTGGAATTCACAACATGGCGGTACCATGCGATAGTCCGCCGAAAACGCGGCCAATGTCCGCGATACAACCACCTCGACGGAGATAAAAACACAAACCACAACACAACAAAACGTGCGATGAGCCCATTCGCGATGAGGAAAGCAGCGATAAGCACCGACAGGCCCGCGACACACACACGGCAGGCGGGAATAAGCACAACAAAAGCCTGAAAAAGAAAGACAAACCAAACAGAAAACAACAGCCAAGCACAATGGAGGCAACCGGAGCCAGTATACAACCCCACAAGCCCCATTGGCAACAAAACATTGTACATGGCAGGCCATTGTGGACAAGGCGAATGCAGCCGGAGAGCGGAGGAGGACAATGGAAGAAAACCAGAACAGCCTGAATAATGCGAAATGCACAAACAAGCAGAAACACGCCAACAACAAGAAGGCAGCAATGCACACCGGAGGTGGGAGTCCAGCGCCACACCAGGAGCTGGATGACATGGAGGAAATGGTGTCCACCACATCAGTCTGGAGATGGTGGCAGGACTCGGGGACCGCAAACTGCCCAAAATCAACAGACACAACAGCAACAGGGAGAGGAACGACCAGGGACTGGGGGGATGGGGGTAGATGGGCACAATGGCACACATGCACAATTAAGCACAGCACAACTGCAGACAAACCATGCCCAAGAGTAACAACACCAACCAAGAGCACAAGTCACACAACTGAACAGGCACAGAAGTGAAAACCACACTGCCTGAAAGGGAGAAGGGTGAGCCAAATCAGAGCTGAAGGGACATCTCACACACAATGCAGCACACACACATAGGAAGCAGAGCACCCCAACATCGAACACAATGTGGTACAAACAGCAACATTTGCACAACCGAACACAGGACACAAGTGCACCCGCTTGTGGCCGTTAAACGGCCATACGCATCTGGCAAAGCACGAAACAGGGACATGATAATGCACAAGTACCAACCCACAGCCCTGATGGGGTAGCAATGCATGTATGGCAGGGACCCAAATAGGCCGTGACACACACATTGGCATACAAATCAAGACACAACACAGTTGGAGACAAGTGAAAGTGCGGAAACTTTATCAACAAGTGCGTGTCAGTACGGCCAAGAGAAGTGCCATGATATGCAGACCAATGCAGCAGCATGTCTGAATGAGGAACGTAGGAAAGCGCCCATGTCCACCCCGGGGGAGTCCATCACCAACACAAGTCAGTGCCAACCCGCGTTGGTTGTCCGCGCATGGATCAGGAGTCCAGGCCAATGCAGCCATGTCCACTGTCGTCTTGGGACATGTGACCAGATTCCCAACATGCAACCAGGCGTCGGGACACGTGCAATGGGTCACATCCAGTTGTGGCTGTAGATACCTTGTCACTCGTCCATGAACGCGAGTGCAGCAGCGTAGACCAACATCTCCAATGAGAGATCGTTGTCCACCACATCTGACATGTCGACGACGTAATCCATCAGCTGACCCGGACAGATGTGCTGACTCCAACCCCTGGCCCCAATGTGCACCAAAGCCCAATCGGGTAGCGGCTCATTGTGCTCACTGCACACGACGACTCGTGCAATCTCCCAGGTCCAGTTGCCAGCATGCATGCCAAACATCCATGCATGCCATAAACGGGCATCACGGTGACACTCCTGGTCGTGGGCCAACAGGGGGCGCACACACACGTCAAAATCCAGGTCAGCTACAGTCACGTTGGAGAGGCAGACATCCATAGTCCACTCGAATATGCACGAGCGACAATGCAACACAGGCTGAACGCAGGTGACGTTCGCAAGGCGGAATCTCAGCCGGTAACTGATCCGCAGCTCTGCCAACGGCAGTGCCCCCAGTACATGCAGCAGACGTGCACGGTACAGGTCCACGTGACTGGAGTCGAGCATGTGTCCGGGATGGTCTGCCATTGCGTCAGTGGCTCTGCTTGAAGCGGCACAGGTTTGCCCTCCGCCAGTCCTGTGGATGAAATGGCACAGCTCGGAGCAATGAGCAGTGTCTGTGCAAAATGTGCAGGCCTGGGGTGGGGTGGGAGTACGTGTGAAGGCCATCTCACACACGCTAACTACGACCAAGGACTTCTGCGTGTGGAATGTGTACACGTTGGTCTCACGTCGGGCAGTGCGTAGTGTGGGAGTCGCAAGTAAATGCTATCGTATCTGTCAGGGGATGCTGGCCACATGCAAGTCCCAGCTCGGAGCTGCAGATGTGCCACCGCCTGATAGTACAGACAAAGGACCCTTCATCCCTACAGTAACTTCACCATCTGCATGCATTCAGGAGATGTACAGAGGCCTGTCGTGGGTGTGGTGGGATGTCTGCGACCCAGGGAATCATGGATGATATGCCCAGCACATGGCACATGAGCGGCCTCACTGTGTGTTACGTTACCTCACAGCTGCTCCACCCTCCCACGAGCCCCCACACTTGTGTGCGCTGCGCGGTTGTATCACGTGCACTCCTACGGCACACCATTGTAATGCCTGTCCGCGCATGTCCACGGCATGCCAACAACACCGTGACGCTGGCCAAGTGAGTGTAGGCCAATGGTCCGGACAGGGCGGACACAAGTGTACAGTCCATGGCTGGCTGTGATCGTGCTGCGAATGAGACTAGGCAACTGACTCATGCAGCCGCAGGACTGATACACATAACACTTGGCATGCATGTGCCAAGACCCCGAGCGGTCTTGCACTCCTACATTTCCCCGTCCGTGCAGGCCCGCCCTCCTGGTGTATGCTACATTGCGACCGACTACTGTGGCCATGGTGGCGGCAACACCCCAACACAGAGACACACTTACTGCACATCCTGCCCAAGGCCAGGTCCGAGCCACGCCCTGCTCCCCCTGCCGAATCAGCACACCCCTGCGCTGACCTGACGTACGCCGGACCAGCACACGCCGCTTGTGCATGCGGAGGGGGTGCGGGCGAAGCTACATGTCCAAGGTCACTGCCAACGCTGAGGTGACATGGTATCGTCCGCTGAAGACAGCACACTGTGATGTTGCAGTGCCCGTGCCCATCATGCTGACACAATGACCACACTGACACACTTGCTCAGATGGTGTGAATGGCTACGGGCACGTTCGCCCGGCCACATTTATTAGCAGGCACACATATCGAGTGACACCTGTGTTGGATGTGTGTGGGGTGTGTGCACACCAGCCGGCAAGGGCTGCCTGGTGCAGTCAGAAATCGACAACAGTGTACATCGTAAAGGACACAACCATTCAACCATAAAGACCCCATGACTTGTGCTGTACAGAGTTAGTGGCCCCGGATGCACAGCGGCTTGCACGGGCCTACCGCCACGGGCCGCTGACTTGCGGGGCACTGGGGCAGGGTCACGAGTGCAGAGCAGGTTTCCGTAGATGACAAAGGGGCTTGTCGCGGAGTGTATCGGTGGACAGCGGAAGGTGTACCCCCAGGGCATGATGCAGAGGGCAGAACCACGCTGAAACAGTCACTATGGTGGTGATGAATGGAACAGACACATGTCGGACACCAAGTCCGGTCCAGCCAGATGAAGATGCAGAAAACCACCAGGCCATGGACTCAGACGCCACCAAGGTCCAACCAGATAATGCCCATGACTCATTGCGCACAGAGTTAGTGGCACCAGTGCTGTTAGGGGATGCCGCCTGCGATGAGGCGTGTCCAATGGTGTGGACTCCTCCACATCTTACACAAGACACAGTTCCACATGTGTGACCTACTGGACCGCAGTGTAGGCCTGAGCCCTCATCCACGTGTCACCGGCTTGCGTTGCACAGGGTTAGTGGCGCCACGTGTCGCAGGCTTGCGATACAGAATTATGCTTCACTGATCGAAGGGAGTCTGGTGCTGTGGCCGCTGCCACGGACTTGGGGTCACTGCCATTCGCAGGCCTGGCGTACGCAGGTCCAACCCACTCTGCCCGTGCATGCAGGGGGGGACGTAACATGCGACATTTCCGCGTTCTGCCCCACAGCCTGTGGTGGGGACATGGTAGCGTCCACTGGCCACTACACTCCATGCACCAGCAGTTGATCTCCACATGGCCATTTCCATGGTTTGCACACTGTGGTCTGTCCGGCACATCCACGCCACACCTGGCATTGGGTAGGTTCTCATTCCTTAGTCACTTGCGGCTCTCGCACATGCCTGCTCCAAGCCTATCCTCACATTCTGCTGTTGTGTGTCTGTGGTGCCATGCCGTGGCTGGGTTGTGGGCATGGCAAGGCCAAGTTCCCAATGGAGTCGTGTTGTCGTGTCTGGTCGGTTGGCATGTTGTGTGGCATGTTGAATGTAGTTGTGCTGCGTGCCCATTGCCAGTGTCGTGAGTTGCATGACTGTGGGCTGGAGGTGTGTGGCGTGTTCATTTTGGACTTACCAGCGAGCACTGCATTGCCATGGGTGCCATCCTGGGAGCACTGGGTGATGATGGACTGTCGGGAGATGTGAGAATCATGCACTCTCCTGGGGAGTTGGCCACGACATTGTTGAGGAGTCCCGGGCGGTCCACTATTGCCTGCACATTCATGGTATGCATGTGCTTTCTGTTGTGGTAGTTGTGTGCAGTGTCGGCAGGGGGCACGAGGGGTACATGTGTGCAGTTGATTGGACCTGACACGTGAGGGAATCCAGCTATGGCGTAGGGGCCTTGCTTGGTCTCCAGCTGCTCCTGCGCAGTGTGGGTGAAGTGGATGTGCTGGGGTACCAGGCTGATGTTGGCATCCACGACAGGTGTGATGACCTTGGATGGGGCTGGCTGTGTGACTCCTCCGACTCTGGCAGTTGTGGGTTGGATGGTACCAGAGGCCGACATGTGCTGCGCAGCCGGCAGCTTTGTCTGCGGAGGGATGTTGGTTGTCCGCTGGGTTGGTACCGTCAGCAGGTGGGGGATGTGGGTCAGGATGCTGGGGATGGTTGTCCTTTTGGGCCTGTAGTGGGCAATGTCCTCCTCTGGCGTTGGGTCTGGGCGGCAGGTGCGTTTCAGGTGGGTCCGCTGTCTTTGTGTACGCTGCCTCTGTGGTGTTCCCGGGGGCAGGACGGGTCCTGGGGGTGGTAGCGGGCCTGGGGTGGGTGGCGGTGGGTGTTGTGGCCCTCATGGGTCTCGGAGCTGCATGATCATTGTCTCCATGGCATCTGTGGGTCTTCAGATGTGGCTCTTGGCTGGGCTCCCTTTCATGCTGCAGGTAGTCATCCTGCTTAACACCAGCAAAAGGCAGGTGTTAAATCCCTGGTGCTACCGCGGCTTATCGCCTGTTTTTGCTTCACATCGCAGATCTGGCAGTTCGTTGTGAAAGTGGTGTTGTGGTTTTTTCTTGTGTTTTTGCACGGGAACGCCTACTCTGCATCTGTCACCGGTCCCTCTGAGGCCTCTCAGGATCGGTTCGTTGCTCAAATGGGTCCACCTCTTGACACCCTCAATTCCGAGATGCTTTTATAGCACGGAAGATTAAGGTGGTCAATCGGGGGAAGGAAAGGAAGGGAACAGCGGGGAGGGAGACATGAGGAAAGAAGAACACCCTATTATAACACTGCATATAATACATATAGCAATACAGTTCTCACTTAGTCAGTAAGCAGCTTTGCTATATACCTGTAAAGAAAATAAACACACTTCTGGCAGTGACATAAAGTAGGAGGATCAATACTCTTCCTAGCTGCTAAGCCTTTACGTCAGGCCGTACTGTGAACATAATCCAGAGGATTAGGCCGAGAACAAGAAACAACCTTCAACATCATAAGACTCTTTCCTCTTTCAATGACTACCCACCAATATTGGTGCAAAGTTCCACTTTACAAGGGAGGAAGGATGGTTTCTATTTTCATCCTCTCACTGTCTCCTTGCTACATAGGACGAACAAAAAACACACAACATGTAACATAAAATATAGTTCATAAGGTTCAGTTGAGTGATTGTCGTTTGTGCATTATTGGATTCATAATGCAATGCCACTTAGCCATAAGAATACTTCAATGTCAACTTATGGTATAAGGTTTAAAAAACAAGCAATCAATATACCACCTGGTACATTCAAATGTCTCTGCATTAATGTTTGGAGTTTATACAGGGTTGAACAAAACTCCAAAGGTCCCTTCGTAGTAGCGGTAATTCAACACATAGGAAAATGAGCACTCCCCTTTTTTATCAAGGCTAGGTTTGTTGCGTAGTGAGAATATGCGGTATGCCCCTTCCATCGGCCTCAACGGAAACGAACAGGGGAGGTGGTGTCATAGACACCCTTTTCGCACCAGGCGAATAACCACAGCAATTTCACAAATCTTCAGCGTTATCAGGAACAGGTCACGAATCTTCAGCGTTATCAGGAACAGGTCACGAATCTTCAGCGTTATCAGGAACAGGATAATCTGCGCCGATATCCTCCAACGCCCGGCTTTCATAGCCCTCGGCGTTGTGGATTAACGTCATTTCCGGTGCGCGCACGCGACGCGCCGCACAGGATTCTGGGGATTATAGTTCCTACCCCCTTGTCTTCCGGATTCATGTATCCGCGTCTTCCCGTCCACCATGTCTGCAACGCTCGGTACACTGTGGTGTACCTGTCCCAGGTCCTTGTCTGGCCGTCCCGCGGATCCGATGCGGCACCCGCCTCCCGCTGCGGTGAGTGTGTAACAGCACATCCCTCTCCCCGGGAAGGCTGACATGAGCCAGGCTTATTTGGAAATTTAGCATGAAATGCTTTGACACACCTTGGGGCGTGCATTCCCGCAGCTGGCTCCCACGAATTTTCCTCCACGCCATATCCTTTCCATGAGATTAGGTACCACAGCCGTGATCCTTTCATCTTGGAGTCCAGTATTTTGTGTACTTCATATTCAGGCTCATTGTTCACCCATATAGGAGAAGGTCGTTTCATAACTGGGGTGTACGAGGGTTTCAACAGCGAGACGTGGAAAACGGGGTGTATCTTCATATTTCTTGGTAGGGCTAGCCTCACCGCCACAGGAGAAATGATTCTTTTGACTTTATAGGGACCTATAAACTTAGGGTTGAATATGCTATATTTGCGGAAACAAATGTTTCGGGTAGATAGCCATACCACGTCACCCACCTGGTATAGAGGTTGCGGTTTACGGTGTTTATCTGCCTTTGCTTTATAGGACCTCTTGGCTTCTTTTAGGTTCCTGTAGTTAAGTTTCAACGTTTGTTGTATGTGGTTAATCTGGTCTTCTACTTCAGGTACCTTTTGAGATGCTCTGGGATGTATGATTGGTATGATTCGAGGGTGAAATCCGTAAGTGCTGTAGAAAGGAGCCAGTCTGGTGGATTGGTGTTTTGCACTATTGTAGGCTATCTCTGCCAGGCATAGCAGATCCACCCATTCCTCCGAATTCTCTTCCACATAGCACCTTAAGTACTGTTTCAGAGTCTGATTTAACCTCTCGGTCTGTCCATCTGACTGCGGGTGGAAGCTTGTGGACTTAGAGGATTTCATGTGTAAGGCTTCACACCACGCTTTCCAAAACCTGGCTGTGAACTGCGGGCCTCTGTCTGAGATGATATTGGTCGGAAGGCCGTGTAACCGAATTACGTGTTGCAGGATAAGTTTCGCTAATTGGTTCCTGTACGCAAGCAATAAAATGGCCCATCTTGGTTAGACAATCTACCACAACTAGAATAGCTGTACATCCCTTGTCTTTTGGCAATCCCACCACAAAATCCAGCGAAATGGACTCCCACGGAACCATCGGGGTAGGGAGAGGTTGTAACAATCCTTGTGGTTTTCCATGTTCCACCTTGACTTTTACACACGTCTCGCATCTGTGAATCATGTTCTTAGTGTCTGTCACCACAGACGGCCACCAGAACTGGTGACGTATTCGATCAAGGGTTTTATCGATGCCGTTATGTCCTGCGCTATGAGCATTATTATGACACCATTGGAACACTTCTTCACGTAAAGCCACACTTGGTATCAACAACTGCTTGCCTCTTAGTGGTAATCCTTTGATCAGGGTCCATTGAGGATTTTTCTTTAGCCATTCTTTCCAACGGCGGGTTTGCACCCCCTTAGCCACCTTTTGCAGAAAGGTATCTGTTTGGAGGAGTCCGATGACTTGTTGGGGGTCCAAGATAGAATGTTGTTGTTCTATCTTTTTCTCTTGGTTGGTTTCTTGTCTGGACAAGGCATCTGCTTTCCTGTTTTCAGTTCCGGGTCTATACGTAACCACATAATGGTATTCGGAAAAGAAAAGCATCCATCGGAGTTGTCGTGGAGAGAGCAGTCTAGTGGACCACATAAATTGAAGGTTGCGGTGATCCGTATACACGGTCACCACATGTTTAGCTCCCATCAACAGATGTCTCCAATCACCAAAAGAGCCTTTTATGGCCAGCAACTCCTTTTCGGCTATGGTATATTTTTGCTCCGCATCGTTTAACTTTCGTGACATAAAGGCTACAGGGTGTAGTTGGCCTGTGGTTTTGTGTCTTTGTGACAGTATGGCTCCTATGGCTAAATCTGACGCATCAGCCTCCACCACATAGAGGCTCTCCGGATCTGGGTGAGCCAAAACTGGAGCCGTAACAAAGGCTTTCTTAAGGTTTTGAAATGAAGATTCTGCTTCCTGTGTCCAAAGGAAGGGCTCATTTTTCTTTAGTAACCTAGTGATGGGAGCCACAGTGTTGGAGAAATGGCTTATGAATAGGGCTCCCGGTTTTATGGTATTTATTTTTTTGCCATTTCCGTCTGTATTTATCCATATTTATTTTTTGGGCATTTTTTCTGTATTTATCCACATTTATTTTTGCCACAAGCAAAAGACGACGCTACAGCTAGTATTTTTCCACATTTATTTAAATTGACAATGCACACATGCGCCCGATTGTTATTGGTCAACATAATACATTCATCTGAAAACTTTGCCATTGTAGTACAAGCACATGTGCATTTCAAGAGACTTTGAGGACATTGAGGCTCTTTCTGGTTTGTTAATGAAATGAAGACCACTGAAAACCCGTTCAATATTTGCTGATGATACTGGAATGGCCAAAAGATTCAAACAAAGATGTAATTGGCTTCTAATAGAATTTACTCCATAGTAGTTCTCGAGAGGTCCAAAGCCCACGTGTTGCCAGCTGGCTCGAGAAGGAACCACTTGTAACTGGTCGACTGGAATTTCGACTAGGGTGTGATGAGAGCATGAAACTGCATCTCGACCTTGGAAGACCAGTGATGTCTACATACTGGCCTCTGCTGGGCTGAATTTCCCTTTAATCAGTTCTCATCATGCATGCAGCAACCAGTGACAAAACTGCTCGTGCGTTGTTAAGCCATCTAAACAGCTCCTGCTACAAATCTGCGGGCCAAGACTTTCCCGGCAAGATGCTGGTGAGGCTGTGAAGTGCCAGCCTTATGGCAGATAATTAGGGCTACATGTGCCGCTGTAAATTAATGAGAAATCGGAAAAAATGTGCCTTTGGAAGCATGCTGCAAAGGCATGTCACGGGGAAGCCTGGAAAATATTTCATTCTGGGGCAGGTTAGAGTACAGGCTGCGCGATGTTTTATACCCACAACTGAATAGCAGAACTCGTAATTCACTCGAAAGAGACTGACTACCAGCCAAGAGGCGCTGTGTGCTTTGTTTTTTACTCTGTGGTGCAGGTAATACTGGCTTTCCCAGCTCACTGTTTGTCTGCATAGAATTGGCCGGAGCCCAGACAGTGGGCAGCTGTGTTAAGGCAGGTGGGGTGAGACGTCAGCCCGAATCTAAGACCACAAATCTCGCTACATTCTCATCCCTGAAGCACAAGAGTACAGAAGATGTGACAAGCATCCCGGCCCCACCCCCCCAGTTCGTTACCCTCCTTCTCATTAGGCAATCAATCATGGAACGGCGTGACGGCGGGCCCTTTCCCTCCACCCCCGCTATAAACCATTAAGCAACCCCTTGCTTTTCTCTTCTTGAGACACCGTGATAACACGACACTGCAGGCTCCCTTAATGATACTAGTGGATTGAGACCATGGGACACAAGGCACCCTATGTACTGTACAGGAGGCATTCAACACACAGAAATTAAAAAGAACGACAACAACCCCCACCTCCCCCCCACCCACATGAGGACGGAGGATACGATCCCCTGGTGCTGCCGGGGCATACTGGGGGGGGGCAGGGGAAATTCACTTACCTGGCGAGTAGGAATGGCGGCTAACGCGAGCGGCGGAGCCCTGGAGATGCCGGACTCAAGAGAAGGGCCGGGGCAGCAACAAAAAAGGATGATGGCAACAGCACCTGGTGGTCCGCAGTGCAGGGAAAGAGGAAATACAGTCAGGTGAGCCCCCAAAATAAAGGGCAAAAGTTATGAGGGCGAGGCCGGAGGTGTTGGCACGCCCACACACTGACGCTTGGATCCGACGAGGATTGGCTCAGGGGAACAGCCGTCACTGAAAGACCCTGAGCCAATAGGTCCACATGAGGGCGCTAAAAGACCCTGATTGGAAGGGATTTAAATGAATTTCCAGGGGCATGGAAAGGAAAGTGCAATGGAGCACGGCAGCGGCAGCGCAGCAAAATTTGCTAGTGTTTTGCCGTTTCTAAATATAAATACAGACAAAGGAAATATAGATTTCCGTCTGTATTTATATGTAAAAATCCGTAAAAACGGAAAACCGGGAGCCCTACTTATGAATCTGCGATAAAAGTTCGCAAAGCTGAGGAAGCACTGTATATCTCTAACGTTTGTAGGGGTTGGCCATTTCTTACGATCTGACATTTCTTGGCCTGTGGGTGACAACATGACCCCCAAGAACTCCACTTTTCTCACGTTAAACTCGCATTTGCTGAGTTTACAGAAGAGACCGTTTTGACGTAGTGCCTCAAACACTTGGCAAACATGCAAGTAATGTTCCTGGCTTGTGGGGGAATATATCAATATATCGTCGATGTATGCCACCACGAACCTGTCCAGAAACCCCTGCAGCACATCATTTACAAAATACTGAAATGCTGTGGGGGCATTGCACAGGCCGAACGGCATCACGGTGTACTCATACAAACCATACCTAGTACGGAAGGCGGTTTTCCACTCATCGCCCTCCCTTACACGCACTAGGTGGTATGCCCCTTTCAGATCCAAGCGTGTGTATATGTTGGCCGCCTTAACTTGCTCAAGAAGAACGGGTATCAATGGTAAAGGGTATCGGTTTTTAATCGTTACATTATTCAAGGCTCTAAAGTCGATGCATGCCCTTTTTTCTCCGTTTGCTTTTGGTATAAAAAAGAGTGGGGAGGCCGCAGGTGACTTAGAAGGGCGCATAAACCCATTCTCTAGATACTTATCAAGATACACCCGTAGGTGGGCGTTTTCGGGTTCGGTTAAAGCATACAATCTCCCGCAAGGGATCACTGCTCCGGGTATGAGGTCGATTTGGCAGTCGTAGTGCCTATGAGGGGGCAACGTGTCTGCTTGTTTTTCAGAGAACACGTCCTGGTATTCCGTGTAACATTCTGGTAGCGCAATATCTGTTTCTGCCGCTGTGGCAACACTCTGAATGGTAAGCAGACTGGTTACCGGATTCCCTTCTTTGATAAAGCAATGTTCCTTACACCAATGGCTGCTAAACACCACCTTTTTGTCTTCCCAATCTACCTGGGGGTTATGTAACACTAGCCACGGAAGACCCAGAATAACCCCGTACTGAGGAGCCTGAATGATATTGAACCTCAAATACTCCGTATGTCTCTCCCCACATTCCATTTTGATACTGTCGGTCTGGAATCTGATGGGCCCTGTACTTAATACTCTCCCATCCACTGCCAAAACCTCTTCAGGGTTTTCTTTAGCCTTTAAATCTAGTCCCAATCTTTTTGCCACGAAATCGTCCATAAATAACCCTGTGGCTCCTGAATCAAGCATGGCATCGATCATCTGCCATCCTTCTTCCGTCAATAAACGGATGGGTAAAAAGAAATGGTCTGATGACAGACCCTCCTTACGATTGATGGAAGGGATGTTCACACCACTCAAGGATCTCCCTTCTGATACCCTTGGGTTTGCTAGTTTTCCGACCTGGCTTCTGTGACAGCCACCTGAGGTTTCTTGAACCCTGGGTTGTTTCTTGGTTTCACTAAACACTCCTTTACAAAATGGCCCCTCTTCCCACAGTACATACATAGTCTGTCTTTCCTTCTCGTTTCCCTTTTTGCTTGGGTCAGTGGTGCTCTTGCCGCTCCTATTTCCATAGGCTCGGCAACAGAACCAGACGCCCCACCTATACTACGATTCTTGTCAAAACGAGAGGGTGGTCTTTCTACCTTCTTCCTATCCCCTCTACATTCCCCCATTCGGTAATCCAACCGTAGGGTGAGATTGATCAGGTCGGTGCAGGTAGAGGGCTGGGGATCGATTTGAGCCAGTACGTCCTTCATCTCGTCCTTGAGGCCTTGATAAAACAAGGCGGCCCTCTTTTCTTCGGGCCACTGTGTTTCCGCCACTAAACGCTGGAAGGCATTAATATATGCCACGAGGTCTTTGCTGCCTTGTCTCAGTTCCAATAACTCCCTGTCTGCAGAAAAAGAAGCCGATCGGCGATCGAACACCAACTCAAATTCTTTTCTGAATTCGTCCCAATCGTATAACAGGGGGTCGTCTCTGCGTACCAAAGGAACAGCCCACTGAGCCGCGTCCCCCGTTAGGTAGGAAATCAGGAACGCTACCCGAGCCTGGTTTGTGGGAAATGCCTTGGGTCTACACGAAAAGTGTAGCAGTACCTGGGTCATGAATACTTGTACTTTGGTTGCTTCCCCATGAAAACGTTCCGGGGCCGCCAAGGGTATAGGTGTGGGTACTTCCACAGTAAGAGGGGAAGGCAAGGAGCACGTAGCACGTCCTGTCTGAGCATCAAAGGGATTTTTCTGAGGCCTATCTACAGGGTTCTGGAGAGCCGCGGTCTCCGCTCTAGAGGCAGTGATCTCCTTCTGTAACACAACTAGCGTGGCTAACACCTCCTCTAAGGTGGCCATGTTCACAACGAACCGACTGGGAGAGGTATATTATAAATTAGGCAGATTATTCTGTCACCGGTCCCTCGGAGGCCTCTCAGGATCGGTTCGTTGCTCAAATGGGTCCACCTCTTGACACCCTCAATTCCGAGATGCTTTTATAGCACGGAAGATTAAGGTGGTCAATCGGGGGAAGGAAAGGAAGGGAACAGCGGAGAGGGAGACCTGAGGAAAGAAGAACACCCTATTATAATACAAATAGCAATACAGTTCTCACTTAGTCAGTAAGCAGCTTTCCTATTGTGGCGCGGTGGAGAAGGAGACAGTGAGACAGGGAGGGTGTGGTTGAACAGTCTTTTATTTCTCAGTTCAATCTTATAGCCAAAATGCTTTCCAGGTAAACAATAAGCATCCTTCTCGGGACGTGGTCTTCGCTCTCTTACATCAGAGGAGCTTATCCCGAGGTTTCAGGAGGCCGGAGACTGAAGGGCTACTTCTGTCAGGTAGATGCCGCAACTCCGGAAGAAAACAAAGAAAAGAAAACAAGACCTGGTAAGGGGAACGCTTTCCGTGTTCTAATCAGCACAGGGAGAGGGAGTGAGGGACTAGGCACCCGACCAACACCAGTGAGTTTTCTATTCCGCTCCTCTAGGAGTCAGTGTGCTCTTCACAGCTTGGCCCCTGACTACCGGCCTCAGCGTGAGTGTGTACGCAGACCTGCCCGCCCTCTCTGCCCGGTTTCCCTTTTCCCCACACGGCCCCCAGTTGGCCCTGTACCTTCTGAAGCCACGGCCCTCCTGGGCGGCCTCTCGACGTGCTGGGCTTCAGCTCCCGTACCCGTGATGGGGTTAATCCACAGGTCGCCGAGTCCGGGTTCCACAAAGAAGGTCTGGACTCCATAGTCTTCTCTGCGCGATGCCGTTGCTTCCTTCGCTGGGTTCCTGAACGAGAACGCCATCCCCTCTGTCTCTTCCTCTTTGAAGGGGAGGAGATCAGGTGACCACGTCACATGATCGGCTTGAGAAGTCGGTTGCAGAGGAAATTTAAAGGGACAGTGTCCTCCAAGAGTCGGAGCCGGGGTCTGAAAATAAAGGAGGGGACATGGGGAGAGGTAAGGATGCAAATGTTCAAGGATTGAGTCTGAGGAGGAGGCAAGGTCCATGGGCGGCTCTTCGCCACACCTATATACCTGTAAAGAAAATAAACACACTTCTGGCAGTGACATCAAGTAGGAGGATCAATACTCTTCCTAGCTGCTAAGCCTTTACGTCAGGCCGTACTGTGAACATAAACCAGAGGATTAGGCCGAGAACAAGAAACAACCTTCAACATCATAAGACTCTTTCCTCTTTCAATGACTACCCACCAATATTGGTGCAAAGTTCCACTTTACAAGGGAGGAAGGATGGTTTCTATTTTCATCTTCTCACTGTCCCCTTGCTACATAGGACGAACAAAAAACACACAACATGTAACATAAAATATAGTTCATAAGGTTCAGTTGAGTGATTGTCAGTTGTGCATTATTGGATTCATAATGCAATGCCACTTAGCCATAAGAATACTTCAATGTCAACTTATGGTATAAGGTTTAAAAATCAAGCAATCAATATACCACCTGGTACATTCAAATGTCTCTGCATTAATGTTTGGAGTTTATACAGGGTTGAACAAAACTCCAAAGGTCCCTTCGTAGTAGCGGTAATTCAACACATAGAAAATGAGCACTCCCCTTTTTATCAAGGCTAGGTTTGTTGCGTAGTGAGAATATGCGGTATGCCCCTTCCATCGGCCTCAACGGAAACGAACAGGGGAGGTGGTGTCATAGACACCCTTACCGTACCAGGCGAATAACCACAGCAATTTCACGAATCTTCAGCGTTATCAGGAACAGGTCACAAATCTTCAGCGTTATCAGGAACAGGTCACGAATCTTCAGCGTTATCAGGAACAGGATAATCTGCGCCGATATCCTCCAGCGCCCGGCTTTCATAGCCCTCGGCGTTGTGGATTAGCGTCATTTCCGGTGCGCGCACGCGACGCGCCAAACAGGATCCTGGGGATTGTAGTTCCTACCCCCTTGTCTTCCGGATTCATGTATCCGCGTCTTCCCGTCCACCATGTCTGCAGCGCTCGGTACGCTGTGGCGTACCTGTCCCAGGTCCTTGTCTGGCCGTCCCGCGGATCCGATGTGGCGCCCGCCTCCCGCTGCGGTGAGTGTGTAACAGCATCTCATATGGGTTAGTTGGTGGTGTCCGCCGTGAGGATAAATTTTGGGGCAGTTATCGCGGGATTACTGGCGATGTCTGCAGTTTGCACTTTGCACCCGGTTGTGAATGGGGTGTTAATTCGATCTCCACTTTTGATGGGTTAAGGTGGAGATAAATCGGCGGTAGGTCCTTGTGAATATGCCCCTTAGCGTGAAAGGGGTGTGAAATGGGTGTTGCATTGGGATTCCGCTGTAACACCCATTGCTTTTTTTTTTTTTTTTTTTATTAATTTTTTTTATTAACTCAATCCATGTCACAAATACATATCATCTAGGAGGTAGCACCTCTCGCATGAGCGGTGTCCCTCTAGGCACAGCCTTTGGTCTGCCCAAAGCAGATTAAAAAAGTCGTAATCCCAAGAGTTGTAAACAAAACAAAAATGTTATGAACGAGTTTTTTCAACTCTTCTCAAGTTTTATTCAGTGTTTGAATTATCTTCATTCAAGAAACAGATGACAATAATGTAAATCAACTTCACGTTTCCAAAATTAGGGAATCCATGCATTTCGGGCTATTAAAGCCCTTCGTCAAGGGAAAAGATCTAGAAAATGCAGAGAAAACAGAGCGTCACTGTGCTAAAAAGATAGAGCGTCACTATGCTAGAAAAATTCTACATAAAATAATACATAAACGAAGTTTTTCATCAATAACCAAAAGCATAGCCTTATCTGAACAGTCAACTGCGTGACAAAATGTGCGTGGAAATATAAAAACATCGTGCTTAAATAAAACCTTAAAAAAGGAACAACAAGATAGAACGCAAGCATAACTGAAGGTTGCTTGTCTCAGCCAAAAATAACAACCTGAGTCTAGTGCACCACGTGAGACGGTGAAAAGTGCGAATATAACATTAGTTCAAAGCTTGTGTTATAAAATCACAAGACGTGCATGTAGAGGTTCCTGGGAATGCTGTTAAAAACAATGCGAACTATTCCAGTGAAGGTGACGAGGGTGAAAGTTTAAATCAATAAGACGGCGCCACAAAATGAAGTCCAACGAAAACCGTGATCAAACGAGAATTAATATGTGCGGTATTTTAAATACACGTGAATACAAGTGTACCCGTGAATATAAGAAAACCAAGGGAAAACTTACATCTACCCGACGTGTGTGCTGCGTGCTCCACGAGTAAGAAAATCACCAGGGGAGTATACACCGCTTGATATGTACGATTTGAGTGTGCGTGAACATAAAGGAAGGACACACGAGTGTATGAAGTGAGTAGACTGGGAAGTGTATGTGAGTGCCATATTGGAATGGAGCAGAAAACGTACTCATAGTTGAAAGTGTAAAGGAAAAGTGTGAGAAGTGATATACTTGCAGGTATAAAGATGATACATGAGCCAATGCAATGTGATTATCAAACTTAGACAATCTAACAGAGCATAATCCCAAAATATTCGCGGGGTGATCTCGGATGAACTTGTTTCATGAAAACGTCATAACTGACATAACACACGACTCACAATGAATGAAAAATAAACAGGTGATCACAATGATAAGAAAGCTGATAGCAGTGAACTACTAATCAGAATGAAAGTAATAATGGTAAAAAGGCGATTGTCGCGTAGGGTGAATGACAGCATGATGACAGTAAGATATGAAAAAAGCTAAAGGAATATAACGAAAAGAGAAAATTGAGTTAAATTCTAATTCACGGAGTATTGAAACAAGTGTGTATGGCTAGAGTGACAGTCTGTGTAGAAATAACAAGAAGTAAAGTGATAATGTGTGTTGTGATAAAATATAATGAGAGGTTAAAAAATAATCAGAACATGAAATGGTGAATAGGGAAACCGTGCTAAGTGTAACCAAAATAAAATTCCAAGATGGAAAATCATGATGCATCAAAGTTACCAACATAAAAATGAAATGTGAATCAAAAATAGAAACGCATTGTGACTGAATAATATTGAAGATGTGGAGAGGAAATATAAGAATGCCGTGAGGTTATAAGGCGGATAGAAGGATTAAACATGATGAAGTGTAAGAAAAGTGTATTGGCGGATGAGGTGTAAATATAGGAATGATAAAGTGCAAAAGTTCTATAAAGTTCTAAGACGTACAGAAACTGTAAAAAGAAAATGTGCAAAAAAAATGTATGTAAAGAAGACAGATAAGGCATGAATACCAAGATGAGATAGGTACAGAGGTAATGTTGTCACAGATAGCATTGAAATTCCATTCGGTCATTCAGACCGTTCGGTTTCATCGTGTCCAGAAATTTAATCCAATGATTTTCTCTTTGTAAGATGTAATTGCTGTTGTTTCTGCCCTCATGTCTAATGATGGATTCCAGGACGGCGAACTGTAATTGGCTGATGTTGTGTCGATGTTCAATGAAATGTGTCGCTATGACAGATTTGATGTTTTTGATGCGTATGTTGCTCTTGTGTTCGTTCAACGGGTTTTAATTTTTCTCTCCGTCTTTCCGACGTAAGCTAGTCCACAAGGGCATTTCAACATATAAACGACGTTTTTAGAGTCGCAGTTTGCGTTCACTTTCAGTTTGATTTTTGTGCCTTTCATAGGATGTGTGATAAAAGGTCCTTTGATGATGTTGTGACAATTGTTGCAATCGTGACATGGTGAGTTCCCTTTGAAAACCAGCTCCGAGGATGTCGTAGGTCTCTTCGTGATAAATTCTTTGATATTCTTCATATGCTTTATTACAAATACATATCATAACAGTATTAATCAATACCTACAAAATAATTGATACAATATGAACTACCACAAAGTAAATCAACAGACACAACCTCAATAAAGCAGGTTAAAATCAAATTGTCATTAAACAGAAATCAGCAAATTATTTCATATATTGTATCATAGACTCCCATATCAGGATCCCAAGTTTTTGCCGTTTAGATGATTTTAAGGCATATAAATTATATTCCATATTATAAACATGAAGAAATTTAGCCCTCCACATCTCAAATGTGGGAGCCTCACTTTGTAGCCAAAATAAAGCAATACATAAACGCACCACAGCTGCGGCAATAAATGCTAAGTATCTAAATTTATAGACTGGTTGTAGATGTGAGATATTTGGCCATATCCCTAATAACATCATTACCTTGGTCATTGGAATAGAAGTGCCTGTTACTTCTTGCAAAAACAGTTCTATTTGTTGTATAAATTGCGACAATACAATACATTAAAAATAAACATGCACACTATCAGCTCCATCAGTATGACACCTAAAACATTTGCCATCATTGTTTCCACCCCACTTCATCATGCGTTCGGGGGTGTAATAAAGGTCAAAAATAGACTTAAAATGTTGCGTTTGTAAATTCGCCGATAACAATATTTTTCCTGCAGTATCTATAGAGGTCTGCATCACCGCTCCATTGACACCTAAACGCACAGCCCATCTGAGATCGTGGGCCACCAGGTCGTCTTTTTGTAATTCAATTTATAGTACCCCTATCTTTGCCTTCTTTCTAATTGCCACACCCATTGCTTTTTGATGTTGCCCCATATTTACAAGGATGGGGCAGCGCCAAAAACTAAGACCAGGGAATACCTGTTCTTAGGATGGCGATACGAGGAGAAATTATTAATTTCTCCTCATATTTTATTTTAAATATCCCCCAATTTTATTTTAAATATCCCCCAATATTTGCATCTTCGTGCGAGATTTACGCATGGAAGGTGCCATGTTGGAAAAATATAAGATTTGTTGATATGCTTCCCAATCAGAAACTTAATTCTTGATTCTCACAAATTGTGTACGATTTTGTGAGCAGGCACCAATTGTTGGTTCTTTTCTCCCAATAATCTTATGAGCTGCATGATTCAGGGTGTTGGCCTTTATTGAAAGTACGCTACCGGAAAGCATTTCTAAGGACTTTCAGCGACCGTATTTGGCCAAACTTGTGTTTGGTGGAATTTAGAGATTACATAAAAAACAATTTTTTGAACAATTTCAAAGTTTTAGGAAAACAACGAGCCGAGACAAAATTGTGAAGGTGGGATTACTGTTTCCAATCGTTATTTTTATTCTGATATTTGGTTTAAAAAGCGGATATGGCTTTTGGGTGGGTATGTTGTGCTAAAATGAAAGTGAGGGACTACATAAAAAAATCTGACATAAGAGTGATTAACTGTATATTGTTCTAAGTTACAATCTGTCATCCACTAAAGTCCAAGCTTAGACCAGGGCCAGGAAAGTCAATTTCAAATTTCAATTTATTAGTTACCATGCATTAGTTAATTAAAACCATTGCATGACTAAAACAACATTGTATATAAAAGAAATCTTATTGCTAGTAAAATGCAACATCATTTGCAACAAGCACATGTACAATACTTGCCTCAGTAAAATAAAAATTACAATATTTATTTTCAATTAGACAATAAAATTAATTTGTTGCATGGTAATTACAATTTATGCAACTTCCCAGTTCGCTTCAGTTGGAATCGAATGCGGTCCTCACTGAAGTTTGAGTGCATAAGATGCTGAGTAACTAGAAGCACGTTGAGCGATAGGCCTGGATCATTCTTATGTCCTAGCAATGTCTCTAGAGAAAGTGCTTCCAGTGCTTATGTAGAGGAGACGTGCATGGGGAGCTTTTAGAAACAATGCTTCTAATGCCTGTGGAAGAAAAAACGCGTTGGATACTGTGCGCTCCTGGGACATAGTGGGCAAATTCGCAGGATCTTTATTAGGGCTTTCTAGAATCACTGCACATCTAGTGCAGGTGTCAAAACCTAGTCAATGGGACTAGTAGTAGTTGAATAAGAGTTCAGCACTAGTTCACAACTACCACTATCCAGCGGTTGTAACACAGAACTCTTCCATCACAGAAAAGTGCAAAAAGCTCAAACGTTACATTGATTCCAGTTTTCTAACAGTGCCTTAATTTGTAGCTAGTGATGGCTGAAGGAGTGAAGGAGCCAGCGGCGGCGTCTCCGCTAAGACATAGGAGCGTCGACCCACTGCTTTTCAGCAGTGCAAAAAATGAAAAATAAAATGATAATAACAAGATGTGATTATCATTTTATTTTTCTGTGCGGAAGCCAGTTTTGGGGAAGGGGGTGGCTGTCGTCACAGCCAGCAGGGGGCGGAGTTGTGGGCACTTTCTAAGTGCGCATGATGGTTGGGCCAGGCAAACAGTCATGCGCACTTAGCATGTTCTCCACCCAGCTGTATTGCACAGCCTTGGTGGAGAACATGTAAAGGCTCCCACTCCCCGTCTGAACACCGAACCAGGGTGCTCAAACCAATCAAGACTCTGCAGTCATGCTGGTGATAGCAGGGTCGTGATTGGCTTAGGGGAGCCTGTGGGCTTCCTTCTTCCGGGAGAAGACACGACGAAAGAGAGACGGTGGAGGAGAGGCGCGGCCATGCAGAGGTAAGTGCTTTCTGTTTCCTTTTTCACCCCCCGCCACCCCCGTTCTGTACCAGCCACCACTATTGTCGATTGTAACCCCAAGATATTTATACATGTTTTCATTTACAAGGGTCTTCTCATTTATGCTCCAAACTCATGTTTTTTAATCTTCTCACCAATTTTAGCATTTTGTTTTTCTTCAGTTTGATGTCAAACCTGTTTGTGGTAGTGAAGACGTGTAGTTTGTTTATTAGTCTTTGAAGGCCTATCCTGGTTTTACTCATTAATAGTAGGTCGTCCACGTAGAGTAGATTGGAAATCAGCTTACCCCCAATTCGGGTGGGTGCGCATTTACCTGATCCAATTTCTTTGTATGACCGGCAATGAACAAGTTAAAAAGAAGGGGCGCCAGGACACACCCCTGCTTTAGGCCAGATGCCGCAGAGATTCTTCTTGACAGCTTGCTTCCACCCCCAGTTTCACACGTAGCCATGCTCCTGAAACTTCTGCCAAGGGAGTATTTACATCCACTGTTTTTGGTGGGGCCTGGCTATGGTGAGAGCTTGGACTTGCATAATGAGCTTGCAAATAGGTTGCTCTCCGGCAGCTCGACTCAAACAATTTCCAGAAGCGTTGTCAGTTCTTTTTTTTGCAAACCCGTAGCAGCTTTGCCCAAAAAATGGTCCTGATGAAGGTTGTTGGCGGTCCAGACTTCTTTCTTGTATAGTAGGCGACAGCGTCTTATTTTGGCTATTTGATCAGGGTCATTGGGCATCATCTTTATGCAGCAATATTGTTTGTATAGATTCCTCTTCATTTGCTTAGGTCTGTCTGAGAACCAAGGTGTGCTACGCTTCTGCTCATTGCATGATGTTTTTGCTGTGCTGTTTTTGGGCATGCTGCTAGGATCCTTTTGACAACCTCTTTCCAGGTGGTGACGGGATTTCCTCCAACAAAATTGTATTCCATATACAGATTACAGATTTATGTATCTGGCCTTGTGTTCGGGTGCCAACCCTTCACACCATATTAATCTCCTTAATTCTCAGTGTGGGCATCAGCCAAAAAGAAGTTTGTGCTTTGATGCGATGCTAGATTAACTCCCAGATTTATTATTTGCGGGTGGTGGTCACTCTCGGGACGATGGTCTATAGCACAGTTGATGATCTGGTAGAACAGCGTTAGGCTTGCTAATGTGTAATTGATGACACTATTCGATTTTCTGTGATGTGCGTCCATGAAGCGGGATCGCCATGGTACTCACCATTTAGTACTCTTAACCTGTTTCCAAAAGGACAGCGGCCATACTTTCACATAATTTGTCCCTGTCACTGTCCTGGGGGCAAAACTAATGTGGGAAGTTGCAAATGCGATCCTGTTCGATGTTGTGTTCATCATTTAAGTCCCTTTGCAAAAGATTCAAGTTGAAGTCCCCAGCAATTAACAATCTGGCTTTGGGGTGACTGGATTCACCAAAATGTCCTGTATTTTCCTGATTGATGTTGTTTTTTCTGCGTAACATGGATTTAGATACACATTTATTATAGTTAAAGGGAATTTATGGCTGTTGGTCCAAACAGTAATCTTTACTTTCTGTAGCCATGCCTCTTGTACCTCTAGAACCTTGATGCCAAAGGGTATGTTGGCTCTGAAATGCATGGCTAATCCACTCTTTTGTCGCCCTTCCATGGCAGACTTATTTGCTATTCTATAAATTTCTAGGAAGCCCACTAGAGAGATGGAGGGTTCTGACCCACTTTTTTGCAGTGCAATAATACTAAAATTTAAGCAGGTAGAAGGCGAAGTCTCCTTCGTCATGTTTCTGGCGCAAGCCGCCACATTCCGAGATCAAATTTTTAATGTAGGAAAGAAGAGTGAGAACCACATACATGTAAACTTGAGTTGAAGTCTGCATACATGTGGTGCAAATCAAAAGAATGTAATCAAAACACATGGTGACATAATATGTTTACTTTTTGTAGGAATTCTACTGATGAAGGAAATTTGTCACTATCAAGTGGCAGATGTTGTTCCTCACCAGTGTACTCCACCAGGAGCCTAACTGTGGGACTTTCCAGTGTTCAAATACGCTTCCATGCCTTCCACTTTATCTATATTCTGACTCACAACATCTTGGACACTATTCTGAAATTGCAATTCATTCTGGATCCACAAGTCAGGTTTTGTGGAAGCAAGTCTCACCTTTTCTTGCTAAAAACTCCAATGTCTAAAATTCCTTGCTCACTGCTTCGTCTCCACTCCCGAAGGCCAAGGATGGGTGGAGGAACATCAGTGGCAGACCTGTGCTTACCTGCTCACACCTGAGGCATGTGATCATAGTTTCAAGATCCAGTTTCCTTCAGTCCAGAGTTGGTCATTGTAGTAGTGTTTCTGTTTGACTGACCCCTTGTTAACTAATGTTAATCTTTGTTTCCAGAAGATGTCTGATTCCTGAGGTGTAGTCAAATCCTTTATCCTTGAACTAGCACAGTCTGCAGGGCTTCCTTGATTCATGAGTCCTGAGCTAGCAATATTTTAGTGCATCTCTGTTCCTTGAGCATTCACTCCCTCTATATTGACCTTTTTCCTAGTTCCTGCCTTTCTTTCCATTTACCTTAGTTTCAGTTTATAGTTTGCTACCTTCCTATGCCTACGGTCTTAGAGCCTCATTTACAAGAAAGTGCCGCAGCGCTGCACCGCAAGCCCTTTGGCTGCGCCACTCTGCAGCACTTTCAAATCACAGGGATGTGACATATTTACAATAATATGTCGCAGTCCTGTGCTCTCCCCTGCACTGGCGCACAATGGGATGCCATGCGCCGATGTAGGCACCCTTGCACCATGGTGCAAGGATGCCTGTGTCACGGGGAAGATTGTTTATGTGCTGGAAGGGTCCCCTTCCTGCACATAAACAATCTGAAATGGCGTTTTACAACTTCTATGTGTGCTGCATTAGCACACATAAAACTTGCAAAACTTCATTTTTTTTTAATGATTATTTATGTGCAGGAAGGGACACCTTCCACATAAACTATCACCAGAGGTGATTTCCTTTTTATATGTGTGCTGCAGAATGCAGCACGCATAGAAAGAGGAAAAAACGAGGATAAATGAATACATTTTTCCTTGTAGTGCCTCCCTACGACTCCCCTGGGGAGGCGTAGCAATCAGACGCATTTCCAGGTTTACGATTTTTTGTAAATCTGGAAATATGTCAGGTTCCAAAGGTGTTGCGTGAGAACACCCACAGCAACACCCATGGAACGCCCCTTTCACGCAAAGCGCTGCAAGTAAAGGGGCCGTATTTACAATGACAGGAAAAGCCACGCAGGGTGGCTTTTCCTGACCTTGTAAATATGGGGCAGGAAAATGCGCTGCCGGTGCGTCACAAAAAGTGACGCGCTGGCAGCGCAAGGGGCTTGTAAATAAGCCCCTTAGCCTCCGTTTCCCCTGTTTGGTTTGCTACTTGTTTTCTGCCAAGTGTGCCCTTTGCTTTCCCTTCTTACCCGTTAAGCACTCCTCCTTACCAGATCCTTGTCTATTGTGGCT
This sequence comes from Calotriton arnoldi, assembly GCA_963921515.1. Classification (NCBI taxonomy): domain Eukaryota; kingdom Metazoa; phylum Chordata; class Amphibia; order Caudata; family Salamandridae; genus Calotriton; species Calotriton arnoldi. The sequence goes on from CAWUFW010001064.1 coordinate 1,122,109, forward strand.
GTGTGTTTTAGTTCTCCTCGCTTCCTCTTACTGCCTTGTGTGTTTTTGTTTGAGCACCAGGATTTATGGGAACAGCTGACAACCTAGGTGGTGTTTCTTGTCCAGTGTGAGTATTGTCTTTATGTTGCTTTTATAACATCAACAAAGATAATGGCTCCAAACACTCTGCTTTTGCTTATATATCTTATATGTGGGTATTTGCAGTCAGTATTGAGCTTCAGTCTTACTGTGTGAAGCTTCCGAGTACTTTACCCCATATTCCTTCGACTGTTAATGCTGTCATATGCATGTCTTGCACATCTTGGTTGTTAGTTATTGTGAATGCTGAATTGCCTCGAGTGCCTGTTGTTTCTGAGCTTTGACTTTCTTGTTTCCTTGTGAAGAGCTTCCCCAATGGATCTCTTTTCTCTTCTGGCTCCCTGTATGATCTTGGGCAGCTCATTACCCAATATTCTGTTTACTTTGTCTACCCTGCCACTCGTGCTTGTCATAGTCCGTGACAATACGCCATACAACATACTGTGGAGTGTTGGGAATTTTTGGGGTGAAGAGTGGACAATTGCTTCATCCTTGGCATTCCTGCAGGGAACTGTAAGCCCCTCTTGCTTGTGCTGGTTCTGACGCTACTCCCAGCGATTCTCTGTATGCTCCACATAGCTTCCTTGTCTTCTAGCCAACTAACATCAGACCGCAGACTGCGGGGGGCCACGCCAGCTGGTGGCATGTTCAACCAGCCACCATGTTCCTCCGATATCTCCTAACTTAAAAGACATGTTATGCAAAATTTGGCAAGGCCGAGCTCCGACATTTTTAAAATGCAGGGTCGGCCGGATTTACAAAAATACGTTGCACCCCAGTGTTTCCCCTAGTGCTGGCGCTAAAAAATTCTTTACAGACCCGAAAGCCGCTTTGACATTTGCTAAGCAACTGCAAAAGACCCTTCCCCGAGATCGACATGCACCTTCCGAAGATGGTCACACAAGTGACAATAATTGACTTTGCCAAATGAGAAACAACGTTCCAGACGGTGTCCTACCTGTGGTAGGCCTAAAAACTAATATGTACTAAGGTCATAGCTCTTTATCACTGTCTTGCCTACGTTCAATTGTTATCTACTAGCACTACACACATTCCTCCTCGCTGCGAACTTTAGCGTTCGGCCACCCTGCCTCACAGGCATGGGGAGGTCTGGCTGAGCCCACGTACCCCATAGGGATAATTCCTATGCCATGTTGGTACTTACCAAGTTGGGGATCCTTGGGTGGGGGGCGGTATGATTCTCAACCTAGTTGGGGGATTGGAGTGGGTGGGAGGGAGGGACAGCTCTGAGAGGGTATGATGTAGTAGACTCATGCCCCTGGGCCTTGTTAAACTGTTGCACTTGTTTTAATTTGAATCTGACACTAGTATGTCATGTAGCTCCATGACATACTATCTCCTGACACTTGGACGGACAACGGACGGCACGTTTTTATACTCTCACTAGACTCTACTCATGACTGAACTGAACTTTTTAACATGAAATATCAGAGGCATGAACGATCACCGCAAAGCACGTCTCATACATACATATCTCATTAGGCATAAGACGGACGTCTGCTTTCTCCAAGAGACGCATCTCACGACTGCTGGCGCAGTCAGATTGCGATCGAGACACTGTGGGGACTCCTATTCCTCATTCTACTCTAACTACGCAAGGGGAGTCACCATCTTATTCAGAAAAGGCTTTCCCTGCGAGCTCCACAAACCCACATAGACACTGAAGGCAGATATGTGATTCTAACAGGGACCCTATACGCCCAGCCCGTAATCCTGGCAGCTGTCTATGGCCCGAATACAGTGGAGGCTCATCTCCTCAATGGGCCCTCTACCGCTGATATGGGGTGGCGATTTTAACGTTGCACCGCAAGGCACACTAGACCGCTCTGGCACGTGTCTGCACCACCCCCAGGCCACCACTACACTGCATACCCTTATACAAGAAAATATCTTAGTTGATGCCTGGCGGCACTCCCACCCTAAAGGGCGCGAGGGCATCTGCGTCTCTAACACTCACGGCTCCTGGTCCCTCATCGACTTGTGGTTGGTCACTCGAGACATTTCATGCTGGACCACGTCTGTTGAACATCTAGCGCGCACCTTATCAGATCATGCCCCGGTGAACCTGACCGTGCGAATCCCGCTGACTCCCCAGCGCATGTTCGTATGGCGCCTACCGCCCCACGCGCTCCGCGATGCTGCATTCAGGGAAGAGCTACGCAGCACCATCATTGAATTTTTTTAACTGAACACCAGCTCGGTGGAATCGCCCTCTACCCTCTGGGAGACCTTTAAGGTGGTGATCCGGGGGGAATGTATCGCAAGGCAATCCGGAGAGCTCAGATCCATTAGGGGCACCCTGGAGCGGCTGGGGGCAGAAATTTAACTGCTCGACCAAAGCTACATTAATGACACTTCCCCCCCTATATTGACAGACATAAGGCTAAAGATGTCGGAATATCATACTGAGGCTGAGTGTGAGGCGACATACCTCGGTCGTGAAGTGCTGGCCCGTCGATATGGAGAGGGTGACCAGCCTGGGAAAACTCTATCGAACCTACTGAGGAAGCCACATGCCTCCTCATACATAACAGAACTACTAGACAACGCTGCGGGAGGAACCACGTGCCCCAGCAAAATAACCACTAGAATCTCGTCATTCTATTCCCAACTTTACACCGTCGGAGCTGAGACACCCCCGGAAGTTATAGAGCAGTATTTTTACTCTATTGGGCTGCTGTGGCTCAGCGACGAGCATCGCGAGTACTTAGATGAACCATTCACCACTGAGGAGATTGCAAAGGTCATCGCTGGCTTTCCGGGCGATAAAGCACCCGGATCAGATAGGCTGACGCCTGCGTTCTATAAAGAATATGCGCCTATCCTTATTCCCCACCACGCCGAAATGTACAATGAATCTGTCACGCTTGGCAAATTCCCTACCACCCTTCGTGAGGCGCTGATCACTCTCATTCTCAAGCCTAATAAAGCGCCTGAATGCTGCGATTCGTATCGCCCATTATCATTAATGAACACGGACAATAAGATATATGAGAAACTGCTAGCTAACCGACTTCTCCCTCCTATGCCTTTAATAGCTCGCCCGACCGGTCTGGCTTCATTCTGGCAGCCTTGCTGGACACCACTAAGGCATGCGATTCATTAGAGTGGCCTTTCCTCTTCTCTCTGCTCGGGCTTCAGCCCAGCCTTCATACACAAAATCAAGGTATTATATACACTGCCATCAGCGCGCATAAGAATCAACGGACAAATTACAGATCCCATACGTATCACCAGAGGTACTAGGCAAGGCTGCCCGCTATCACCTATGTTATTTGTCATAGCGATGGAGCCACTCGCAGCACTGCTGTGGCAGCACCACACGCAGCGAGGCATTGGGTTCTCAACCTGCGGCTTGGTGGCCTCTATGTATGCAGACGATGTTCAGTTCAGTTCATAATCTTTATTTCGATCACACAGATCATGAAAGACATTCACAATATTATAATAAAAGAAAACCATTTTGATAAAAGTAAACATTTATTTTGGCCTCAACGCTTGTCAGTATATGCAGACGATGTTGCATTGTATATCCGTGAGCCCCAAGAAAACCGGGCACCAATGACTAGAGAGGTAATAAGATTTGGGGGTTATTCTGGGATACAAATAAATTGGAAAAAATCCATTCTATTTCCCTTAACTGATGCGACCCAGCCCTTCCCCACGGAATACCCGATAAATTGGGCAGCGGGTCCGACTAAGTATCTCGGCATATGGCTGAGTAGGGATACGGAGGAGCTCTGGAAAGCAAATTACGGGAAAACCATGGAATCTTTGGAAAACAAAATCCTCGCATGGAAGAATCTCTTATTATCCCTGGTGGGCCGCATTGCGATCGACAAAATGGTGGTTCTGCCTAAGCTTCTTTAACTGTTTTTAAATATTCCGTTGCCACTCACCTCCCACTTCTTCAAAAGGCTGTGTTCCAACATGATCCCTCTACTATGGACCGGCCGACAGCCGCGTATTGTCTACGAAACCTTGACGCTGCCTTTCTCGCGAGGCGGGATGGGCGCTCCAAATTTTAAGCTCTATGCAAACTGTGCCCAGGCCAGTTTCCTCCATTTTTGGCTACACCCTACGCCCTTACAGCCACACATTGCGGTTGAGACGGATCTCGCTTCCCCCTGGTCGCTTCAAATGGCACTGTTCCTGCCATACACGGCCCCAGGAAGCGAAATCAACACAGTTGAATATATACGCTGGGCTTGGGAGGGAATCCACAGACACATAGGGGATAAGACTCTATATGCGCCGGCGATGCAACTAGCTAACAACCCCTCCTTCCCTCCCCTACAGACCAGTGGTATGGCGCGCTGGGCTGCAGCACTGGTTATACGCACTAACGCCGATCTCTATCCTAATGGACAGTTCCTTCCTCTCCCAGGAAACGCAACTCCACTAGACAACCTGCTATATTATCAAATACGTGCAACCTGCAGAAACATGAATGACGCATTCCCGAACCCCCCATCACCAAACGCAGCACTCGAATATATCCACACTGCGACCTCCCAGCGCAAACTTGTCACTAGGCTGTACACGCTGACCCTCGCGGCCTCTCCGGTGGACACTGAGCGGGCGCGCTGTGCATGGGTGGCAGATCTAGATGGCGGACCTTCACCAGAACAGTGGCAATACTGTTGCAATCAGTCCCAAAAACTCTCCCCCAATTACCGACTGCGCCTGATACACTTTACATTTTTACACAGCCTATATCGCACCCCAACAGCACTTCACAAAATGGGCCTGGCGACAGATGCAAGATGTGTATGATGCTCGGCACCCGATGCAACATTTACACACTTGGCCTGGATATGCCAGAAAGTAGCGAACTACTGGCAGGAGACAGCCGTATGCAGTACTATTAGCGCCATCACTTCCGAAACCATCACACCAGACCCCCTTACATGCCTTCTGGGTCATGTCAAGGACATCCCAGACGCTAGCCGCAGACTGGTTGCAATGTTGCTGGTGCTGGCCAGACGCAGGGTGGCGATCCACTGGGGCCGTAAACCGGCACCACTGACCAAATACTGGCTAGCGGATGCGGCACACTGCCAGACGCATCTGAGTGAATATTGGAACCTAATGCCCCTAGCGAGTAGGCCGCATGACATCTGGGCCCCCCTGGTGACACATCTCCGACAATCAGATGATGTTGAGGAATCCCCTGACCAAACCCCGGGCCTTGCGGCCGCGAACGAAGACGCAATCGCTGACAGTGGCGGACCCGCACCTCCATGACAGAGAGATGTTGCGACTAATATACATGCAAGCCCAAAATGATGTTTGCATGCCAGGATGTTTATTAAGTAACCATGTACCCTCGACGTGCCGTTGTCATGATGATGCCTTATTAAGGGCTAAAGATCAAACTGTGTAATTAAATGCCTAAAATGTAACATGCTATATTATAAATAAAGTTTTATAAAATAAAAAATAAAAATAAATAAATAAAACAAAAGGAAGGTAGAGTTTTTCCCACGATGCCAGCATTCCTTTAACCACAGCACTGGGACCCCATCTGAGGCAGAAGAGCTACTCAACTAAAGCGACTCATTCACTTTCATTGTATAGGCCAGTCAAACATTATTCAAAAAAGATAATCTTTGGCAATTACTCGGTCATTGTTGCTACCTTTAATGATAACATAAGCACAACAGACTACGCCAGGTGTAAAAAAAAACTCTGAAATTTCCCTGTTATGGTACACTGCGCAATCCATAATTCACACTATGGCATGGTCTGCTCCTGACCTCAGGGATGAAATCATTGATATTCCAAATGACTTCATTGATGACATCACTGTTGACATCAATAATGCCAGTGTGTGAACAAGTATTGTGTATGATATGAAACGTGTGCATGAAAAGAGCACAGTATTTGAAGCCTACACTCCAAAACAGTGAACGTGACACAATAATATTTCAAGTAGGTGTGTGATAAAGAGCGAAACTGCAAGTATGACACCCTCAAAACTTTGAGCCCACTGTATGCTGCATTGGGCCATTCAAAGTGCCTTAAATACAGTGTAGACTGGGTGCAAGTTGTGGCTTTCAGTCACATCCTATGCCCAGGCCCAATCCCACCTATTCCCCCCAACCCACTTACTCAGAGCCATGACCCATGCACAGCTGTATTGGGAGGTAGAACATCTGGGGCAGCTAAACCCAGCCTTAATTTGTGTGCAGTTTATCCTATTTATTCTCAATAACTCCATAAATTGTTATCCCACCTAACACTGGATACTGAGTGGTATGGCCTTCAGGCACACCCTACAACCAGCCCCTGTCTTGCAAACAGCCCTGGTCCTACTACATATCCATTATATATAGATCATATGAAGATTTAACCTCAAAGTTGCAGCTCTACAGATGTCGCCTAATGGAAAATTGTTTACCCATGTAGCCATTGTAGCGTTTCCTCTCGTCAAGTGGGCTTTGATGTTCCTGGTAATGGGTTGTTCGCCAGTTGATAACATTATATGATTCATGAAACAATCCACTTTCAATTAAGTGTTTGGATGTCCCAGTATCTGTGCTCATGAGACTAAAGTTTAACAAAAACTGACCGAACTTCCTGATGTTTGTTGTCTTGTCCTGACCGAATTTAAGGAACCGACCAATATCTACAGTGTGACTGGACCTTCCTGCTGGTGATTATGATTTTGAAAAAGCACAGTAAAGATATGGCCTGATGAATGTGCAACTCAGAGACGGCCTTTGGTAGAAAAGGTGAACAGGCCTTTATTCCAATGTATCCAATTGGAAAACAGTGTAAGGTTCCAGAGCCGACAGAAATAAAGCCTCAGCAGGGTTCTCAATCTGGTGCCACCTTGCTTGTTTAGATAGTAGGTGGTGATCTTACTGCTTTCGACTTCTGCCTTCTGACCAAAGAGAGCTGGACAAGAGAAAAGGAGATTCAAAACTTTTCAAAGTGCATCATTTTTTTTACAGAGGTAAGTCTTAATCTAGGATGCCCTTGAAAGGGTGAGGTCATGGCAATATTCTGAAGGCACAAGATCCATAGAATCTAAAGAAACCCCTATAACTTGGTTTGATACTAAGAGGCTATTGTTTCGCACTGCCATGAAGTATTTTTGTTTGTCTTTAGGTATCATCAGCTCATATTTTCCCCTGAAGCTATATCATAGTGCTTCAGTAGAGCTGATTTGATAGCCGCCTTTAGAGCTGTATCTTCAGTACCAGGAATCTTCCTGATCAGTGTCTCCTGGCATTTGCCTTACTTGATCAGGAGCATTGCAGGTTCAGATGCCAAAGAATGGTGCCTCTGAACCACAGGAAGATGACAGACTCAGGCCGGGGCCAACCCCAAAGATAAGCCAGATGCTGCTCCTGGGGTTTGAACATTTTGACCAGATGTGGAACGTGGATGCTCGAATCAGGAACCTCCCCTTCACAATCCCCGCAAACCCCTGAATCAGGATCAAAAGTTTAGGCCGCCCTGTGTTTTGGAGGGGGTCCATAATAACTACAGTGCATAAGACAATGGTTCTTTCAGAGTGTATTTAAACTAAATTCATTATATTATGTAGGGAAGGCTGCGTTCCATTGTCTCTCTCCTCTTGTACTGATGAAGACCTCATTTTATATGGTTTTATAGGGGGTCAAAACGTGTCAATGATTATCAATGCTTGAGGACCGTTTACCTATTATTATCATTCACTCGAGCAAACGGATTTCTTGTGCAAATAAAGCATGTTATTTGAACTTCTGAAGCTACAGGCAGAAACATCTTCATACTAAATTGCCTTGCATTGCACTTCTTTTATGCACCAGTGACGAGCACGGCACAGTCACTTTAGCGTTTTCATTGTAGCACTTTGTTTGACTGACTTTGTTTGACTGATTGAACACATCTGTGTATGTGAAATTAATATATATATATATATATATATTGTTTAAATAAATTATAGCAATCTTTAACAATTGGTTGCGTTGTCTCTTACAGACCTTGTTGGTATATGTTTTTTATTTTTCAGTAGGATTGCATTCCATGCACTACATAATATAATGAATTTGATTTAAATGTACTCCGAAGGAAGCATTGTTCTTTGCACCACTGGTTGCCCAATGTCCTAGGTATACAGGGCTGCCCCATGCTTCCTCACCAATAAGATCTATGGGGCATATTCTCAAGAACGTGCGATAATCATCTCCAAAATAGGTTAACGCAATTTTTCCCATCGCCGTCTATCGCAGGAAAATAACTCCGTGTTAACGTCGTATTCCCAACACTGCGGTAACATGCAATAGTCTCCCGACAACGCGTCAAATGTCCGCGATAAAATTACCTGGACGGCGATAAAAATCTAAACCCCAACGTGAAAAAAGTTGCAATGTGCCCAACTGCGATAAAAAATTCAGTGATAAGCAGCGCCAGGCCTGCAGGTCACACAAGTCAGGCGTGAAAAACCACCATAAAAGCGGCAAACAAAAACACAACCAAGACACAAACAACCGCGAAGCACCATGGAGGTAGCTGGAGCAAGTACAGAGGACAACCAGAACCCCACAACCCCCACGGAGGACCAGCCTGGGACCATCATTGGGGAGACGGTGGCAGGATTTGGGGGACCGGACACTGCACAACATGAACTGACCCAACAGCAACAGGGTGAGTAACGACCAGGGACTGGGGGGACGAGGGGAGATGGGCACTGTGGCACACATGCACAATTAAGTATAGCACATCTGCGGACAAACCATGCCCAAGAGTCACAACTCCGAACAAGAGACCAATTTACCCAAGTCCGCAACATCTCAGCACTGTATAAGCACAGAAGTGAAAGGCACACCGCCTGAAAGGGATAAGGGCCAGCCAAATCAGAGCTGAAGGGGCAACTCACCCACAATGCAGCACACACACATAAGAATCACAGCACCTCAACATTGACAACAATGTGGTACAAACTGCAACATCCACACAACATAACAGAGGACACAACTGCTGCTGCTTGTGTGTAGAAAATGGCCATTCGCATGTGGCATAGCAGGACACTGTGAGATGACAATGAACAAGTACACCCTCACATCCCTGATGGTGCAGAAATGTCAACTGTCCCCCTTCAAATTGGCATCTCCTCACAAACAGTCACAATGTACATTGTCATGCAGTCTGTATGTAAACCTGTACAATGCGTGAACATACATGTGAACACAATGTCAATCTGCATCTCCCCTTCACATTGCAGAGGGAGAATCAACACCTCCTGCAGAGCAGACCCAACAACACAGCACTGATGATGAAGAGGACCACACCAACATCTACACCGACGCCCTCCAACAGCTCATGGACAGCTCCGGCACCCCACAGCCAGCAGCAAGGCAGCCCAGCTGCATCGATGAGACCCCACCCCCTGCACAGACCACACAGCAGGAAGCACCCACCACCACGGCTGTCTCCCAGGACCCCCACGACCAACACATGGCATTCCAACGCCCTGTGTTCGGGTGCCAGGAGAAGATGGCTGACCAGCTGCGGGTGGGGTTCAAACTCATGTCAGCCAAACTAGATGCCATACGTGGGTGTCTAAGTCCCATCAGGGACCACTTACAGTCTCTAACGGACACCCACTGTCCGCTCCATGCTCTCCAACAATCCATGGCTGACATCGCTGGAGTCATGACTCTGAGCCAAGAACAACTGTCTAGTCAGAGGGGCTCCAGCGATGTCAGCCGGGAGTTGGGACACATAAGGAGAATGATGGAGAGCTTGGAGCAGATGCAGGCGGAAAGAATGTTTGCCACGGCTGCACACCAGTCAGATGTAGCTGTGATCCTCCATGCCCTGCAGATCCTCATCATGGCATTGCCACCACAAGGCCTGGTGCGGATGAATGCTGCTGCTACTACTCCATCCACATCTCCGCCCCCTGAAGTGTCAGTGCCACACACTGCGGCAGACATTCCACCTCCGGCCCCTGATGTATCACTGCCACACAGTGATGCAAACAAAACACCACCACCCGCATGTGAGGCACCAGACACATCAGAGGACGAAGATGATGATGAATCGGGCTTTGTGGTAAGAATGAAATGGTAGCATTCATCTCCGCCATATGGCCTGTTTCAGCTTGGTTCTGCCCTTTGCATCATGCCCTGGAATAACACCTTCCACTGTCCCCCGATACACTCAGCGACACTCACCTTGGACCTCGACATGGACTGCCATATTTGGTTTGGTTACCAATGACACAGCAAGCACACTGTGGACTGAAGTCTTCCACTCCCGATGAACTTGTCAATCCCTAAAGGACTCCTGCTGGCCCTCCACGGGGCAACATTGCAAAATGGGGTTTGCATGGCCCTGTACTGGTCCAGCTTCAACACTCCACTGAATGTGAATAAAACATTCTAATTCACACAGATGTGTCATGGCTATGCTCAATCAAGTATGAAAGTATGGATGAATGTAGGGACAGTGATCCACAAAAAGGTACTCCCTGGGTAATGCTATCAGTGCGCATGTATGGCCGTGACCCAGATAGGCAGTGAGACACACATTGTCATTCAAACCAACACTCATCACAGTTGAATACAAGTGAAGGTGCATAGACTTTATTAGCATATGCGGGTCAGTACGGGCAAGATTAGTGCCACAACATGCACACCAATGCAGCAGTATGTCAGAATGAGGAACGTTGTCAAGCACCGCTGACCACTCCGTGGGAGTGCCTCACCTTTCACATGTGGGATATGTGACCAGATCTCCAAGATGCAACAAGGTGTTGGGACGTGTTGGGACATGTGCAATCGGTTCCAATCTGTTGTGGCTGCAGGTACGTAGTTACTCGTCCATAAAAGCGATTGCAGCTTCGTAGGCAATAATTTCCAACATGAGCTCGTTGTCGACTTCATCAAACAGGACGGCGAGGCCATCCATTAGCAGGTCCAGACAGATGTGCTGCGTCTACCCCCTTTCACCAATTAGCACTACTGCCCAATAGGGGAGCGGTTCAATGTGGTCACTGCACACAAGGAGTTGTGCAATCTCCCAGGTCCAGCTACCAGCATGTATGCCAAGTATCAAGGCATCCCATAAACGGGTATCACGGTGACACTCCTGGTCGTGGGCCAACAGGGGGCGCACACACATGTCAAAATCCAGTTCAGCTACCATCCTGTTGGATAGGCAGACATCCATGGACCACTCGAATATGCACGATCGACAATGCAACACAGGCTGAACGCAGGTGACGTTGGCAAGGCGAAGCTTAGCCGGTAACTGATCCGCAGCACTGCCAATGGCAGTGCCCCCAGTAAATGCAGCATACGTGCACGGTACAGTTCCACGTGACAGGGGTTGTGCATGTGTCCGGGATGTTCTGCCATTGCGTTAGTGGCTCTGGTTGAACCGGCACTGTTCTGACCTGCGCCAGTTCTGTGGATGAAATGCCACAGCTCGGATCAATGAGTTGTTTAGTGTGCAACGGTTGTAGGCCTGGGATGGTGTGGGAGTAAGTGTGAAGGCCATTCCATGCAAGATAACTTCGAGCAAGGACTTCTGTGTGTGGGGTGTGTATACGTTGGTCTTTCGTCGGGCTGTGCGTAGTGTGGGAGTCGACATCAGCTGCTATAGTATCTGTCAGGGGGTGCCGGGCACATGCAATTCCGAGGTCGGAGGCGCAGATGTGCTTCCGCCTGATAGTTCAGACAAAGGAGCTTTCATCCCTTATGTTAGTTTCTCATATGCTTGCATTCAGGAAATGTGAAGTGGCTTGTTGGGGGTGGGGTGGGGTGGGATGTGTGCGACTTTGGGATTCATGTTTGACATGTCTTGCATGTGGCAAATGTGCGGCATCACTGTGTGTTACGTTGCCTCACAGCTGCTCCTCCCTCCCCTGAGCCTATTTACTTGTGCGCGCAGCGCGGTTGCATCACTTGCATTCCTACGGCACACCATTGTCATGCCTGTCTGCGCATGTCCACAAGCCTGACAACCACACTGTGATGTTGTCCGTTGAAGGTGGGCGGCCACGTGAGTGTAGGCCTATGGTAAGGATAGGGCGGACACAGATGTAGAGTCCATGCGTGGCTGAACTCGCGCTGCGAGTAGGACTAGGCATTTGGCTCTTGCTGCGGCATTACAGATACACACAACACTTGGCATGTATGAGCCAAGACCCCGAGCGGTCTTGCGCTCCTTCATTTCTCGGTTCGTGCGAGCCCGCCCTCAGGGTGCATGCTACATTGCAACATTGTCGATTGCGGGCAGGGTGGCGCCGACACTACAACAGAGACACACGCATTAGTTACTTCCTTGTCCAGGCCAAAACTGAACCACGCCCAGAGCCCCGGGCAAATCCTTTACACCCCTACGCTGGCCTGGCGTACGCCGGCCCAGCCCACTCCGCTTACGCTTACAGGGGGGGGGGACAGAGCTACGTGTCCAAGGTCTTAGACACTGCCTGAGGTGACATGGTTGCGTCCGCAGTCCACAGCACAAGGTAAGGTGGTAGGGCCCTGGCCCATCATGCATACATAATGACCACAAGGACACACTTAGATAGATAGTGGAACTGGCTACGGGCACGTGCGCCCGGCCACTTTTTATTGCCAGGGTCACATGTCCAGTGACGCCTGTGCTGGATGGGTGTGGGGTGAGTGTAAGCCAGCACTTAGGGAGTGGTTGGTGCTGGCAACAACTAGAACAGTGATCTTCGTATTACACACACAGATTCAATCATAAAGGGTCCATGACTTGCAGTGCACTGAGGTAGGGGCACCAGATCTGGAATCACACACAAAAGATTCAATCATAAAGGGTCCATGACTTGTGGTGCACTGAGGTAGGGGCACCAGAGATGAGCGTGCTCATGTGAAGTGATTGTTAATCATTGTGTCCCTTCGGGATATTCCCGCTGCAGCTGCAGTGGGGTGTGGTACACCTGCCTCATCTTCATCATCATCGTCCCAGGTCTTCCCCACTGCCTGAGGTGACATTGTCGTGTCAGCTGTCCACAGCACAAAACTCAATCATAAAGGGTCCATCTGTTGTGATGCACTGAGTTGGTGGCACCTGAAGCGCTCAGCGAGTGTGCAGCCTGCGATGATGCATCGTCCGGGCGGGCCGCACTGGAAGCAATGTCTGTTGCCTACTGGACTGCCCCATAAATAAATCAAGACTTGCTGGACTCGGCCCTTTTTGCCCTATTTTTGTTGGTTTTATGACTCTGGGAACTTTACCACTGCTGATCAGTGCTAAAGTGCATATGCTCTCTGTTATAAGTTGATGTATGGATTAGTGACTCCCTGATTGGCTGGTTTGGTTTACTTGTCAGACCCCAGTACAGTGCACTGAGTGTGCCCAGGGCTTGTAAACCAAATGCTGCTGGTGGGCTTGCAGCACTGGTTGTGCCACCCACAGAGGCAGCCTGTAAAAGTGTGTCTCAGGTCTGCCATTGCAGAGCCTGTGTGCAGTCTGGTACTGCCATGTTGACTGGGCAAGTACACCCACTTGCCAGTCCCTAAACCTTCCCTTTTCTGCATATTAGTCACCCCTATGGTAGGCCCAAGGGCAGGGTGCATTGTAAGTATAAGGTAGGACATGCCCTGGTGTGTTTGGCATGTCCTAATAGTGAATTACAGCCATTTTCGTTTTTCACTATTGCAAGGTTACCTGTTCCCCATAGGCCAGAATGGGCAGTTTGATTATTACATCTTATAATCCTAACTGACCCAGGAAACATGGTAGAAAAACGAATTTAGTATGCCTGAACTCAGAATGATAAAATACATCTTTTAGTGAAGTTGGTTTTAACATTCTGTGTTTGAAAATACCACTTTTAGAAAGTAGGTATTTTCTTGCCTAACTATCCAAGCCTGCCTCTGCTAGGTTGTGTATTCCATGTCTGGTTTGTGAGTGACAGGGGCTGGGGGACTCCAGGAGACACGGTGAGTCAGCCCAGGGCTGAATAGAGAGATCTGCATGTAGATGGGTGGGAGGAGTTGCACCTGGGACCTGAATAGGGCTGTGCCTTCCCTCCAAAATGCTGGCTCCACCTCCTGTGGTGCGTCTGATGTCCCTGGCCTACACTGTGAACGGAAAGAAGGAGTCTTGTCAACAAAGTGCTCCAGGACTGACCAGAACTGGTTTGGACTAGGCCAAGGCCTCTCTGCCTTCCGAGAACAAAGAGAATATGAGTATAAAAGAGGGGACCCAGACCCCAGAACTTTAGATCACTTTGGGAAACAAGAAGAACCTTTGCTGAGGAGAGGAACCAGAGAAACTGAGGAGGAGACTATACCCATGCTGAGTGCTGTTTGGGGGATTGGCCTGCAGTGGTTTCCCGACTGCCAAAGAAAGGAGAAAGGAACTTTGTGTGTACTTTCATCAACTTGTAAAAGATCTCCAAGGGCTTGAGAAAGAGCTTGCCTCCTGCTGAAGTCTCAGGGATAACAGACTTCACCCACCAGCTCCCCAAGAGTTCTTTGGAAGTGCCTGCTGTTGTGTTGGGCCTTCTGAGGGACTGCGTGTCGCAAGGAGCTGGAAGCGCGACTCACGAAGAAGAAGCGTGTCGCAGCCGCTGTCATCGCATCGCTGAAGAAGGGTGTCGCCACTGCCGCTGTCGCATCGCATCGCCGAAGCGTCTCGGATCGCCGGAGAAGAGGATCGACGTTGCATCAGACGCCGCCGCATCACCGGGAAGCGTGTCGCAGCTCAGAAGAATCGTTGAGTCGCCGCACGGCCGTCGGGCGTGCACGCATCGTGTCGCATCAAGAAGAAGACGCCATCTTTGTTTCATTGCACCGGATCTTCATCGCATCACGGCGTTGCTGGTCGCATCGCCACGGAAGCGCAGTAAGAAACCGACGCATCACCTCCCCACGCCGAGAAGAACCGACGCATCCCCTACGAATCAGTAGGGACCCGACGCATCACCGTTCTTGCATGTAAGGAACCGACGCATCACCTTCCCTGCAACACTTTTGTTGTATAGCGTTACTCATCCAAAGGTACATTGAACTCAAAGTGTCGCATTTACCATCTAAAGAGAACTAAGCTAATTCTACCATTTTTGAAGTACAGTATTGTGGATTTTTGTCGTTTGTGGTCTTGTGTTAAATCTATATAAAAGATACTTATTTTTAATATACAACTGGTGTGGTGTCCATCTGTAGTGTTGTCACTTGATTACCGTATGTGTTCACAAATGCTTTACACACTGCCTCTGAGATAAGCCTGTCTGCTCGTGCCAAGCTACCAAGGGGGTGAGCAGGGGTTATTTTAGGAGTGTACCCCCTTACCCTGACTAGACTCAAGGGTCCCTATTTGGACAAAGGTACCTACCTCTGCCAACTAGAGACCCCCAAATCTAACATTGGTGGTCAGCGGTGAGGATTCTGGACTTGCATTTGTGACTCATGTACAGTGATTGGTGTACACTACTAGTGAGTGCAGACCAAACGCAACCACATACTAATTTTCCCTGTTTCCCTTTGGACTTTGGTTTTTTGGAACTCTGGTTAGTTGTTGCACCTGTTGGGCCTTGTCAAAATGGAAGTCAACTTTTGACACCTGTACATCTACAAGATAAAGGAACTGAAAGTGTTTTGCAAGGAGAGGGAGCTACCTGTGAAGAGGAGATCCACAAGGCAGGATCTTGAGGCAGCCCTGCATAGCTATGAGGTGCTACGCTGGGAAGAAACACTAGCAGATGACTCTGAGGAGGAATCTGAGGGGGAAGACCCCCAGCCAGAATACCAAGAGGGCAGTGGCCCTGAGGAGAAAACATTTTGGGAAAGATTGGCTCGTGAAGAGAGGAATCAGATTCGTGCTCGTGACTGGAGGCTGAGGCAGCTAGACCGGGAGTGCGAGGAGCTAGAGCGAGCCTTAGCTGAAAAAGAAATATGTGAAGCTCAAGAAGTGAGCTTGGCTCAGTTGGAGGTGGAATCCAGCTCAGATGGTGGCAGCAATATTGAATTTTCTAGTGCTGAGGGAGTAGTACACACACCCAGAGATGTGGCGCCTGACTTGAAGGAGGGGGTTAATATACACCAGGGGGTTCTAGGATGTGAGGTAGCTCCAGTGGTGCGCAGTGTCCCTGAGGTGGATTGGGGAACTGGCACAGGGGTTCTTAGTCCTAGTGGTGGGAGGGACACTCTACTGACTCTAGATGAGAGGTGCAGGGAGAGGGGTTCCCCCATGGTTGAAGTCCTGGTGTGTGAGTGTGAAGACCGCCCAGAAGAGTGGGGGTTGTGTGACAGAGACAGTCAGATACTGTCTTGCCAATCTCAAGACAGTGGTGTGGAGTACGTGTGCAAGGCACTGGATGGTGAGGTGAAGGATAGTTTGGTTAACCCCTGTAGGGGACTGTGTGATCCAATTTTGGGAGAGCATATTGTAAGTCCCTGTTTTCCAGAGCTATGCCAACACCTGTTGGAGAGTGAGTTCTATGACCCCATGGAGCTCACCAAGGAGGCAGACCTCTGGCTGCGTGTCAGAGGGTCTGAAGAGGTATCTGGGGGTGATCCGAAAGAAGGTGGCTCAGGCTTCTCCCAACCAAGTGAGGTGGGGGAAGAGGTTCAGAGTAGCCCAGCTAGGTCCCAGGGTAGTGGGAGGGGTGTAGGGACTCACGTCCTGTCTCAGTGGAGAAGGAGTGAGTGTGGGGCTGCGTGTCCCAAGGTGCCCGAAACCCAGTCTCAGGGCCTGGATGGTTCTTTAAGGGAACACCAGGTAGGGAGCCTAGGCTGTCCTGATGGGCCGCCCGTTGAGGGGGATCCCCTAGTAACTAGTGAACTGGGACTGTCTGTAAGCAGACCTCCATCAGTTCTGGTGTCTGGCAGTGCCACTCCTAAGTGGAGCGTGCAGAAGTCCAGAGTGAGGGGTGAGAGGGGGAGAGAGTCCCCAGTGGAAGAACCAGTGGGTCAGGGGCCAGCCAGAAGGGCTGAGTCGCCGGTGAATGACCATGGTGACACCACTTCTGTCCTGGGGGATCTTCACGCGCTGTCAGATGGACAGGGGTCGGGAGATCTGCACCAGGCAGACTGTCACATGACATATGAGTTGTGTGTCACCCTCGGGGGGGGCATAGGTGCTCCCAATGAAGTCCTGGTGCGCCGGGCAAGTGTTCAACCGCAGGGATTGGTCCCGGGGTTGGGAAGCCAGGTTCAGGTGTTGTCTGACCTGGAGGGTGGGACAACTGTAAACAGTGTCCTGACCGGTTTGTCTTCTGGGGGTACCGCTCCTGATGGGAGGGAGCAGTACTCTGGAAGGGGGTGCAGAGGGAGGGAGTCCTCGCCTCTGACCCCGGTTCAACTGGAGGGTTTAGACCCTAGGTTGGAGGGCCAGGTTTGGGGTGTCCCCCTGACCTGGATGCCCAGTTGCAGGATAGAACCCCTGAACTGGTGGGCGAATTGAGCAGGACACTGCCACAGGTGCCCTGGCAATTCGGGAAGGGGGTACCACTCCAGGTGGGAGGGTACAGAGCCCCAATGAGGAGGAGGATGACCGGGTGTGGGAAAACCCACCCCAGTCTCCAGTCCAGCCGCCGGGTACAGGCCCGGGGCTGGTAGGTCAGTGTCAGGATGTCATACCTGACCTGACAGGAGGGAGAGTGGACAAAGGGTGCCAAGTACCTGGGGCTACAGCCCCCCGCTCTCTGACGCCACAGAGGTTTGAGAGCCCTGAGAGGCATAAGGCCTGGGTCTCATCACTGACAGCTGTCAGTGACCACTGTGGCTTGCTGTCCTGGTGGACAGAGTGTTCCCTGGGGGGGGGACAGGAGTCGCACCCCAGGGGTGGACTGGGCCACACCTCTGTGTTGGCCATGAGCTTACTGTCTGTCTGTGGGACACACCTGTGAGCAAGCTAAGGCTAGGTGCTGCACAAATGGTGTCCACAGGTGAGGAGAAGGGTTCCCCATGGGTTAGCTTGGTGGGCCCTGAGAGTATGGACAGAGGGATCCAAATAGGTTCAGATTGGCGTAGAACTGGAATATGCCCCTGCTGTTGTGGACCAGGGTCCAGGTTCTATCGCCCAAAGCAGGGAAGCCCATCAAGGTAGTGATTGGTCTACCCTGCGTTTTGGCTGGAACGGGGTTGTGTTGGACTTGGCCCTTTTTACAGGGTCATCCCTGAACTTTTTGCCTTCCTCTTGTACTTTTTCTGACCTATTTTTGTTGGTTTTATGACTCTGGGCACTTTACCACTGCTGATCAGTGCTAAAGTGCATATGCTCTCTGTTATAAATTGATGTATGGATTAGTGACTCCCTGATTGGCTGGTTTGGTTTACTTGTCAGACCCTAGTACAGTGCACTGAGTGTGCCCAGGGCTTGTAAACCAAATGCTGCTGGTGGGCTTGCAGCACTGGTTGTGCCACCCACAGAGGCAGCCTGTAAAAGTGTGTCTCAGGTCTGCCATTGCAGAGCCTGTGTGCAGTCTGGTACTGCCATGTTGACTGGGCAAGTACACCCACTTGCCAGTCCCTAAACCTTCCCTTTTCTGCATATTAGTCAACCCTATGGTAGGCCCAAGGGCAGGATGCATTGTAAGTATAAGGTAGGACATGCCCTGGTGTGTGTGGCATTGCCTAATAGTGAATTACAGCCATTTTTGTTTTTCACTATTGCAAGGCTACCTGTTCCCCATAGGCCAGAATGGGCAGTTTGATTATTACATCTTATAATCCTAACTGACCCAGGGAACATGGTAGAAAAACGAATTTAGTATGCCTAAACTCAGAATGATAAAATACATCATTTAGTGAAGTTGGTTTTAACATTCTGTGTTTGAAAATACCACTTTTAGGAAGTAGGTATTTTCTTGCCTAACTATCCAAGCCTGCCTCTGCTAGGTTGTGTATTCCATGTCTGGTTTGTGAGTGACAGGGGCTGGGGGACTCCAGGAGACAGGGTGAGTCAGCCCAGGGCTGAATAGAGAGATCTGCATGTAGATGGGTGGGAGGAGTTGCACCTGGGACCTGAATAGGGCTGTGCCTTCCCTCCACAATGCTGGCTCCACCTCCTGTGGTGCGTCTGACGTCCCTGGCGTACACTGTGAAAGGAAAGAAGGAGTCTTGTCAACAAAGTGCTCCAGGACTGACCAGAACTGGTTTGGACTAGGCCAAGGCCTCTCTGCCTTCCGAGAACAAAGAGAATATGAGTATAAAAGAGGGGACCTAGACCCCAGAACTTTAGATCACTTTGGGAAACAAGAAGAACCTTTGCTGAGGAGAGGAACCAGAGAAACTGAGGAGGAGACTATCCCTATGCTGAGTGCTGTTTGGGGGATTGGCCTGCAGTGGTTGCCTGACTGCCAAAGAAAGGAGAAAGGAACTTTGTGTGTACTTTCATCAACTTGTAAAAGATCTCCAAGGGCCTGAGAAAGAGCTTGCCTCCTGCTGAAGTCTCAGGGACAACAGACTTCACCCACCAGCTCCCCAATAGTTCTTTGGAAGTGCCTGCTGTTGTGTTGGGCCTTCTGAGGGACTGCGTGTCGCTTGATTACTGTATGTGTTCACAAATGCTTTACACACTGCCTCTGAGATAAGCCTGTCTGCTCGTGCCAAGCTACCAAGGGGGTGAGCAGGGGTTATTTTAGGAGTGTACCCCCTTACCCTGACTAGACGCAAGGGTCCCTATTTGAACAAAGGTACCTACCTCTGCCAACTAGAGACCCCCAAATCTAACATTGGTGGTCAGCGGTGAGGATTCTGGACTTGCATTTGTGACTCATGTACAGTGATTGGTGTACACTACTAGTGAGTGCAGACCAAACGCAACCACATACTATTTTTCCCTGTTTCCCTTTGGACTTTAGTTTTTTGGAACTCTGGTTAGTTGTTGCACCTGTTGGGCCTTGTCAAAATGGAAGTCAACTTTTGGCACCTGTACATCTACAAGATAGAGGAACTGAAAGTGTTTTGCAAGGAGAGGGGGCTACCTCTGAAGAGGAGATCCACAAGGCAGGATCTTGAGGCAGCCCTGGATAGCTATGAGGTGCTACGCTGGGAAGCAACACTAGCAGATGACTCTGAGGAGGAATCTGAGGTGGAGGATCCCCAGCCAGAATACCAAGAGGGCAGTGGCCCTGAGGAGGAAACATTTTGGGAAAGATTGGCTCGTGAAGAGAGGAATCAGATTTGTGCTTGTGATCGGAGGCTGAGGCAGCTAGACAGGGAGTGCGAGGAGCTAGAGTGAGCTATAGCTGAAAAAGAAATATGTGAATCTCAAGAAGTGAGCTTGGCTGAGTTGGAGGTGGAATCCAGCTCAGATGGTGGCAGCAATATTGAATTTTCTAGTGCTGAGGGAGTAGTACACACACCTAGAGATGTGGCGCCTGACTTGAAGGAGGGGGTTAATATACACCAGGGGGTTCTAGGATGTGAGGTAGCTCCAGTGGTGCGCAGTGTCCCTGAGGTGTATTGGGGAACTGGCACAGGGGTTCATAGTCCTAGTGGTGGGAGGGACACTCTACTGACTCTAGATGAGAGGTGCAGGGAGAGGGGTTCCCCCATGGTTGAAGTCCTGGTGTGTGAGTGTGAAGACCGCCCAGAAGAGTGGGGGTTGTGTGACAGAGACAGTCAGATACTGTCTTGCCAATCTCAAGACAGTGGTGTGGAGTACGTGTGCAAGGCACTGGATAGTGAGGTGAAGGCTAGTTTGGTTAACCCCTGTAGGGGACTGTGCGATCCAATTTTGGGAGAGCATATTGTAAGTCCCTGTTTTCCAGAGCTATGCCAACACCTGTTGGAGAGTGAGTTCTCTGACCCCAGGGAGCTCACCAAGGAGGCAGACCTCTGGCTGCGTGTCAGAGGGTCTGAAGAGGTATCTGGGGGTGATCCTAAAGAAGGTGGCTCAGGCTTCTCCCAACCAAGTGAGGTGGGGGAAGAGGTTCAGAGTAGCCCAGCTAGGTCCCATGGTAGTGGGAGGGGTGTAGGGACTCACGTCCTGTCTCAGTGGAGAAGGAGTGAGTGTGGGGCTGCGTGTCCCAAGGTGCCCGAAACCCAGCCTCAGGGCCTGGATGGTTCTTTAAGGGAACACCAGGTAGGGAGCCCAGGCTGTCCTGATGGGCCGCCCATTGAGGGGGATCCCCTAGTGTCTAGTGAACTGGGAGTGTCTGTAAGCAGATCTCCATCAGTTCTGGTGTCTGGCAGTGCCACTCCTAAGTGGAGGGTGCAGAAGTCCAGAGTGAGGGGTGAGAGGGGGAGAGAGTCCCCAGTGGAAGAACCAGTGGGTCAGGGGTCAGCCAGAAGGGCTGAGTCACCGGTGAATGACCATGGTGACACCACTTCTGTCCTGGGGGATCTTCACGCGCTGTCAGATGGACAGGGGTCGGGAGATCTGCACCAGGCAGACTGTCACACGACACATGAGTTGTGTGTCACCCTGGGGGGGGGGGGCATAGGTGGTCCCAATGAAGTCCTGGTGCGCCGGGCAAGTGTTCAACCGCAGGGGTTGGTCCCAGGGTTGGGAAGCCAGGTTCAGGTGTTGTCTGACCTGGAGGGTGGGACAACTGTAAACAGTGTCCTGACCGGTTTGTCTTCTGGGGCTACCACTCCTGATGGGAGGGAGCAGTATTCTGGAAGGGGGTGCAGAGGGAGGGAGTCCTCGCCTCTGACCCCGGTTCAACTGGAGGGTTTAGACCCTAGGTTGGAGGGCCAGGTTCGGGGTGTCCCCCCTGACCTGGACACCCAGTTGCAGGATAGAACCCCTGAACTGGTGGGCGAATTGAGCAGGACACCTGCCACAGGTGCCCTGGCAATTCTGGAAGGGGGTACCACTCCAGGTGGGAGGGTACAGAGCCCCAACGAGGAGGAGGAGGACTGGGTGTGGGAAAGCCCACTCCAGTCTCCAGTCCAGCCGCCGGGTACAGGCCCGGGGCTGGTAGGTCAGTGTCAGGATGTCATACCTGACCTGACAGGAGGGAGAGTGGACAAAGGGTGCCAAGCACCTGGGGCTACTGCCCCCCGCTCTCTGAGGCCACAGAGGTTTGAGAGCCCTGAGAGGCATAAGGCCTGGGTCTCATCACTGACAGCTGTCAGTGACCACTGTGGCTTGCTGTCCTGGTGGACAGAGTGTTCCCTGGGGGGGGGACAGGAGTTGCACCCCAGGGGTGGACTGGGCCACACCTCTGTGTTGACCATGAGCTTACTGTCTGTCTGTTGGGACACACCTGTGAGCAAGCTAAGGCTAGGTGCTGCACAGATGGTGTCCACAGGTGAGGAGAAGGGTTCCCCATGGGTTAGCTTGGTGGGCCCTGAGAGTATGGACAGAGGGATCCAAATAGGTTCAGATTGGCGTAGAACTGGAATATGCCCCTGCTGTTGCGGGCCAGGGTCCAGGTTCTATCGCCCAAAGCAGGGAAGCCCATCAAGGTAGTGATTGGTCTACCCTGCGTTTTGGCTGGAAGGGGTTGTGTTGGAGTTGGCCCTTTTGCAGGGTCATCCCTGAACTTTTGCCTTCCTCCTGTACTTTTTCTGACCTATTTTTGTTGGTTTTATGATTCTGGGCACTTTACCACTGCTGATCAGTGCTAAAGTGCATATGCTCTCTGTTATAAATTGATGTATGGATTAGTGACTCCCTGACTGGCTGGTTTGGTTTACTTGTCAGACCCTAGTACAGTGCACTGAGTGTGCCCAGGGCTTGTAAACCAAATGCTGCTGGTGGGCTTGCAGCAGTAGTTGTGCCACCCACAGAGGCAGTCTGTAAAAGTGTGTCTCAGGTCTGCCATTGCAGAGCCTGTGTGCAGTCTGGTACTGCCATGTTGACTGGGCAAGTACACCCACTTGCCAGTCCCTAAACCTTCCCTTTTCTGCATATTAGTCACCCCTATGGTAGGCCCAAGGGCAGGGTGCATTGTAAGTATAAGGTAGGACATGCCCTGGTGTGTTTGGCATGTCCTAATAGTGAATTACAGCCATTTTCGTTTTTCACTATTGCAAGGTTACCTGTTCCCCATAGGCCAGAATGGGCAGTTTGATTATTACATCTTATAATCCTAACTGACCCAGGGAACATGGTAGAAAAACGAATTTAGTATGCCTGAACTCAGAATGATAAAATACATCTTTTAGTGAAGTTGGTTTTAACATTCTGTGTTTGAAAATACCACTTTAGAAAGTAGGTATTTTCTTGCCTAACTATCCAAGCCTGCCTCTGCTAGGTTGTGTATTCCATGTCTGGTTTGTGAGTGACAGGGGCTGGGGGACTCCAGGAGACAGGGTGAGTCAGCCCAGGGCTGAATAGAGAGATCTGCATGTAGATGGGTGGGAGGAGTTGCACCTGGGTCCTGAATAGGGCTGTGCCTTCCCTCCACAATGCTGGCTCCACCTCCTGTGGTGCGTCTGATGTCCCTGGCCTACACTGTGAAAGGAAAGAAGGAGTCTTGTCAACAAAGTGCTCCAGGACTGACCAGAACTGGTTTGGACTAGGCCAAGGCCTCTCTGCCTTCCGAGAACAAAGAGAATATGAGTATAAAGAGGGGACCCAGACCCCAGAACTTTAGATCACTTTGGGAAACAAGAAGAACCTTTGCTGAGGAGAGGAACCAGAGAAACTGAGGAGGAGACTATCCCTATGCTGAGTGCTGTTTGGGGGATTAGCCTGCAGTGGTTGCCTGACTGCCAAAGAAAGGAGAAAGGAACTTTGTGTGTACTTTCATCAACTTGTAAAAGATCTCCAAGGGCTTGAGAAAGAGCTTGCCTCCTGCTGAAGTCTCAGGGATAACAGACTTCACCCACCAGCTCCCCAAGAGTTCTTTGGAAGTGCCTGCTGTTGTGTTGGGCCTTCTGAGGGACTGCGTGTCACAAGGAGCTGGAAGCGCGACTCACGAAGAAGAAGCGTGCCGCCGCCGCAGCCGCTGTCGTCGCATCACTGAAGAAGGGTGTCGACGCTGCCGCTGTTGCTTCGCAACGCAGAAGCGCCTCGCATCGCCGGAGAAGAGGATCGACGTCGCATCAGACTCCGCTGCATCATTGGAGAAGCGTGTCGCCGCCGCAGCCGCTGTCGTCGCATCGCTGAAGAAGGGTGTCGCCGCTGCCGCTGTCGCATCGCATCGCCGAAGCGTCTCGCATCGCCGGAGAAGAGGATCGACGTCGCATCAGACGCCGCCGCATTTCCGGGAAGCGTGTCGCAGCTCAGAAGAATCGTTGAGTCGCCGCACGGCCATCGGGCATGCACGCATCGTGTCGCATCAAGAAGAAGACGCCATCTTTGTTTCATTGCACCGGATCTTCATCGCATCACGGCGTTGCTGGTCGCATCGCCACAGAAGCGCAGTAAGAAACCGACGCATCACCTCCCCACGCCGAGAAGAACCGACGCATCCCCTACGAATCAGTAGGGACCCGACGCATCACCATTCTTGCGTGTAAGGAACCGACGCATCACCTTCCCTGCAACACTTTTGTTGTATAGCGTTACGCATCCAAAGGTACATTGAACTCAAAGTGTCGCATTTACCATCTAAAGAGAACTAAGCTAATTCTACCATTTTTGAAGTACAGTATTGTGGATTTTTGTCGTTTGTGGTCTTGTGTTAAATCTATATAAAAGATACTTATTTTTAATATACAACTGGTGTGGTGTCCATCTGTAGTGTTGTCACTTGATTACTGTATGTGTTCACAAATGCTTTACACACTGCCTCTGAGATAAGCCTGTCTGCTCGTGCCAAGCTACCAAGGGGGTGAGCAGGGGTTATTTTAGGAGTGTACCCCCTTACCCTGACAAGACGCAAGGGTCCCTATTTGGACAAAGATACCTACCTCTGCCAACTAGAGACTGTTAGAAATGGGATCTCTGGTTGGCTAAGGCTTGCGCCAAAGCCAGGCAGAGACCACCACTCTAGTCAGGGCGAGGGAGTTACACCCCAAAGATAACCCCTGCTCACCCCCTTGGTAGCTTGGCACGAGCAGTCAGGCTTATCCCGGAGGCAATGTGTAATGCGCTTGCGCACGCACACAGCAACAACATACCAGGCACACCACAAAAGGAACTCCACACAAGGTTATATCAAAAATAGCCTTTGTATTCTCATAACACATTAGAATAGTACTCACATAATATACATGGTGCCACCTGGCACTAGGTCATATTTACAAGGGATTATTTACACCTGGCAGGGCCCCCTGGACCACTGTCAGAACCATCACAAAGCGAACTTAGTAAATGTAGAACTTATAATAAATGTAGCACAAATTGTAGATGTAGAATACAACCAGTAATCACTGGTAACCACTGTACTCAGTATCGTCCTGTAACATAAACCACATTATGCACAGTATCACGTAGGCGCCAAATCCATTGTACGCCAACCTTATCAGTCTAACATATTAGACCCTAACCTCCTAAGTATCACTCACATTAGGGGCATAAATCACAGTGGAGGATAACCTCCCAAGCATAAACCATATTATGCAAATAACCTCATACATAAACCACAGTTAGAGGCATAAAACAGGGTGCGTAAATCATACTACTTGAATCACATTTCCTAGCACCACATAAATCACATTAGGGCCTGGCGCCCTATAAACCTCACAGTCCCCCTGGCCAACTGGCCTTCTCAAAGGGGCTCAAATGCCCTGTGTCCAAAATGTCAGGGCTGCTGCCAAGGCAGCGGAAGTCAAGGGTGCGCAATTTGCGCAGACCTAAACGTTGCAGCTGGCACTAAGTGCTGCGCAGCTGTGAATGTATGGGGCAAAGGAGTGCATCTCACTCCTAACTCAAGAGACATGTCCCCAAAGAAACAATGGCCTAAACGTAGCAGCTGCCCACTACTTGCTGGGCAGCTGTGAAGCAATTAGAGGCCTGGGCACCACTGTACCCGTCTGTCCCCCTCAGGGACTCTTTAAAC
Source organism: Calotriton arnoldi (assembly GCA_963921515.1). NCBI lineage: Eukaryota > Metazoa > Chordata > Amphibia > Caudata > Salamandridae > Calotriton > Calotriton arnoldi. Next base: position 1,148,036 of record CAWUFW010001064.1, read on the forward strand.
AAAACTGCGCCAAAATGTTGCAGCTGCCCGTGCTGGTGCGGCGCAGCTGTGAATCCATAATGGGCCCTGGCACAACTGTGCCCTATGGGCCTCGCTGGGGCTCTCCAAACAACTATGGCCCCATTGTTGCAGCTGCCCTCTGCGAACGGGGCAGCTGGGGTAAATAAACTGAAGGGGCCCTGGCACATCTGTGCCCTCGGGGCCCCACTGGGCTTTTCAATAAAATTGGCCCCCACGTTGGAGCGACCCGCTGCCAGGTGGGGCCGCGCATATATTGTGCCTCGAACCGGCACCAACAAAGGCTGGCACTCGCAGTGCCTTGGGGGAGCAACACTGTGCCTCACAAGGCACCATAACACGGATGAAGCCCCTACTCACCGGGGCTTGCGTGGGGACTCTGCTCCTCTCTTCCCGGTCTCCTCTTCACCCGGTCAGCAACACGCGGGGCTCTCTCCGCTGATGAGAGCCCCGCTGGGAATCCGTCCGCTTCTCTTTGCGGCGTCCATCAAGGCGGGGTGGGCTCCCGCCGGACTTCCTGTACTTCCGGCCTGCCTCCTCCTTCTGCCGCGCTGCCATTGGCGGCCGCGGCAGCCTTCACCTTCGGCCGCGCTGCCTTTGGCGGCCGCGGCGGCTTCCTCCTCTCGGCCCCGCCCAGCGTCAGGCACTTCGCCTGGCTTCCTGGTCGCTGTGGCTGGCTCGGGCTGCGGCGGTGTAACGCGGGGTGGGCTCCCGTATTAATTTAAATAAAACGAACCAGGCAAAATGCGGGGTGGGCACCCGCTGTGACATCGGAAAAAGCGGGGGAATCCCTACGTCGGGATTCCCTCGAGGATGATCGCAGCCCAGCGCTGCAAGGGGAGAACAGAAGCGCTCCTCCTTAGGGCAAATAAAGCGCTTTGCAGCAATGGAAATAAAGCGCTCACCAGCGGAATCCAAGTAAAGCACTCCCAGTGCGCAAAAAATGCTGCCCAAAGTTCTGAAGGTCCTGGGCTGCTAAAAGAAGAAGAAATGGGTCCCATCAAATCCTCAGGGATGAAGGGGCAATGCAGGGCCCAGGGAGGCAAACCCTCATGGCAGCCCCCCCTGGGCCCCAGCAGCAGCACGCCCCGCAGGAACAGCACCAAAGACTGAACTGAACATTTTCATGGGGTCACAGCCCCTATATTAATATCACAATTTCCTTTGTCTAAAGGTGAAGGGTTTGGGGGAACCAGATACAACTGGTTCAGGAGCACTTTGTGTACATGACTCCTTCCTTCCTTTCACAGGACAGGCCAGGGACATCAGACGCACCACAGGAGGTGGAGCCAGCATTGTGGAGGGAAGGCACAGCCCTATTCAGCCCCAAGTGCAACTCCTCCCCTCATCTACATGCAGATCTCTCTATTCAGCACTGGGCTGACTCACCCTGCCCCTCCTGGAGCCACATACACCTCCCAGCCCCTGTCACTCACAAGCCAGACATGCAATTCACATCAGGCAGGCAGACACAGAGCACACATAAATGCCAACTTCTAAAAGTGGCATTTCTACACCAGTCACATTAAATCTGCGCACACCATTGCGCAGCATTTATTCTCACAAATTCATATGATAGAGCTAGATTTCTCAAATTAAGCATTGCTTTATTTTTATGTTTCAGACAGACTGCATTTAAAATGGCACACAAATTTTGGTGCAAGTGAAAACACATGGCACATGCCTAGTCAAAAGTTTTTTTTTTAAAGTGGCACTTTTGGTGCATGCAAAGTGAAAAACATAAAATGAGGCCTGGTCATAAATGCTTTCAGTCTGAAATGCTTGTGCTGAATTAACATGTGTTTTTGCAGTGTAGAGAAAACTTGTGCTTTCAGTGGCCTCTTTAGCTTTGAATCATGGAATGTGTTCTCTCTTCCCAGTTTCTTTTCCCTTATAATCTACACTCCCTGTTCCTATCTCAAGAGACTTTGGCTTTGTTGCATATTTAGACAATACATATTCAGTTCATAACACATCTTTTTATAATGTGTATTAATTAACCATGCACCAACACTACACATGGGGCAAACGCATTTTGCATGAAAAGCTATCTAAACCATTAGAGCATGTTGCTATGAGTATGTATTAACTGTGTGCGCTTTCAAAATTTACACTAGTGCATGTTTTATGCTATGTTGTACATTGCACATTTTTGCATGTTGTGCACAAATAATAAGAAAAGCTGCTTTACACTAATAGCTTTTTGCTAGGTAATCATTTATACAGGGTATTAGTATGGGGAGGTAAAACATAATGGGTTTCATTTGTAAATTAATACTCTTTTTGTGTTTATTTTGTTTTTGGGCCTAAGATAAAATGGCTGCCTACGAATCCAGCATGGCTGAGAATCGTGCTGAAAAACGGATGCACAGATTATACCAGCTTGCCTCAAGTGGAGGAAGAAGTCAAGGCCACCATGAACTGTACATTCTTGTTACCCTGCCAATGTATCAGTGTTTGTGGAATGTGTCCTTCCTGCGTGCGATATGACAGGAAGGAGGAAATAGACTGAAACATTTTTCCTAGTAAATGTTGCTAAAACATATAATTGTATTAATCATTAACGCTTCTTTTGTTAAAATTGGTATGGGTTGGATTTGCCAATGAGAACAGGATGGTGAGACCCTCGTCATCTAAGCTATCCAATCAGGGTGCAAGCTTTACTGAAAATTGCAACCTTATTAGTATAGTCAGCCAAGAATTAGAGTATAAATAATGACCTCTTTAGGGGGCTTGTTTTTTTTTATTTAATTTTTTTTTAGAGGCTTTAGAAGCTTTAGGGGGTGCAGCCTGAGAGGAGATTGCGTCCGAGGAGAGACAGATGGAGGTGGGGGTTCTTGCTCATATTTTTTTTAGAGAGTCCTTGCAGGTCATATTTTTGGCAAGGCAGATCACATTCCTCTGTGGTCTGTGAAGGAGGGGCCTTTTCAGGAGCAGCGTCTCTCTGTGAACACAGAGAGGACAGATGAACAGACCAGGGCAGAGGGTGCAACTGATAGAAAAGGTTTAGAATTAGATGCTAAAACTCTAAGATTATGCTTTGACTAACTAATTAGTTTTGAAAAGATTTATTTGTCTTATGCATTTATTTCTCTTTATGGGAGATTTTGCCAATTATTAATTATTGATTAGCCTTGCATAATTCACTCTTGAATTATATTTCCTGAACTTTCTTTGGAGAATTCTGATTGACATTTGATCGCCTCATTCCCTTCCTTTATGGAATGTTTTTGTATGCAACCTATAATATGTTTTGTATTAATTCTATTTTTCCTATTTTCAATTCTGTAACCTGATTGATATTTGACTAATGAATAACGGGTCAGAGAACTTTAACTTTTAACTAGAAAATAAAACCCTTTAAAATACTCACAACTCTCTTTATTGGCTTAAATATTAATTGCATTTTTGAATTTTCATGTTTATGTAAAATCTCCTGATGGTAATATACAGTGGCAAGGGTCCAGTACCTTTGCAGCGGTAAATTAGAAGGTAAATGAGGTTTTGCATTGAGAAATTACCGTGAAATTACCGCTGCATCAGTTTCTGGTAGCAAGAGGAAGGTTATTATCAATTAGTTTGGTGATTAAGGATTATTAATATCACCATCAACTATTTGACTAATGGTCCATTGACCTTAGGAGGAGAGTTGATCTGTGAAAATTAGTTCTAGAAAATAATTGCCCAAGTTAGATAAATGTCCAAGTCCTGATTCCTGACTCCAATGCTCAGAACCTGAAGGCTGGCAAAGCAGTACTGAAAGGTGATGCAAGAAGGCGATTGCTGGAGTGGTGTGAGTATCAATAGGGTTGTGAAATGTTGTTAATGTGCTAGGATGTATTTTGAAGTGTTGAAAATAGTAAGGGTTTTGACTGTTGGTGAAATTTTGCTCATTTTGAATTGATGGTTTTATTGATTATATTGGTAATTTCATAGGACAGGATTTATTGGTTATTGATTACATGTTTTAACTCTTCATGTTAAGTAAGTTAGTGTCTTGTTCTATGTTGTCTGGAAAAACAGGTATGTACACCTGTGGAAATCCCGGGAAGGAATAGCGGGTGGTAACTGGAAGCCACACTGCAGGAGGTTACTCGTCTGTTGGAAGTAATACTGAGAAGCTACGTAGGGCTGGCAGTGTTACAACAGGGACCATATATCGTATAAAAGTGAGTGTGAATGGTAGCATAAGGATTTTACCTGCGAAGTCACTGGCTCTTCTTCCCAAAAGGGGTATCCAAGTAACAGGTCTTATCTGGAGCTTGAGTGAAGGGTAAGCGGAAGGGATTTACTCGCAGTGTTTGAAGAGTAAACAGAAGTTCTTACTTTGTGAAGAGTAAGCGGAATGTGTTACTCGCCGTGAAAAGAAATCTATCCTTTATTTAGTGGAACAGACAGAGTAGCGAATGTTTTTATGTTGTTATTAACAGAATTTTGATTAAGAAAACTCAGAAAAATATTGCCGTAAGATTTTGTAAAAGAGGAGTCAGTAGTAGGAGTTAAACTGACTGAAATTGAAACTGACAGCATTGGAGAAAAGATATTGCATTGAAATATTGCAGAAATGAAAATGTTTGAAGGTTTAAAGAAACTGTTGGGAGGTAAAGTGAAAAATTTGTTTTTAATTGGTGATGCTCCTGAAGGAACACCCGTGCATTTTATGTCTACCAATTTGGGACAAAATTCATGTATGTGGGTTCACCAATGGTGCAAGATTACTGAAAAAGAAGGTCCTTTGAGGTTTCCAAAAGATGGTACTTCTGAATTGCAAATTATTGACAAATTAAGGGAAGTGTTATGTGAAATAAAGACACCATCTAGAGCTGCACAATTTGAGGCCTTAAGCATGTGGGAAAAGACAGCAAGAGACAAAGCAAGTGAGGATAAAAAGGTAAAGCACCAGATGCAGGAGAAGGGAATTAATGATGACAAAAAGCTTCAAATAAATAATGATTCAGGGGATGAAATAATGGATGCATTGTTAACTGAGTGTCCGCCACTTTATGTGGTTCCCATTAAAAATACTGAAAATAGTGTAACAGTAAGTACTACAGTGGCTACTGTTTCTGTTAAACAGAGAGAAACACAGATTGAGAGAACAGTGCAGACATTTCAGATTGACCCACTACTTGTTGATTCAGCACTGACAGTGATACCTCCAGGTGTTACTGCTTTAATGTGACTAATTCAGTCCAGATATCACAAACTACAGATGCACAGGCAATGCCTAGAAAAATTGTGACTGTCCCAATTAATATGGCCCCTACTCAAAAGGTTCAAAGAGCTGCAGAAGGAGTAATTATGTCAGGGTTTATTTCAGAAACTCAGAATTCACAGATTATTGAACAGAAATTACCCCAGACAGGCCAAGCACTGAAAGGTCGGGGAGAAATAGTCTTTACAACACCAATAGCCCAGGGAAAAATGAATATATTTGAAGATGGGATTTTTCAAACCTGCTGTGAGGAAGCAGCAGTGCTTAAAAAGATAGAGAGCATGGGGGAACAAATTAACCCAGACCATGGAAAAGAGAAACAGCTTAGTGTTTTAAATTCAACATTTGAACATGAAGAAATTAACAGTCCCTGTTGTTCAAATCATGAAAATGTGAACCAGTGTCAGGAAAAAGAATTAATTTCCCTGAGTAAGGAAACAGCTACATGTGTACTAACTACACATGAGAGACCGACTGATTTGGCTCAAAAATATGAAATTGATGTTTCAGGAAGTGTTCCATTTCAGAAAAGCTTCAGGGTACATATGAATGAGACAATGTGTTCTTCAGGAATGCAATTGCACATTGCAGAAATAATAAAATATAATTTCAAATGCAATGGGTTTGAGAAATTAGGAGACAAGTGGGCAAGAAAACATGAGAAGAAAAAGAAACCACCAGACCTTGTTAGGGAAAATAATAAACAGGATGAGGGAGAAGCTTTTGCTTACTCATTGAGAGAAAAGGTGGGAGAAGTGCATGTTCATGTGCCACGGAACAAAGGTGAACTTGCAGCATTTCTGAACACATTCCCACAATTGAGAGACAAACTTATGCTGTGGTACCCACAAGTTGATGGATTTGTTGAAATTTCAAAAGAGTTGTGCATTAATTTGGAAATGTTCTTTGACATTGCCATGCAGACTGAGGGGCCGATTCCGATTCGGGCAGGAAATCTCTCCGACCGAGCCGGACCCGGAGAGATTTCCGACCGAATCGGACCCTAGCAGTCCGACCGAATGAGTACGATGCGTTCGCATGCTATCGGACTCGATTCGGTCGGACTCCCATTGACGTCAATGGGAGCCGGTAGTACAACGCGTACGCGGGCTCCCATTGACTCAATGGGTGCGAGGCGAACAAGGGCGCCCCCTATAGCGGGTACACGTCGAAGCGGGTCATGCCGAACACGCACAGGTAGGGGGGACCCATGGGTCCCCCCTGTGTGCGACTCGCGCGGCTACGCGTACAGGGGGTCCGACACGGACCCCAAAGTCTGGCTCCGACTGCTCCTTCGAGCCGGACGGCGCGAGTCGGTCGGACTGCTCGTGGCACGCATCGTACTTACCCGGCCGGGGAACGTCTCCATTGCGCGGTGCGAGTCGTGTCCGTGCGAGTCGGTCGGAGCGGTTGGGTCCCGCGAACGAGTCGGTCGGCGATTTCGCGTACGTTTGCATCGTACTCGCTCGCCCGGACGCACGTCCGACTCGGTCGGAAACAGGGCGTCCGAATCGGATCCGGTAAAGCCGAATCCGATTCGGAGCCCTACCGGCCGAGATCGGAATCGACCCCTGAATTGTGGTTAGAATCTAAAGTTGTTGTGCAAAGGCCAGGTGAGGAGACAATGATAAGGGTTTGCATGAATGCACCATCATTTTCTGTTGTTATTGAGAAAAACGTAGCAGTGATTACTTTCCTGAAGGGCAGAATGCCAGCAAAGGATGTTGATTGGGTACAGATTAAAAGAACACAGGATGGAAGTAAATGTGTTTGGGTTCGTGCAAATTCAGGTATGGATGTTGCACTGCTGGAAAAAGTATTCTTTTGCCATCTTTATAACAGATTTGAGCATTGGAAGAAGAAATTTAAATTTAAACATGATGCAGCAGTTGGAAATGTGCAAAAACAGAGAGAAATGCAGGTGCAAGATGTGTCAGCCAAGCAAAAGCAAATATCAGTTCAGAAACAGGTACCAATGGCAGGAGTTTTTCAAGCTCAGATGCTCCCACAAAATATGGAAAATGCTAAAATTAATTTAAATAAGTTGTCCAGAGCAAATGTGAATTATTTTCAGAAACAAAATCAGAACCCAGTTCAACAGGTTGCTATATTTGAAAATGAGAGTTTTAACCCTAACAATTCTGAATTTACCACGTCCATTGTGAAAGCAGTGGAAGATCCAGACTTAGTTGTAGGAATTTTAAAAGGAGAAATTACAAACCCAGTTTTAGAAGAATTTGCACCCAAAATAGGCCCATTTGAGGAAAATTGCCAAGTTGTTGTTTGTGACTCAGGCCTGGCAGGAAAACAATTATTTTACAAATTAAACAGCACAGATTACTGTACACCAGATAATGTTAATTTTCAGATTCCTGATGAGGATGCACATTTTAAAATGGCCCAACAAGAGACAGCTGTAGCATTGTTTTCAGAAAAGACAGTTGAAAAATTACCTTCTGATTTGAAAGAAATAATAAACACAGAAGTAAGGGAGTTCACAGAGAAAGATGTCAGATTAATAAAATGTGCAGACCATGTCTTATTCAAATTAGAACCAGATGACATGTATTCAAGAACACCATCAGTTGCAGAAATTTTACCCATAATTGGAGATAAACTGAGTAAAAGATTTTTCATGGAATTGATTGAAAGTTTATGTAACTTTCTGATCACAGGTTCACAGAAACTAAATGAAAAGAACAGATTAAGGCAGGAGATTAATAGCATAACTTTTCCATGTTGTCCTGTGGTACCGAATCCAGCCAATATATTTTTTCACATTCCATGTGCTGAAGAATGGCTTACTGTTATTGATTTTTGTCAAGTTCATGGCACAGTGCCATTGCATGGGAATAGTCAGGAGTACTGTCAAAAGAAAATGAATGTCTGGGACACATAATTGGAAAGGGAGCTAGAAAGGTGTCACCAGAGCATGTGGAAATAATTCACCAGATGAATCCACCTCAAATTCAGAAAGAAGTCAAGATGTTTTTGGGAATGGTTAGCTGCTGTAGAGAGTGGTTACCAGACCTTTCCCTAGTGGCTAAGCCTTTACTGAGGCTGACACACAAGAATGTGTCTGATCCGCTTCCATTGGACAACAATTGCACAAAAGCATTCCTAGAGTTGAAAGAGAAAAAGTGTCGCACCCCGGCACTAGGAATGCAAGTTTATTTAAAAGAAAATACACCAATTTGCAGTGAGAGGGAGGGCTGCGCTCTCTCAGTGCCTGTTCAAAAACATAAATGTGTTCAAGGGTCTGTGATGTATTTCCCAATGACCTTTGATCCCAACATCAATGAAACTGAATATGAGTGTCTAGATGTCATGAAAATATGCATAAAGCCAAGATCAGACTTTAAGCCCAACAATGTCCATTTTGTAGATGGCCCATGTTTGAAAGGTAACAATGACACATTAAAAGCAGCACATGCTGTGCTTCCTATACATTATGTTGTCAAAGCTTCATGGCTTTCAGTAGTTACCTCAGCCCAAAATTCGAAATTGATTGCCCTTACCATAACATGCAGTATATCTGCTCAAATGGGAGTCACTGTTGTCATGGGAGAGAGAATTGCTAATTCAGTTGCACAAAATTGTGTTCTGTTAGCATATACATTCAATGGAATCTTCACAGGTGAATTAATAGAGGCTCAAGAAATTGTTTCAGAAGCAGAACAACAGGGTTGTATCAGAACTGTTTTTGAAAAAAGTGACAACTGCATAGTAGCAAATGTGTTATTGCAAAAACTGATGCCCAGGTATAGATTGCCAGTTTCTCTGAAATCAGATCATAATGAGGTTTCAAAGATGATGAGTGCAGAACAACAGATTGGACAAAGATTCGATTGTAGCCATCAGCCTGAAGTTTCAAGCATAATAAAGCAACACAAAGACAGCACAGAGTCACACTTTGCAAAAGACTGTGTTTCAGCATCACTGAAGTGGCTTGAAAATGAACATGCAAATGCACTTGTGAAAAACACAGATGAAAACACTAGCCATTGCTGTGAAGGTCTGGCTGATGTGGAGCGTGCAGTTTCTCACCAGATTGCAGCTGCTACACAAGATCTGCATAATGGATGGTGCAACGACTTTGATCTGAGAGATGCTGTGAAATGGAAAGGCCTGTTCCAAATGATCCTGGCAAAGACTGTTGTGAAATGTGGTGGCCTTCCAAATTGGGTGCATGCCTCTCACACACGTATGGTCCTGTGTCCCCCTGATAAAACAGCTCCTCTTCAAGAAGAGATGCCAGCAGTGGTCAAAAGTCCACAGAAGAGGGTCAGTCAAGCTGTAAGGGAACACACAGAGTCTGAAGCAGCACTAGAGAAAACTGAAGTGGCACTGGAAAAGCAAAAGGTGGAAACTGACTCAGATGAAAGCGGTGTCCAAAGGGTGAAAGAGTCAGATGCAGCCTCTGAAGAAGAAATTAGTGCTGTGGGCCTACGAGTGGAGGTAGGAAAAAGCTGGCTGAAAGGGTATCCAAAACGTCTGGAGTGGTCCTTTGAAAAATCATTTGCACCCATAGCTGAAACATCTGAATCTGATCAAAGTGAAAATAAAAGTGAAAGGCTTGGATTGAAAAAGTGCAAAGAATTGATGGTGCTCTGTCAGAGTTTCTCAGCACCTGAGTGGTCAAAATGCATGGAAAAAGTACAGAATGCCACTTTGAATGAACTGTATGAGCCACCCTGATGGCAAGCTGGTGACAAAGAGAAAAAGAAAGGCTGAAACAATAACTGAGAATTGTCAAGAGCTGAAGCGAAAAGAATCTTTGAATAATGAAAGAAAAAGAAGAAAAGAAGAAAAGAAAATAGAAAAGAGAACTGTCCTGTTGAATTTTCCTTTTATTATTTTAGTTACTTATTTTAGAGAAGACTAACAGTTCTAAGAAGCTACTTACAGAACTCTGCACTAAACATTTGAGCTTGGCTATATATGATCTGATTACAGACAAGACTTGTGTTTGCCTTAGAAATAGAAGTAAAATTGTTATATGCTCAGCTTTTGTAATAAAAATGTCACTTGTGAAAATAAATAAGTGTGAAGATCTACAAATCATTTGAGGTATCATGATTTGTTATCATCAAAGGGTGAGTTGATAGAGCTAGATTTCTCAAATTAAGCATTGCTTTATTTTTATGTTTCAGACAGACTGCATTTAAAATGGCACACAAATTTTGGTGCATGTGAAAACACATGGCACATGCCTAGTCAAAAGTTTTTTAAAAAGTGGCACTTTTGGTGCATGCAAAGTGAAAAACATAAAATGAGGCCTGGTCATAAATGCTTTCAGTCTGAAATGCTTGTGCTGAATTAACATGTGTTTTTGCAGTGTAGAGAAAACTCGTGCTTTCAGTGGCCTCTTTAGCTTTGAATCATGGAATGTGTTCTCTCTTCCCAGTTTCCTTTCCTTTATAATCTACACTCCCTGTTCCTATCTCAAGAGACTTTGGCTTTGTTGCATATTTAGACAATACATATTCAGTTCATAACACATCTTTTTATAATGTGTATTAATTAACCATGCACCAACACTACACATGGGGCAAACGCATTTGGCATGAAAAGCTATCTAAACCATTAGAGCATGTTGCTATGAGTATGTATTAACTGTGTGCGCTTTCAAAATTTACACTAGTGCATGTTTTATGCTATGTTGTACATTGCACATTTTTGCATATTGTGCACAAATAATAAGAAAAGCTGCTTTACGTGAATAGCTTTTGCAAGGTAATCATTTATACAGGGTATTAGTATGGGGAGGTAAAACATAATGGGTTTCATTTGTAAATTAATACTCTTTTTGTGTTTATTTTGTTTTTGGGCCTAAGATAAAATGGCTGCCTAAGAACCCAGCATGGCTGAGAATCGTGCTGAAAAACGCATGCGCAGATTATACCAGCTTGCCTCAAGTGGAGGAAGAAGTCAAGGCCACCATGAACTGTACATTCTTGTTACCCTGCCAATGTATCAGTGTTTGTGGAATGTGTCCTTCCTGCCTGCGATGTGACAGGAAGGAGGAAATAGACTGAAACATTTTTCCTAGTAAATGTTGCTAAAACATATAATTGTATTAATCATTAACGCTTCTTTTGTTAAAACTGGTGTGGGTTGGATTTGCCAATGAGAACAGGATGGTGAGACCCTCGTCATCTAAGCTATCCAATCAGGGTGCAAGCTTTACTGAAAATTGCAACCTTATTAGTATAGTCAGCCAAGAATTAGAGTATAAATAATGACCTCTTTAGGGGGCTTGGTTTTAAAAAAAATTTTTTAGAGGCTTTTGAAGCTTTAGGGGGTGCAGCCTGAGAGGAGATTGCGTCCGAGGAGAGACAGATGGAGGTGGGGGTTCTTGCTCATATTTTTTTTAGAGAGTCCTTGCAGGTCATATTTTTGGCAAGGCAGATCACATTCCTCTGTGGTCTGTGAAGGAGGGGCCTTTTCAGGAGCAGCGTCTCTCTGTGAACACAGAGAGGACAGTTGAACAGACCAGGGCAGAGGGTGCAACTGATAGAAAAGGTTTAGAATTAGATGCTAAAACTCTAAGTTTATGCTTTGACTAACTAATTAGTTTTGAAAAGATTTATTTGTCTTATGCATTTATTTCTCTTTAAGGGAGATTTTGCCAATTATTAATTATTGATTAGCCTTGCATAATTCACTCTTGAATTATATTTCCTGAACTTTCTTTGGAGAATTCTGATTGACATTTGATCGCCTCATTCCCTTCCTTTATGGAATGTTTTTGTATGCAACCTATAATATGTTTTGTATTAATTCTATTTTTCCTATTTTCAATTGTGTAACCTGATTGATATTTGACTAATGAATAAAGGGTCAGAGAACTTTACATTTTAACTAGAAAAGAAAACCCTTTAAAATACTCACAACTCTCTTTATTGGCTTAAATATTAATTGCATTTTTGAATTTTCATGTTTATGTAAAATCTCCTGATGGTAATATACAGTGGCAAGGGTCCAGTACCTTTGCAGCGGTAAATTAGAAGGTAAATGAGGTTTTGCATTGAGAAATTACTGTGAAATTACCGCTGCATCACATACATACTAGACTTGACCATACTGCTCCTCTCATAACAGGAATTACCACTGATACACTTATCCCCAATGCATTCCTTATGGGAGGGCAGGCCAATCTCACTTAATGTGCACAGAGAGCGCACGCACTTTCCACTGGACCACAGTGCGAAAGTCTAAAACCACTAACACCAGGTCACAGACAAGGCAAAAAGTTTAGGGGTGAACCTGCCAAAAAGGGCCAAGTCCAACACAACCCCCTTCCAGCCAAAACGCAGGGTAGACCAATCACCACCGTGATGGGCTTCCCTGCTTGGGGCGATAGAACACGGACGCGGGCCCGCACTGCAGGGACACCCTCCGGTTCTACGCCACTCTGAACCCATGTGGTTCCCTCTGGGAAAAAAAACTCTCAGGCCCAACTAGGCTACCCCACTGGTACTCCCTAGTTGTCCAAGGCCAGGACCAGGCCCTAGGCCATCCAGACATCACTGGTCCTTGCCAATCCACAGAGTGGGGGGCAGTAACCCCTGGCACCTAATAGCCATTCTCCACTCTCCCTCTCAGTGTAGTTCCAAACTACCACTGATCCTTCAACCTAGGGTCCGCACCCTCAGGTTGACCAGAGGTCACGGTCAAAGCGTCTCCTCACCCTACCTCTACTTCTGGGGTTACGCACCCTCCCAGGGGAAGCACCCACCAGAACACAACTCTCCCACCAGTTCAGGACCTCTCTCCATCAACTGGTTTACCACCTGGGATCCACATTTACCGGATGCACCGGGGTCAGAGGCGAGGACTCCCTCCCTCTGCACCCCCTTCCAGAGTTCTGCACCCTCCCACTGTAGAGCAGGGTCCCTTCACTTAAGATGGGCCCCACCTGCTCTCAGGGTAGTACTACCACATTCAGCCAGGGACCCTAAAGATCCTGGCTAGGCCTGCACCACCCCTTCTGGGAAACACAGGGTCTCTTCACTTAAGATGGGCCCCACCTGTGTTCACAGGGGTACCCCTAGAAGGCAAACCGGCCAGGACACTGATTACAGTCGCCCTGCCGTCCAGGTCAGGAAACACCTGAACCTGGCTCCCCAACCCAGGGACGGTACCCTTTGGTCAGACAATTGCCCGGCGAACCAGGACTTCCTGAGGGTGACACATAACTAATGTGTCGTGTGACAGTCTGCCTGGTGCAGAGCTCACAACCTCCTGTCCATCTGACAGTGCGTGAAGATGCCCCAGGACAGAAGTGGCATCACCATGGCCAATCAATGGGAACTCAGCCCTTCTGGCTGGCCCCTGACCCACTGGTTCTTCCACTGGGGACTCTCCCCCTCTCACCCCTCAATCTGGACTTCTGCACCCTCCACTTAGAAGCGGCACTGCCAGACACCAGAACTGATGGAGGCCCGATTACAGACACTCCCAGCTCACCTAACAAGGGGGATCCCCCTCGAAGAACGGTCCAATAGGACAGACTAGGCTCCCTACCTGGTGTTCCCTCTAAGAACCAACCAGTACTGGAGACTGAGGTGCGGGCACTTCGGGACACAGCCCAATCTCACTCCTTCTCCTGCGAGACAGGATGTGAGTCCCTACAACCTCCTCACTATAAGGTCACCTAGCTGGGCTACTCTGAACCACTTCCACCACTCTGGGTTGGAAGACACCTGCACCATTCTTCTATTCTCACTCCCCAATGCAAGCTCCCTTGAATCAAAGAACTCACACCCTCCAACAGGTGTTGGCGCGACTCCGGAAAACAATTACGGGGCATGTTCTCTCTGACAGAACAGATTGAACAGCCCTTTAACACCATTTACCGTGCTAACCAATCACCCAAAGATCCAGTGCACCAGAACACTCATCCACATACTCCCCCCCCAGACTGGTGAGACAGCATCTTACTGCCCCTGAATCTCAACCTATCCCCCTCTTACTGGGAACCAGGTACCATACTCTGGGAACTGGGAATGGGACTTCCTGCACTGGACTACATATTGCTGCCACCACTGGATCCCACCTTTACTGGGCATACCAGAAAACTAAAAATGCACTTAGGGGATAATCTACTCTCCCGAGCTAGTTACTCCATGCCAATTAAGTTACCACTGTAGGCCAACCCTAGAACCAGCAGACAGCACAGGGGCAGTCACTCCTTCAGCTTCAGGCCAACCCAAGAAATAGCACGATGGCACAAGGGCAGTCCCTCCTTCAGCTTTAGGCCAACCCAAGATAGCAGTCTGCACAAGGGCAGTCACTCCTCCAGATTCTCTGGTTTTTGTCCTTGGCAGGACCCCCAACTCATAGTGCAACATAAAACACATTTCAAAAAGAAATGACACTTAAAACAAACTCAGACACAATAAAATTACCGTTAGGAAATTGGATCTCCGAGTTAAATAATTCAGTCCCCTTACCTCAGGCTAACCCCATTATTGCCAATAATAATTATAATAACTGGCTTGAATGTTCTCTAGATACAGTGCTCCCCAGGAAAGAATCCTTTCATCAAATGGGAATCAACAAAAAAGTCTGGTATTCTCAGGAACTGAGGCAACTCAAACAATCGTGCAAGAAATTGGAAAGGAAATGGAGAACGGATTATTCTGCGAATAAAAAAGCCAAATACAGAGAGGCAATTAAACTATACAAAAAAGAAATAAAGGCTGCTTAATCGAGTTATTACCATGACAAGATTGTCTCCGCAGCCAACTCCCCCGTGAAATTTTTTAAATCACAAAATCTCTTCTTACACTTCCCAGCCCTATCTCTGGCCCCGATAGCTCCCAGCAGCGGTGTGATGAAATCGCAGAATATTTCTCGGCCAAAGTCCAAAAGATCTATAAGACTTTTTCACATCCTAACCCCATTAATGACGGTGTCATCTCGAAACAGCTAACCTTGTTGGAAGAGTTTCCCCCTCTTTCCTTATCATCCACGCAGGAACTCCTCAGACAACTGAAATCGGGCTCTCCCATAGACCCTGCCCCTCCGTCCATTCTAAATCTAATCCCCGAAATAGTTTCTCCAGTTATACGGGATGTGATAAATTCCTCCCTTCTTAGCGGAGTGGTGCCCCCTCTTTGGAAACAGGCTAGGGTCAAGGCACTCTTAAAAAAGACAAATCTTGACCCGGAGGACTGGGCGAACTATCGGCCCATTTCCTTGTTGCCTGGAATCAGCAAGTTAGCTGAAAAACATGTCAATTCGGTCCTGTCAACATTTCTGGAAGACAATAGGTGTCTTCATCCCTCTCAGACAGCCTTTAGATGCCAACAGGGTACTGAGACGGCCCTTATTGTTGTGATAGAAGAGACCAGGAAAATCATGGATGACGGAGGCTGCGCTGCTCTGATATTGTTAGATCTTAGCGCAGCCTTCGACACTGTCAATCATCAACTTATGATTCAGAGACTTAAGGAGGTGGCGTGGCAGGAGCTGTGTTGGACTGGTTTCAGTCCTTCCTTGAAAATCGCTGCTTCTGCGTCTATGAAGGCGAAGTTGCATCAGAGCATATCCCTCTGCAGTGTGGAGTCCCCCAAGGATCATCACTAAGTCCCACCATGTTCAATATTTACATGAGTTCTTTAGCTGAATTGGTGTATCCTTGGGGGATCCAGATCGTCACTTACGCTGACGATACGCAATTAGTGGTCTCCCTTAGTCAGAAGGACAAATCTGAGCCTGGTCTTCCATCATGCTTGGGAAAGATCTCTGAATGGATGGATAAGTCATTTTTGAAACTAAACGGAGCTAAAACAGAACTTATGCTTCTTGGGCATACTGTCCCTGCCAGTATTGATGCATTATGGCCCAGCGGTCTGGGTCCTCCACCTGTACCAAAAACTAAGATTAAGAGTCTGGGAATTTGGCTCGATTGTAAGCTAGATTTAAAAGTACAGGCTCGTAAAGTTGCAGCTAGTTATTATGGACTTATCAGGATGATAAGGAAGATCCTTCCTCTTCTTCCTTTTGATGCTAGACGGGTGTTAGTCCAGGCGCTGATACTCTCGCGACTGGACTATGCAAATGCAGTGTACCTCGGTGCACCCCAGGGAACTACCAACAGATTACAAATCGTTCAGAACTGTGCTGCTCGCCTATTAATGAACATCCCTAAACGCAGTTCAGCCAAACCAGCCCTTATCAGTTTGCATTGGCTCCCCATTCAGGCCAGAATTAGCTTTAAGGCGATGTGCATTGTTCACAAAGCCATTTCTGCAAAAGGCTCCCCATTGATCCAGTCTATGGTTCAACTCTATCACCCTAACAGGATGCTGAGATCCAATCATAAACGCTTACTCATAGTGCCTATGATTAAGCGAGTTCGAACAGGAGGTCGGCGGTTCTCATACAATGCAGCCAAGCTATGGAACCGGATTCCTGAGAATATCCGCCTGGAATCTAACTATTTTAGTTTCAGGAAACAGCTGAAAACTTTCCTTTTCTCCTGAGTTTTGCTTGCTGACTGAGGAGCCACATTAAGTGCTGGGATGCCCTCGGGTAGCCATGCGCTATATAAGTGCGTATTCATTCATTCATTCATTCATAATCCCTTTCCATGTGACTATCTAAAATGCAGCGCTTGTAGTGCAACCAGTTGTCGCTGTGGACTGCGCAAACGCAAGTCCTATCCTCACCGCTGACAATCAATGTTAGAAATGGGATCTCTGGTTGGCTAAGGCTTGCGCCAAAGCCAGGCAGAGACCACCACTCTAGACAGGGCGAGGGAGTTACACGCCAAAGATAACCCCTGCTCACCCCCTTGGTAGCTTGGCACGAGCAGTCAGGCTTATCCCGGAGGCAATGTGTAAAGCGCTTGCGCACGCACACAGCAACAACATACCAGGCACACCACAAAAGGAACTCCACACAAGGTTATATCAAAAATAGCCTTTGTATTCTCATAACACATTAGAATAGTACTCACATAATATACATGGTGCCACCTGGCACTAGGTCATATTTACAAGGGATTATTTACACCTGGCAGGGCCCCCTGGACCACTGTCAGAACCATCACAAAGCGAACTTAGTAAATGTAGAACTTATAATAAATGTAGCACAAATTGTAGATGTAGAATACAACCAGTAATCACTGGTAACCACTGTACTCAGCATCATCCTGTAACATAAACCACATTATGCACAGTATCACGTAGGCGCCAAATCCATTGTACGCCAAACTCATCAGTCTAACATATTAGACCCTAACCTCCTAAGTATCACTCACATTAGGGGCATAAATCACAGTGGAGGATAACCTCCCAAGCATAAACCATATTATGCAAATAACCTCATACATAAACCACAGTTAGAGGCATAAAACAGGGTGCGTAAATCATACTACTTGAATCACATTTCCTAGCACCACATAAATCACATTAGGGCCTGGCGCACTATAAACCTCACAGTCCCCCTGGCCAACTGGCCTTCTCAAAGGGGGCTCAAATGCCCTGTGTCCAAAATGTCAGGGCTGCTGCCAAGGCAGCGGAAGTCAAGGGTGCGCAATTTGCGCAGACCTAAACGTTGCAGCTGGCACTAAGAGCTGCGCAGCTGTGAATGTATGGGGCAAAGGAGTGCATCTCACTCCTAACTCAAGAGACATGTCCCCAAAGAAACAATGGCCTAAACGTAGCAGCTGCCCACTACTTGCTGGGCAGCTGTGAAGCAATTAGAGGCCTGGGCACCACTGTACCTGTCTGTCCCCCTCAGGGACTCTATAAACAAAACTGCGCCAAAATGTTGCAGCTGCCCGCGCTGGTGCGGCGCAGCTGTGAATCCATAATGGGCCCTGGCACAACTGTGCCCTATGGGCCTCGCTGGGGCTCTCCAAACAACTATGGCCCCATTGTTGCAGCTGCCCTCTGCGAACGGGGCAGCTGGGGTAAATAAACTGAAGGGGCCCTGGCACATCTGTGCCCTCGGGCCCCACTGGGCTTTTCAATAAAATTGGCCCCCACGTTGGAGCGACCCGCTGCCAGGTCGGGCCGCTCATATATTGTGCCTCGAACCGGCACCAACAAAGGCTGGCACTCGCAGTGCCTTGGGGGAGCAACACTGTGCCTCACAAGGCACCATAACACGGATGAAGCCCCTACTCACCGGGGCTTGCGTGGGGACCCTGCTCCTCTCTTCCCGGTATCCTCTTCACCCGGTCAGCAACACGCGGGGCTCTCTCCGCTGATGAGAGCCCCGCTGGGAATCCGGCTGCTTCTCTTTGCGGCGTCCATCAAGGCAGGGTGGGCTCCCACCGGACTTCCTGTACTTCCGGCCTGCCTCCTCCTTCTGCCACTCTGCCATTGGCGGCCGCGGCAGCCTTCACCTTTGGCCGCGCTGCCTTTGGCGGCCGCGGCGGCTTCCTCCTCTCGGCCCCGCCCAGCGTCAGGCACTTCGCCTGGCTTCCTGGTCGCTGTGGCTGGCTCGGGCTGCGGCGGTGAAACGCGGGGTGGGCTCCCGTATTAATTTAAATAAAACAAACCAGGCAACATGCGGGGTGGGCACCCGCTGTGACATCGGAAAAAGTGGGGGAATCCCTACGTCGGGATTCCCTCGAGGATGATCGCAGCCCAGCGCTGCAAGGGGAGAACAGAAGCGCTCCTCCTTAGGGCAAATAAAGCGGTATGCAGCAATGGAAATAAAGCGCTCACCAGCGGAATCCAAGTAAAGCTCTCCCAGTGCGCAAAAAATGCTGCCCAAAATTCTGAAGGTCCTGGGCTGCTAAAAGAAGAAGAAATGGGTCCCATCAAGTCCTCAGGGATGAAGGGGCAATGCAGGGCCCAGGGAGGCAAACCCTCATGGCAGCCCCCCCTGGGCCCCAGCAGCAGCACGCCCCGCAGGAACAGCACCAAAGACTGAACTGAACATTTTCATGGGGTCACAGCCCCTATATTTATATCACAATTTCCTTTGTCTAAAGGTGCAGGGTTTGGGGGAACCAGATACAACTGGTTCAGGAGCACTTTGTGTACATGACTCCTTCCTTCCTTTCACAGGACAGGCCAGGGATATCAGACGCACCACAGGAGGTTGAGCCAGCATTGTGGAGGGAAGGAACAGCCCTATTCAGTCCCAGGTGCAACTACTCCCCTCATCTACATGCAGATCTCTCTATTCAGCACTGGGCTGACTCACCCTGCCCCTCCTGGAGCCACATACACCTCCCAGCCCCTGTCACTCACAAGCCAGACATGCAATACACATCAGGCAGGCAGACACAGAGCACACATAAATGCCAACTTCTAAAAGTGGCATTTCTACACCAGTCACACTAAATCTGCACACACCATTGCGCAGAATTTATTCTCACAAATTCATACATACTAGACTTGACCATACTGCTCCTCTCATAACAGGAATTACCACTGATACACTTATCCCCAATGCATTCCTTATGGGAGGGCAGGCCAATCTCACTTAATGTGCACAGAGAGCGCACGCACTTTCCACTGGACCACAGTGCGAAAGTGCCCAGAGGTCTAAAACCACTAACACCAGGTCACAGACAGGGCAAAAAGTTTAGGGGTGAACCTGCCAAAAAGGGCCAAGTCCAACAGAGAGCCCCAAATCTAACATTGGTGGTCAGCGGTGAGGATTCTGGACTTGCATTTGTGACTCATGTACAGTGATTGGTGTACACTACTAGTGAGTGCAGACCAAACGCAACCACATACTATTTTTCCCTGTTTCCCTTTGGACTTTGGTTTTTTGGAACTCTGGTTAGTTGTTGCACCTGTTGGGCCTTGTCAAAATGGAAGTCAACTTTTGGCACCTGTACATCTACAAGATAAAGGAAATGAAAGTGTTTTGCAAGGAGAGGGGGCTACTTGTGAAGAGGAGATCCACAAGGCAGGATCTTGAGGCAGCCCTGCATAGCTATGAGGTGCTACGCTGGGAAGCAACACTAGTAGATGACTCTGAGGAGGAATCTGAGGGGGAAGACCCCCAGCCAGAATACCAAGAGGGCAGTGGCCCTGAGGAGAAAACATTTTGGAAAAGATTGGCTCGTGAAGAGAGGAATCGGATTCGTGCTCATGACCGGAGGCTGAGGCAGCCAGACCGGGAGTGCGAGGAGCTAGAGCGAGCCTTAGCTGAAAAAGAAATATGTGAAGCTCAAGAAGTGAGCTTGGCTGAGTTGGAGGTGGAATCCAGCTCAGATGGTGGCAGCAATATTGAATTTTCTAGTGCTGAGGGAGTAGTACACACACCCAGAGATGTGGCGCCTGACTTGAAGGAGGCGGTTAATATACACCAGGGGGTTCTAGGATGTGAGGTAGCTCCAGTGGTGCGCAGTGTCCCTGAGGTGGATTGGGGAACTGGCACAGGGGTTCATAGTCCTAGTGGTGCGAGGGACACTCTACTGACTCTAGATGAGAGGTGCAGGGAGAGGGGTTCCCCCATGGTTGAAGTCATGGTGTGTGAGTGTGAAGACCGCCCAGAAGAGTGTGGGTTGTGTGACAGAGACAGTCAGATACTGTCTTGCCAATCTCAAGACAGTGGTGTGGAGTACGTGTGCAAGGCACTGGTGAAGTGAGGTGAAGGCTAGTTTGGTTAACCCCTGTAGGGGACTGTGTGATCCAATTTTGGGAGAGCATATTGTAAGTCCCTGTTTTCCAGAGCTATGCCAACACCTGTTGGAGAGTGAGTTCTCTGACCCCAGGGAGCTCACCAAGGAGGCAGACCTCTGGCTGCGTGTCAGAGGGTCTGAAGAGGTATCTGGGGGTTATCCGAAAGAAGGTGGCTCAGGCTTCTCCCAACCAAGTGAGGTGGGGGAAGAGGTTCAGAGTAGCCCAGCTAGGTCCAAGGGTAGTGGGAGGGGTGTAGGGACTCATGTCCTGTCTCAGTGGAGAAGGAGTGAGTGTGGGGCTGCGTGTCCCAAGGTGCCCGAAACCCAGTCTCAGGGCCTGGATGGTTCTTTAAGGGAACACCAGGTAGGGACCCTAGGCTGTCCTGATGGGCCGCCCGTTGAGGGGGATCCCCTAGTATCTAGTGAACTGGGAGTGTCTGTAAGCAGACCTCCATCAGTTCTGGTGTCTGGCAGTGCCACTCCTAAGTGGAGCGTGCAGAAGTCCAGAGTGAGGGGTGAGAGGGGGAGAGAGTCCCCAGTGGAAGAACCAGTGGGTCAGGGGCCAGCCAGAAGGGCTGAGTCACCGGTGAATGACCATGGTGACACCACTTCTGTCCTGGGGGATCTTCACGCGCTGTCAGATGGACGGGGGTCGGGAGATCTGCACCAGGCAGACTGTCACACGACACATGAGTTGTGTGTCACCCTCGGGGGGGCATAGGTGCTCCCAATGAAGTCCTGGCGCGCCGGGCAAGTGTTCAACCGCAGGGGTTGGTCCCGAGGTTGGGAAGCCAGGTTCAGGTGTTGTCTGACCTGGAGGGTGGGACAACTGTAAACAGTGTCCTGACCGGTTTGTCTTCTGGGGGTACCGCTCCTGATGGAAGGGAGCAGTACTTTGGAAGGGGGTGCAGAGGGAGGGAGTCCTCGCCTCTGACCCCGGTTCAACTGGAGGGTTTAGACCCTAGGTTGGAGGGCCAGGTTCGGGGTGTCCCCCCTGACCTGGACGCCCAGTTGCAGGATAGAACCCCTGAACTGGTGGGCGAATTGAGCAGGACACCTGCCACAGGTGCCCTGGCAATTCGGGAAGGGTACCACTCCAGGTGGGAGGGTACAGAGCCCCAACGAGGAGGAGGAGGACCGGGTGTGGGAAAGCCCACCCCAGTCTCCAGTCCAGCCGCCGGGTACAGGCCCGGGGCTGGTAGGTCAGTGTCAGGATGTCATACCTGACCTGACAGGAGGGAGAGTGGACAAAGGGTGCCAAGCACCTGGGGCTACTGCCCCCGCTCTCTGACGCTACAGAGGTTTGAGAGCCCTGAGAGGCATAAGGCCTGGGTCTCATCACTGACAGCTGTCAGTGACCACTGTGGCTTGCTGTCCTGGTGGACAGAGTGTTCCCTGGGGGGGACAGGAGTCGCACCCCAGGGTGGACTGGGCCACACCTCTGTGTTGGCCATGAGCTTACTGTTCTGTCTGTTGGGACACACCTGTGAGCAAGCTAAGGCTAGGTGCTGCACAGATGGTGTCCACAGGTGAGGAGAAGGGTTCCCCATGGGTTAGCTTGGTGGGCCCTGAGAGTATGGACAGAGGGATCCAAATAGGTTCAGATTGGCGTAGAACTGGAATATGCCCCTGCTGTTGCGGGCCAGGGTCCAGGTTCTATCGCCCATAGCAGGAAGCCCATCAAGGTAGTGATTGGTCTACCCTGCGTTTTGGCTGGAAGGGGGTTGTGTTGGACTTGGCCCTTTTTGCAGGGTCATCCCTGAACTTTTTGCCTTCCTCCTGTACTTTTTCTGACCTGTTGTTGGCTGTTTTATGACTCTGGGCAATTTACCACTGCTGATCAGTGCTAAAGTGCATATGCTCTCTGTTATAAATTGATGTATAGATTAGTGACTCCATGATTGGCTGGTTTGGTTTACTTGTCAGACCCTAGTACAGTGCACTGAGTGTGCCCAGGGCTTGTAAACCAAATGCTGCTGGTGGGCTTGCAGCACTGGTTGTGCCACCCACAGAAGCAGCCTGTAAAAGTGTGTCTCAGGTCTGCCATTGCAGAGCCTGTGTGCAGTCTGGTACTGCCATGTTGACTGGGCAAGTACACCCACTTGCCAGTCCCTAAACCTTCCCTTTTCTGCATATTAGTCACCCCTATGGTAGGCCCAAGGGCAGGGTGCATTGTAAGTATAAGGTAGGACATGCCCTGGTGTGTGTGGCATGTGCCTAATAGTGAATTACAGCCATTTTCGTTTTTCACTATTGCAAGGCTACCTGTTCCCCATAGGCCAGAATGGGCAGTTTGATTATTACATCTTATAATCCTAACTGACCCAGGGAACATGGTAGAAAAACGAATTTAGTATGCCTGAACTCAGAATGATAAAATACATCTTTTAGTGAAGTTGGTTTTAACATTCTGTGTTTGAAAATACCACTTTTAGAAAGTAGGTATTTTCTTGCCTAACTATCCAAGCCTGCCTCTGCTAGGTTGTGTATTCCATGTCTGGTTTGTGAGTGACAGGGGCTGGGGGATTCCAGGAGACAGGGTGAGTCAGCCCAGGGCTGAATAGAGAGATCTGCATGTAGATGGGTGGGAGGAGTTGCACCTGGGACCTGAATAGGGCTGTGCCTTCCCTCCACAATGCTGGCTCCACCTCCTGTGGTGCGTCTGATGTCCCTGGCCTACACTGTGAAAGGAAAGAAGGAGTCTTGTCAACAAAGTGCTCCAGGACTGACCAGAACTGGTTTGGACTAGGCAAAGGCCTCTCTGCCTTCAGAGAACAAAGAGAATATGAGTATAAAAGAGGGGACCCAGACCCCAGAACTTTAGATCACTTTGGGAAACAAGAAGAACCTTTGCTGAGGAGAGGAACCAGAGAAACTGAGGAGGAGACTATCCCTAAGCTGAGTGCTGTTTGGGGGATTGGCCTGCAGTGGTTGCCTGACTGCCAAAGAAAGGAGAAAGGAACTTTGTGTGTACTTTCATCAACTTGTAAAAGATCTCCAAGGGCTTGAGAAAGAGCTTGCCTCCTGCTGAAGTCTCAGGGACAACAGACTTCACCCACCAGCTCCCCAAGAGTTCTTTTGAAGTGCCTGCTGTTGTGTTGGGCCTTCTGAGGGACTGCGTGTCGCAAGGAGCTGGAAGCGCGACTCACGAAGAAGAAGCGTGTCGCCGCCGCAGCCGCTGTCGTCGCATCACTGAAGAAGGGTGTCGCCGCTGCCGCTTCGCAACGCAGAAGCGCCTCGCATCGCCGGAGAAGAGGATCGACGTCGCATCAGACGCCGCCGCATCATCGGAGAAGCGTGTCGCCGCCGCAGCCGCTGTCGTCGCATCGCTGAAGAAGGGTGTCGCCGCTGCAGCTGTCGCATCGCACGCGAAGCGCCTCGCATCGCCGGAGAAGAGGATCGACGTCGCATCAGACGCCGCCGCATCACCGGGAAGCGTGTCGCAGGGCCTGTCGCGGCTCAGAAGAATCGTTGAGTCGCCGCACGGCCGTCGGGCGTGCACGCATCGTGTCGCATCAAGAAGAAGACGCCATCTTTGTTTCATTGCACCGGATCTTCATCGCATCACGGCGTTGCTGGTCGCATCGCCACGGAAGCGCAGTAAGAAACCGACGCATCACCTCCCCACGCCGAGAAGAACCGACACATCCCCTACGCATCAGTAGGGACCCGACGCATCACCGTTCTTGCGTGTAAGGAGCCGACGCATCACCTTCCCTGCAACACTTTCGTTGTATAGCGTTACGCATCCAAAGGTACATTGAACTCAAAGTGTCGCATTTACCATCTAAAGAGAACTAAGCTAATTCTACCATTTTTGAAGTACAGTATTGTGGATTTTTGTCGTTTGTGGTCTTGTGTTAAATCTATATAAAAGATACTTATTTTTAATATACAACTTGTGTGGTGTCCATCTGTAGTGTTGTCACTGGGTTACTGTATGTGTTCACAAATGCTTTACACACTGCCTCTGAGATAAGCCTGTCTGCTCGTGCCAAGCTACCAAGGGGGTGAGCAGGGGTTATTTTAGGAGTGTACTCCCTTACCCTGACTAGACGCAAGGGTCCCTATTTGGTCAAAGGTACCTACCTCTGCCAACTAGAGACCCCCAAATCTAACATTGGTGGTCAGCGGTGAGGATTCTGGACTTGCATTTGTGACTCATGTACAGTGATTGGTGTACACTACTAGTGAGTGCAGACCAAACGCAACCACATACTATTTTTCCCTGTTTCCCTTTGGAATTTGGTTTTTTGGAACTCTGGTTAGTTGTTGCACCTGTTGGGCCTTGTCAAAATGGAAGTCAACTTTTGGCACCTGTACATCTACAAGATAAAGGAACTGAAAGTGTTTTGCAAGGAGAGGGGGCTACCTGTGAAGAGGAGATCCACAAGGCAGGATCTTGAGGCAGCCCTGCATAGCTATGAGGTGCTACGCTGGGAAGCAACACTAGCAGATGACTCTGAGGAGGAATCTGAGGGGGAGGATCCCCAGCCAGAATACCAAGAGGGCAGTGGCCCTGAGGAGGAAACATTTTGGGAAAGATTGGCTCGTGAAGAGAGGAATCGGATTCGTGCTCGTGACCGGAGGCTGAGGGAGCTAGACCGGGAGTGCGAGGAGATAGAGCGAGCCTTAGCTGAAAAAGAAATATGTGAAGCTCAAGAAGTGAGCTTGGCTGAGTTGGAGGTGGAATCCAGCTCAGATGGTGGCAGCAATATTGAATTTTCTAGTGCTGAGGGAGTAGTACACACACCCAGAGATGTGGCGCCTGACTTGAAGGAGGGGTTAATATACACCAGGGGGTTCTAGGATGTGAGGTAGCTCCAGTGGTGCGCAGTGTCCCTGAGGTGGATTGGGGAACTGGCACAGGGGTTCATAGTCCTAGTGGTGGGAGGGACACTATACTGACTCTAGATGAGAGGTGCAGGGAGAGGGGTTCCCCCATGGTTGAAGTCCTGGTGTGTGAGTGTGAAGACCGCCCAGATGAGTGTGGGTTGTGTGACAGAGACAGTCAGATACTGTCTTGCCAATCTCAAGACAGTGGTGTGGATACGTGTGCAAGGCACTGGATGGTGAGGTGAAGGATAGTTTGGTTAACCCCTGTAGGGGACTGTGTGATCCAATTTTGGGAGAGCATATTGTAAGTCCCTGTTTTCCAGAGCTATACCAACACCTGTTGGAGAGTGAGTTCTCTGACCCCAGGGAGCTCACCAAGGAGGCAGACCTCTGACTGCGTGTCAGAGGGTCTGAAGAGGCATCTGGGGGTGATCCGAAAGAAGGTGGCTCAGGCTTCTCCCAACCAAGTGAGGTGGGGGAAGAGGTTCAGAGTAGCCCAGCTAGGTCCCAGGGTAGTGGGAGGGGTGTAGGGACTCACGTCCTGTCTCAGTGGAGAAGGAGTGAGTGTGGGGCTGCGTGTCCCAAGGTGCCCGAAACCCAGTCTCAGGGCCTGGATGGTTCTTTAAGGGAACACCAGGTAGGGAGCCTAGGCTGTCCTGATGGGCCGCCCGTTGAGGAGGATACCCTAGTGTCTAGTGAACTGGGAGTGTCTGTAAGCAGACCTCCATCAGTTCTGGTGTCTGGCAGTGCCACTCCTAAGTGGAGGGTGCAGAAGTCCAGATTGAGGGGTGAGAGGGGGAAAGAGTCCCCAGTGGAAGAACCAGTGGGTCAGGGGCCAGCCAGAAGGGCTGAGTCACCAGTGAATGACCATGGTGACACCACTTCTGTCCTGGGGGATCTTCACGCGCTGTCAGATGGACAGGGGTCGGGAGATCTGCACCAGGCAGACTGTCACACGACACATGAGTTGTGTGTCACCCTCGGGGGGGAATAGGTGCTCCCAATGAAGTCCTGGTGCGCCGGGCAAGTGTTCAACCGCAGGGGTTGGGAAGTCAGGTTCAGGTGTTGTCTGACCTGGAGAGTGGGACAACTGTAAACAGTGTCCTGACCGGTTTGTCTTCTGGGGGTACCACTCCTGATGGGAGGGAGCAGTACTCTGGAAGGGGGTGCAGAGGGAGGGAGTCCTCGCCTCTGACCCCGGTTCAACTGGAGGGTTTAGACCCTAGGTTGGAGGGCCAGGTTCGGGGTGTCCCCCCTGACCTGGACGCCCAGTTGCAGGATAGAACCCCTGAACTGGTGGGCGAATTGAGCAGGACACCTGCCACAGGTGCCCTGGCAATTCTGGAAGGGGGTACCACTCCAGGTGGGAGGGTACAGAGCCCCAACGAGGAGGAGGAGGAGGACCGGGTGTGGGAAAGCCCAGCCCAGTCTCCAGTCCAGCCGCCGGGTACAGGCCCGGGGCTGGTAGGTCAGTGTCAGGATCTCATACCTGACCTGACAGGAGGGAGAGTGGACAAAGGGTGCCAAGCACCTGGGGCTACTGCCCCCCGCTCTCTGATGCCACAGAGGTTTGAGAGCCCTGAGAGGCATAAGGCCTGGGTCTCATCACTGACCAGCTGTCAGTGGCCACTGTGGCTTGCTGTCCTGGTGGACAGAGTGTTCCCTGGGTGGGGACAGGAGTCGCACCCCAGGGTGGACTGGGCCACACCTCTGTGTTGGCCATGAGCTTACTGTCTGTCTGTTGGGACACACCTGTGAGCAAGCTAAGGTTAGGTGCTGCACAGGTGGTGTCCACAGGTGAGGAGAAGGGTTCCCCATGGATTAGCTTGGTGGGCCCTGAGAGTATGGACAGAGGGATCCAAATGGGTTCAGATTGGCGTAGAACTGGAATATGCCCCTGCTGTGGCGGGCCAGGTCCAGGTTCTATCGCCCAAAGCAGAGAAGCCCATCAAGGTAGTGATTGGTCTACCCTGCGTTTTGGCTGGA
The DNA here is from genome assembly GCA_963921515.1 of Calotriton arnoldi. NCBI lineage: Eukaryota > Metazoa > Chordata > Amphibia > Caudata > Salamandridae > Calotriton > Calotriton arnoldi. The sequence goes on from CAWUFW010001064.1 coordinate 1,175,698, forward strand.
AGGGGGTTGTGTTGGACTTGGCCCTTTTTGCAGGTTCATCCCTGAACTTTTTGCCTTCCTCCTGTACTTTTTCTGACCTATTGTTGGCTGGTTTTATGACTCTGGGCACTTTACCACTGCTGATCAGTGCTAAAGTGCATATGCTCTCTGTTATAAATTGATGTATGGATTAGTGACTCCATGATTGGCTGGTTTGGTTTACTTGTCAGACCCTAGTACAGTGCACTGAGTGTGCCCAGGGCTTGTAAACCAAATGCTGCTGGTGGGCTTGCAGCACTGGTTGTGCCACCCACAGAGGCAGCCTGTAAAGTGTGTCTCAGGTCTGCCATTGCAGAGCCTGTGTGCAGTCTGGTACTGCCATGTTGACTGGGCAAGTACACCCACTTGCCAGTCCCTAAACCTTCCCTTTTCTGCATATTAGTCACCCCTATGGTAGGCCCAAGGGCAGGGTGCATTGTAAGTATAAGGTAGGACATGCCCTGGTGTGTGTGGCATGTGCCTAATAGTGAATTACAGCCATTTTTGTTTTTCACTATTGCAAGGCTACCTGTTCCCCATAGGCCAGAATGGGCAGTTTGATTATTACATCTTATAATCCTAACTGACCCAGGGAACATGGTAGAAAAACGAATTTAGTATGCCTGAACTCAGAATGATAAAATACATCATTTAGTGAAGTTGGTTTTAACATTCTGTGTTTGAAAATACCACTTTTAGGAAGTAGGTATTTTCTTGCCTAACTATCCAAGCCTGCCTCTGCTAGGTTGTGTATTCCATGTCTGGTTTGTGAGTGACAGGGGCTGGGGGACTCCAGGAGACAGGGTGAGTCAGAACAGGGCTGAATAGAGAGATCTGCATGTAGATGGGTGGGAGGAGTTGCACCTGGGACCTGAATAGGGCTGTGCCTTCCCTCCACAATGCTGGCTCCACCTCCTGTGGTGCGTCTGATGTCCCTGGCGTACACTGTGAAAGGAAAGAAGGAGTCTTGTCAACAAAGTGCTCCAGGACTGACCAGAACTAGTTTGGACTAGGCCAAGGCCTCTCTGCCTTCCGAGAACAAAGAGAATATGAGTATAAAAGAGGGGACCCAGACCCCAGAACTTTAGATCACTTTGGGAAACAAGAAGAACCTTTGCTGAGGAGAGGAACCAGAGAAACTGAGGAGGAGACTATCCCTATGCTGAGTGCTGTTTGGGGGATTGGCCTGCAGTGGTTGCCTGACTGCCAAAGAAAGGAGAAAGGAACTTTGTGTGTACTTTCATCAACTTGTAAAAGATCTCCAAGGGCCTGAGAAAGAGCTTGCCTCCTGCTGAAGTCTCAGGGACAACAGACTTCACCCACCAGCTCCCCAAGAGTTCTTTGGAAGTGCCTGCTGTTGTGTTGGGCCTTCTGAGGGACTGCGTGTCGCAAGGAGCTGGAAGAGCGACTCACGAAGAAGAAGCGTGCCGCAGCCGCTGTCGTCGCATCACTGAAGAAGGGTGTCGCCGCTGCCGCTTCGCAACGCAGAAGCGCCTCGCATCGCCGGAGAAGAGGATCGACGTCGCATCAGACGCCGCCGCATCATTGGAGAAGCGTGTCGCCGCCGCCGCAGCCGCTGTCGTCGCATCGCTGAAGAAGGGTGTCGCCGCTGTCGCATCGCCGAAGCGTCTCGCATCGCCGGAGAAGAGGATCGACGTCGCATCAGACGCAGCCGCATCACCGGGAAGCGTGTCGCAGCTCAGAAGAATCGTTGAGTCGCCGCACGGCCGTCGGGCGTGCACGCATCGTGTCGCATCAAGAAGAAGACGCCATCTTTGTTTCATTGCACCGGATCTTCATCGCATCACGGCGTTGCTGGTCGCATCGCCACGGAAGCGCAGTAAGAAACCGACGCATCACCTCCCCATGCCGAGAAGAACCGACGCATCCCCTACGAATCAGTAGGGACCCGACGCATCACCGTTCTTGCGTGTAAGGAACCGATGCATCACCTTCCCTGCAACACTTTCGTTGTATAGCGTTACGCATCCAAAGGTACATTGAACTCAAAGTGTCGCATTTACCATCTAAAGAGAACTAAGCTAATTCTACCATTTTTGAAGTATAGTATTGTGGATTTTTGTCGTTTGTGGTTGTTGGAAACGGGGTAGCGTGGTGCAGAGCGGACGGGCCAAACTCCGGAGGAATTGTGTAAAGCATCCGCGCAGCACACACAGGCGACCCACCAGGCACACTACAAACGGAGACCACACCAGTTTAGGTGAAAAACAGCATATGTATTATGCAGAACTCAGCACAAATAATCACAGTGGTGTACACGGCGCCAACTGGCACCAGGTAGATATAAACAGTGGGGACTATTTACAGTGCAGCGCCAATCGGGCCGCTGCCAGCATCAACAAAAGCATAGGATGAATGCAAGTTCACTGGTAACATGAGATGTAATCAGTCCGTTCCTGTGAGGTAAAAAGCATCGAATAAAGCCTCACTGCAGTAAGCCGCAAACCTCAGGCCCAGACATCTGCATTAGGCATCGTTAGCAAAGAAAACACTGGGCGCAGAATGCACACAACATTATAGGGCGTTAGAGACATTAGGCAGAACATCAACACCCTTCTGGCATGAAACATTAGCATGGAACACAGGCCTGTCCGGCATAACCGCAGGGGCATCTCAATAGGAGTAAATCCCAATAACATGAGCCCAGTAGGCATCTACACCATATGCATCAGATCAGCATTTATCACAGTAGGCATAAAACGATACCCCCATATTCGGCATGCACCTTAGGCCTGAAAACCCCTTGAGGCATACCACAACAGCATTACCTGGAAGGAAAGAACATTAGGCGTAGTATGCAAAACACCCACAATGAGTAGATTGGGGGTAACACATTAGGTATCAATGTAACCCCATTAACAGGGGCATTAATCATGAGCGTAGGGGCATCCGATTCGGCATAGCCATAAACATAAGTGCGGCATTAGGCATCCTACAATACATTACGTAACAGCCCGCAGGGCGTCTATTAGGGGACAACTGTACCTATCATAATTGCCCCACGTGCAGACTAGTCCTATGTGTCCCTGCGCCTGGGGCCCACAGATCAGCGATGCCTCAACCGGGGCCACCGCCCACTGTCCAGCGGGGCAGTCATGGGAAGCGCTGTTCCGTTCTGGGGGGGGGGAGATGGATCCCCTAAAATGAAAGTACTAGCCCCGGGGGCGGGCACCAGCAATGTGCCCCAACACACCCCCACCAAGGCCAGGCTGAGCCCCACTGAGGCTCCACAAACAGAATGCCCCTCAACGTTGCAGCTGCCCACTGTCCAGCGGGGCAGCTGTGTCCGGTAGAGCTAACACGAGTCCGGGGGGAGAGCCCCTCCCTGGGTCTCGGGTATTAGAAGTGGCCAATCGTTGCAGCTGCCCGCCGCCGCGGTGCAGCTGGGATGCTCGTAAGCCAGGGGCAGGTGGGGAGCCCCTCACTGGGACCCCAAAATCACCAAGGCCCCAACACGTGGTAGCGGCCCTCCCTGAGCCTCGGGGGACTTAGGCACCGACCATGTGCCTCGGCCGGCCCCGACCGTCCCAGAACTCAGCCCCACTCACCGGCAGGACTCTTCTGTGGTTGCTCCGGGGCTCCGTCACTCCACTCCGGTCTCTCCCGTCATGCGGCCGATTCTCCCGCCGCCGCTGGATTGTAGGAAGCGGGGTGGGCTCCCGCCGGGACGTCGACGTTGCCGGCGCCTCTCCTCACTTCGCCCGGGTCCCCTCCTGGGACACGGGACTGGAATTTGGAGCCCGCGAGGCTCCGAACCTCCCGCTTCTGCCTCCGGCCGGCCAGCCACGCCTCCAACCAGGCGCAGTCCTGCCTGGCTTCCGGGTCGCTGCGAGCAGCGCAGCGGCCCAGGGTTTTATCGACGCCCGGGTTGCGGCGGTGATCCTGGGCGGATTCAGGGCACGGGGTAGGCTTCCGCTGCCCCTCCCCACAAGTCGCTCTCCTCGCAGCACCCCAAGGCGGCACAAGTGCGGGGTAGGCACCCGCTAAACTCAGGCAATTACGGCTCGGCCGCGGCGGTGATCCTGGGCAGCTCTGGAAGTGCGGGGTGGGCTCCCGCCTCCAGTTGACCACCACCCGCTCCTCGGGGCAGCGCACATGCGGGGTGGGCTCCCGCTGACTGCAGGAGCGTAAGGGAGGGATCCCACACACTGGGATTCCCTTGCACCACGTTGGCAGCACAGCGCTGCAGGTCACCAGCTCCACTCCTCGCCTGGGCACAGGAGATGCAGCACTCCCAAGGCGCTAGATCCCACCAGGGCTTCAGGGATGACAGGATAGCGCTCCCCAGGTGCTGGATTTCGGGCGGTAGGAGAGCAGACCAACAATACTGGGTCAGATCAACGGGCAGTGGGTACTCATCGGAACAGGACCGCAGCTCCTAGAAGCAGTCATCCCCCATAACGTGGTACTCCTCCTGTCATGGCAGTCTACACTCCAGTAAGGGGCTCTCACTGGCCCTGTGGACGGTGGAGGGGGGCAGATGGGCACAGGGGCCAGCACACAGGCCCAATGTGGCGGTACCTCCTGGCAGAGTGTCCCCTCTCAATCAGTCCAGCCCAGCCTCTCTCCGCCTTTTCCTGACTGAGCACATGGCAGCCCAGCCCCCCTATATGTATCCCCCTCACCCCACCTACCAGACAGGGCTGGCAGCTTCCAGAAAGTTCCCCAGAAAACCAGTCTCAACTGGTCTAGGGGGAGGAGTAGAGCACCCTGGGTGCGAAGTTTCCCTCCAACAGCAGGGGTGCTGGGAAACGAACAACTTGCCTGCCACCCCACCTCAGTCAGGCGTCACAGGGGCAGGCAGGCATGGCGTCCATTTTAAAAGTAACCTTTTTCCACAGTGCTTTTCTAAGATGGTGGAAATAAAGGTGCGTGCACCATTGCACAGCATTTGTTATTGTCAGTTCAGACACACCATGTTTTATTCTTACTTAAAAAAAAAATACTCAGGGAAGAAGGACCAAGTCCAACAGTGGTCTTGTGTTAAATCTATATAAAAGATACTTATTTTTAATATACAACTGGTGTGGTGTCCATCCGTAGTGTTGTCACTTGATTACTGTATGTGTTCATAAATGCTTTACACACTGCCTCTGAGATAAGCCTGTCTGCTCGTGCCAAGCTACCAAGGGGGTGAGCAGGGGTTATTTTAGGAATGTACCCCCTTACCCTGACTAAACGCAAGGGTCCCTATTTGGACAAAGGTACCTACCTCTGCCAACTAGAGACCCCCAAATCTAACAAGACTCAATTTGAATTGTGAGCCCTGCTGACCGCAGTGTAGGCCGGAGGCAGCGGTCAGAAAGGGCCCACAGCCACGTGGCGATGACTTGTGGTGCACTGAGTTGGTGGCACCTGAAGCGCTCAGCGGGTGTGCAGCTTGCGATGATGGCGTGTCTTTGCAGGTCAGGATTGGATTCGATATGTGTGAGCCCTACTGACCGCAGTGTAGGCCGGAGGCAGTGGTCAGCAAGGACCCACAGCCACGTGGGGATGACTTGTGGTGCACTGAGTTAGTGGCACCTGAAGCGCTCAGCGGGTGTGCAGCCAGAGATGATGGCGTGTCCTTGCAGGTCAGGATTGGATTCGATATGTGTGAGCCCTGATGACTACAGTGTAGGCCGGAGGCAGCGGTCAGCAAGGGCCCACAGCCACGTGGCGATGACTTGTGGTGCACTGAGTTGGTGGCACCTGAAGCGCTCAGCGGGTGTACAGCCAGAGATGATGGCGTATCCTCGCAGGTCAGGATTGTATTTGATTTGAGAGCCCTGCTGACCGCAGTGTAGGCCGCAGACAGTAGTCAGCACACACATAACTCCGCGGTGCTGTGCCACTGGGTGCGCTGGGGGCCTGTGTCGCGGACGCCAGCGATCGGCTGAGGAGGCTGGTGGTAATGGCGGCGGACTCGTGGCAGGGTGAGGGGCGCCTCCCTGGCAGGCGCGTTGGCCATCCGGGAAGTGAACCACGCCCAGAGCCCTGGCCTATTTATTCACACTCCTACGCTGGCCTGGCGTACGCCGGCCCAGTCCACTCCGCTTACGCTTACATGGGGGGACGACACGGATACATGACAGGGGTCTTCCCCACTGCCTGAGGTAACATGGTTGCGTCCACTGTCCACAACACTACAAACACCAGCAGTATATGTCCACATGGACATGTCTGTGCTCTGCATACTGTAGTCTGTCCAGCACATCACCGCCACACTTGGCATTGTGTACATTCTTATTCATGGGTGACTTGCCTCCTTCACACATACTTGGTTCCCACCTCTCCCCATATTCTGCAATTGTGTGGCTGAGGGGCCATGCCGTTTTGGGAAGGTCAGCTGTCTTGTTCTGCGCTGCCTCGGTGGTAGTCCGGGGGGGTCCTGGGGGTGGTGGCGGTGGCTGTTGTGGCCCTCTTGGGTCTCCAAGCTGCATGGTCAGTAGCTCCATGGCATGTGTTGGTCTTCAGATGTGGCTCTGGGCTGGGCTCCCTTTCATGCTGCAGGTTGTCGTCCTGCTTTACACCAGTAAAAGGCAGGTGTTAAATCCCTGCTGCTAACACGCCTTATCGCCTGTTTTTGGGTCGCATCGCGGATCTGGCTGGTCGTTGAGAATATCGCGAAGTGGTGTTTTCTTGTGTTTTTGCACGTGAACGCCTACTCTGCATATCATTAGTGTTAGTTGTCGCTCTCATCCGTGGCGATGTTTTTTGCGGAGGATATCGCAGGAAAACTGGCGATATCGGCAGTTTGCACCAGCTTGAGAATAGGGCGATAAATTTATCGCCACTTTTGCCGCGCTAAAGTGCCGGTAAGTCGGCGATAAGTCCTTGAGAATATGCCCCAATGACTGGTGTTTGAGATGTCTGCAACAAGGCGTTCAGCTTTGTGGCTCTTGCAAATATCACCTTGTGAAAAGAGACATCATCAATTGTTGACAACCTTGATGAAGAGTCAGGTGGAGATGTGGGCTTACACGGAGTGTCAGAGCCTGTATCCGTGTCAGTATGCGTAGGAGGAGACGGAGTTGGAGTTCTATTTTTCTGCTAAGACATTGGACCCATCATTGGATCAATGGTAGGAAGCACCTGTTCCCATTAGGTAGGCATGGGGGGCTTGCCAGATTTACTGGGAGGTCGAAGAGATCCATTGGAGAAGATACCACACTTAGGGTCAGATGTGTGGTGTAACTCTTCCCAGCGGAGACGTGAACCTCCTAGGCACCTTGTGAGCTGTTTGGCATTCCAGATACTCTAGAGGAGTCCGAACTAGGCCATCTGTAGGAATTACAATGACTGGAGTAGATAAACGCAGCGGAAATCTTATTGGAGATGCAGAAGATTACACTAGTTTCCTCACCTTAGAAGATTTATGCTTCAAAGTCAAAGACCTATGTCTCCACTTTGAATGTTTCAACGTTGATGGTGTCCTCAATTGCGTACGGAATGACTGTTTTAATGTCAATGTCGTAAAAGACACCAAATCCATCCTTTACAGCGAACAAGTTAGGAGTGCACCGATCCTCAATGTTGATGTCATTGCAGTTGTATGGAATTGACTCCCATGTTTGGAGTGGTTGGGTTTTTTCGGCCTCCTCCTCTCCCTGGAGTAGACAGTGGGAGTCCTTAGGAGTGGGCAGCTGTGTCCTAGTTAAAAGTGCCCATTGATCGGTTACTTTTGGGCTCCTGTCTCCTTGTACATCTGCTTTCTGAGGTCACTATGCATTCTTCCTCTCAGGCTAATGTCCTTTCTTTGCAGTCCTGAGAATCCTCTGGGGAATTTTCTGGCACAAACTGCATACTGCCATAGTACTGGAATTAGGTGGACAGATCACATATAAAGACTGTGGGTCGGTACATTTGCAGATTTCTTTTTTCCACTACTGGGGCATTAGACCAGCAGTGATGGCATGTTTGCAGTTGTCTGAGAAAAATAAGTGTGAAAAAATGTAATATCCACAAACGTTCTGTCAGAAAACACATTAATTCACAACAAAACTATGAGTGAAATCAAATTGTATCTTCACAGAGAGAGAGCGAGAGAAAATCTACCCAGTTGCATTCTCCCAAAATCACTATTATCACACAAAGGTAACCGGGCAAAACAAGAGAAGGAGGGTGACGGACAAGGTCCAACTGGGATGCTACTTCCTAGGTACACCCAGGTATCAAAAGATATTGAAATAGATGCCTCACACACTTTATTGCGACATGCTTCATCATTGGCACCTATCCACACCCTGGTAGGGTGGTATCACCAGGGGGGACTCAACCAAAAGGATGGGAGTTACTAGATAAAATCTTGCTGGATAACATTTTTTTTCAGGGTTCTTATTGAATCCAATTGTTCAGTCAACCTTAACACGTCAAAGCCACCATGTTTCGGCCCACGTTATTAGCCCCTTCCTGGCCTGGGGCCTTTGTCAGGGCTATATATTGTGTATACCTGCCTGCATTACGCATGCATACCATGCACATACGTGAGGCCTAATGCGGTCACCTGATTTAATCTTGCGTCACTTAAGGATACACTGGGTTGTTCATGGGTCATGTACGCCTGGAGTGTGGTGTCGTCCTATAGTCACAGGATCGCACACCGCTTCTGCATCTAAATATAACCACTTCACAGACCACCACCCGTGAACAACCCAGAGTAAGGGTATCCTTCAGTGATGGAAAATCAAGTCAGGTGAGAGCATTAGCCGAAACACGTTGGCTTTGACTTATTAGGGTTGACTGAACAATTGGATTCAATAATAAACCTGACATTTGTTTTAACCTATACCCCAGGTGCCCTACAAATAAAGGAATTCTTTGGTTATACCTTGAGGTATTTTTAAACTTTCTACTCTCTATCTGAAATCAAACTGTTACTGAAAAAATTACTTTTCAGTGAAAAAACGGGACTAAACACGCCAGAAGTGTTCAGAGATCACTTCACATGAGCAACTGCTACTACAACGCACAATGTGACAGGGAAGTTGATGGCTCCTTAAATGAAAGTGTAATGTTTTAAAATTTTAGGGTAGCTTCTTTACATCTGCATTTCCCCTGATTTCTTATATGCTTTTAGAGGGGATTCAGACAGCAAGATGAGGTTACGTTGCAAAGTGGTTGAATTTTTCATTTGTTTTCTTTTAAAAAATCTGGTTTAGGCTAAAAGTACAAAAACAGTTGAACATCGGAAAATTCACTTGACGATAGGCTCCAATTTTCTGTTTGTTGCATGTAAAATGCAGTTAGCTTATTATAGTGTCTTGCGAATTAGACAAGATGGAACCCTTGTGGCTCCAGATGGACTACGTATAACTGTGACATAAGTGTTAGAGCGGAATGCACTGAAGGCTGGTTTAGAATGTTGAGTTTGCAGTTACATGCAGAAGAATAAAGACGTGGAGTACTAAGCTCCGGGTGTGGCGTAGTCCTTTGCGGGTACCCAGGCTGCAGAGGATGCTACACTTATCATTCAAATTGCTTCTACAAATAGTTTAGAGGGATCCTGTGCAGGGATGGCACAATTCTAGTGTTTACGACTATTGATAGAGCGTGAATCTTAAAAAACATATACATGATCAAAAACAGAATTGACAACACGAATTTGGAGATTATATATTGCAAACATTAGTTAGAAATATTATGAAAAAGAAACAAGAGTAGTAGAAGCACCGTAAAAGAGTGCTTTAAAACATAAAAGATAAGTATACATGCAAATTTATACACTATTACATATAAAACGGGATATGATACGTGCGAGATGAATCATGGCCTAGTACTATTGAAAAGTGTTATGGATAAAATCTATTACATAGAAACATAGGTGTTATAGCTATTAGATAATGAGATATAAGCTTGAAATTGTACAGACTAATATAGGAGTGATACAGATTATGAAATGATTTTGATATCATGTATGTAGAAACGTGCATTTACATAGGATTAATGAAATTTGCAGAAATAGAGCATTCCTATGGCTAATTGGTGTGTTATGATAATACTTCATGAATATTAACATTGAATATTAATAGGTATTGTGATTATTCTCATTTTAGTAATGATCGCTAATGCATTAAATGAAGCAAATGTAAAGCCAAGTTAAAGGCTTCCTGTTAGGACATGTCCTTTACTCTAGACATTGAACAATAGGGTTTAGTGATGTAGAATAATGTTGCATTTCGTATTGCAAATTGTGCATTCTTTACTTTCTGTATAACCTTTTCCCATGGGAATGGTAAGACCATGAGCTGTGACACCTAAAGTCCTGTGTGTTGCATCCATGTTTCCTTTTGACAGCCGATGTGGACTTATGAATTTGTCTGTTCTCACGACAAGCATGAGAAAGTGCGCAGATGTTTCTATTCTTTAGATGACTTAATGCACATCCTGAACTGGTGATGATATTTCGATGGTGTTGTGACACCACCTGACTTGGACATTTCATTATGAAATTATAAAAGGGGCATCGCACTCAATTTATTTTTTCTTATGAGTTGCATCGCACACAATTTATTTTGCTGTACTTACATTCTTTCCTTGTCGGGTGCACAATGCACTCTAATTTTTCTTTATTTTCCAATACTGACTGACTTTTGAGGATTCAATCATTTGATTTTGGATTATTGATCGATGCTACAGTCGGTAGCAGATAGACTGAGGACTTTCTTGCCGAGCTAGAACCAGAACTAGAATTTGTCCTCTTTTGCTTAGCTTTATGCCAGATGGACATTTTTCCTTTACTTGGTCAGAGTAGGTTATTTCTGTTAGTTGGAGAATCATCCTACTATCCTATGGGTAGCTGGACTTTGTAACTCTGTAAGTGGATTTAAACCATCCTTGCACAAATGCTGAGAGCTTTAATTAAAACTGTTTTATTTCTAACTGAAATGCTGAAGAGATTGCTTATATTAATGAATTTTGAATCTTTCATACAATAATTATGAACTCTAAATTTGATTGAGACTCTTATTGTGTCCATGTTCTCCATTGAACTGTGCATACAGTGGGCTTTGGTTCTTGATGAGTAGCTAATAGAGATGTCTGGGAGCTTCCAGAATCACCCCTCCTATCGTCGAATAAAGACCCATGAAGAAAGCCCACACTTCTAGGTTATAAAGCAGGATGTTAGAGGGATAGATCTTAGAGAAAAATTTACTCTAATAGTAGGTGGGCCCAGTGCGGTTAGAGTAGTGTAAGAAAATGTGTACAAGCTTCTGTTATGTGTAGTGTAACTAGTGGGCTCGAGTAGAGAGAAATAAAATCTCCATCACTATCAATGAAGGCCGTACGATGAAGAGCAGAAAGGGGGAAACGTCGGTTACATCGCGGTGTTTACACCGCGATACCTTTACAACGCGGGTATTACAACGCAAGTCGTTACAACGACTTGCGCTGGATGGCGCTCTAAGCTAAGGAATAGTATGATTTACTATTCCAACACCTTCCCTACTGCAACGTAGGCTGGAGTTGGAATAGTAAATCATACTATTCCTAAGTCCAGCGCCCTCCAACGCAAGTCGTTGTAACGACTTGCGTTGTAATGCCTGCGTTGTAAAGGATGTAACGTCATATATTCGCAGAAAGGTGCTGCCAGCTTGTAACTAGTAGCAATTGCCTGCGCAAAAGAGTGTGAGGGGGCTAACGAGGGGCAAGATTGGTGAAAAAATGCTTGTTTATGTGATTTCTCTTTACTTATTACCCAGGTTACAACCAGGTATGAAAACACACTTTGCACTGGGTGCTAATGCTATTTGCACCTGGATGTTTGTGCACCGATTATGCATTCCTGGCTCTAAATAACCCAGTATACTTCTGATATAGGGTCTGACACCATAGTCTCTAAATGCCATACAAATATATGCATGTATATGGACACCTGCACTGCACTGCCTTACAAAACCTCTGCATATATCAATTAAAATCCCATCCTCACACAATCATCAGCAATAGTTTATCTCTGTTGCCCTTCTCGCTTTTACCTACTACCTTCGGCTCATAGATTCTGGCACATTTGCAACAAGCCGACCTCCAGGCTCAGCAGCTTCAAGCCTCAATCCAAATGTGTGAGTGCAAAACCTACAATTAGAAACAGTAACCTTGTTATCCATGGTCACACCATGTGCATCTCAGGTAACACCTTCCCGTGGTCCACGTAGTCCCTTGGTCAAAGTCCACGTCTGACCTCAACTTCTCACAAGGGGCGTAGCTTCAGAGGAAGGGTGTGGGCTGTTACACCCCCCTAAAAAAGTGTATTTTGTAGTAAATAGTTGGGTACAGGTGCTTTTAGTCAGGTATGGTGAAGTGTCTGTCGGATTTCATTCTGGATTTTTACACAGACAAACACACACGTACACACACTCTCTCTCGTCTCTGCCTTAAAGTTTGGTTAGTTTCAAAACGATTGTGTTTTAAGTACCCCTAACAATCCGCACTCCTCTCTCTTTCCACTGCCTCTTAAGCCCCCCGCGTGTCCTGCTTCTCGTAATGTATGTTAACAGGCTATGCCAGCGTGATTGTTGGGAAATCTGACGCTTACAGCCCCCCAATCATACTAACCAAGCCACGCCCCTGCTTCTCACACCTTTGTGTCCTTCAGTGTAAGCCTGCAAGGCCTGGATACATGTGCAGGCGATGCCAGGCCCAGACTTTTCCTGTATCTGTGAAAAAGTATTGTCATTAAATGTTTTTTGTACAGATGGATAGTTCTTGATACATTTACTTAGCACGAAGCAGGAAGAAACTTTAAAGTAAGGTTATGGAACCTTCTGTATTATTTTGCAGCATAGAGAGTACATAAAATGAGATCGAATGATATTCAAAATGTCACTTTTGCATAAAGATGTGGTATAGAGCAAACTTAAGTGGTAGAATACGTGTCCAGCAATGGAAAGCATTCCTCCTAGCGCCTGATAAATCCTGGGGCCACCTGTGGACCTTGGTTGCCCTTTTTCTTGACGCAAAAGATGTGAGGTGTGTTTGCCCAGGCTGGTCCTGCTCCTCGGTGACCCTAATGACAATATTTCTTTTTGTCCACGTTCTTATACTCGGAATTGTAGCCAGCCTTGGAGAAGCAATTGGCCGCATTGCGGTCACAGTCACAGATAAACGCCTCACAAGCGTTGTTCTTACCTGGAGAAAGAAGAGAAGAAGATGTGAAGAGTTTTGTGTTACCAAAAAGGGATAGGCAGATCTAGGGGCTTAAATACTAAGTAGGAGGGAATCAAGTATTGAGATACCTGTGACTCACCCTCCCAATCCTCTCAGCTTTTCAGAGGCACCTGCCTGCCAGGAATCCATCTACAACTGATGGTTCATGGTAGGGACCGGGTGATGGGCACCCAGCTTTCTTTCCCAAGCTTCAGAGGGTGTGGTACCAGAATATTGTAAGAGAAATATGGGTTGACTGAAACATTGTTTACAAGACTATTGCCCCAGTGGAGCTAATAATAGAAAATCTACACTCAAATATGTTTGCAAATGATAATTAGTACACAAAGACATTTTTGCAAATGACATTATGACATACACCTCTTCAGAAAGCCCAGGTCATGCCGCATGGCTGGACATTTCCTTGAAATACTGTGATCCCGAACGGCAAACAATGGTGGCAGTGCTGCTACAATAGCCCTCATTACGTGATTGGAGGAAGTCTCGATTTAGGGGCAAACAAGATTTTCTGCCCAAATTGGGATTCTGAGGTGTGCGGTAAAACTGAATCTGTCATGATACCTTGAAGGACTTCCTTCATGTGTCTGCCAAAGAAAAAACATCATATCTAGAATCTTTCCCTGAACTTCCTGTAAGAAAGATGTGCTGCAAAACCACCCTTTGCTGCACCTGCCAGTAGCTGAGTCTGTGTTGGAAACGCCCATGTCCACATCTCTATTGGCCGATGCAAATCCCCTTTATGAAGGTAACTATCTGCTTTTCCTTTGCTATCTACAAATTGTGAAATGTAAAGCCACATCTGAAAAGTCATAGCACCTCAACATGGGTATGACCTTCGTCTGCCTTTCCCATAGCTGCCAATGGTTTTGTATGCAGATGTGTGACATTGACATGCCTCATATGTGACACTAAACTGCAAGCAGCTAATTAAGAGAGCTGATGCTATGCATAAATCACCAATCTTTTATTCTTTAACTTGAAGTAGCTGAAATTCTGTGTTTATGCTGTGAATATTAAAACTCTATCTGTCTACTCTTTTACTCATCCATCTCTCCATCCACCCTTTCACTCATCCATCCATCATCCACGCTTTCACCCCATCCACCTATCCATCCACCCTTTCACTCGATCCATCCTCCCTTTCACTGATCCATCCATCCACCCTTTCACTCATCCTTCCACTCTTCCACTCATCCATCCATTCATTTACTCTTTCACTCATCCATCCACTCACTCACACTCACTCATCCATATATCTACTCACTCATCCATCCAGGCTTTCATGCTTTCACTCATCCATCCATCCATTCTCACTCCCTTTTCCACATCCATGCATTCTTTCACTCATCCACCCTTTCATCCATCCACACTCCCTTTCAATCATCCATTCTCTCACTCATCTATCCATCCATCCTTTCATCCATTTATCAATCCACCCTCCCTTCCACTCATCCGTCCATTTCTTCACTCCTTCATCCTTTCAGCCATCCATCCTTTCGCTCATCCATCCTTTCACTCCATCCATCCATTTATTCTTTCACTCCATCCATCTATCCAGTAATCCTTTCACTTCATCCATCCGTCCATCCTCGCTTCCACTCATCCCATCCATCCACACTACCTCTACTTTGCCGTTTTATTTTCTCCCACTCAACCATACAGTAGAGCTGTGTAGTCTGAACACAGGTCCTCAGGTGCGGGAGGGCCGGACCCCCTGCAGAGGGGAACCATAGAGTAGCTCGTTAGCCAGCCTCTGGCTCTTACTTGCCGGACAAACGTGTTATTGACCGCCTGGCTTAGTAGTATGTGTGGAAGAGACAATGGGATCACCTGGAACCGGTAAAGCAATATGGGAAGACCATCATCAAATGTGTGGCCACCCTACTTAACCAGGAGAAGTGACTCATATGCCACTTTTGGCGATTCTGTCTCAACTCTGAGCAGAGGGGAATAGTTGAGCCTTATGGCCTGTGGCATGGTTGAAGTTAGTCGTGCACGTTGGTATCACTGACTCAGAATCCTATGCATCAAGGAAACATTTGCATAGAGCCCCAGCCAGGGATGAAGGCGGGTTGAGCAGGAGAGCTTTAGACTTAGTGAGAGTGATTTTAAAATGTGATATTGAATAGTTTGGGCCTGATTCAATACGAGGTAAACTGACTCTTTTGTGTACGTTTACAATTTTTTGATATTCACAAAATACCAGTTTAATTTTACTAATAGTAATTTTGCGAATGTGGAGATTCGGCAGTTGGGACGGAGAACGCCACACATAAAAAGATAGGACAGGCCTATCTCTTTATGTACGTAGGGGCAGATGTACAAGCTCCTTGCGACACTTTTGCGCCACCATTGCGCCACTTTTGTGACGCAGCGGCGGCGTAAACAATGGGGCCAATTTACAATGTGACGCATCTAGGGAGATGTGTCGCCTTGTAAAGCCCTGCGTCACATTATACCTGAGTCAGGTATAATGTATGCAGGGTGGGCATTGCCAAGCAGGAAAGCCTCGTAGAAGTGACGCAGTGAAATCTACAAGATTTCACTGCGCCACTTCTAGGACGCCACTGCGTCAACACCCTATGCCTACTTGAAGCAGGCGTAAGGAGTGACGCAGTGTAGTGAGAATAGGCCTCCCCGTGCATTGCTGGAGTTGCACCGTGCTTGCGACACGACTCCACACAATGCGTGACTTTTGCACCAACAGATTCTGTCGCATCTGTCAATCCTTGCGCCATGGTGTACAGCGCATCCATGGTGGCGCAAGGGTTTCGCAGGCTGGCACAGGGAAACTGACGCATCTCTACAGATGCGTCAGCTTCTTGTAAATCTGCCCCATTGTCTCTGCCATGAGAGCGGAGTCTTTGGAGTCGTAAAATTACTATTAGTAAAATTAAACTTGAAGTTTGTGAATAACAAAAAAATAGTAAACTCACACAAAAGTGTAAGTTTGCCTTTGTGAACCAGGTCCTAAGTGTTCATGTCCTCTAACAAGTGGGGCATGGATGCCAGGGCTATGACAGAGACACCATGATGTCGTTAGCAAACAGCATGAGCCTTGAAGGCATCTTCCCCAATTTGCACCCCACTAATGACCTTTCAGCTCCTAAAAGCTTCCACTAACAGCTCAAAGATGAGATCAGCTCCTCCCATCTGATGGGACCATCAAGATATTCTGGGCCTCACCCCTTGCGGCGCCGGAACATCACTTTTTGTGACGTTCCGTGGCGCAGGAGCCTGCCCCATATTTACGAGGCAGCACTAAGCCACTTTTTTGGCTTAATGCTGCCGCATAAATATTGTCCCCTTTAATGCAGTTTTCTGCGTTAAAGTGACGTGCAATGGGTGTTGCTGGCGGAGTTCCCAGCAACATCCATGGCTTTTTGACACTGACCCAGATTTACAAGAAATCGTAACTCTGAGGCAGCGACAAAAACTTACGCCTCCCCAGGGGAGGCGTAAGGGAGGCACAGCGAGGAGAAATATCTTTATTTCTTCTCGTTTTCCCTTTTTCTATGTGTGCTGCATTCTGCAGAATACACAGAAAAAGGAAAAAAGCCTCTTGTGATTGTTTTTGTGCAGGTAGGTTTCCCTTCCTGCACAAAAATAATCATCCCTCAACGCAGGAACCCTTGCACATTGGTGCAAAGGTGCATACGTTGGCGCACGGCAGCCCATTGTGCGCCGGCGCACGGGAAAAGGACAGGAATGCGTTGTATCTAATAGATACGGTGCATTCCTGTCCTTTTCTTTTGCCGTAGGTCAGCGCAGCAGGGAGGCCTGTGGTGCTGCCCTACGGTAAAACCTCATAAATGAGGCCCTCTGTTTGATGGATGTAATCTTGCAAGAGAGGTAGGTGTGCAGGTAGACCTCTGCCCGAGGAAGGACACTGGTTCCTCTCTATACAGGTACTGATGGAGGTCTTCAAAGGCCTCTGCTATCACTTTGTCAGCTGCTGACTGGAAAGTGAAATCTGTCTCTTCCCAATGAGTTTCCCGCCAAGCGTCTAAGAGCACCATATCTACTAGCCAATCCCTGAATATTGCGGAAGCTGGTAAACCAATACTCAAAGAACAGGGTGAAAAGAGATTATGGACCATACTGCGAAGTGTTTAGAATAATTAACGGATTACATGGACAAACTGATGCAGCAATAGCCCGGAAAATAGAGATGAGAGTTTCTCTGCTACAGGTTTATTAGGATTTAAAGGATAGTATGGTAAGAAAAGGTTGAAGTGTATGTCAATACAAATATAGGAGGGTTTGAGGTAGTGTGAACAAACCAATACAGAAATAGAAGGCCGATAAATGTTGTAGGACAAACAGCTGCACATCTAAGAAAGAAAAAGAGGGCTGTAAAGAAACGAATATAAGAAAAGCAGAGTAAATTGGGGTTGTAGCACTTACGGCTACAGGTTTGGAAGAGATAAAGGGCAGAGTGAATTAACCAATACTGAAATATCATGGTAAATTGAGATAACTATACATACTGCTGCAGGTGATGGTGGTCCCAGAGCATGAATGACCGTAGTTCTCAGTATAGGGGTTATCCATGATGCCTCCACAGCTAGGATGCTTTTTAGCTTGCCTATAACAGCTATCATGGACCTCGCAGCATCTGCAAAAGAGTGTGCAGCTATTAGGATGCTTGGTTACAAATTTTTTTTTTTTTTTTAAATAAATCTTTTTATTGGTTTCAATGGCACAAAACAATGCATACAGTACCTTCGGATAGCTATCTGTATACGTATGGAACAGACTACGTCTCCTGACCCTTTCTATATGTCACATGTCTCTGTGGCATTGCCCACGTCTCTACCCTAGGTCCCCCACTCTGGACCGTCCCGTGGCAGTGTGGGGCTCAGCCCGTGGACCCCACCGTTCGCAGGGCCGCCCTGTATTGCATCAAGTCCATGGTAGGCTCTCCATTTTCCCCAAACCCTGTCAAATTTCTTGGGGCCACCCTGCCTCCATACACCACCCTTTCCGCTTCCATGCATATGTTCATGCCCTCTTTCCACCTCTCGTTAGTGGGGGCTTGCGCCTGGCCCCACATTTCGGCTTCATCTCTCTTGGTGTCGATAAACCCCAACATGCAGAACCCCAAGGATGTTCGTGGATTGTCTACATCATTCGGGGTTACTCAATTGTTAAATAGGCCAGCACTGCTGAGCCCTGCTGTCCAGAGCCAATTCACCTGAAACATTGTTTAGATTCTGACCAGGGCTCTTAATTAGGGTGCAGCAACCTGACTATAGGAAAGCGCTGCCCTTTCGTTTGTAAAATATGTTTAATAACGAGCACCTAAAAAAATATACGCCATCAACACAAGGCACCGAATTGATCCAAACAATGGATAATCCCCTATCTCAAATCCAGTTGGCTGCAGAACTTCAGAGAAAGATCTGTAGAACCAGAAAGGATGCAGAAGAGTGAGGGAAGTGGTGAAAGCACTGAAAGTACACTCCCCCCAGACCGTTGATCAAACATATAGTAATTTATCACACAACAGTTAAGTATAAACCAAGGGGCAGACTTTTTTTTTTAAACATATTTTATTGATTTTCCAATATTTCAATTGCATTCCAGCATGTTGAAGCCTTTGTACATTTATATTTTTCAAGTTGGCATTGCGTACATTATAATCATGCCCTCTGGCCCGTTCTATTGTGCAGCAGTACCGCTGGAGTCTAACTCCAATGTAACGAATGTAAAGTCATCAATATGTATGTGTAATAATCACAAACTTTTAACTTGCAACACCCTCCCCCCCCCCCCCCAACCCCTTAGGGCATTCTCTTTCACAACATACATTCCATTGCGTCCCTGAATTGTGTTGTCATTCCTTTTCTATGCGCAAGTTTGTGCACCGACCCTCTTCCCGTCTACTGTATGAGAGCCATATACATCTCCTCAGTACCAGTGCCTACTGTATGAGAGCCATATACATCTCCTCAGTACCAGTGCCTACTGTATGAGAGCCATATACATCTCCTCAGTACCAGTGCCTACTGTATGAGAGCCATTTACATCTCCTCAGTACCAGTGCCTACTGTATGAGAGCCATATACATCTCCTCAGTACCAGTGCCTACTGTATGAGAGCCATATACATCTCCTCAGTACAAGTGCCTACTGTATGAGAGCCATATACATCTCCTCAGTACCAGTGCCTACTGTATGAGAGCCATATACATCTCCTCAGTACCAGTGCCTACTGTATGAGAGCCATATACATCTCCTCAGTACCAGTGCCTACTGTATGAGAGCCATATACATCTCCTCAGTACCAGTGCCTACTGTATGAGAGCCATATACATCTCCTCAGTACAAGTGCCTACTGTATGAGAGCCATATACATCTCCTCAGTACCAGTGCCTACTGTATGAGAGCCATATACATCTCCTCAGTACCAGTGCCTACTGTATGAGAGCCATATACATCTCCTCAGTACCAGTGCCTACTGTATGAGAGCCATATACATCTCCTCAGTACCAGTGCCTACTGTATGAGAGCCATATACATCTCCTCAGTACCAGTGCCTACTGTATGAGAGCCATATACATCTCCTCAGTACCAGTGCCTACTGTATGAGAGCCATATACATCTCCTCAGTACCAGTGCCTACTGTATGAGAGCCATATACATCTCCTCAGTACCAGTGCCTACTGTATGAGAGCCATATACATCTCCTCAGTACCAGTGCCTACTGTATGAGAGCCATATACATCTCCTCAGTACCAGTGCCTACTGTATGAGAGCCATATACATCTCCTCAGTACCAGTGCCTACTGTATGAGAGCCATATACATCTCCTCAGTACCAGTGCCTACTGTATGAGAGCCATATACATCTCCTCAGTACCAGTGCCTACTGTATGAGAGCCATATACATCTCCTCAGTACCAGTGCCTACTGTATGAGAGCCATATACATCTCCTCAGTACAAGTGCCTACTGTATGAGAGCCATATACATCTCCTCAGTACAAGTGCCTACTGTATGAGAGCCATATACATCTCCTCAGTACCAGTGCCTACTGTATGAGAGCCATATACATCTCCTCAGTACAAGTGCCTACTGTATGAGAGCCATATACATCTCCTCAGTACCAGTGCCTACTGTATGAGAGCCATATACATCTCCTCAGTACAAGTGCCTACTGTATGAGAGCCATATACATCTCCTCAGTACAAGTGCCTACTGTATGAGAGCCATATACATCTCCTCAGTACCAGTGCCTACTGTATGAGAGCCATATACATCTCCTCAGTACCAGTGCCTACTGTATGAGAGCCATATACATCTCCTCAGTACCAGTGCCTACTGTATGAGAGCCATATACATCTCCTCAGTACCAGTGCCTACTGTATGAGAGCCATATACATCTCCTCAGTACCAGTGCCTACTGTATGTTCGGAGTTCCAGAAATGTCGTCAGGGTTAGTGCCTTTAAGGGCTTCTAGCATTGTGTCCCAATCTAATGATATCAGGTTTTTCCTCAACCCACGGGCTTCCTCTCTGCGCAGGGCAGCGCTTAACCAAGGGGCAGACTTAAGGGGATTTGGAGTAGGACAGCACAACAAGTCATCTTGCTGCGCTCCATATGTCAAAGTGAAAGGACGGGAATGCACTGGATTTATCTAATGCGATGCATTCCTGTCCTTTCCCCCTGCGCTGACACCTTTTCGGCAGCCTAGTGCACCATGGTGCAAGGGTGCCTGTGTTGTCGGCAGGATTCTTTTTGTGCAGGAAGGGGCCCTTTCCTGCACAAAAACAATCCTGGGAAGCTTTTTCCTCTTGTCATGTGTGCTGCACTCTGCAGCACACATGGAAAGAGGAAAAAACGAGGAGAAATAAAGTTATTTCTCCTTGTTGCGCCTCCGGTTTGAGTGCATCCCCAGGTTTACATGGTCTTGTAAATCTGAGGAAGCGTCATAGTTCATGGGTGTTGCGTTCGAACACTCACCTCAATGCCCATGGAACACCTCCCTAGTTCAGAGTAAGGCAATGCAGCGATTTGCGCTGCCTTGCCATACTCCATATCTATAAGGTCATACAAACCAACGCAAAGTGGCTTTGCGTTGCCTCTTAAATATGATTTTGCGGATTGCCCCGCCGGAGCGTTACAAAAAGTGACGCTACGGCGGCGCAAGGGGCTCATAAATATGCCCCTAAAAGCCTCAAGCATTAGAGCCTCCCAGGCTACCTGTTCCTTTGGCCGCAGCCCTCGTCAGTCTCTCTCTTGAAGGCTCACCCAGCTCTTGAAAGAATCCTCTGACTCCTGGGGTTCTCGGCCTGAGCCCTTCGTTTACCTTCTCTGCGCCTTGCACACCTTCAATGGAGCCTCTGGGAGGATCAAAGGACCTTTTCCCTCAGGAACTGATGTGCCAGGGCTTTCAAGACTCTAATTATAGCCCCTTTTACACTGTTGTCGAGCCATTCCATTTCCTGCTCCCACCTAACCAGGTTAAAGAGGTAATGCCACAATACCTGAAGTCTTCACACACACCAATAGCCTCACCATGGGGCCTTATCCTCAAAGGAGACAATTACTGGCCCCTTCTAGGGCCTGCTGCTCATCTCTTCTAAGGGGCTCCCCATTTATTACACCATTTTGGAGATCACCTTATATTCCCTCAAATAAATCAACCTTTGGTTCAGTGCTATCCTTGGATATGGTGTGGCCCAGATCAGATCTCAACACAATCTGGTGCTTATCCCACTTTATTGTGAGACCGCATCCTTCACCTATTCACACCCTCCTTTAGGATGCTTTCATGTTGCTGCATCCCACTATAGGATATTGTCTTAAAAACTCTATATGTTAGAAACACTTTCCAGAATATTCTGTGTGATGTACTGGAAAGCGGCTGCAGGGGAAGTCAATCCAAACTGGGCTTAAAAGAACCTAAGGTGGTAATAAAAGAGGTGAGGGGTGGCAAACCGACTTGGTGGTAGAAGTTTATCACAATGAAACATTCAACAATACAAATCGTACTCAGCATTTCCTCCACATTGGACAGACACCAAAATGCAAGAGTTCAAGCCCGTCCACCCAACACACATGCGGAAATCTGCTCCACCGTCTTCTTAGCCAAAACCACCACTATGAACATTCTCTGTTCTCAATCAGTGCCTCCGTGATTGTTTTAATTCCACCTCTAAGGGTTCTCCAAGTATATGATGTATAGGGCGGACTATGCGACCTACAGGGACTGTTCCTTCTCTTAACTTTATGCGGTGTTCACACTTATAGAGATACCTGGGATTTTCAGCGAAACTTTCAGGATATGCTACGCACATGTCGGTATTGGATAAGGGTATCTCCACCAGGAAAACCGGGTCCAGTTTATTGGAATCAAGTTTAATGCCGAGCTCCTTTTGGTGTCTGTTGGACTTGGCCCTTTTTCCCAGACATTTTTCGTTTTTCCCCTAGCCGTTTTACCATGTGTGAAACTCACTCAAGATGGCTGCCACAGGCCCCTGCTACTGCAGAGGGGCCTTACACGCATACACACTAGTAGCCAGGGTCAGGCTGGGACATAGGGATACAGTATCCATTCCGTCCCCGCCTCTGGGCCACATAGCCAGACATGTAGAAGGTTCTAGAACCTTCCGGGCTGTGGGAGGAGTTATGTTTTGCCGCCTTTGGGAGAGTCACCTGACCTAGGAGTATAAAAGGCTTGGAGGGAAAACTTTTAGTCAGTTGGAGTCAGTAGTTGGGGCACCACTGATCCTGGGAGAACCCCCGTTGGAGTACAGGCTGTCGGGCCTAGGAGAGAAACCTACACTACCGGTACTGACTGGGCCTAGGCACTGCTGCACTGAGATAGCTGAGGAACACTCTTCACCCACTGACCTTGCCCAGCGGGAGGGGACCCAGGGGAACCATCTCCAGTGAGCCTGCAGAGAGCTCAGAACCACCAACTCATTCCCCCCCCTCATAAGAAGAAACTCCTGACAAGAAACTCCTGACAAGAAACTCATGACAAGAAACTCATGACAAGAAACTCATGACAAGTAACTGAAACCAAGTAACTGGAACCCAGAGACTGCCATCCAGTGACCACAAGCTGTACATTTAACTGGGGACCCCCAGGTAACGCGCGGGACGCTGTGCCCTCAAGAAGCGCCGTGTGTCAGACTGCCTGTCTCCCCTCTACAAGCGCTGTGCCATTGGAGCGCTGTGACCCCTGAGAGCTGGGTGCGAGGAAGCGCTTACCGGGCCCTGTGTGCGTTGCCAGAAGCAGCGCTAGATGCGGAGCGGCGCTGGGGCCGTCAGGAATCCAACCCCCCCCCAAGAAGCAGAGCGCCACAGGCCTGAGACCACCGCCGCGGCCGGGGGCCTGCTGTGAACGCTGAGGCCGGGAGAAAGCGCTACACGATCCCCTACGCCACCGCTGTGGCCCTGGTACCTGTACCCCGTGGGAGGGGCGACGACATGCTGCCCACTCCGTGGGCACCGAGAGGTAGGAGCGCCATCACCCCAGTCACCGCAGCGGCCCGGGAGCCGAGGGAGGGCCGTCGCGAGCTCAACGAAGGCCGCGCTGGGCCTAGAGAGAGGCGGGAGGCGTTGCCAAGCAACAGGGGCACCGGCCGCGTCAGAGGCCGCGCCCCTAGAGACGCCGCAACGCTATTGGTCCCCGGGTCCGGAGGCCGAAGGAGGCTCGGAACCCGGAGGGGAACAACTACACGGGGGCTCCACGGCCAGTGGGAGCCCCGGAGCCAGGCGCCAAACCCCCAAAAGGAGCAACGCAGCCCCGCAGCCGCGCCGCCTCCCCCGGTCGAGGCCTAGAGAGCAACCAGAAGCAGGCCGGCCGGGGAGAGGGCGCCCGGTGCTGCGAGTGTCCCGCCAGGAAGGACGTTAAGGTGAGCCTGGGAGGGAGTCCCTACCATCGTAGTAGGCCTCCGGCCGGAGGCATTTCCCCGCGCACTGTCCCGAGTCCGCTAGGGAGGGCAGGAGCCCCCATGAGACTGCGCTGACAGCGCCCCTTCACCTGGGACAGGCCCCGTACACCAGTTGAGCTGGGGCCCTATAACTCAACCTCTTGCGAGGAACTAGCGCCGTTGAGGCCACCGTGTTCACGGCCTACATCAAGTCCCTGATTGAGGGGAAGGT